>MU270014.1:36988682-37588682 GCA_021432705.1 Caranx ignobilis
TTTAGATGTCTGCAGACAACTGTGAGTCTTGTATTTCTTAGTTTAACTTTATGGAGACTGCAAATGCTGCCAATTTAAGAACACAGTGCGATGGAGTATACATTAACCAAAAAGTAGTGTTTCCGACTACAGTAAAAGTTCTCCGAAGGAAAGCAATTGAGGTTATTTTAGTTTCCATCTGGAAAAGCAGCAAGACGCAAGTACAAAGACAGACTTGCATTAATATCTTAAAATCAAAGAGCCGTTCACACACCAAATTCCATGATCCTTTTACCTGACATCTCTGACCACACTCAAAGTGGAAAAGACTGGTAAAGCAGCAGTAGTTTTGGGGTTTGCTGATAATTCTTTATAGTGGATGCTGAAAGAAACTTTCAGTATATAAATAAGTTAATGTGGAATTTATTCAGATCCATTTTCAGCTCTCTGGCAGCCTTGTAGATCACGTGGCTTCATTTCTGCTGTGGAGATTATAGTAACATTACACTGGTTGGCTTTCTAGCTTTGGCAGCAGAACACGAAATAACATGTACAGTCATAGACTCACTGAGCTGTACTGTAGAATGTCAGAGGCTGGAATCATAAAAAGACTTAACTTCACGGGTATAATATTGATATAAATCTAGTGAATAGATCACAGCAGGCAGCTCATATAAATCAAGATGTGTCCATGAATAATGTGTTGTGTGATATATGAAAATGTCGATCTGTACGCTCATGTACAGCTGCCTGGAGTGTGTGCTTCGCTGGATATTTTGACTCTACGGTGTCTGAAAAATTCAACAGATGTCTTTCTCTGTGTTTAGCATTTTTCTGTGGTGGGATGTGATCTTCAGGGGCCTCTCAGGTTATTCTCCTTCCTCAGAAGCAGTGAAAGGTGTTAGGATATCAGAGGCATATCTTGACACGGGACCCCTGGGATCCACTCAGGAGACACCTGGTCGCTCCACAGACCACTTTACAGCACTGGCTCACACTGGGCCCATTGTTCGGAGACGCTCACAATGGAGACATGCACACAGAGACATATTCTGCAGAGAGACACGATGCATTCCTCGGAGGTTACGATGTATTGAACACCCTGGCGAGCACATCCATATTCACTTCCACATGGCGAATACAAGTCGTGCACTGTGTCACCCAAAACAACTGCAGCCTGCAACTGGAGAGATAAAGGGAATGGAGGCAAACTTAGTCCAGCTGGAGAGCCTTCCCTCTGGTCCACAGAGGAAGACGAAAGTAGGCGAAAAGCATGTCTGACTGAGCCTGTCTGCTTGGCTGGCCTGTTGGACAACCCACAAAGAGACACAGGGGATTGATCAGCGGAGGAGAAAGACCTCCACAGGAACAGCCTGGAGGCAGGAGGAACCTTCTGCTCCGCAGTCAAATCTACTTCTGAAGAGACAAACACTCTCAGGATGAAAGTAGACCATTGATGTGATCACTGCCTCGGCTCAGTCACGCCACATGATATACGTAGATGCTTGGATCACAGTTTGGCATATGCTGTGGCGGTCTCTGCTCCAGCGGTGGTTGGCTGCTGCTTGTGTTGGCTGGCCTCACCTTAAATGATTACTCACCAAATAACCCCAGTTCACGGCGCTATTGACAGGCTCTCAATACTGTCTGTCAACACTCAAACCAGCCAAAATATGTGACGAGCACTGAGCAGATTTTGCTTTTATTTTTAATAGGAAAAAAGCTCTAGAAGTCTGTGGGAGTTAAACTTATGATTTAAAGTGTGACTTGTTGCAGCCTCGCACAAAATAAGCACATTTAATGACCGTCTGCACCCACTGTCTATTCTTTACGATATTCCAGAGGTCTGTGGTTGGTCTGTAATGCTGTTTTTCATGGTGCGGTTCTTTGGTTGCGCTGGTATCTGTTTGTTTGTTGTGCCATTCTTTGTAGGAATGTTGTTGTTGGGCCTCTGCTTTTCATTAGCCGGACTGCGTCAGGGAATTCTGACCCATGATTTACGGAGCGGAGCGGTGGTGGTGGTGGTGGTGGAGGGGTGAAATCATGTAAGCTATTGAAATGCTGTCGTGCATCTCTCCCGTAACATTGGCCCACATCACACTTCATTAGCGTTCCTCTGATCCTGAGGCTCTGGTTTCAGCATTTAAACTGAGGTCAGCAGGAAGCTGGACTGGATGGCAGGAGCAGGCTCACTCAGGGGCTGCTTGTTAATATGCTAATGTGTCCACATGGCTGGCTGGTTTACACATAATCTTTTAATTTCTCTTATTTTATGTCTGATACACTGGGAAGTTAACATTTTTTTTTGTAGTTACTCTTAAATATTGGGATGTTGGGCCCAGTGCTTAGGGAACCATGCTGGGTGGATCAAGGTGGGATAAGTGGTTAAGTCCTGAAGGAGGACTTATAGGCCCTGTTATGGCTGGATGGTTTAGCTATAATCTGATTGAGCAGGCTGGGGAGACTTGATGGGGGCGGCATCAGGTCCTCACAGCCAGACAACCAGTGTGCTCACACCTGCAACTCCATTTCATCTCAATGTTCTAGCTGATTACTGGCAGTAATTAAAAATTCTAATTATATCTGATTCACTATCAAGCAGGATTTGTAGAAATACAGATTATTAGCTGGTTTTGTTTTGGCTCAATTACCCACTTACCTCTCCTGGGAGCTGTAGCTTGTAAGCTAGACATGAGCTCTGCCAGCTCCATATCTCCAGCAGCTCAGTACAGCTCCGTGGCAAAACACCTGCAAGCATTTACAACAGGTCTGCCTTTCGGTCAGATGGGTTGTGCAACGCTGTAGCCTCGGAACAAGGTACCTTCCTGTGATGAAGCCCGCACATTGGTGGCTCTTGTTGAAGGGAGCTCATGAATATTCAGAAGGCACACCACATGTAAGGAAACAGATGAGCAGAGAAAAGCATTCAGAGCAGCGTGTCATTGGGGTTTGCTGAACTTTCACCAATCGAAGCCACAGAAAAACACAGGCAGGTTTTCCAAATAGCGAGAAGAGGGAAAATACTTCTTCAGATTAACAGCAAGAAACCACTGGTGGAAAACATGAGTGGCAGAAGCAATCCTCCAAAGCAATCTATAGCAGCCCATCCAACCTTGAAGGAGCGTACAATAGCCAGAGCCGTTTCCTCAGCATTAGCAGTCTTGTGTGGGATGCTGTATAATCTACCTGCCAGATTAAGATGACATGGTCATTGTCTAGAAGAGAGAATTGAATTATGGTGTGTGAAGGGGATTTAAATGAGATTATAGGGAAAGAACTCATCCAGCATGTGTGAGATGTGCAAAGTCAGAGACTCCGTACACCGACTACACACACTCTCTCTCACTCACGCACACACACACAGCACATGTGAGCCATTTTGCATACACTTAAAGACCAACACAAAAAAATGCGAGTACACCGCACACCCTTAACACATGCAAATGCACATGTGCACACACTTGGCCTACATTCACAGGTCCCACTGCATCAGGGCTCGGCTCCCTTGTGTTTTGCTGAATTCTTACAAGCAGAGCTGGTGCTTGTCTCTCTTGTTTTGTGGTGACAGTGCATCCTCTGTCTGTGACTCTTGTTTTCTGCCCACTAATGTGTTTACAGCGTTGGCTTGCAAAGGTTCCTTAAAACAAGTATATGGGCTAATCCCCGGGATGTGTGCGATTAGCTTAACAACTCTGCAGCATATTTAGTACATGTATCTGCTCTGTTTAACCGCAGCTAATCTCCTAGCGTCCCCAAACTGCTGAGTTCTCATGATCCTCCCTCTCCATGTTTACTCTTAACCTCTATCTCTTTTCATGTTTCTCCTCAGGCTCTGTGTGCGTGCAAGTGTGGATGTTTTTGCACATTGGCGTAGTAGCGTCTGAGTTGCTGTGGTGATTGAGTGAATGCATGTGTGTTGCACATTTTTTTTCTACCTGCATGTGTGTGTTTGCCTGTGCGCACAGTCTTTTTCTGTGTTGCAGTGTGATTCCTGTGGATGTTGTTATCGCAGAGGATGTTGATGTGTATATATGTGTCTGTGTGTGTGTGTCTGCCCTGTGGGACAAAATATGTTGAGAGATTCTGCAGCAGCAGCTTGCCATTTGTTTTATTATCATTGATCATCAGGTGATAGGATGCACAAAGGCTGCATAATAATAGTGATGCTATCAATTAATCACATCTATCAGATAACATGCGATCTCATCCCTCAGAGCCGTGTTTATGCCACACATAAGCAAATGCATGTGTCTGTACATCTATAGAGGGTGGATGGATTAGAATTAGCAGATGGACTGTTTTTACATTAGCCACAGGGTGCTAACACAGACAGAGTCAATCTGGTGTGCCGGACTGAGACCAGGTTGTTGCTCACTTGGGCAGAGCCAAGCCAGGACACCCTGTCTGGGAGATCTGCAGCAGCAGCAGGGGGGCTGAGTGCGGCCAGAGTCCAGTCTGTCTAAGGTTAAGGAGATCAGGAGCACAGGTGGGTTAAGAAGACACTGTGTGCTCAGTGGCTGCCTCATAATGAGTGTGATCATATCAGGCAGCAGATAATTGTACACTGTAGACAGGTAGAGAAAGTGAATACAACTGCAACACAAAAGGAGGAGAAGAGGAGGTTATAAGTTGATGGAAGTGAGCACAGTGAGAGGAGGGAGGGCATGCGAGGGGAGCTCACGAACCCAAAACCCCTTTGCAAGTGTTTTGAAGTCAATTAGTTTTCTTCCTGATGTATTCATGCTTTTTCATTTCCCTTTGTTCTCCATTCTCTTCCGTGGTTATCGCAGTCCCAAGTTCTCCACAGGGGGCTGGTTGCAGTGTTTTGCTAGGCGAGGCTTGTGTTTGTGTCAACCAACCATCACATTCCCTGCAGAAATGGCCAAATCTTCTTTTTCTCTGTGCTCTTCTCAGATATCTATTTCTCTCTACACCCGTCCTTTGAAAACGGATACAGTGCGCTTTCAAGGCAGCATTTTCAATCATTACAGACGCACAATTCTGCCAAAAGTTGTGACAACACAATTTTTCCCCTTTCGTTTGTGTGCTATTAATGTTCATCCCATTTGCAAATTCTGATCCCTGTTGAAGGCAAAGTATGTATGCTGGCTCCAAAGCCTGCCCTTTACTGTAACAAGTTCTGTTATTGTTGTCTAAATGCTAACAAATGAATCTCAGAGAGGTCGCGCGAGCCAGGGAGCTGTGATTATCGCTAATCAGGATCCATACAGATCGGTGTGAACCAGCTCTCCTTGGTAGAGAGGAGTAAATGAGAGAGGCATTAGGTTTTTTTCTCAGCCGGCGCCACCGACGGCAACATAACCGTGCAGGGTGAAAATAAGTGGCCGTGGTTCCCTGCTATAGGGAGCGAGGACACGTTTTTACAGGAGCAGCTCTCAAGTTAAGAATTAAGAAATGATAGCGACTTGGCTGGAGCTACCCAAGGGTGCTTTGCAGTGGAAGACACAGATACAGAGACAGATACTTAGTGGGTTGTTTTAGTAGTGGTTTACAAGCATGGCAGTTGTGGAACAAAAGGAGAGATGAAGGCTACCAGTCCCCAGAGTTTTTGAGCTTTAGTGCGGGCTTCTATTTTGGGCAGAATGATTCTTTGAGAGAACAAGAGAGTTAGTGAGGGAGAGTGAGAGAAGCAGCCTTTTTTTTTTTTTTATTGCACCCATTACATGTCATCACTCCAAACTAATCATGTCCTGGAAATTGAGCCCGAGGAAGACTGCTGAGCTTGGGTTTTACTCGGCTCCCCCCTCCCCCCTCCCCCCTTCTCTGCGCTCTCTCGCGCTATCTCTCCCCCTTCTTTCTCACACCCTCACATCATTCTGCCTCTTTATCTCAGTCCAATCTGTAATTCCCCCTTTCTCCATCCATATCTGCGCCCTCTTTTATTACTTTCCTTCTCTTTGCTTTCTGTTTTATTTCTCCTGCTCTATTTCTCTCCTCTACCCTCTTTCTTTCCCTCATCGCTCCCTCTCTCTCCCTCTCTCACTGGTATTTCACCGTTAACTAGTGAGCCAGAGAGGAGTGCCCCCTCTCCTCTACACTGGATTGTTTGCTCTCAGACAAAGAAGTGGATTTTCAATTAAATTGGCTGTCATTAGAAAGACGGCGGCGCTCTGCCGTTCCAGCGCCGTCTGCAGCACGGGCAGCCTCCGCACATACTTTGATGATGGCTCATTTTACTCCAACGTTGTTCCCCCCTTCCCCCTGATCCTGTGCGAGACACTCGAGCTTCACGTCCCCGTCCATACATCTCACAGGCAGAGGCTCCTCACAGTGCGTTTGGGGCTCCAGCAGACCTGCTTATAAGATTTCCCTCCACAGTCATAAGGTGGAAGTCTGCTATGTGTTAAGATGCTGACTGAACCAGAGACCCCCTGTCTGGTAATTGCATTGACTTAATAGATCCAAGAATGCTATCTCAACATGACAGGTGGTCACGAGATGTGGTGGGATAAATCGCTGCATAAATTATCCGCAATGGTGGAATTGCAGTTTTGCTGAAAAAGGGGAAGTGCCGGCATTTTCAGAGGGAGAGGCGATAAGCAACTGGAAAAGAAATGTGATGGGAGGTGGTAGAGGGGACTTAACCATGACACAGGGGAAGGCAGGGCTTTGAATGGTTGAAGCCACAATGCATTGTGGGCGGTTGTTATCGTTCAATACAAAAACACAAATGATTCAGGTCTGGGTGAATGAGTTTGAAGAGCAGGAACACAAGGGCCTGGGGACAGACGGCATACAGATTACATGCATGGTCTATCCTCCAGGGTGTGAAGAATACGCTTTTTTCTATAACACGGTATTTTCATACATATTTGATCCTCTCCTGGCTGTGATAACCTCTCACCACATTGTCAATCCCCATCTCTCTCCACTTCCAGTCTGTCTCCCTGTACACGTGTGTGTTGGGCTTGTTTGTGTGCCTATATATGTGCACATTGTGGGGAGAAGGGGGGCAGTTATATTAGATTTGGCAGAGGCAGCACAATTTGTCTGACATGTTGAGGGAGAAGATTAGAAGGGGAAACACAAAATGTATTCAGTATTACACTCCCATCTCACAGCTGTAGCAATTGATTTTTTAAAAGTACACATCGGAGTGCCTGGGCCGCTGATAGCTGAGAGGGAGGTGTGGAGAACTGCCATTATCAGGCCAAAGACTCCAATTCACACATGTAAAAATTCAGAATGAAAAGAGGATAAACAGCAATAATCTGTTTCTGCGGACGGAAGCGTGTCTAAAGTCATTTGGGGGGGGAAGCCGCTGTGTATGAATTTCTCCACTGCTCTGGCTCATTGTCCTTTTCTACATGGCTCGGCCTAAGCCTGCCCTCTGGGTCAGATTACTCACAAAATGCCTCACAGCCTTCTCAGGATTCCCCTAGTCTGAGCTTATCATTCTCCCACACATTCAGCAACTCCTCTGGAAAGCGAGGGCCCAGTCTCAGCGCGAGCGCACATTATGCCTGCCAGTTGACCAAACACTGAACGGTGTGGACAACAAATGAGGGGACAGACGCATTCATCAGCGGCGGACTGCTAATATTGGTCAAGCACCTGAAAAGCCTCCTCAACAGCAAAAAGGCAGCAGCGGCGGTCAGAAGTCAGTCAGGCTGAGATCTCTTTATTCCTCTGCTGAACAAACAGAGGGCATGTTAACGTTCTTATAGCTCCTTGGCCATTGATGAGGGTGAACTTTAAATGAAAGCACCAGTCAATGTCAGCCAGTTAATGCCGTCCTTTGGCAATAAATGGTTTCTTAATGGTTAGTCAATTTTCCCACTTTTGCGTGTAGTCTCATATGAAATGATTAGCGATGCATGGCTGTGTTAGGAGAGGGAACATCAATCAAGCCTGAGAGAAAGGATGGCTAATGACACATGTGTCTGAGAGGGAGGCCCGAGGGGGCGGTGGGTGGTGATGGTGGTGCCGTAGCTGCCTCTCACACTCACAGATGTATTTTTGTCCTCTTTGTTCTCTCTTCTTATCTCACAACTTGTAATTATTAGTTGTTTGCACAGATCTTATTCAAAAACCCAATAAGCGCCTCTTATTGAAAGAAGAGTTTAGAAAAAGACTTTTGAGATTGAACAGGAATATTGTTAGACTTATGTTTGCCATGCAAAAGAACAAGAATCTCCCTGGTTTTGCATTAGTGTTGTTGGTCAGGTAAACATGTGCATATGTGCCTCAGAGTGTGTGTCTGTTCTGCAGCAACTGACGTAATGTCAGCCTGGTGTTTTTATGAGTCCCCTCTGCTCCATGTGTGGAGCTTCTCTGACGTCAGCATGTGGCGCACTGTGAACCGTGAAGCCCCACGTATCATGTGAGTGTAGGAACACAAGAAACTCTCTCTTTGATCAGTCTGGAAAACTCAACCCAGCATCCATCATACTGTGCCAGGGTGTGGGAACGCTTTCACACAGTATTTACCTTGATGGGGAATTGAAACTGACTTGGTAGAGGAACGTGACCCTCCTGGGGTTTAGAACAAAGTGCTTGTGTTAGTAAACAGATGCATAAATTGCATTCTTCTGAGCCGTGAGTAACAGCTCGCAGACTTGCACAGCCTGTGAGCGGGGGTGTATAATTTCAGCATCCCTCGAGCTTCCCGAGGCTTTGGTTAAACATTCCGGAAATACCATCCTGGCGATCCGTCTTCAGCCACCAAGCCAAGGAGTGGCTTCCTGCTCCTTCTCCTCTTGAGGTCTGGTGATGTATGTACAGTTCCCTCATGGGGCTGTCAGATCAGCTGGCACGTTGTGCTCCATCCATCTGCTCGCACTTTTTCTTCTCTTGCCTTATTTATAGCTGTCACTCAGTATATCCAACCCATGTTCCTCCTTCTATGGAGGGAAGAGCTGAGAACAAGTTGGTGTTGTTTCGTTCCCATGTGATACAGGCGGTTCAGACTGGACTAACATTTTCTGATTACACATGCTGTTTTTTGAGAGCACTGCATTTCATTAAAGCCTGGCTGTGGAAGCTGAATAATTGTGTCATTGTGTGGCAGTCCAGCACCAATTGGAAGGTAAGCAACTTCTCAGAAGTTGCACATTCAAGATGATGCATGGAAGGAGCTTGTCATGTCATTTCTATCATCAGTTTCGGTCCAATATTTGACTAGCCTACTTCTGGGGAGCCATATAATAGAGTAGTCTGTGGAGCTGAATGTTGCTCAATCAAACTTGGTACATCCCATATTTTTCAGTCGTGTAATACATTGCAATTCATTGTGGTGGAAAAACGTTGCATTAATAGAGTGTACTCCACAGTCAGGTTTGTGCTAATTGAATGAGAACCTGGATTAACTGGGTTTGGATAACAAAAAATCATGTCATGTGCTAACTGCCAACTTCCAATTGCCCTCAAGCCACAGTACATGTCACACTTTATATACATTGGTTGAAATCACAACATGGTATCGGCGTAATGCTAACTCAATTATGCCCCTTCATTCTTCTGAGCCCCGAGCTTAACCTTATCTTAGATGGCCATGAACCATAACTGATATAATCATAGCAGTCCTGTGTGGATGTGTTACCAGCACATTATCAGACCTAGTAAATCAGTTTATGGATTAATCAAATTTAGCCTCCTCATCTTTAAATAGCTGCCCCCTCCCTTCTTCCCTCCCCTCCTCTGCCCTCCCTCCTCCACAGTGTCCCTCGTGCAGTAGAATCAGCTGAGCGCTCTGCCCATTCCAAGAGCATTCAGGTGTGGCTCCACCTCCGCACTCTGTTAATAAGGACGTAATGGCTCCATATCTGCTCCCAGGCCAAATGAATTGAATCAGTTCCACAGTGTGATTAAGAATGTGGAGCCAGTGGCCTGGGTGCCTTGCACACGGCTGCGCTGGTGCTCCAGCTTTGCCTTAGCTGTCCAAGTTTAGGGGAGAGGTCTCGGCCCAGCCTCACTGGATGCCTGAAGCACCTGCTGCTACACACATGATCAAAGCTGCTCAGTGGGAGCGATGACTGCTGCAGGTTTAGCAGAGTTTGGAGGGAAATCCTTCAGCCTTTCAGTCTTTTTAATACGGAAGTGTCTTTGAACTGGTGACACCAGCATTTGAGCAGTGGTGTAATTACATCCGTATTGTCTTTTGAGAGAATATCTCATATAAAACAAGTCTTTGACCTGTGCTTATGTATTTTCCACACATAAATTAAAGTCAACATCAATAACCTCTCTTTTGATTCACATCTCAAGTATTAAAGGAGCCGTCAGCTCTCATCTTTTTTTAATGATAAAGCATATATACATAAAAAGAACAAAGGACGCATACAAAGCAGTAGCATTCAGCTACAGTAGCCACCTAATTAAGTATTTCTGTAGCCAACAGCCATAGATAATGAAGAAAGCGGGGGTTGGTGGGAATTGGTTTGACAGCCTTTTTCTCTGCGTTTCTCACTCCTCATGGTCCTCCGTAAATACCACTGAGATAAATTAGCACCACTGATAAAAACAGACCTGCTTCACAAAAGACAGTATAAGTGATGGTAATTGTCTTTCTCAGATTACATTTCTAACCTTTGCACCTCTTTTCTTGCTTCCCCCTGTGCGAGCACCACATCTCTTAAACGCAGCAGCACTGAGCTGACAAGTTGTGTTATTCAGATCCACTGTTACTTTGTGGTACTTAAGAGCCACTTTCTCACCAGTTTCTTTGACTGGCTGTCGAACACTTCAGTGCAACTGATGGAAAGAGTCGTCAGTCGCTGTCAGAGCGGCCCTGCACTGTGGACAAATATGACAAACACCTTTTGTGCTTTCATCCTGTTTAAATTTCACATTCCCACCTCCAACTTGACTCTTAACTCCTCCTAACAGTAATTTATACTCCATACATCCCAAATCCTGGCTGGCATTGATGCAGCCAGAACATCATATACTGATGCAGGTGCGCTCACGTTCACAGTACACTATGTGCAACACTGTGTTCTGTTTGAGGAAAACAAAGCTGTGCGAATGTTCATGAAGACAAAGTAAAGTGATGGATACAATAAGGCAGAGAGATGTAGGGGTGGGTGAAAAGATAAAGCAAGTGTGAGCGAGGGAGGGACTGAGAGAGAGAGAGCAGAGAGCGAGAGATGAATAACTGTTTGACAGGTGGAATGAAAAAGCCGCAGAGGGTGTTTGGAGCGGTGTGAGGAGTGTGTGCGGTGTGGTGTGGCGCAGCGCAGCGTTTGGGTCATACATCACACTAATACAGCAGGAGGACATAGCCTAGCACAGCGCTATGCAGAGCAGGAGGAGAATAATGTGCTGCGCTTGCACCCGCTCAATCTGATTGAAACACACAGCACAGGGGCTACATTTACTCACCCCCCACAAGCACACTTTATAAATCTAGTCTTGGCCCCTTATATTCTCCCAGATAATCCCGGAAAAACAGAAACACAAAACAGACACATGGGTTCTCCATCATGGTGGGAGGAGGAAGGCCCTGCAGCATTGTACTGTATGTGTCAACCAGCTACATGTGGCTGTGTAGTGCTGACTTGCCACAGCCAGACACATTAAAGTACAGCGATATGGAGAGTGAACTGAAAGGTGTGCAATTAAAAAAGCATTAGGTTGCCAATAAAAAAAAATAGATTGATAGAAGATGTTGCTCGGGAGTGTTTATTAATTTATGAGATATCATTTATCAGATGGATTCTTCTATCGTGCCCTATTAATCTTACCTTTATATCTCTGTTTGGTTTTATTATTTTCTGTTGGGATGTAAGAGTCACAGGTTGTGTGCAGAGTCTTAGAAGATGCTGGACAAAAGGTGATTATTGTAAATGACTGTGGTATAAATGTTTTATGTTTCTCGGTGTAATCTAACCTTCACTTTACTGGGCCTGGCTCTGTGCTCTGCTCTCTGCCAGCCTTTGATCACCGAGGCAAGATTCAAAGCAGTTCTGATGAGAGCTCACAGCCTCTGTCTCTGCTTCTACTGACATTTACATTATCCAGCCTGGTCTTTCCTCAGCCCTGATAATTAGCTCCATCACTGCACTGCTGTATAAAAAAAAAAAAAAAAGACAAGAAAAGGGAAGAATGGCGATATCACCTCTGGAAGGATGCTACAGCAGCTACGTGTTATCAGGCAGCCTTGTCACCTGAACGCCTGAACCAGGCAGGTGATGGCCCATGTGCCAATCACACCTAACGAAATGCAGCAGACAGGCAGCAGTGATGTGATATTTTCGTGACTCGTGTTACTTTGCAAAATGTATTTAATTGGCTGAGGATTCAGGTCTCAGCTGCTTACACCATCATTAGCACAGAGGCTGCGCTGCTTTGCATTTGTCACCTCTCACCTCCTTCGGGGAGCCGTGGTTTTAGGTGGGCTGAATGTGGACCCTTTGCTGTTGTGCCACTCTGACCTCAGGAGGTGCTTAATTAAGGTTGAGGGCCAGCCGGATGATCACACCTACAAAAGCCACACGTGGTGGTGATGATGAGGAGCGTTTAGAGAGCCCCCCCCGTCCTGCTGCGCTCTCTCACCTCCTGGCAATGGAGCTGATTGAATAGAGTCATCACTGATGTGGGTGGGCTACTGGGGACATCAAGGCCTTCCTCGGAAAGAGAATTGGATTCCCCTAACTAATAAGGATTTGTTCACATGGGAGTTAAAAATGGATGGAGGTTGTCTCTGAAAGGTGTGCCTGTAGGGGTTTTTAGGGGGTGGGGGTTATGTTAGTGGGTGATAGGTTGAGATATGGCAGTGGATCCCACTGTTGACTAGGATGCTATTTTCATTATTGTCCTGCTCTTGTCTCAGGCTGTGTTCATTAGAGTTCAAGGTTTGGTGTGCACCAACTTTCACAGAGGTTGAAATTGGGGTTTCAAGGGGTATGAGAGGGCCCCTCAGGCGGTGAACTGCTCCTTTGGAGCATTGTGGTATTTGACAGGGCAGCTGTAATTGCTCCTCAGAGACCAAGAAGAGTCAGCATCATCAAAACGAGCAATTCTGAAAGGGATTCACTCCCAAAAGGAAAGAAATGTTGCAAGGGAGGAGGGAGCCTGAAGAGAGCAAGTCGGGAAAAGACATTTATTCATTTTGTGTTAATAACTTCTATATCTGTGGAGAAATTACCACAGATGTCTTCCTTAGGTCCTCTGGGGCATTGAAATCTCTTGCCCCTTTACTGCCACGTCCTTTTCCTCTCACCAATCTTTTTTTTTCTTACTGCAAATTTATTTTCTTTTCATTTGTGTCAATGGTTGTGTTTTGAAAAACATGAGAGCGAGGCCAAGCCTTGGGGTCCCCCAGGGCCAGCACCGAGGCTCTCTTTCAGCATGCGGCATGATGTTCAAAGGCTCCTCCAGTTTTTAGCCCAGTTGAAAGCCAAGTGTTTAGGGTGATTCACAGTAATGGCCGTATCCTTTGCTGCACAGGGTCATGAGAGCGGCTTGGGTCATGAGCAGACGAGGGGGGTTTGGACGAAGCTGTTTGAGGATAACTAGCCTGTAATAGCCATATTCACATCTGCTGCAAGGAGATAGTAGTCGTGGTGTAGCACTTGGACTCTGCCTTTGTGTGTGAGGTTTGTCTGGAGGCTGTGATAAATATACCTCTGTAATTGACCAGGGTGTCAGAAACCACTGTATTTTTGTTTGTCTGGATTCAGTGATGTGGGTTTATGACCAAAAGGCAGAGACAGCTGCAGAATCCGTGTGGCAGCATCTGCTGTTTTATAACTCTGCCTCTGTGTGTGAGTGTGGGTCTGCGTGTGCACGCGTATGTGGTGGTGCAGGGTGCGCATTATCCAGGTCAGATGGGTCACTGCTGGAGTGATGGGTGTGTTTTTGATGGGTGACCTAACTTCCTCACCCTTCACCTGTCTCCTCCCTCTTCCATCCTTCACCTCCGCTGAACATGATGTATCGCTGTGTGTCTCCCAAGAATATAGTATCACAGTTTAATCCCATCAGCTGGCAATTAGTCCACCACCTCCACGCTGTGTAATACAGATATATTTGCATTAATAAGGCGGGAGCGTCATGGCTGAGTGCCCGCAGAAAAGATCCCTCTCCATAAACAATAGCTGGCGTTCCCCTTGGGTGGGACCCAGTTGTTGACCCGTGATGAACTCCTGACCAGAGCTGCCATGTCCTCCCGACTTGGTGCAGTGACACACTCTGGATTCTGACCAACAGACAGCGAGAGTAAGACCGACTGAGACAGACTGACAGTTTGACCCGGACACACCGGAATGCAAACAGGGGGATCTATAGAGATTACACTGCCTCCTTTTTAAATAGCCTCAGTCCTTCAGTCACCCCTGGTGGAGAGAGGCCTGGTCAAAGAGATAGGTGCCTTTTTTTTTCATTTCATGTTGCAAAACGTGGTTTCACTGGAACTGATTTGTCGTCACAAGCAAATTATTTTCTTTCTTTTTTCATATTTCTTCTTTTTTTTAGGTTCTACTTTTGCTGGGGCTCAAACAGAGTGCAGTGGTGAAAGATATACTGTTGGCCCTAATCTTATCCTCTCTTTTGTGTGTATGCAGTCCCAAACCGGCTGCCTCTTAACTACCTTTGCCCCTTATCCTTTCATTCTCTCTCACCCTCTCGCTCTCTTTCCTCCCCTCTCCCCCTTACCTCCCGTACTGCCACAATGAGATGGTTTAATGGAAATTATTCTGAAATGGAAAGAAACGAAAAGTCCAGGGTTCACTGGCTCTTTGTCAAACCATATCTGTTCAAGTCAGAGAAGGCATAGCAGCAACTGGGGCACACATCTCTTAACTTTGCTGAAAGGCCATTTGTTATTTAGGCAGTGTAAGCAGTGTGTTTCTTTTGCTTGCAGTCTTATACGACTGTAGCACTTTCTTCCCCTTGAACAATCAGAACCAGTGACCAGAGTTCATGTACTTTATTCCTTATTTTAGTTTGTTTGAAACATCACTCTGACTTTGGGATTTGTGGGGGATATGTTTCCTCTGAGTTGCTCTGTTTGAGGTTACAGAGTGTCATTATATTGAACACATCACTGAAATCCATTAATCACCAGTGGCAGATCAGAGTGTCTCAGGGCTACATGATGTTTATACAAAGGTGCCTTTCTGATTTACTTCTCTATGTGACTTTGCATGTCTGTTTAAGTTGTAGGTCGTGCTAGCTAAGCCAGGCTCACAGAATGAGAGCTGATTTATTCCCAGCTGTCACTGATACTTCTCTTTTTCACTTATTCATTTTCATTTAAACTCAAACGTATGAAGAGGTCAGAACTTTGACGCTCCCTTGCCTTTTATAGGCAGCGCTTCAGTGTATTTGCTAAATTGTGCTCATATTTGGAGAGACATGGGCAGTCCTCTGTGACAAACACTTTGTGTAAATGGAAATTAGAGATCTGCCGTATTTGCTCTGCATATCCTCTGTGGTACAAGATATTAAAACGTCCTTCCGAAAATCCCTCCCGTTCCTCGTGGTCCCCGCTCATTCACAGGTTGCTGTGCAGCGTGAGGCTTCTCTGTAAGCCTGGTGTCACTCTCCCAGAGCCTCATAACAGCAAAGAGAGAAGGGGGATTTGTCTTCTTTTCCATTTTACTTATCTCTTTTGTTTGTCCTGGTTTCCATAGATGAGCAGCAGCCCTTCATTCTCTTCTCAAGCGAAACTAAGTGCTGCCGCTACTCTCGACCTGCCAGCTCCAAATTGGCAGCCTGACCTTCTTTTTCTTCCTCGGGGGCGTCTGCACAAAGCCATACCTCTACCATGGGGAAAAAATGCAATTAAGAGGTGACATAAACACTGAGCACCCGTTGTAGTCGTACCAAGGAAGAGGGAGGGGGTACGGCAGCTGCCAGTGTGACATGCATGCAGAGATACTGGTTTATTAATTGGGCTTTACACATTGCAGAGTGACACAGGGGTGAAGAGCCTCAATAGGGACCAGTGAATGTGACTCAGCTTCACTGAATGAGCACTGACAGGAGAGCGGTGTCAGACTCTGCTCTGGCTGGTGTATGCATTAAGTGCAGCTGCTCTTTGACCTGTGTTTTGATTTGTTGTAAGCAATTATCACCTAATGTTTCTGCACTGGTGTCAAACATGTTATCTGAAGCAGGGATGCACTGTAAGCAATGTTCACCCCTTTGACTTTGTGTAAGCTGTTACAAAATACCACCAAACACAATTTCACAGTTTTATTATAATAATTTAAAATTTCCTGGCTTTACTGCAGGATGAGAGAAAAGATGCAGAGCATGTAAACAAAAGCTTTTCTTGCAGCAAAAATGCCAGTCAAGGGAAAATGTAAAGGCCTTTTTGTATCGCCTGCTTTCAAAATAATTGATACAATACGAAGACATTGTGTCGCTCTAATTGAGCATAATGACGCCTGAATGTCTGCAAATACAAATTATGCTCTATGATAATACAGTAGCTTTTTCTTTGCAAAGTGATATAAGAATACCTCGCAGCTTTCATTTTTAGTAGAGGAAGCCCATTAAAACGAGGAATGAGGGAGAGCGGTGCTTAATTGCCAGTTAAGGTGTGTGACATTTGGAGCAGCACATCGAATCTGGCCCAAAGTCCAAAAGGTGTTGTGAGGGACTGAGTAATTACTCTAGTCTCTCCAGGCAACGGTTGTAATAAAATGACGCAGTGATAGAGGGGCACACACACACGCATGCACACATGCACATGCACAAGCTACACGGATTTTTGCGGTATAGATTTTGTTTGTTTATGTCTGTGTGCCTTTTGTGTTTGTGCGCTTGATGCAGAGCACTTCAGCAGACGTGAGGGTTTGATCTGGATGAATGCTTCATGGGTGGCTTCATACTCTGAACAAGCAGCGGTCAACTATATGATCTTCTTTTACCTTTCCTCTCCCCATGCTTGAAGTAGTGGTTTTAATTTCCACGGAGTAAAAAACAACATAAAACCTCATGTTAAGTAATGTTTATGTAGGCAGCTATTAGTCATAGTTACAGTGTTTTAAACTGTGGTCCTGAGCTAACATTTGGTTTTTATCCGTATGACTTAAAGTTCTTAGCATCTGTGAATCTGCTGTACCCCGCCGTTGGTGTGTATGAGCACATCGTCGCATAACCTCTCCGAGAGTGATCAGGAGTGATCTATCTGCTTGGTTAGCCTTGTAAACAGCCTGCCGCTCCACCATGTCTGTGCTTACCATGTTTGTACAGCAGATGAGTGGTTCCCTGGCCCTCTCCTCCAGGGTTGTTTAGCTTTCAGACCCCTGACAGAGGAAAGGAAACTCCCTTGAGGGAACATGAAGCACTACAGGTTGAATGAAATTCTCTCTGAACACTCCAAAGCTCTCTTCATCTCCACGGGCTCTGGGGAAAAAGCAGCAGAAAAATGTTTAAAACAGGATGCTTAATCCAGCAGCATGGAAAAAAGCATAGTAGCACATTGAGTTTTTTTTTTTTTCTTTTACCCAAGAGAGAAAACACTTTAAAAGAGGCCTGGCATGATAGACCAGCATAATGAGCCACCACTGGCTGATATTAGAAAGTTTATTCATAGAGTAGCACTAGAAGATGGCTTAGTGCAGGATGTTATCTTAATGCCACAATATGATAAATGATACAGGAAGGGTAGTGTTAGGAAGTAGTTAGAAAATGTGTAGGAACATGTTTCCCACCACAGAGAGCTCTAACATATTTCACAGAAGAGTATAGAAGCTGAATAAAAATAAAAATGAAACTGTGACACCGTGCTCCTACTGAGCTCTTGCTGTTTTATGTATAAAACCTCCAACAAACTGCAGGGAAACAGGACTGAATGCAGCTGATGTGGCAACGTGAGACCCTTTGCTCATCTTTTATAATTATCTCAGTAAGCATGATCCAATATGCTTCAATATCTGTATTGTAGTGAAGTAATAGGACATCACTCACGCACAGTGCCATCTAATGATAAGTTATGAGAGTGAGACCTCCTTAAATGGTCCAGAGGGTGAGTGTGTGAGTGTGTGTATATGTGTGTGTGTGTGTTTAAGTTATGGCAAGGTCTCAAACAGGGGCTAGTGGCTCAGTAAATGATGATGGTGGGGTTGGCTACACCGACTGGGGTCATCACTCCCTGGGTAGCCTGATAGGTAATTCATACACCCTGGCTATATAAGGGGGGTTCAGTGCCTCTTCACCATTCATCATGCCACAAACCCCTGCAACCCTACTGGCTTGTTCTCAGGCAAACTGTTGCATCAATGCAGAGAGGCAAGAAGTGCAGCGTGTGAAGGCACAATGCCCTCAGTATTTAGCTTCAGCCAGAGAATCGTTCCTCTTATTAGCCAAACTGTGTCCTCGAGGTGCTGCACCACAGAGCTGTGACTGGAGAGCGGCAGGTCTGGACAATATGCTAATTTAAATTTGCAGGTTTGGTGTTGTTCATTTGCAAAGTGGTGTTGCAGACCTGCACCTTGCTCGGGGTAATCATTAGCACGAGAGGAGGATTTAGTATTCTGCTCAGCTGAGACACTGACATAGATAGGTCCCCGGATTCTGTTTCTATTAGTGTCCAGGCCTGCGGCTGCACAGCCAACACTTCAATGAGTGCTTTCTCAACGCATGGCCATTTCTCTGCTGCAGCTGCTGCCCTTCTAACTCTCTTGCTTAGGGATAGAAATATGACACTGGAGAACACCCATAGTATTGTTACGCCCTATCCCTCTGCCTTTTTTTTCTTTACTCCCCACGATTTCACATCCAATTTTCCCTTCACCCAGTGACGCCCATTCCCCCAAGACCCCCAGGTACTGCAGGAGCACCAGACTCCTGTGTGTGTGTGTGTGTGTGTGTATGCGTGCTCTTATTGATCAGGGTTGTGTTTCTGTGGTTCTAGGCTCCTGCTGCTGTTATCACTGCAGTGTGGAGGATGGGGAGGGAGGAGGCAGTGTGGTTCACAGCACTTAGAGCTTCAGGGCAGTGTGTGTGTGTGTGTGTGTGTGTGATCTGATGGGATTTACAGTATACACAGTCCAAGTTTTTTCTCTTAGCTTTTATATTTGCAACAAGACCAACAATTTACACAATTAAACTATAATTATTGTCTGTTTGGTCTGACGGCTAGATAACTGTCCAGCAGGAGAAAGGTAAGGGGAGAATACAGGAGGCATTAACAGTGAGTACAAACAGGATCTGCAATCACTGTAATCACAAGTAGGAGTAGGGTGTCTAATGTGATAAAAACAAGTCCATTTTTAGATTTGTCTCTCAATTAGAGACTGTTTTTTTGAGTAATTAAAATATGATGAATGCAAGATTGGTTTTAAGGACGCAGCTAAAATGCTCAATGCTCAGGGAGAAAATAAGTGATTTAGGGAGATGGAGAGACTGGTGAAATAGAGCAAATGCGTCATGAAGGAGGAGAAAGAGACCTGGTGCAGTAGATGTAACTCCTTCATTTCACTTAGACCAAAGTGAAGGTGAAAGAAGGAGAATTTTACCTTCTTCTCCCCCATTCTCACCTCTTTTATCCACTGTTCCCCTTTACTGTAGCTCTCTGCTGGGTGGGTGTGGATAGGACTCTTATGATGGATTGCTCCACTGCTGCTCTTGAGTGCATGCATGTGAATAAATGGGTGCAGTGTGTGCACGTTCCTCCATTCGCTCCTTCTTTCATCCATACTCCCCCACCACCCACCCATCCACCCCCTTTTCCCCAAAGTTCTCCTTGCCCCTCTCCTCCATCCTTTTCTCCCACTTCAGCTGTTTTCGACATGTGTGCAGGAATGTATGCTGTGACACGGATATATTCACATGTGGCGAAACGCATAGAGGCGTAGCACTCAGGGCGCCAGTCCTGCGTGGCCACAGTGATTAATTACTTTTAACAAAGCAAACATAGTCTTGCTTGTCCGGATCAATCTTTTTCCCCGTCTTGGTGCGAGCCGCTGTCACCAGTAATTGCCAAATTCTGTGTAGTATGAAATGAGGGCCACTTTAACCTCTCCCTGGACCTAAGCTAACCATAGCCTCAATTTTCCACGCCTGTGGCTCCCGCTCTCTTAGCTCCCATGGCTCCATTGTCCTCTTCCTCCTCATCTCTACTTCCCCTATATATCCATCTTTTTTTCCTTGTAATGCAACACCTTCCTCGGGAAGCGATATTGCTCTGAAGTACAGCTGAGATGGACAGTCATGGCGTCTCATTGGAACTGGTGTTTAGCAGCTGCCATATGCTTTTAAACCAGTACATACAAAAATCAGCCATCAAGCCTCTTGCCGTCCGTGCATACTAATTGGCATCGCTCTGCCAAGCTGATCAAACACCATTAATCTGTTTGTAGTATATGTTTGTTTCTAAATGAGAAAATTAATACATTCCGCTACTATAGCCAGCTGGGTGCAGTGAGCCCCATTGATTGTTGGCACCCACAGAATGACTCATAGCTCTGAGTAAGTGTCTTTATTTGTCTTGCTGTGTGTATATGTACGCGTTTGCATGCCTGAGTGTCCTCCGATGTTGAGACTGGTGGCCAGATGACAATATTCAGGTTTTTTTTTTTTTAAATTTGTTTATTTTTCCGAACATATGAAGTATCCACAGGTGGTGAGGAAACCTGTTCCCTTCATCTTATTACCGGACAGGCCATCGAGTCACGCAGCATGCACAGAGATAGATATCAAAGCCAGGGAAATACAGCTAACGTGATTAGCAGGCGGACACAATTAATGATGCATGGTGATGGCCAAAGAACGCTGAGGGATCTTGCTGTTTAATGAGCTAACACAGAGGCTGTGCAGATGTGTTACAGGACCACTCAGTGTTATCAGAGGCAGACACCTCCTTTCAGTAGAACTCCGCTAATTAGCCTTATTATGGGAGTCCACTGTCAGGATTTCAGTCTAAAATAGTGGGTACTTGTTGCTAAAACGTGCATTAGCAGTGCTGTGCTTGTTAAAATGTGCAGCACCATGCATGTTTTTTTTTTTTCCACGCTGTGGGTGTGATATATCTCCATGAAAATGGTACTACTGTTCAGCCCAACTACATCTGGGATTGTCCGATAATTCTCAATAGGAGAGCTGCCCTGAAAACTACTCTGCTCATTAATAATGAAAAATCCACACTGGTCCACCCATAATCTTGATTTTTTTTTAGCTTCTGAAATTTTCCCTGGACTAGTAATGTGCTAGAGCATGTCATATATATGATAAGTAGAGGAGCTTGTCGACGAGGGACTCATCACACACTTAAATTGGTGCAGCATGGAGTTCATATTGCAGTGTGGCCGAGGGGGAATTAGCGAGTCTATATATAAACCCCCGCTGCATGTGTTGTGAATTAAAGTGCATTTATCTGGTAATCGCGGGGGAGATCTCTGCGTGCACAAGCATGGCAAAGCAGTGGTGCTGCAGCCGCAACAGCCCCGTATACTGATACAGCTGCTGCACTGGGAGATGCGAAGGAGAAACAGGTCATACGCAATAAAGAGCTCTGATAGCCTGGATGGCAGTAGACATGTACAGCACACAGGGATGGAATAACAAGAGGCATCTTTGTGTCTCCTTCATGTGCTAACCTTTATCTCTCTCTCTCTCTCTCTCTCTCTCTCTCTCTGTCTTTCCACCTCCTCCTTGTTTTAAGTATACTCCTTGTTTTACCCTTTAAGCTCCATCACCATTGTCTTTCTTCACTCCGTCCTCTTCTCTCTTCAGCCCTCTCAGCCTCTCAGTGCCTTATCTGTGATTCAGCTTGCCTTTACTCAATCATGTATGACTCCTTACTAACAGAATCAAAAGCAGCGGGGCTCATGCCATGCTTTTCATTAGAGCTCTCCATAAAGGCTGACTGTGCGTCTTTTGAAGTATTGCAGGGCAGCTTTGGAGAAGCCACACTGTCAGGCAGCCTGTGCTGCTGACTCTTATTTGATGAAGCAACTTCCCACTAAGGCCAGAGCAACCTAATGAACCCAGCACAAGTGCTGACACTGACAGGGAGCTCTGACTACTGTGTGACAGTGAAATGGGGTAATGACTTGGTAGACTTAGACTCTTCAAACCAGTTTGAAAAAACCACTTCACACCTCAGAAAATCCCAGTTTGAACAGCTTTCATTTTGCACAGGTAAAACAGTGAGTCGCGTTTTTGGCTGAATAGCGGGTCTAGTGCAATAATAGTGAATGTCTCTCACTGAGTGATCACAATTCCACCATCTATCAGCTGAATGCCATATGACTTACTTGAGTTTCACTACAGTGGCTGTTGGGGACATTTGCAGCCTGCATTGTTGACAACATATCACATTTGGAGCTTGGTTCACATCTCCAGTCCGTATTGCATTTTCCTCAACTTGTGCATTGTGAACACTAAGCCCTCCAGGTTTGCTTTGCCTTTCGTCATTGTGTTTTGCAGACAGATCATGTGCTTGAGAGTGGCTTCAAAGATTTTGTGTAGTTTGGTCAAAGGAAATAACAGCTGCACACAGAGTATAGAGGAAGCAAACAGATAAGGGGCTGAACCTGGTTGACACCAAGCATAATGCAAAATGTGCAGTGTAGTCCAGCTATACACGAGGTTTTGACCTATTCTTGTTTTTTGTTGTTGATTTATTTTACCACAGCAGCCTTTGTCTCCCCCAAACTCAATCTATCATTGGAGATGGCAGCACGTTGTGAGATGTGAAGCTCAGAGTGTCATGCTTTGAAGAGGCACTGAGAGAGGGTCAGTTGGACATGACTACGCATTGCAATACTTAATGGAGATGCTTGGTTTCACCATGTTCAGAACATGTGTCTCTCAGCTAGTGTTTACTAAGAGGAGGGTATTTTTCTGCCATGCTTGAGTTCACTGTCAAAGCCAATTAAGGGAGTACAAATGAAGATGGAGGATGTGGTGCCTCAGGCCAGGAGAGTACAACACCAGGGCCAAGTAGCCTCCTCTGTCATCACAGAGAGGCTACACAAACCTAGGACACATATGGTCAGAGCTGCCTTTTTAATTGGTGTTGATTTTAGATATTCAATACAAAATAAGTGAGTTTTAGCTCCAATGAGAGCTCATTTGTTGCACTTAGGTGTCATAATAATTGGTTAAAAGTGTAGTACCTTCAGCCATCAGGCTTCATAATTCTTCTGCAAATCGTTGATGAGCTGACAGACAAATGAATTTCCCTTTGGGGATTAATAAAATGATTCATATTCGCATTTGTAGTAAAGGCAACCAGCATGTGAAAGATGGAACACAGACTGCAGCTCTTTGCTTGACAACTCTCTTTGGTTGCAAAGAGTATACTCTAAATGTAAGCCTTGTAGGTATTTTCTAATACAGCCTTTTATGGCCACTGCTGGTCCTGTCTGGTCTGGACAGAAAGCACTTCTGCAGCCTAGAGTTTGCTCTCTTTTTCAGGTTCACCATCTGGCCTTGATTGATTAAAGCTCCTTTAAGTAATTAATGCCTACTTTAATTGAGAGTCAGCCCCTGTGGCTGTGGGGTTCGTGCGCAATGCTCAGCCAGAGCCGAGCCAAGGATCTAGTTGAGAGGGGCACGGAAATCTGTTTAGCACCCTGACCCTCTCAGCCTCACATCTCAAGACTCCTAAGATGCTAATAAGAATGCAAGTATGCTAGCAGCATCCATGTGACAAATCATGCTATAAATCATAGTGGTAGAGTGTGACATGGTTTTCCCAACATTGGAATGAGCCACAGGCATGTTGCCATTTTATCTGCTGGTTTATCACTTTCCATTGGTCAATTTCCTTTGTGAAAAGCATCAGTGATGGTGGACATGCACGTAGCGGGAAGAAAATTGAATTCCCTCTGCCAAACAGTGTATTGTGACAGCATGTCACTGCACAATCCCACAGCTTGCCACTATTGTGCTGTTTCATCTGTTTGTGATAAATGAGCAATATCAGTTTTTCCCGTCTGTTTCACTGACTGTCACAATAGATGTGCACCACACGACACTTCCCCAATCACAAGCCCTGACCTTCTTTATTGAAGCCTCTCTTTGTCTTTTAGTAATTGTTTTTAGAAAACGTTAAACCATCCCCCAGCCAGATAATGTGAGACACAGTGAATACAGAGTGCTCAGCATTGATTCCACATACCTGACTATGACCTTTTCCAATCTGAAGTCCTGCGTTGGCTGCCAGTTTGATGTGAGCCTGCTAATCGATTTCTCACAGCCGTGAGAGTCTACTACAATGTCTCTCACACTGAAGACTCCACCCGGCAACATGGATTATACCTGGGTCTTCTTGTCACCGCTCACTGAATAATGAAACATTTACCCTTTAATTGCCGGCTCCACAAAGAATGATCAGTTTAATTTGCTCTCATTAAAGGCATCTAATCTAATGGGCTTATTAAGGGCTTTGGATAGAACAGCAATCACCAGAGTCTACAACGCCCTTAGGGAGGAATACATCAATGGATCATAAATATTTTACTGCGTCTACCTACATGGAGATTGTAAGTTGCCTCAATTTGACTTGCATAAGTGCTTAACATGCACCTTTGATGTGGCTTATGTTGTTAACATGAAATCACTGTAGACCAGACCAGGGGTGTGTCATAAAAGCTCTCCAAGTCAGCATATAGGACACAACAAAAGCCTGAAAAAGCAACATTTTTCATTGATTAGCCAGGTTGATGCAGAAATCTTTCACTGGCTGTGAGGCAAAATGAGGCTGTCACTGTTTTTTCTTACTGACGCAACACATACACACAGATAAACACGCGCTTGATCGATGCAGGTCAGGGTTATTTGCTGGTTTAGGGTTCGGTCTTATTAGATTGGGGAGATAGTAATAGACAGGCAGCTGTGTCATGATTATATCCCTGTGACCTCGGGGGCAGAGGTCTATGTTTGGCCCAAGGCGATGGCTGTATTGCCCCCACCACTACCCCTGTGAGGACCGACCTCAGACCTCTTCAGTCCTGGGGGAAGAGATCTGTACCTGTGGGGAGATGGGTAGAAACTCATGCAATTGGCTTCTGAAATAGATTTAATTAAGTACAGAGTCCATTGTGCTGTTCTTTGGCTTTCAGCTTGTCAAGTTGAAGGGCAGACGGCCCAAAGCAGCAATCACTCCATTTCACTCTTTTTTTTTTTTTTTGAGCTTTTCTCCCAGCTAATTTGTCATGGCCGACAGTTATCCCACGATATTAAATTAAGCAGTTGACATTTTGTGTACCCTGCGAATCGACTGTGTCACCTTGAAATTGTAGCATTGGAGATGTGCAAGGGATGGCGGAGGCACATGTCTTAAACCCTGGTCAACACATGACATTTCTGGGTCACACTGGAAACCAGGCAACAACACCTATAGTTCAAGAGCCAAGAAACAGAGGGAAGAAAGGCAACAATCCCTTTGTTCCTGTCACACCATTAGTGCTAATCCGATCCCAGCGTCCGGGCCTATGTGGAAAGCTGATTTCAAATAATACATGTTTGTTTGAGACAGATGGGTGGTTTTCTTGAGGAGTTATTGACGTATTTTTCTTCAGCTTATATTTGTGTGTGTGTGTGTGTGCAGTGTATTTGCAGCCTGCTGTCCCTGTTTGATGGTCTGATTTGGGTTCCATTTTATCACCAGCGGGGGGGTTCTGTTCAGAGTCGCTGTTCAGGCTCCGACCGCCCTGTGGGTGATCAGAAACCATCTGCAGAAGGAGTATCCTAAATACGCCGTAGCAGTGAAGGGTGTGGCACCGTCGTAAACCGAGCTTACGCTGCTTCTATTGATTTCCACATTTGAGAGCATCTCTATTATTGCTGATCACCGATCATGGCGCAGCAAGCCGCACAAGGCTCTGGGCTACTGGAGCACAGCTGGAGCAGTCAGTTCAATGACAGGCTGCCTGCGCTGTGGGCGAGGAGTTATGCTGTTTGTTTAGAGAGACATCATTGTGGTGGAGATTTTACAACTCTGAATGTGTGGCAGAAAACAGCTTCAGCTGTAAATAACCTGACTACAGGGGCGGGTTTCCAGCTGCAGTGCCGTTGATACAAAGCATTAACAAATTACCTTGGCAATTGAATTCCTTGCTGAAAATGACAGATCAGGGAGCGGATAAACAAATAGATTTGGCAGTCTTTGTTTTGGAAGCACTTCATACAGCAACCAGTGGAAATGTACTGACATACAGTATGTAGGTTCTTGAAAATGTGCAACAACCTGTTGACCTGAGAAGGTTTTAGGAGCTTCGTACTATGACACACTATGTTCTGTATCCCATTGATCACTCCTGAATTTGGTGTAACAGCATGTCTAGTTTAGATACATTTTCAGTGAATTCTTCCTTTAAGCCTGTTAGGCTCAGCACTTGAATGAGGATAGACATGTGCAAACACAGACGTGCTCCCAGGGGCCGAGGACACCCATGGGGGTTACAGTGTACTGAAGAGGGGGCAAGGACATATGCTGAGGCATTAATCTGCTAATAGGAAAGGAGCCTCCAACAGCTGGTCTTGCGCCAAACTCCCAATCTTAATCTTGTCAACTTTCCGTTCAGCAGCTCTGACTGTGGGCCTTAGAGTGAACAACAGAGCTGTCACTGGAAGAAAATTGTCCATGTTTCATTGTAAGTGTCTTGTTAGAGAGAAAGTGAGCGTGTGCAAATGTGAAGTGTGCATGTGCTTCTTTGTGCGTATGTGAGCAGAGAGTGTCGAGTCCCTGCAGTGTGTAGCACAATGTACCAGTGTGAATAACTTTTTTTTTTTTTGCATCATTTCCCTCTTCCTCCTAAGCATAAAAACATGAATATTTAAGACTACATCAAACAAGCATTCATGAAATATTAAAATGTTCGAGAAACAAGAAAAGCTTTTATCCTCTCTCTTATTCGCATGTCTTTTCTAGCCTCTCTCTTTTGCTCCCTCTCTCTTATACTCACACACACACACACACACATACACACACACGAACAACACACATGCGCATTAGCACTCCCAGAATTTACCCACGGGTAAGAACGACGAACCTTCCCACTCGATCTGCTCTTCTGTGGTATCAGCATATTGCTGCATTAAATAGAGGAGGCAAAGATGCAGGAAGGTTCAATAATTTACCCCGGATAGAATTTCAGGCAAAACACAATTACTGTATCAGAAGTCTTGGTTTGTGCGTGTCATGTTGTACAAGATGCCTAACAGATGTGTCACAAATCAGGAGGGCCTGTGCTCTGTGAGAGCTGTGCCTCTGGTGGAGTTATTCTCTCATGTGCATCCTGTTCAGGGAGGTGGTTTTTGGCTGAAAGATGAAGCACTGACTCGTACCAGTTTGGTTTGTGTATGTATGTATCGCCGTATGTTGACAAGTTTATCTTTAGAGCCCTCTCTTTCCCTGTAATGCTCGCTCTTTCTCTGTGCGCCCGCGCACCGTACCTTCCTGTCTTTTTCTCACTCTTCCTCTCTCAGTTCTTCTCTCCATGCGGCTAAGCTAGAGGCTGTGCCAGTCAATGTAGCACCAGCTCTGAGCAGATGCTGTTGTGTTTTTAGAAGAGATCCTGTTAAGCGTGAATTTAAAAAAAAAAAAAATGTTGTGTAGGGGTAAAATCTTGCTCTTCCTTCTCCAATAGTGCTTCATGCTGATATAGCCAGTCTATTGGTGTTATTTCTTCAGTCTGGTCCCTGTACAGTATGTGCTCCCAGTGCTCACTCATACTTAAATACGCCAGTCTCAGTTTATCTTGAGCCTCTCACCAGTATCACTGTCAGTTTTGTCCTGAATTAATATTCAGAGCCTGTAATGTAAATTCAAGTGAACCCTCTGTTTTATGAGCAGCGCTGGTTGAATTGACTTGTTGGATTATGCAAAAGCTGAGGTTATATCTCATGTGTATGTGTGTGTGTGTGTGTGTGTGTGTGTGTGTATATGTGTCTTTGTGAAACCACATGATGTGTTTTGAAGGCAGTGGGAGATTAATGGAAGAAAAAAAATCCCATAACGCTGTACGGCACATTGATTCTGTCATCTTTGCCGTGGCTCTTTCGTTTATGCATTTATTCTCGTGCTTGTGTTTGCAGTATTTTAATGCACTCGCCAAACAGTTTAGTCTTTCAACCTTATGTAGGACAGCACAGGGTAAAATAAAACGATTAAAGTGGATGCCAGTGTTTTTTTTTTTTGCTTGTGTTTTTTTTAAGGGAGCCTCATTTTATTCATCTCATTTCTCGTCTCTTTCCTGGGTCATCTCCGTCAGGGCACGCCGCTTCAGACTATGAAAGAAGGATCTCTGGGAGAGCGGTCATATTGTAGGCTAAATCTAATCAAAGGGAGAAATGCTTTTAAATGTCTTTTGTTCCCTTGGGCGAAACATTTGTGGGGCCTCTTCTCTCTTGCCAGTGCGTCCTGCCCAAACTCCACCGCCACTAGATGCAATTAATATTGAGCGGATACCCAGGCCTGCACTCCCCTCATATAATAACAGCGTTAGAACAAAGGTTAATGCTTTGAATCTAATCTCTGTCCTCGTCATTTTCAATGGAGTTGAGATGCAAGTGAGAGGGAAGTAGAAATGTTGAGGGGGGCAGTAGGTCTGGAGAGATTGGTAGTCAGTGGGGGGGCTCAGACGGAAGCAAAATTAATTACTGGTCTCTATAAATTCGATGTCATGTCTCATTTTCCCTAATCCTCCCTGCCTTTCTCACTTCCTAACGGTGCTAACAGAGAAGCTTGGGAAGACTAATGAAAAGGCCTCTTAGATGCTAATAGCAAATTAGCCCTTGTGTCACTTTTGGAAGCTGTGAGTGGAGTGACTGTGACTCTACTCATTGAGGCTGCGGCCAGACAGCAGCCTGGACTGCTGCTGCCACACACACAAGCACAAACCAACACTAGCACAAACACACCAAAACACTGGAGAAGAAAAGGTCAGGACTCTTAGACAGAGATAAATTTTAGACAGGCTGTTGTGTCTTTGCCTCACACAATGCTTATCCCTCATTTTTCCACTGGTCTTTGTTGCTGTAATTGTGTGTTTCTGACACACAAGCACAGATACAACTACTCTGAGAGACAGTTTTCTTTCTCTTGGGGGGATTTAGTGGTTTGGAGTATGACTAATGAGCTGGATCTAGTTCCATCTCTCTCTGCTGCTGTTTTTAGACTGGACCCGAGTCAGGTTTAACAACTCTCTTGGATTATTGTCTGATCAGGCCTTAGACACAAACATACTGAATCACAAACTCGTCTGGATGATACATCTTTCTTTCATTTTTTTTAGCAGGGTCCAAACAGACATGTTGAAGAAAAAAAAAAAAAAAAAAACACTTATTGATGGAGCTTTGGATCACAGAGACGGCGTCTGTTTTAGTTTTCAAACTGAAGAATGTTCCAAAACATTTTAGTCTCTCCCAGAAAGATACAGTATGTCAGCAGCAGCATGCAGTTTATGTCTCAGTGGTGCTGAATTATCGTGCTCGCAAGAATGTGACTTTCTATGCTCTGTGAATAAATGACTGGATGACAAATGTGTTTAATTTTTGCCTGCTTGAAGAGCTGTTCACGTATCCAAAACATGACACAAGAGCACATCTGATGTAAAAATACGGCAAAAACAGACCAGGCCAGTTGTGTTATTACTTCACAACTGCGGCCTGACAAAGAGAACGCACAAGCTGAAGTATTTATGGGTGCTCTTTTTATTGAGCTACAGACCGACTTGAGTAAGTAGCTCTCTCTCATTCTCCTTTTTCTTTCTTTCTCACTTTTTTTCCCAAACACATCCAAAGAGAAATCCCAGAGCTCTACATGTGTGCAGTTCACTCCCACAGCAAACACAAGTAATAAAATACTGTGTAGAAAAACAATAGTTGCTCCTGAGAAGGCAGCCAGCCAGAGTGAAACATGTGCATTTATGTAAAACTTATAATCCAATTAACAAGTACAAAAAACCCAGTGATCACTCTATTATGGGAATACAAAGGAGAGAAGTGCCATGTTCCGAAAACTACTCATGTGGAAAAAATGCAAATGGCGTGAAATGAGTGTGTCTGGTAATGTGTTTGTATAAAGACTCATGCTGCGGCACTAGACTGGAGTCCTGATCTCTCTCTCTCTTTGTTGCCCCTCTCTACAGGCATACTTCCGACAGGGTGTTGCCCTTCAGTACCTTGGTCGCCATGCCGACGCACTGGCCGCCTTCGCCTCCGGGCTGGCCCAAGACCCCAAGAGCCTACAGCTACTGGTGGGCATGGTAGAAGCCGCCATGAAATCACCACTACGAGGTAAGAAATTTAGCTGCTGAAAATGTTTGTATTTGAGTGTTGACAGCGTGCGGGCCTCACTGACTGTCTCATATTTTGTCCTACGGCTACCTAAAAGCCTGCACACAGATAATCCTCGGTCTCTGTCAGTCAATAATCGTGTTAGGGTGACTTTACCTGTCATTTCTTTACCCATTCGGCAGGCAGGCCATCTCTCTATCTCTCTCTGCCTCTCTGCCTTTGTGACTGACTGCTGGTGTCAAGTACTTACCTCCAGACTCTGAGGCCTGATGCCTGCAGCTTCAGCATATCTTATTGTCATTCAGCCTGATCACACACACAGATAGCCCCTTATCTTAATGAGCATCCAACACTAATGCCATTGTCTGTCTGCCCCTGTGTAAGCCTTTTTCCTAAAGTTGAGTGGATTTATAAGTAGCGCATTAAGGCCAAGATTGTTACTAAAATGTGTGTTTTTTTCCTGTTATGCATTATTACCTGGTGTATCGGCCAAGTGCAGTGACCTGATTGTCCATGAGTAATCTGTGTAGGGCAGCCTAATGAGCCTCTACACAAACCTGGCAACAGTTTTACTTGACCACTGCAGAGGATTTAATATGCCTCAGATCAGGAAGGCACAGACTGCCAGCGTAGACTGAGTCATCCTGCTGTCTTGCTTTGTCATCACCTGTTTTCCAAAGTCTGCTGAAAACTGCGCCTTTTAATCACCGTGGCCTTGTTTAATAATCCAACATTTACTCAGCTGCACAAGGAGATCAGTTGCTCTGAAGGGCTTTGTTGTGTGAGAAATCTGTTTGTCTTTGATTGATTTCATACAGCGCTCCTCTGAATATTCTCCTACAAATGCGGAAGAAAAACAAAATTGCAAACAGAATGAAGAATGGAGGGCCCATCTGAGCGACTCTCAGTATATAAGCCTGTCACTGGAACCAAAACAAGAAAAGGGCTTTGGGTGTGAGCCCAGACCCGTGTATCATGGACCAGAATGGGTCCTCTCAGTAGGGGAAAACCAACATTTAGCCCAAGCCATTTAATCTCTTAATTGTTTACCCTATTTCCCACAGTGCCAGGCAACCATCAGAGGACCTAATCCAAGGTGTGTTGAGGAGAGGTAGCTAGGTCAGAGGATTAAGAGCAATGATCCTCTCGCAGGGGCTCCTGGCACAGGGGGACGATAATCAATGTTACGCCAGCAAACAGGGGGGATAATCAGTGTTACTCAGCCAAAGTCCCCTGATAAGTAAAAGGTAGGTGAGCGTTAGAGGAGCGTCACAGCCCTGCCATCCGTGTTTATCGGCCACATGACGCACTCATCCCAGGATTCAGGTTGTTGATTACCTGTCTACTAATTTAATTGAACAAGTGGTTTCTGTTTGATCCACAGATATCGCACTTGGAGTCACGAAAAGCCTACATATACATTATGTCACTGTAATTAAAAGGCTTTTCCACCTGCTTGTTTTCTGTTTGTAAGGACATTGTAATGACACTAAAAAGCTGTAATCCCTTTGTAATTACACTTAAATCTCTTATACCCATATGGTAAACACTGCTGTACTCCCCTCTGCATATAAACTCAATGTTGTTGCTGTGTTGCCAAGAAAGAGCTGATTGTATCTAGCTATGATTGCAGTGTTCGCTTATCTCAGTCATTTATCTTACCACAAACATCTCGCTGCACTCTGATGTTTTCAGTCCTCCCCAAGCACCTTTGTGTTTATTTTGTGCCGCCAAGCAAAGAGATCCAGCTGATGACATTCATACCCAAATAGGCAAATAAATAAATCAGGATAGAGGAAGTCACATAATGAACCTGAGAGAACAATATCAAGGCATATGTCTTCGAGGACTCGCTGTGTTGTGAGCTCATCAAAGCTTGCTTTGTTTCCAAAGTAAATTTAATATTAGATGAATAATTCCCCAAATCTTACCGTGTCATATACAATTCAGCCCTTTGTCTCTGACACACACACCACCACTCCTCCTTGCACAGATCAAGGTTTCTGCTCATTATTGCAGATTTAAACAGCTGTTGTGCTCTCCTGTGGCTTGTACTGTAATTCCCACAACAGCAGGCTCTCGCACAAGTGGAAACTGGTGCAGCCTCACCTCCCTCTCCTTACTGTATCTCTGTCTCTCCGTCTGCCACTTCCGATCATCCTGGCAGCAGATTTTCCTCCAGTATCAGCAGTCTCCATCTGTGTCATTGAACGAGCTGTGGGAAATCAGCCTCTCACAGTTTTATATATTGGAAGCTGTGTTTTAGTATGTATGCATTCACATGGGTAATATTCTTGCTATTCATCCTGCTCCAGTTCTGTCTCTCATTCAGCTGCTTGGGGCCAGAGAGTGTGCAAAGGGTCCATTGGCTGTTAATTATGGGATTGTTTTCCTGCGTATTCCAACTAAAAAGGGTATTCCACTTGAAGATTCCCTTCAGATAAACCATAGAGGCAGTTATTGACCCCGGCTTGCAGTTGAAAAGATTGTCCTTTAACTGTAGGATCTGGATCCTGTGTTCATTAGTATCTGTCCTGCTGCGGTGCCTTTGAGCAAAGTGCCTTTGACTCTTAAACACTATACGCACCATCTGATCTCGGAAATACGAATAGAGAATAAGACGGGGGAGAATTTTTCTGCAGAGATAACCGTTGTGTAACATTATCACTTACAGGATAAGATTATATGATACAACAAAAATGTATATTACCAACATTTTCCAGAAGATTCTGTGTTGCTTGCTGTGCTGTGTTGCTGTAAGCACAGATCCAATGCACAGGCCTGGTGGTTACAGGAATGTTTAATTATAATAGGATAGGATTATAATGCTCATTTTACTTACGGTAGCATGGTATTAATTACAGCTGCACCTTATTTGGTGCAAAACCCAATGAACACATAATCACCCAAACTGAAATTGTGACTCGTGTTGCAATTGCAATAATCATGATTTGATTTTTTTTTTTTTTTTTTTTAGCAAGGAATTAAATTTATATAATATTTAAAATTTTGCAGTATTTCACAGCTTCAGCGTTCTCACTGATGACACATTGTCAAACGCAAGACAAAAGAGGGGAAGATACTGTAGAGGAGGAATGAGTCTCTGTTTGCTGTGTGCACGTCAATGTAGGCGAGGTTGTAATTCTTGCTTCATATCTTGATACAAAGCTCAGCAAACAGTAGCTAAAACATCTGCTTTGTGTATGTGTGTGTATGTGCACGTGTGAAAGAACGCACTCAAATGTTGTCATAACTACCTGTTTTGAATGCAGCAGCCATGGCACCTTTTTAAAAAAGCATTCTCTCAGTGTTTGATTTATGACTCGGTGCTCGGTGTCACTCTGAAGGCAATTACAAGCTATGAATGGATATTATATGCACGCACTGTCTCTGTAAGCACGACATTCTGCCAAGTGCTGGAACACAAGCGATGCTCTTGAAAGAGCATCATCAGTTATGCTTTTGAGTGCTTGTGTGTGGAAGCATCTCATATTGTGTGTGCGTGCGTGCGTCTAGGTGAATTAGCATCTCTGTGTGTTTCGAAGAACTATTGAGTTTGTTCAGATATTGTGGCTGTGAGCTTGTTGCGCCTAAATGTTTGTCTAAACAAATTAAAGAACAGTTTATGAAAGCTGGGGCCTTATGAGAAAATGTAAACTGCACACACAGTTGCACATAGCCAGTTTGTACAGGCACATTAACACTGTGCAGCCTTCTCTAAAGCAGTTTGACCTAATTACTAATACTTCTGCTTAACATATTTGCACATAGGGGTGAGATGCACCCCTCTATATGGATGCAGAGATGTACTGATACATACATGGATGCACAAGACACATGTACGCACACACAGATATAGGCGTGCCTCATTTGCCCCCCCCCACCCCCCAGTTGTTCGATGTTGGTGTCTGCCAGAGGGCTTTGTAATCTGAAGGGGCTGTGGATCCTGAGTCCCGCGCGGCACCACCATTGATTTATGTCATTGTGTGCATTTTCAGCCTCTACAAAGGTCACCTTGTGTGTCTCCTTTACTCTGCATTCCTCTGCTGTCGCTACTGTTGTGCATCAGCTGCATTAGTTTCCCCGTCACTCCTTTAAAACTGTATCTCAAATCCCACCCAGCCCGCTCTATTCTCTCGAACGACCATATCAACTGACACCAGGAGAAAGGCTGAAATATAATTTTGCCTCGCGGTTTGTAAAGACAGTTGCCCACAGTGGTCTAAACTTGTGCCATTTTTATGCAGCGCTGTCGGAAATTGCCCGAGATTACTCCGGCCTGAGTGGATGGAACAGAAAAATGGCTTATATGTTGAGTTATTGTCAGTGAAAGCCGTCACTCTACCAAGCTACAGACTATGCTTATCCAGGCAGACAAAACACACCCATTATTGGAGAAAAGTAGTCTGAATTCAGACAGCAGTCACATTTGTCAGTTTTGGTAAACACGTAACACAGTCACCGCAATTAACGTCAGATACTGTTGTCAGTTACCATGTCAGCACAAGGTTATGTTGTGGCATATTCTGAAGTCTGTTTTTAATCTCCATCTTACTCATGTCCTCCCTGCACAGAGTCTCTCGAGCCCACCTATCAGCAGCTGCAAAAGATGAAGCTGGACAAAAGTCCCTTTGTGGTGGTGTCTGTGATTGGCCAGGAGCTGCTGACAGCAGGCCACCACACAGCCTCTGTTGTGGTCCTGGAAGCTGCTTTGAAGATCGGCACATGCAGCCTCAAGCTCCGCGGCTCTGTCTTCTCGGCCCTCAGCAGCGCCCACTGGTCCCTGGGCAACACCGAGAAGAGCACCGGCTACATGCAGCAAGACTTAGAGGTGGCCAAGACCTTAGGTAAGAGGCCTGAACTGAGGAGGAGCGAGGGATCATTTTTCAATTATCTGTTCATTTTTCAATTCATCATTGATTCACACTATGTCCCAGAGCCCTATAGTAACATTCAAGTTGCAGATTATGTCAAAAATAACTAGCATTTGGCAGCATCCTTGATGATATTACTTATAATATATATATATATATTCATTTGCCCTGTAGTTTGGTGTTGGCACACAAACAAAAAGGGAAACATTGTAAACGCTACAATGGCTAAACATTATCATGTTAGCATTTTCATCATGAGCATGTTAGCATACTAACCCAAAGCAGGAGCAAACATCTATTCTGTGAGGCAGGTGTGTTGGAACAGGATGACTAGATCCAAAGTCAAAAAATCCTGCGCGCTGTCCGACCTTGTTAACCTAAATCTTCCTCTGACAAATCGCCACACTAACTTTAGCATTTAGCTCAAAGCGCTGCTTGAATGACTGCAGACACTTGATCTTGTGTATCTAAAAGCAGAATAACAGTGTAATCTCTAAATATTAGCACAGCCAGAGGGGAAATGAGCAACACTTTGTTTAACTGAGAAAATATTCTTTTGCTAATATAGGAGGATGAGAGAGAGGTTGACAGACATACAGAAAAGGGGAGAATAACGATGATAGAAGATAGAAAATGAAAACGGAGGGTAGCACTGACTGGCTCCACTCTTCACCCCCACGCACTCTGACACATGACTGGGCAAAGCAGCCGGAGATAAGGAGCTGCGGTTCTCAGGTGGAGCACAGAGACTTGTGCTTTGCTTTGGCCCTGTCTGTGGGGCCTCTCTGTCAGGCAGAAATAATAAGGCTTTCCCCTCTCAGCCTCTGGAGCATTGAGATCAACACTAGCAGCTGTCAGGGAAGCCGCTCTACTGTGGAGAACATAGAGTGGCCACTTTCCCTTTTAAGGGAGCAGTGGCATGTCGGTGGCATAGATGTGGCTCATCACATCACTGTTCGCCAGTGACAGCGGGATGATGTGAAATAAACACTAGTTGCTTTGTAATCATCTAGGCTGTACTGTAAATAGTCTTTTTTGGCTTTTCCCCTCCAGGTGACCAAACAGGGGAATGCCGTGCTCATGGGAATCTGGGCTCGGCATTCTTCTCCAAGGGAAACTACCGTGAAGCTCTGACCAACCATCGCAACCAGCTGGTTCTGGCCATGAAGCTAAAGGACAGAGAGGTAAGAGGCGCACACAGACTGGGCTTGAAAGCAGTTACAGCACTTTTAAAATGGATAGTGCTAACTGCTGTTGCAGAGGACAATGAATTGAGGTTACAAAGTTCTTTTTTTTTCTTAGTATCTTATCATGTTGTAGGGGTGGGATTGTGCTGTGCCCAGCATTCTTTAGTTCTGGCTGTTTAGAGGGTATCTGAAGGAGGAGTGTGAAGGACACAGAGATGCTGCTGCTCTTTGTCTATTTAAAAAAGTGGGTGTCAAGTTGGTGCAGGGAACAGATGAAGGTGATGGGGGAGGAGAGAGAGAGAGAGAGAGTGAGATGGTTGAGGGAAAGGCCAATAGCATAGCCTTAGCAGCTGGTTCACCTTATTATCAATGCAAACCATTTATGCAGATATAATGCAGATGTTTATCTGGTTCATGTAGCACTAAGTCTGGGGCTTTGGAGCATATGCCTGTTGTGGAATGTAATTTACACAGATTAAGTTGTTTGAATATGGGGCAGAGAAAGGAAAAAAAAAGAGTGGGGGGAAAGAAGAGGATGACGGGGGGAGAGAGAGAGAAATGAGGTTCTTTATTCTTTGGTGCCCTCTTTCTCTTCCTCACTCTGTCTCCTACCTCTCTGTGTCTGCCTGCCCGACCTCTGTGGTCATTGTTGGGGGGTGACAGGTGCTTGTTCCAACACAATTTCCGTCACACAAGGAGAAGAATGGCCTCCGTTTCCCCTTCGTTCCTTATCCTTCCCAGCAGGCCGACGGGCCTGCTTGTTTGTGTTGCCTGATATCAGGAGACATTTAAACAGTCCAGTCAAACACAGCACAATGCGCCGGGATGAAACCAACAGCTGAAGAATGAGGCCAGAGGTCCCCCTTGACATCTCTCCCTCCCACAGTTTGAGGATATGTGGAGAGCAGAAGTATTATTATGAGTCTACAAACACCAGCGCCAAAAACCTCTGTCATGTAACGAGGTTAGAGAGAGAGATGGGGTGAGAGACATAGGAGGACTGACACAGTCCTTAGTGTCTGCTCTGAGGGTTTGACTGCTCTGCACATGGTTGGCTGTCGCACTAATTGGCCGACCAAATGTCTGATTGAATGGTTTAACTTGTGAGTATGCGTGCAAGTGTGTATGCCGTATCCCTGCTACTTTATCCAGAGCTTTTATAAGCTTTTCTGCACTCAGTGACATTTAAAGACCTCACAGAGCCCTATCAGTATATCAGTATCAGGCTTGCTGTATTCCACAGTATGTCACACTTCCAGCCATGTGGCCTGGGCTGCTCACATGTTGCTTCTTAGAGGAAAACAATACCCACCCTGAACCCCCCGCCCCATGCATACATACAAACGACAACTGGGCCACTCATGAGTGCCAGAGTGTCCTAGTGCCCAGTGGAAGTCATTAAGCACCACTAATAGTTGCATCATATATGGACCGTCCCTATTGGCCCAGCACGGCCCACCCTACTACCCCCCTCTCCTCTTGTTTCTCTGAAGGCCCCCTAATCAGAGTCATATGTGTGTCACACCACCTGGTCTCCTTCAGAACACACTGGAGCCTGGCGGATAGCTCATTACGGCCAGCCTGGTGTTTTTGTTTCTGATGTGGATTTTTTATCTGGCCTTTCTGAAACTGAGGTCACTTCCTAGAGACTGGAGACAGGATGTTGTTTCTGACTGTGATTTCCAGTGTGCTGCCTACACTCTGGGAGTGTGGAGAAGACAGAGAAGAGACTTAAACAGAGGAAGTGGCATTCACTCCAATCCACAGCGATATAGGAATTTGGGCCATATGTGAATTGAAACAACTTTGATTGGAGTGCACTGAGATTTTTCCTTGAGACTTCAGTGAAATAATATACATGGTGAAATGTTTGATTCAATAAAAAGACATGGTGGACCATGTGGCTTTGATATGGTGCGGGGTGTGGGATTTGATTCTGTCGAGCTTCAGGTTTTGATTGTGTGGGTGAAAAGCTTGGAAGATGATAACAGAAACGTTTAATCAACTCTGTGAACTTGAGACAGATTTTGTGTGTATATATGTGTGTGTGCCTGTGTCTGTAACCGATCCCTGTCACCCCTCGTTCTTTTTTTCACATTAAATAATATTGCCACCTTTCAAAGAAAATCCAGTTTATTTAAGCTTTCTTTCTGCAGCTTTTAGTCCAATGCTCCATCGATTCCAATGAGTTTGTACTTATCACATTAATTGCTGCCATCTGGGTTAGTTAAACAGTCAAATTTCCCAAACTGTCTGTTGTAAACCTCCAAAATTGACTTCCAGGTTCAACTTTGACCTGTACCGTGCTTAGCTTTAGATTTGCAAGGGGGGTTCTTTGCTGACATTTTCAGATCATTTGTTGCTTGTGTTTCTTGTCATGTGGAACATGTGTTGAACATGTATTACACTGTGAGTACATAGAGACTAGTGGAGATGATGTCCAAAGCACAGACCATACGCTGCAGGGCTAACAAACTGGAATTATCCTCCACCTGATCGATTAAAGTTGGTGATACAACACAATGTTAGCCACTAGATAACATATTCCCCAGCATCTATATATGCAATACTAATACAAATACCACAACTGTGTCTAAGCAGTGGTGTAAATCAAAGCTCTGGGTTACTGCAACAGTTAAGCTACCTGTCTTTAGTGCAACAGTGGCCTCTGAGTGATGAAGGAGCAGAGAGAGACAAAAAACAGATGAGTGTTCTCTATAATTCAAGAGGCAGTACAGTGCCTTGGTCCTGTTGTATCAGTAAGGGAGCCATGTATGGGATCTCTTTTCATCTTCTAATAATCTCCGCCGTGGCTCTTTACAGCACAGTGCAGCGCAGCAGAGAAAAAGGCTGGGTTAGTTTTGGCCCCTTGCCTGTGGCTGAGCAGCGGACTCTGTGACACCAATAAATCGTCATGAAGCTGACCAGGAAACTCATCTATAAAGACAAAAACTGAAAAAAAAAGAAAACAAAACAGAGACGAAGGCAAAGCTGGGAAAAGGCTCAAAGAGTGAGTGCTCTGTCATCCGCGACTGGGACTGGGAGCTGCAGTCCAAACCAGTGAGGTCATAGGCTAGCGTGAAGTTAGTGTTTTTCTTTAGCTCGTTGCCTTTTGGAAATATCCTTAGCAGATTTTCAGCTGTCATATATACTGCAGTTAGAACATAAACACACTCTCTAGTCTTTTCTAGCCGTGTGTGTCTTTTCCAACTTTTGTTTTCATCCCAGTTTCCACACCTGGCTTTATCCAAGGCCTGCCAGTAACCATCAGAGGCCTTCTCTGTCATTTTGAAACAAAGCTGTTAAACTAGGTCTTTCCTCTCCATACTCCCTCTCCTGTCCCCTCTGTTTGTCTGTGACGTTTTCATCTTAAATAGTAGGTTTAAGTAGAAGGAGGTAACCCCTAATTTGGGGTGTGAGTATTTAGGAGAAACTGAGGCGGGCTGGCAGCGGCGCACTCTGTAATTATGTCTTGTGTGATGTTAAAAAAGAGTCTCCGCCGCCGACTCCCCCAACCCCAAGTTGAAGTGGAAATCACGATCAGGAAAAAGCAAAAAGGATGCAAACAATGTTTTTTCCACAGGCTCTGCACTTCTACTGCATCTTACCGCCATACGCTCTTTCTTTTTCTTTTTTTTTTTTTAAACGTTGGCTTTGTTTATCTATGCTCTCGCTCCATCTGCTGAAAGGAATTTACTCAAACTTTGCCCCTCACTCTGCAAGTGACATGGACTATTTCATCATGGGTGTTTATCTTACTGCTAGTTTGGGGCTGTATGGTTCCTGCTTGGACCCAAGCTGGTATAATGAGGCTGAAGACTGAGAGATGAGCCTTTAAATAAGGGGTGAGGAAGAGGGCTGAGCATGGGTGTTCCTCTTGTCAGGGTCAGGGTTTGTCAGTGTTTGTCAGCACTCTAGCAGAGGAGGGGATCATTAAGGAGTCATTAGGGTATGGACGTGTGCCTCCACTGCCTTTCATGGGGCTCATGCTAATAGAGGATGGCAGAGGGTGGATCTTGGCACCCTTGTCTCTTTTCTTTAGCCCCTACTACTTTGCTGATTAAGGAGGAGGATTTGGGGATGATTAGAGGGGCTAATTTAGCTGAAATGCAGGGTGGGGGCAGTAGGAGGACGGTGTCCGATCACATAAAAAGCAACACCAGTCTTGCTCACCATGCACGCTTAAAAGGGCAACATAGCCTGCGAGTACAAACAGCTGCTGATATTACTTTTAAAACCACCATGAGCAGTAGTAGCACATACAGAAGTACCTGCTTCTTCACCTGCACCACTAGACTGAGGCACAGAGCTGTCCGTGGAGCAGCAGCTCTAACAGCATGTCCAGCCCGCTGTGCCTTAATGACACACAGGCTCTCCTCGGCCCAGTGGTTTAGAACTGCTCTACAGCAGCTCGCTTAGCCATGAATCATGAGAGATGGACGGCAGGCATCAGCCAATGGGCCATGACCAGAACTGGGAAACAAGGATTTGTGTGTGTGTGTCTCCATGTGCGTGTGTGTGTCTCCAAGTGTGTATGTGTGTATAAATGGAAGCACACATCTGTGTACCTCCTCTTCCAATGTCATGTGAATGCATCATGTCCTGTGCATGTTTGTCTTGGAGCATGCATGCACCCGTATGCACAGAAATATGAAGCACATTTCTCAGAAGAATGTAGGATTGTGAAGATATATATGTAAAATCTGAGACACTTACCCACCTTATGGGTTTGTTTGAACTGCCCTTGAGATTTATTGCGCTTGATTTGATTGTTGCAGCACATACACATCGTTTTTTAACAAATCAGCAGATGTGCTTGCATGAGTGTCTGTGTTTGTGAGAGAGAGAGAGAGTGAGAGAGAGCTTGTGAGAATGTGTGAGTGACGCCTGTGGCTATGATTTGTGCTTGTACAGGTTGCAGTGTAATGGTGTATATACTGACTTACTATGTCCCGTAACATACCACTGACCCAGAACATGGAGCTCTGTGTGTGCACGCACAGCAAAATCAAGGATCATAAACATGTGTTTTCTCGGTGTGTGTATGCGCATGTATGCAAACCTGTGTGTGCGCTGTGCATTTGCTGCATTCGAGGTGACGCAGCTTTGTGTCTTCCCCAGTGGAGCATTTGGAAGGCTGTCAGAGAGATGAATGACTGCCGTTATATCGACTACTGCTCTGCTTCTCTGCCACCTTCTCTCTCTCCCTCTCCCTCTCTCTCTCTCTCTCCTCTCTCTCTCTCTCCCTCTCTCTCTCTCTCTCTCTCTCTCCTCTCTCTCTCTCTTTTTCCTTAGTGTCCCATGCTCCATTTCTACTTTCCTCTGCCCTTCCACTTCACCCCAGCTTCCTTTCTTTTCTTCTGTTCTACCTTACCCTTACACACACCTCCCTTTTCCCTCTCTTCATCTGTTTTTTCTCCCCTCTACCCGTGTTTGTCTTACCCTTTCTCCATTTTACAGACTCTTAGGCCATGTCATGATATTTTGTGGGAGAGTGGCTTTTAGAAAGACTACACACAATCCAGTTTTGAAGGCCTCTTTGACACTGGGGGCTTGGGTTTTTTAAATTGGCTCTACAAAGCTGTGTGCTATGGACTCCATACTTGAAGCATCAATACAAAAACATCACAAGCTGCTGCTGCTTATGCGACTCTAACAAATCCTGAGTCTAAACACTGCAGTGCCTTGTGCAGATTGAACAACTCACAGTTGGGAATTTGAGTAATTTGTCTTGAATATTACACCTTGTCTATCTTTTTCCCCCCTTGCTGCTCCAATCAATGGCAATACAGGGCGATAGATTAGATAACAAATAAACAGTGACACGCTCACAGGAGACTCCTTCGCCTTCTGATTCCGCTGTTGTGGTGCACTATATGATTATAGATGACAACCAACAGACATATAGATAGTGCTCATCAGAGGGAGGTGGGGGATCCAGCAGGCTCGCCTGGGTTTCCACTGCACCACAGGACACTGAGTACGCCATAGAGATTGTAATCATTAGAAAAATCAAACGTCCGATCATTAATCTTGGCAGAGGGATTTGTTGTCACACGGCGAGAGGGATGAAGACGAAATGTGCCAACTCATCCTCTCTAGATAATGGCTGACGATAAGGGATGGAGCCCGATTGAAGGCGCCAGCCAGCGGAACGTTAGTTCACATGGCTCTGATTGAAATGAATTGCATGTCAGTGTAACTGAAACACTCCAATCTCCATTTCTTCACAGTATTTGGAGTGGTCCCATTGTAGTTCTTGCTTTCTGGAAAGCTTGCAATTGGTCCAGAGAGAGGCTGGCTAATGTGTTGGCTTTCAATCTGTGTGATTAATTCATTATCTGATCTCATCAATGCAATCCTTATTATAGAGTTGGTGAGTCTTTTTCATTAAAACTCTGATCCCTGCCATCGGGGCGATCTAAGTGTTATTCACTGGTGACCAAAAATGCATCAGAGTCCAGACTTGGGGCAGACCTCCCGCCTAAGTCTGGCACTCCCTCCCCCTCCTCCCCTCTGGCCTGGGTCCAGCCCAGCCCTCATCCAGGCTAGCCAGAGAGCCATTTAAAGCTCTGGAACTGCATCCCCTTCTCCAGCCCGATCGATAGTGGAGCTGTCAGCAAGACGAATGGAGGCTTTAGGAAGTCCATTTTAATGAAGGAGACGGAGAAGGAGCAAGGGAAAGAGAGGTACTTGGAAAAAGGGAGGGCCAGTAGAGGTAGTTATGAAGGAAAGGAAGGAAAAGGCAGAGAGAAGAGGAAAGAGAGAGGCGGAAAAGAAACGTGTGTATGTGTTTATTGAACCTGTGTGTAGAATTATGTGTGTACTGTGTAATACTGTCTCCAGCGACAAGGGTTGAGGAGGGGTGGACTGGGTTGATTTAGCTACAGTAAGACCTATTTCTAGCTCAGCAGTGTGAAATGGCTCCTTAGCTACAGTAACTTGTAAAGCACACCCCAACACAGAAACCTATATTAGTGGACTGAGGGGATTTCATCTGGCCTGCACACCAACACCACATCAAGTCCTCTGGCTCATGAATCATGTCAGCAGCTCTGTGGTAAAAAGATATTGTTGTGACAAGGGAGAGCAACAAATCCAAGGCAGCTCCCTCCACAACTGCCCTCAACAGCACACTGGCTTGCATCAAAGGACTCGTGTACATTTGCATTTAGAAGATGTCCTGTGAAGCAGACATTTAACTTGGGACTTTGTTTGTTTTCAGCCTGTTTAATAAGCATTCTGAGCGGATACCCTTTGCCTTTTGTCAATATGGAGAAATGGCTGCATGCTAATTGGTGATTAGGAGCTGAGGGCAGAGGTTAGGCACAGCCAGTATTGTAGACCAACTATGTCCTCTGGGCAATGGCCTGGCCAAGCCCTTTTTCACAGATTGGACAAATTACTGGCCCTGATTAGTCAGTCTGACTTTGGAAATGATTGTCTATTTATGCATATAGCCAAAATGCCTACTCTGCTCAGCCAGTTTTCTACCCATAATGCTTAGTGCCCTGATAAAACAACTGACATCCAAACAGACAAAAGATGATACTGACGGACGCTTTGATGGCTCACCCTGTAGACCGCAGCCCATGTAGCTGTAGTCCTTCGGCGTAGCAGCCCAGATTCGAATCTGACTCGCAGCCCTTTGCTGTGTGCCATCCAGGTCTCTCTCCCCCCTGGTTTCCTGTCTCTCATACTGTCCTATCATAATAAAGGCATTAAAATCCCCAGAATGTATTTTTTAAAAGATGAAACTGGCACAGTATGTAAAGATGAGTGTTTTAAAAGGACCAACATGTAATCCCTTCCTAGCTTAGGTAGACTCCATTATGTTTCTCTTGCACATCAAAGAAATTTGGATCTCCTTTCAGCAAAAGCATCTGAGTAGTAATTGCTCAAAATCCTGAGATGATGTATCTCTGTATGTGTAATTGCTTGGCTTCGTATCTTGATCCCTGCAACCAACACTGACAATAAAAACTCATGATGCAATATGACTTGTTCCTGCTCCGCTTCCGCTTGTCCCTGCATTGTGAAGAAGAGCCCCTCCTCCCCCAGTGCTTTCTCTTCCTCAGATCTTTAAAGGGTTAAGTCAAAGATAGGAACCAGATTAGTCCTCACCACTCGCCCATCTGTAAAATAGAGATGAGCTTGTCCTTAGAGATAAGGTGAAATTCAGATGGTGTGGAGGAGCTACACACCAGACTGTGTGTGTATGTGTTTGGGGAATGGTTTCTGTATTACGTCGGAACATGGGGTCTCCCAGGGAGCGAGAGGTCAGCTTAGCTACAAACGTTTGATGTTTGCATTATATATAGCGGCGGCACACACTGGGATGTTGGAGACAGCATTTTTGCCGAGTGAGGAAATGGTCTTCTGCAAGACTCCCTGACATCACGCCAAAGACGGGGATTATAGCTCCTCAGTCTGGCTGGGCTCGAGCCTCCTAACAACTCCTATGCACTGAGAATCGCCCTTGTTCTTGTTTCTCACTCTGTCTCCCCCTCACTCTCATCTTTAGCTTTTGTCCCGAGTTACAGCCCTGTCAGCATTCTTGTCCCTGTGGCACAGTATCCAGACCTTCCCCACTCTCTCTTGGACCGGAGCCCTGCGTCTGTATGAGGAGGTGGAATGTGTCTTTGTGGAAAGCGCTCAGAGAAAGCAATAAAATGGAGAGAAAATACGAGGCCCCAAGTGAGTGAAATGAAAGTACTCCATCTTAGGAGGGGACGGAGGCCTACGGGTTCTGTTTATACTTGACCTTGCAGCACACACAGTACACACTCTAAATAACAGTCAAGACAGGCCTTTAGCTGGCTACACATCAACCTCGGGAAAAAAATTGCTCTTGAAAGTGTTGTCTTAGATAAAGAAAGGGACAAAGTAGAATCCAGGTTGTAAAATATTCAGTATAGGGTTGAGAGGTAAAGACTGCTCTGCTGTTTTATTGTAGCCAGACTCAATTTTGAAAAGTTAGTAGCTATTGCTGGTGCTGTCAGCAGGTTTAATTGCAGCTATTGGTTTTTGCTTGTGGCAAGGTGCGATCATTGGTCATCTCAGGTTGGAGGGACGTGGTTCTTTTGCTCTGCCACACACAGAGACGCACACTCAGAGAAAAAAAATGCACACATGCAGCGAAACTGAAGTGAGGTAAATGCTGTTCACTGACTCTGGACAAGGGCGTAGGCTTCTTAGTAAATAAAACTGATGTGTAAATTACTGTAATGTACTTAACATTTTGTTATCTTGACTGAGACCTAATACATCATGGTAAAAAATGTATTTTCTTACCATAATAAGTGGTGAACTGTACAATCTTCTTTGATTACTGTTTAAATCTAGATTATTTTCAGGGGTTTGTGGGAAAGAAAATGAAATGTTTGCACGACTCACTGCTGGTCAGAAAGCCTGTTGGAATGAGTGTGTTTTAATGACTGAAGGTGACTCAGATGAGAGAATAAACAATGTGATTACGTGGATTTTGGTAGCTCCAAGTAGGATAAGATGATGTTTTAGACATTTTATTGAGTAAATTAAACTGAGCATCTGAAGGTGGGGCATCAGGAGTAGAATTTTGAAAAAGTGGGTGGGGGTGTGGGTGGGGGTGGGGGTGGGGGTGGGTGGGGGGGGGGCATACCCAGTGGAAATTACACCCTTGACTGTAGAAGTGATTCTTAGTTCTGCAATGTTCCTGCAAAATGGCCATAATTGGCTCACACAGTGTTTTGTATCAGATTTGCTTCTGCAGATTGCATCCAGCTGCTCGTGTGTATTATGTTATTTGCTTGTGTTGATGAAGTTTGTGTGCATGTGTATGTGTGTGTGTAATGAGTTGGGCATTTGTGAATATGTGCATGGGCACGTTTTTGACTTCATCACCATTCAGAGAGGCTTAGCGTGATTAGAGTAGTGTGATCCTCTGAAGAGTTAATGATGAGAGAAGCAGTAGCTCCACAGAGGCCAATCACACACCAGCCTCTGACAGCATGCAGAGGCTTATCTTGCTCTATGTATTGTGTGTGTCTGTCTCTGTCTTTCTCTCTCTCTGTAAATGTGTGTGTGGCTGTGTGCTCCATGCATGGCTTTTAACGCGTGGGAACATATATGATGGGATTTCAGCTATCATTTCTCACTTGATAATGTTTGTTATCATCTATCCTGAGCACCATTAGAATATGCATGATTCCTTTGTCTGGATGTTTGACATTTGGGGGTTTATGGACATACAAAGCAGAATCCATAATCATATAGCTTCATTATACCAGTGTCAGACATGGATCTAGAGCAGGAGGGGCTCTTGGTACCTTCGGGTCTAGTTCATGGCTGCACAGCACACTGAAGAAGGCCAATGGCAGTTTCCTCCTCCCCACACTCCAGGGGACTGACTGACAGGCTTAATGACACTGTCGGGGTTACAGCACGTCTCCAACTCATTTTCGAATGTGATTGAAGTTCGCAGTGGGTAGCTTTTCATCAGTGTTGAGCAGACAAAAGGGACCTTTTCAGTGTTGTCTTTGTATGTGTGTGCAGTTTATGTGTTTGCACATGTACGCCTGCAGCTCTGAGGAGATGCACAAGAGAAAAATCACTTTATGGTTGTTATCTGGGCTATGTCGGAATCTCACGTTCCCAGAGATGATGAGTTTTGTAGGGGCTTGTCTCCAGCGTGCACTACGCCTGTTTATTGCAAACCATATATACACACACACTGATGCACTTAGAGACAGACGCTGATCAGGGAAGGCTGCACAAACAGGATTTTATGTCTCGGTCAGTGTTTCATTAAACCAGCTTTTCTTTGTGTAGTGATTAGGATTTACAAGTCATCTTATGAACAGAAACAAAATTTGAAGAGAACCTTGTCAGAGCGTTAGTGAGCAGATGTAAGAGTAATGCAGCGTATGAGAAGTTTTATGTGAAGTCCAGTCTTATTTAGTCTCCAGTGAACATAGCAGGGCGTCCATTGGCTGTGCAGCTCAGCAGACTCTGGTTACAGTCCACCTCAGTTTGGGCCTGAGCCATTCGTTGCTGCAGATGTGGGATGAGTCATGTAATAGTTGTTGCTGTTGGCTCAGCTGTATTGCTGAACCCCCTCCTCCTTTCTCATTTCCGCCCCCTTCCTTGCTCTCCTTTTCTTAGGACCTCTGCACTAGCCCGCTCGCCTTTGTTAAGCAGCAGTTTGGGCATATGTAAGGGCTGTGTATCATGCTGCATCACTCCAGTGTGATGAGGCCAATCTGAATGCGCTTGTTTGAGGCCACACTGTTTCCTTTGTTGTTGTTGTTTTTTTTTTTTCCTTCAGTGTCTACTGGAAGGAGAACTCAAGTGTACCATATGTGTCTGCTTTGAGTCAGCTGACAATCTTTGGCTCTTGCTCAGCTTACAAAGTCCCCCACCCCCCATTACCCCCCACCCCACCCCCACCTGGAGCACCTTCCTTTAGCTTCAGCTTGTCCTCAGTGGGGAGAGTTTAGCAGAGCCAAGTGTTCCTCCTACTCTGGCACATCCCACTTCTTACATTGCGTGACCTCAACACAACAGGCATTCCAGAAAAATCAGGCCTTCAAATTCCAACACAGTCCCTGCAGAGTGTTTGGTAAACATATTCCCCTCTCTGCTCGCTGTCTCGGCCTGCCTCCTTCCCTGTGCAGCCCCTTTTTCCCTTCATGTATCATTGTCCATTAGGATGGATTGCTCCTTTTTCCTCAGAAAGCTTTTGTTTTAAGGAGCGGAGACAGATGTGTGTTTTTGTAGGCACAGGATGTGTTCTAGGGCCAGAAAGCAGCTCTAAGCTAATGTGCATTTCGGTGGGCTCTGCTGAGATGCCCACTTAATTTGTGGCTGAAGGGCTATAACAAAAGCCAATCACCCTTCCACTCTGGCTTCTACTCTGCCAGAGGCAAAAGATACAATCAGGGCCCCTGCTAGCAACTATTTACCCTCACTGTCAATCAGAGTCCTGTGGCGGGTGCTCACAGCTGGAGGCACCACTGGCAGGTGTCCCAGTGTCTCCTGGAAAACATGCCTTAAAAGCAGCAATAATATCCCGATCGTCCCTTCCTGTCTCGTCTGGGCTGCGCCCACCGTTGATGTTTCATCTGCCATCATCTTTATCTCTCATTCTGCCTGTCTTCCTGGTTGTCAGTGGTCCATATCTGCAAATGAAAGGAATCAGTGCAGCTCTGCTGTACTGTCCTGGGAAATTTTGGACTTAAGGAAACTAATTAGGCAATTCTGGTTATGATCCTTCTGCCTTTACATGCACAGGCACACACACACATTCAAAACAGGGACAGAGCCTCCCCAGGAGGCACATGTGTCTTGGATGGGACATGGAAAGGAATGTTCCTGGGATTTGGTTTCCATCATGCTGCACTAAGGGAGCTTACCATCCTCATGGTCTTAAATCTCTGTCACAGTGGGAGGTTGTGTGTTTTTGAACAAATGTGCGTGCATGTGTGTGCGTGCATATGTGCATAATGTGTTTATGGATGTGATAATACAGCCCAGCAGTAAGATCCTCCTTTTAGTCTTTATCAGGCGCACCAGTTCTGTCCGCCTGGGGGCTAAAGCGAAAGAGCCAGCGGTGCTGAAAGCATGGGGTTAGTCTGGTGCAGCTTGGAGGAGCCACAGTCTATGGACCAGTGAGGTGCGGAGGTGCTTTGGACGGACAGCCTCGTCTTTTCATCCCACCAAGTGTTGGTGTTGATGCTGTGTTCTGCAGGCTGTCCAGGCCACTGTAGCCACCCTCACCAGGCTTGTAATTACATTTGGGGAATAAAAGCACAGAGGGAGGAAGGGATTTACATGGTCTATGTGCTGTGCTGGGGGTAGAATGAGGTGCTTTCGTTCTCTCAGCTGCATGTCATTGTGGATTTATTTGCCCACCACTTCAGAGTATGAGTCAGTATGAGGCGTGATTGAGCTGACTATTGGACTTACAGGTATGCGATCGGAGGTTGTTGTGAAGGAGCTTGTTTTTTTTCTTCTGATAGATGTTGATTTACCTTTTGGATTGAATGAAAGAAAATATTCAGCTGCAGTTGGCGGGGTACTGGTTACATTTGGCCTACCTTGATTTGCCACCACCTTTAAATTCAGTCAGCATGCAGACCATATTTGTGAACTTATATTGTTCCCTCACAAAATCCATCATGTTTTGTTTTATTTCTTTGAAAGCGCATGCAAACATTTCTTTATTCACACATCTATCAGACATAGAGCAATAATAGCATCCATTTGGAGTTGTGTTTGTGGCTACCTGACCAATATAAATCCAAAATTCACTCTGTCTTCAGATCTGTCATGGTCACCCAATTGCTGAAACATCCTTGGCAGATAGTACACAGTGGGTTTATCAGAGCTGTCTTTGTTGACAATGGCTGCCTGCTGCTGCTGGAAAGAGGATCGATGGGGAGAGTATTTGTGAGCCAGAAAACAAAAACAATGACCTAAAGGAGCCTAAAAATCTATGTTTTTCTCCATGTGGCCGTGTGTGTGTTTCACACATGCTCAGAAAAACCCATCGGTTAGCAGAGCTGTTAAGTGTCTTGAAGGAAACGGGGTGCCGTGCAGATTTTATTTCCATCTCTCGTGTAGAGTACAGATGGTTGTGGGTGTCCTCTTATTCAGTGCACTCACCAGAGAACAAACACTTCTAATTCATAATTGAAGCAAAAGAGAGACTTGAACATTATGGCCTGTGGCAGTCGGCGGTTTTTTATGTCACCCAGGAGCTATGAAAGCAACCTCCGCTTCACCTTTCTTTCACTGGTGTTGACCTGATACTGAGATGTGTGGGAACAGATCATTATAAAGATGTGCAGTACTTTTCACTACTCCGGAGGTATATGCTCACTTCCTGCCCACGGGGTTAGACGTTTTATAAATATCTTCGACATGAAAAGAAAGAAGTGAGAAGGTTACAAACGTAGGTGACTGTCCTCTTGCTTCAGTTCTTTCAACACTGATCTACTTGAGATTCACAGTAATTTTGTGAACCTCGCCTTTTCATATGACAAAAAGAAAAACACTTAAAACCAAAGCAATTGAAAGCAGCCATGCATCCTTCTATTTCACAGAAATCTGATGCAGTCTAAACCCATTAGGCATGAGTTACTTGTGGCTACAGATAGATCAGAGGGGAGCAGCACAAAAGCTCTGTCTCCCCTCTCAAAGAGAACCGTGAGGTGCTGAGAGTCTGGACATTTGGTTGTCACTCTTCATTTCTTTCATTGTGTCAGGCTGCTCCAGGCAACAGCTCTGGCTAGCTCATATTGATCTGGGTCCTCAGACCTTAACCTGTGTCTCTTATCTTTCTCCTCTCCTCTCCTCTCCTCTCCTCTCCTCTCCTCTCCTCTCCTCTCCTCTCCTCTCCTCTCCTCTCCTCTCCTCTCCTCTCCTCTCCTCTCCTCTCCTCTCCTCTCCTCTCCTCTCCTTTCCTTTCCTTTCCTCTCCTCTCCTTTCCTCTCCTCTCCTCTCCTCTCCTCTCCGCCACCTAACAAAAGAAATATGCATGTATTTGCATTTGCATTGAAAAGGGTTGGACTATGTACTCCTATACGTCAGGCCTGATTTGTCCAGCTGTGTAGGCTGACAGGGACGGTGCCTCTCATCCCGGGGCCTCCAAAACGCCCTTGAATAACCCCCGCCTCCTGCGTCCTTGGATTGACTGCCCGACTTCCTGCTGAATGCTCTCAGATGCGAGGGGGCCTGCAAGCTATGCTATATTTGGCACTGTGTCCTCAGACGCAGCAGGAAGCCGTAACAACAGCTAATTATCTTTTAATGGATAGACTTTGAAAATGACGTTGTATCATCAGACGTTGCATCTTTTAATTTAACGTTCGACTCCGAGAGCCGTGTCTTACGCTCACCGCGAAGCTGCGCAAAACAAATTGCAGTTCTCTTTGGTTATTTCAGACTGATGCGGCCAGTTTTCCCGCACTGACGTCCGCCGGAGATTCCCTGGGCATGTCGGTCTTAAAATTGAGAGTGGTGAGGCACATTGTTGGCACGTTGTTATCTTGAGGCCAGTGGAAATCAATTGCGTGACTGACCCAACAAAACCATGGTCTGAAGTCAGTGGTGCAGTATTAGCTATTGTTTTAGGCAGCATTATCAAGAGAGTCATATGCGCCTACATATGCAGGTGCAGAACACAGACATACTGTCCACAAGCAGTTTGAGCTGAAAATGCGCTTCAGATGTTTAGAGAAGTCAAGTGGAAAATTACAATGCTGCCCCCAGAGGGCCAGAGCAAAACATGTTGTGCTTTACTTAACGCTGCTGTGTGCAGTGTGTCTCTTGGTCATAAATGAGGCTCTGCATTGAAGCCTTGTTCTGTGCTACCTGGTGAATCCACAGTGTTGCTCATTCATCATGGACTGACTGTCCACAGTGAAGGTCAAATCTATGTACACTTTTCATAATTAAACACAAAAGATGTGAACATTGTGATTTGTTACATTGTGTCGTAGTAGAGCTGTATGCAGTGCATTGATACAATATGTAAGCAGCTTGCTACAAATAGAGCTGAACTCTATGTGGAAACCATTGAAATTGCAGTGTGATTTTAAAGGGAGATGTCACTTGGTTTATTGGATTGGTTGATAGGCGTATGCTAAATTCGGAGAGGTGCAAACCTTTTGAACCATGTGTATTGACCATTTTCCCACTGTTTGAAAGAGCTAAAGTTGTATGGACATGCTCCAGATACACTTTCACCACCAGTGGAAACTGTGGATCTTTGTTTTATTTTTATCTTATTGATATGTTTTTGTATTGTGCTGTTTTTTTTTTTTTCCTTTGTGCGTAGCATTTTGGATCAGAACAGTCATTTCTGATCACATTCAGCAGTGTCATTTAAACTGCTCATGACCACTAGTGTTTCTCTAGACAGCATCCCTTTGCTTTGACCCTAGCTTGAGGCTTTGCAAAGTGGCAAACCTTGATGTTTACCTCAAACCTCCCCTGGAATGACTTTCAAACACCGCTGTGATTTCCCCTTCTGTCACCACAAGGTCTCTCAAGAATTGATTCCCTGCACCAGCAGGCATCACACAGCTCTGCCCATGGAGATTTGACTTTAGCACAGAAATAAACAGCAGCCCCATGCAGCCCTTCAAGGCTTTGCTCTGATTTAGAGTACATTAAGATTCATTCACAGTGCCCTGCTTCCCCTGTGTGCCACCTCTTCAATTTCCTCCTCAACCAGACTTTAAATTCATGTGTTTATATCAGAAGGCAGGAGGGCTGTTTTTCCATTTGAACAATGCTGACATCCTGTCACAAGGGACAGAGCTGGGACTGAGGTAGAAGCTGTCGGGGCTGGAAAGGTGGAGCCAAGCTCCGGCTCAGTTACCGTGGTGCCCTCCCTCTTTTTTCCTCACTTAACATTAGTGCACTTCTGTAGACCTGGTTTTGTCTAGCACTGACAGAGAGAGGGAGCTTGAAATATCAAAACCCCATACCACTTGAAGGGAGCAGTCAAATTTTCCACCAACACCAATAGAGACTGTCAGATTCAATTTTACCCTGTGCCTCTTGTGTTTCTTCCTCTCGGCAGCCTTTTTGCCACCAATTCGCACAGAATGCACATACTGCTCTAGCATAGACACCCCAGTGTGAATGCACAAATACATGCTAATGCAAAAACGTGGCCACACACTCACAAATATAATCCACAGAGCTCTGGGATACATTTGGTTGATTTGTGTATTACTTTGTGTCTCTGTGTGAGGATGTGTGAGTGGATATATACTGGGTCTCTGGAGTAACCGCAAATGATCCACCATTTGCCTGGCACCACTGTGCAGACTACCCACAGCTCAGACACAGATTTTTTTTTTTCAGCAACCAAAGCATTGCCTGCACCACAGATTGTCTGTATCATTAGTTCACTTCACGTGATGCTGCATGCGTGTTTTCTGTTTTTCCATGCTTGTTTCTGAGTGTACAGTTACGTATGGATGCGTGAGCGTGTGACTGTCTGAGCAGCAGACAGTCTGACAGACCGCATAGGAGCTGTCACGAGTGCCCTTACCCGTAGCTTGACCTTTAGTGACAATCAATCCTGTGTGGACGTGTCCTGCGAAGGCTAAAGGAATTATCAAGCTACAGGCCCTCTGGCGTCATTTATCTACAAGCTGGAGGTCACACAGGTTATAGGAAAACAAGTGGCTCCAGTGGTATCTCATCACTGTTAATAGATCAGATTAGCTCTGATGATTGATTAAAGAAATTTGTTAACAGCCAGGTACGTATGGTATCTGGGTTTACTTTCTTCTGAAAACAAATAAAAACAGTCTTTTCACTGTACCCTCTCCAGAATAAGGTACGGGAAGGACACAGCCTGTTTTGCATTGATTTGTGAATCTGAAAACAACAGAGTTACGCGTTTCATGAATATTATTTCAAAACTTGGAAAGGTAAAAAGAGGGGGGCCGCATTTTGGCTCCAAACAAACCAAAGTTGAATTCAACTTGGCCTGTGCTGCGCTTATCAGCCACAGCGGACTACTGAATCCTTCTGTGTGCGTATGTGTTTGTGTCTGTATGTGTGTGCATGAGTGTGTTCATGTTATGCTCGTGAGTGCGCGTGCGCGAGAGGAGAGCAATCAGGCACAGCTGTACCTGCACTCGCTTGGCAGAGCACAGCATTTGCCTGCTCAAAAAACAGAAGGTTTTGATATGGCGGAGAGGCAGTCATTTGGCCGATCTAATGGTGGCTCCCATAGGATCCATATCTGTGTGCAAACACTGAGCCAGAAAAGAGAATGGAGTATACACTCATAAAACCAGCTGAATATTTTATCATATTCATCCCCGCCCCCAACCTCCACACACTGACATCACCAGCATGCCTCCTCTGCTCCCCCACATATATGCCTCTTTGCACATGTACACACATCGTCAAGAACATGCACCTTTTAGAAAGCATCATTCAAGCTTCTTTGAGAGCATCTCTCGCCGGTCTGCTGCGTCTCTGAGTTTATTGCAGTTGAGATGTTTCCTTTTTTGTCAAAATGCATCTCTGCAGGTGAATTCAGATCTAAAGACATTCTCGCCCTGGGGATGTCTCCAGCGTTCTCTTCTCTCATCCTTCAAACACAATCCCTCCCGTAGCCTTTTATCTCCCCCTCCTCCCCCTTACCTCCTCCTCCTCTGCCCCCCCCCACACCCAGTTCCCCCCAGTGTGCGGTTCTGTTCCCTGCCAGCCAGCTCCTGTTGCTGCCTGAGCCCAGCTCGTTAAAGGAAACACTGGTGCATGGTCCTCTTCACCTTCCCTCTGCACTGCCTTTTAATTAGACAGCTGTTTGTGTGTGTGCAATGGAATACATTGGTGTCTGTGCATGTGTGTGTGTTTATGTGGGCGTGCATGTGTGTAGTGTTTGTATGGAGGTCTGGAGTGTTTTCAGTCACATGAGTCATCTTTTTGAAGTGATTGATATCACAGTGGCTTGTTTGTTTCTCTGATGTTCAACCCAGGCATTAGGTAGCAGTGTACGCTCAGTAAACACTCTGCAGCGTTTGGACACACACATTGTATTGGATCCATTTAGGTGTTTTTGGGCTAATTCCTCTTGTGCATCTGTGTTATGGAATAACATTTATTGAACATCTGCTTTTTTATATCATATTGAAGGTGTTATATACAGAAATGTGACAGTGTGTTTCTTTGCTCTAATCGGTGCAGTCAGTGCAGGTGTCTGTGTTCATGCTAGCAATGTGGTTTCCCAGCTAAAAACCTTACATGTGTATTAGTACAGTGGCAGACAGGGTTGTCCCCACTGTCGTAATAGAATCAAACCTGTTGTTCACCCCCTCTTGTCAGGAGGGGGGTGCCTCCTCTCCTCTTCAATATAATCCCATTAACAGCACTTCGCTGAAGTAGTGGCTGCCCTGCAGGACATGCAGTTTGGACAGAGGGCAAACTGTTGGCTCTTTAACACCTCACACATTCCAGCCTTTTATCTGTCTCTCACACACACACTCACACACACAGACACACACACACACAGACACCTGTTCAGTGTTGCTCTCCTTCTCAGCCCAAGTAATTTTATCAAAAATACAGGGTATGTGATTTTTCTTGAACAGTATCCAACGTGAATGTTTTCACTAGCATGAAATTATATCTTTCTGAAATCTACTTACTCCTACTGAAATGAGACAGAAGCCAGTTGTAAGTAAACATGTCTGTATCTCTGTTTGCCTATTTCTGTCTATCCTCTCAGATGGACATATTTATTAATAGTGTTTGTCTCCTCTGAGAGGCCTGGTTGGCTATAATCCAGCTGTTTATATCTCCATGACAACCATAGGTTGTCCCGTAGGCTCTGCCAGTTGGTGATAGCCTTGATTGGTTGGAGTGTATCAGAGCTCATAGGTCCAAAGTGAAATAAGGAGGATTTTCAAAGGCATATTCACACAGCTGCAAGGCAAGACATAACCACATAGCTCAACACAGCAGTGAAGTGGTGGGCAGCATGCTGCTGTTCAAGGGAATGAAATAAAACACACACCAGGGGCTCAGAGTCACAATACGCACACAGCACCAAGCCCAGCCATCAAGAGCAGCTCTGCTGCATGACATAAGGGGCTAATTATGCTAAGTACAATACATTACCTCTAGCATGTGCTATGAAAGCAGCCATTTCTCTAATGTGCTGCAGAATATAAACATACTTAGTGGAGGAGGCTGATAGAGGAGAATCAGCAAGAAACCCTAAACCACCGTCCTTGTCAGAGGAATGAAATGGAATAATGTTGTTTGAGCCAAGCATTTCTGATTAACATGTCATGTCAGCCCTTCCCTGCTGCCTCCCTCATCCTTTTCTCCCCTTTCTTAGATGGAACCAGTTTACCTTTCATTAGGAGACCCTTGGTGTAAAATGTGTTTGCTGATTAGAGCCAGCAGTTTATCAACAGTTTATAAAGGATGGTGTTAGGATTAATCAAATCAGCACACATCCGGAGAAGGGCTGGACTCTGTAAACACAATCAGATCAGACTCTGCAGAGAGGATGAGTGAAGTGGGGGAGAGAGAGTAAGAACAGCGAGGGAAGAAGGATAAGTGCAGAAAGGAATGGAATCAAATTAGAATGAAGTCAATTTGGCAGAAATTATGTATTTCGGGCAATTATTTCTCTCCCAGACAGAATGTTATTTTGCGATACTGCTGGGGAGTCAAAATGAGCAGTGGTGAGAGAGCGCTGCAGTCAGAAGTGGGAGAGATATGGTCCCAGTGTCTGTCCCTGAGCCAAACACAGTGCATCCTCCATAACTGGCAAGCCTGGCTCCTCATTATCTACCTATCTCGGCTTCCATCTGAGGAGAAAATGCAGCGTTGCAGTCTCACTTTAGAGGGACACTGATCACAAGAGCAACTCATCTCAGCTGGAGAAAGATTGCGCTCTCCCTTTCGCTTTCTCCCCCCACGTCTCCCACTGCACCCTGTTGAAGACAGACAGGGATGAGGAATCCTCTCTGTTTTCTGCTCAGAAAAGTGGAAGTTTGAGTCAGGGAGATGGAGCAAAGCTTCAAAAGGCACATGTAATTGAGCAGCCCTAGATAGGCTATCTGGGAACATGAAACAGCAACAGTTGTGACGGAGGGTAATTGCCTCCCTGGGCCCGTATAATGCCTTGTCGAGTCTTTAAACTTGAGCAAATTGCTGGAAGTCCTTATGTCAGCAGGTAATTGGTTCCAGGCATCAGCAGCTATGTGAAATGAAGGAAAGATAGGTTGGTGAGGTGTATGTGTGCATTTAGAAAAAGAACGTATGAAAGATTCAAAGAAAAGTGTTTGTCTTTAAAAGTGTCTGTGGGAGCGCTCTGTTGTATTGATTTTTTTCTCTCTCAACAACGTGCTTTGCTTTTCATTTATTCAGAGGGCTCGATACTTTCATTATGTGGCGCTAGAGCAAAGTAAAAATATCTCCTCGCTGTGGGTGCATTTCTTCAAATTACATCTTGATGTATTTGTGGAATAATATCTATGTAAATTTCCAGACGGCGTAGCTCTGAAACTGAATGCAGGTGTCAGTGGCCAGTTTTGTAACGTATGGCTATGAAAAGTACTGTCATGAATACCTTACAGCAGAAGCTACATGGACTAGCTCATCCTTTGCTGTAACTGACTTTAGACTTGACCCCTAAGATGACCCAGGTCATCCCTGCTGCTGAGGCCCCAAGCTACGCAAGATGGGCAGCACTGTGGCCTTCGCTGTCCGTCCTCTCTTCTGGCCTTCATCCAACCCTCCCCTCCTTGCTGGAGGATGCAGAGTGGGACCTCAGGAAGGAGATGCTTTATTAGCTGGCCCTGCATGATTAATTGAACATCTGTTCACACAAAGACAGCTGACCCCAATTCCCAGCTGTTTACCCTCTGTATAAACAGTTAATAAGCCTGCAGTGAATGTGTCACATAGGAGGTCGTGACTGCATTTTGTGAAACCTCTCCATTTCACTGCTAAACCTTCTGCAGTTTGAGACATTGCACTGTGTAGTTTTATTTTCACAGGTGGAGACCGCTTGAGAATATGGAAGGCAGCATTGACGAGAATACACAGAATATTGTTCTCTATGTTTTTAGCTGGAGGGGTCTCGCCTGCAGTCAGTCAGTCAGTTCGTTGGCCCCCCACAGCTCTGGTGAGAAGCTCAAAAACCCTTCTCCTCCCCCTCCTGATTAGCGGTGTCTTTGTTCTGTTGGTGGTGGCACACCATGAAGCGTGATTGCAGTGGGCAAACTGATGGCTTTAAAGCAAGCCTGCTGCTGTGCTGATCTGCATCAGACATTACCCCCTCCTTACTCAGCAAAGAAGGAATCAAATCAAGTTTTTTTTTTTTTGTTGGGTCTCTGAGCCGTAAGCTTCCTAAGAGATTTGGGAACTTTTTCTTTGTTTTCTGTTTTTTTCTTCTCATTTCCCTTACAGTTCTTCTGGATAAAGGGGTGTTTAAGTGTGGGTGGGGAATCTGATGCAAAGGCAACAGATTTACTCACTGTCGACAGAATGTGGGTTTAATTAATGGGACAATTTGAGATTTTCATATTACCTTGGTGACTTCACACTTACTGTCTGTCTTTCTCTCTGTCTCTCTATTCATAGGCTGCTTCAATGGCACTAAGCAGCTTGGGCCATGTATATACAGCCATAGGTGACTATCCAAACGCCCTGGCCAGCCACAAGCAGTGTGTCTTGCTAGCCAAGCAGTCCAAGGATCAGCTGTCTGAGGCCCGCGAGCTAGGAAACATGGGGGCTGTCTACATCGCCATGGGAGACTTTGACAATGCTGTGCAGTGCCATGAGCAGCACCTGGGAATCGCCAAGGCTCTGGAAAATAAACGAGAGGAGGCTCGGGCCTATAGTAACCTGGGCAGTGCCTACCACTACCACCGTAACTTTGACAAGGCCATGTCTTACCACACTCACGTGCTGGAGCTTGCCCAAGAGCTGGAGGAAAAGTCCATTGAGATGAGAGCCTACGCAGGACTGGGTCACGCTGCCCGCTGCATGCAGGACTTGGAGAGGGCCAAGCAGTACCATGAACAGCAGCTGTCCATAGCTGAGGGTCTGAAGGACAGGGCCGCAGAGGGAAGGGCCTCCTCCAATCTGGGTATGTATGCATCTTCCATATCTCTTATGTGATCTCCATGGTAACATTTCTACATACAGTGTACTGAAGAGGAATATGTAACAATCAATATCTCTGATCAGAGGAAATACCTACTGAGGTTTGTTTTCAGTTTGTATTTAGTGTGTTTGCATTTCAGGCCTGTGTTGAGAAAATACACAAGGCTGAATCAAAGAAGTCCAGTTTAAGAAACACATCTATAAGAGACCAAGGTGTTGCACAGTGCTTTATGATGCAGGGACACTGGATTTTACTGCTCTGGAAGGTCAATAATTTTATCATCTGGTTCAAAAAAGAGGTAAACTGTTGATGATATGTGATCTAGTCAGAGGTTAGCATCTTAGCCACTGTAAATGTTAAAATAGGTTCTACCCCCCCCCCCCCCCTTTTTTTTTTTTTTTTTTTTTTTTTTACAAACCCTCCCTGTCTTTGTTTTGCCAGAGGCTTCTATTGTTGTTCTGGACATGACCTTGGTCTGCTAGCTGAACACTATCAGTCCATTCTGTCTCTGTTTCAATGTGAGCCTTGATCATTGGAGTGAATCTCACAGGGACATACACTGGTTGATTTTCGTTATTTACACTCTCCACACAAGTAATTAATGAGATCAGCCAAAACAGTGTAATCCCTCGCACATGGACCTGACTGAAATCCACTTATAGCATGAACAGTACGTAATGAATGTAGCTTATGTTTTCTGTTCAGATTCCTCTTTGACCCTGGTAGTTGAGGACAATGCGAAGGTTAGTGTCCCGCAGCACATATGATAAATCTACGTCTTCGCACATCCTCAGAGATAAGGAAACACCTGCCAGCTAGATAATACAAAATCTTGCATACTGGATGTAGGTGATCTCATTGTTTGTCTCAAAGTGTTTTTAGCAACATTGGATTTGGCTGCAAAAAGACAGGACTGGGGAAATAAGATGAAACAATGAGGCTGAATACCACGATTCAGCAACAGTGCTCTCTGTGTGTTCTTAGGTTGATTATTCTGCAAATGCAGCCCTGCTTAACCTCTCATTGTTTGGGGGATACAGTATAAGAGCTTCCATTTCATTCTAGTGTTTCCACTGTGCGGCTGCTGGCTGCATTTTTTTGTGTGTCCTTGTTTTTAAATGAGCTGTTTACTTATTGTTTTCATAGATATTTATGGTTAGTAAGACCTGAGTGTTTTGTTATTTCCAGGCAGAGGCCAGCGGTATATTACTTTATTATCACAACTTTATGCTAAGTTGTTTTTAGATACAGTAGTTAGGGTTTGCATAATGTCTTACAGTGAACAGTGCCCAGTAGATTACACATCATAAAATAGTGGAGTGCAGGGCTTCTGCATGGGACCCAGGGAAGAGAAAAAGATGTATGTTATAGCTGGCAGTCATTCTTGATCCCAGTCAGGTATGTACAGTGATGGAACGTCAGCATATAACTCGCACAGTCAGAGTGTAAATAAACCCCCATAAAAATGTATACTTTTTCATGAGAAATGTCTCCACATTAATCTGCTCAGCTCTCACCTTCACACTGACTTGGACTTAATAAGATCTTGAGATGAAAAGTGGTGTGAAGATAAATAAAAGAAGATGGGAATGAGGGAAATTAAATATACAACCAGTCTCTTGATTGAAACTTAAAAAGTAATTATTACAGCCAAACCTTGCTAAAAAAAATTTAATTAATACAAATATAACCTTGTGGAGTCTAATATAATACTCCTGTGCAGTATGTGCTAATATAATGGTAAAAGCAACCTTGGGAATAAAAGGTGTCCCAGGATATTCAAGATCCCAAGAGATATATGGTGTTACCAATTCTCCTGTATTTAGTCCAGCAGTTACAGTACAGCCTCTGCTGGATGACTTATGACAGCCATCAAGATGGCAGTAAACCTGACTCTAATGGACAACTAAGAGGCATAACAGCTCCTCCCAGATGAATTATTCTTTAACCTGATGAGTAAAAGTGTGCAGGCAGAGAGTGGGGTTAATCAGCCAAACATAAATTGAAGTTGTCCTTTGACCAGACTAATGGTCCTGTGTTGCTCTCAGCTCCAACACACACCTGGTTTTTAGAGGTGGAGTTGGCAACTGGTCGTCATAAATTAGTGAGTAGATTTTATGATGCTACAGTACATGAGAGCTTTATGTCGAGTGGTCACTACACTCTGTGTTAGGCAGCAAATTTAGTTCTATCAGTGGTATGAATGTCATTATGGCGGCTCGAGAGCTCGTATCCATTATTAGTTTCAATATTACAGTTTTCCCATCCATGACAGAGTAATGATGGCATAGCTGGTGCAGTGTCGGAGACCTCCATCTTGTGACAGAGAAGAAACTGAATTACTGTGGTGGGTGGTATCTATGAAGCCTGTTGCTTCGTGGAGACGGCCTGGAAAAGCTGGTCCATCATGTGGATGCAGTAACTGTTGACATCCAGGCAGGGGGGCTCAACGCAGCCTGCACTGACGATACTTCTTGTCTGTTTTCTTTCTCCCTCCTCTTCCCTCACTTTTTGATGCCACCCTCTCTCTCACTTTCTTCATCTACTCCCCTCACCCCTACTGATTGTAATCTGCAGCTGTCAAGCTCCCAGTAATTGAAACTGACTTGATGAATCGCTTAATTACCTTTAATAGCTGATTCAAGAGGAGCTGAATAATGAAGATAACAGAGAATGAAGTGGAGGTTGTGAAGCATCAGTCTGTAATTGCCACATTGTTGTTGTTGTTGTTGTTTTTGTTTGCGGCAGTGGGGTGCACGTTGTTATTCCGTCATCAACACCCGCAAGGATGCCTAGCACAAGATGATATGGGCTAAAACTAACAGGATGTTGTTTCAGACTTCAAAAAATGCTGCCTTTACGCCGCGCACAAAGAGGGGAAGGATGATCGAGTGGAGATTAACGAGCAGTGATAAAAGCAAAAAACCACTGGGCGAGAGATGGGAAGAAGAAGTTGCAGAAACAGAGAAGAACAAACTTTTATTATGCCCTCTCAGCTTGTTGTTAATGTTGCGTGTAGTGTGGGTGGAGCAGCAGCTGACATGGCTGTGAGGTACAGTTGTATAGAGATCACCCTGCTTTAATATCTAACCATGATGCCCAGCGGTACCAGCAGCCCTGGCACAGCACACTCTGACCTATAAAGGATATGAAAATGTTGCTTTCCAGCCCCATTTATTATTCATTAATTGGCTAACTTACCCCCTAGTCAGCAATATTTAATATCTGAGAGAGGACTGAAGCAGTAGGTTCCCATGTAGTTCACATTTCTGGTATTCATGAAACAGAATCTAAATTGTATTATTTTCCCCCTGCATTTCACTTCAAAGAGACTTTCAATAAGTTTGTTTGGAAGCATTTGTGTTTTATCCTTTTAGTCTTTCTTGTGCCGGCGTTTTGCTTGGCTCACACCTCCTCATTTTGACCATGTGTCTCAAAGAAGTCACTCGAATTGTCGGCTCCATCAGTTGTAAGCGCTGGAGGTAGGAGTCCTAATTAAGCTTTTCTCTTTTTTTTTCCCTCCTCTCTTCTTTTTATCCAGCATCCCCAGGGAAGGCTTTCTTGCTGATGTTCACAGAAATAAAGCAACAGAAACAGGAAAACAACAGGAAGATGAATTCACAGAACAACACAGAATCAAGACAATGTGCAGTGCGATGCTCTGTGTTCGCATCTCGTCTCTGGTCGTTTAAAAAAAAAAAAAGATGGGGCATAACTTCTGCACTGAATTACTCTCACTCCTTTTATGATAAAACACTTACGCAATTGCAGCTTTTTTCCATTTACAGGTCATGTGGGAATGAGCAGTGGAGTCATTCACACAAAATCAGTTGAGATCTGCTCTATTCAGACTTTTGATTAACAGATTTTATTACACATTCAACTGCAGCATTGTCACACCAGTAGATTAACCATCACGATTTGTGTTTTTAATCCACTATATTTGTTGTCAGAGGTGTAGAAATATTGTCACACCCTTCACCCTGACCCTGAGGCCGAGCGCTCTTCTTTAAGTGAATGACATATCAAGAGGCAGAATAGTCAGGAAGTTAGCGGATCTGATAAATATCCACTGTCATGGCACAAATTAACAATTAATGCATTATACCATCACCATAACAACGACACTAACAGCAGTTCTTCGCTACTGTTTTCGGACTGGCCACAGCAGGAACAAACTAAAGACCTGGACCAGACTTGCCTGGGGCCATGATGCATAGAGATTATTTAGTTTTGTACCTAAGCCTTTGGGAGCGGCAGCAGGCGTAGATATATTATTAGTCTGACCAGGAAAGGGAGCAGGAGAGTGCTGAATTTACGGAGGAATTTAGCGGGCCTAATGGCCCAGACAGGATGAATGAAGGAACACTGTAAGGAGGACGACAGAGGAAGAGCCTAACAAATACAGAAAAGGAGCATTTATCTGAGATGGGTGACATCTTTAACTGTCCAGTAATGACTGGGTAAATACCTAGAGTAAATATTAGCAGGCCTGCAAAAGAGAGAGAGGGACAAAGGGAACAATAGTTGGAAAAGAGGTGGAGTGGTGGTGGCCAGGACTATAAATGCCAGTCTTACTAGAGAGATATTTGCTGGCTAGCTGATCTTTGCAGCCTGGTCCCAAAATTTCTGTTTGCTGGAAAAGGAGCAGACGCTCCCTGCCTCCCCCCGCATGGCCCCCTTCAATCTCCTGACAGAGGACCATGCCAGAAACTGGACTAGAGGCCCTGCAAAACATGCTCCTCTGGTCCTTGTGCTTACACTAACGTTTCACTCGCTGTATGTGGTTATTATTCTCCTCACTGCATACTGTTAAATGAAACAAAAGAGCTGTGGCTTTCTACTGCGTCAAGCAACTGTGTCCTTTTTTAAGGCACATCTGCAAATTCAGCATGAAACGTGATCCGTTCCTAAACGGAGAGACGATTGTGGCGAGAAGAAAAGAAAAAAGTTGAGTGGAGATATTGAACATTGTTGGTTTAAGTGGTAGGAGGAATCAGATGTCATGCGTGTGGACAGTTCGGCAACAGTTGGTTTAGTGAGCTGAAGGAGGGGGGTGCGAGGGGGTCAGCTGGAGCAGAGAGGAGAGCTGCTCAGCTGGTGCTACAAGAGGACAAGTGCAGCTCTCTGAGTGTTTCAGTTGGAGGAACACCCACTCAGCATTTGTCCCTTTATCCATACTATGTGCTTTGTTTAAATCCTCCTTCTTCCTGTCTTTCTGTCAGTCAGACTGTAGGGGATGTCTATGTCTATAAGTAAGGATTTGTTACCTTAAACCCAGCACCCCCCACCCCCCAGCTCCACCCTCTCCTTGCTCTTGCAGGCCCCAAGAGGATCTAGACTCTACCTCAGCTCACTACTTCCCCCAAAAGATCTTAACAGAAACTCTTATATACTGGATTGTACCATTAAGCTTTGCATATGATAATGCAGTGCTTCAACTTGCACTCACCAAAACCTCATAATGTAGTGCGATCCACTATTGATCTCTTAGTCAGACATATACATTTATCAATCACCATTAACTCATTCTTTCAGCAGTGGTTGGTGGGAAGCAACACAATTATCTAGCTTCTAAAAGGCATTCAGAAGCAATGAACTACAGCTCTGTTAGGGTAAAATGCTTTGTAAAGGCTCTCAAACCTTTCCTTCAGCTATTGACACTCCGTTTTGATATTTTACACATGCTAATCTCCTTTAGCAGAGATTCAAATTAGCATCAAATTGTCCACAGTCACCGCAATTTCAGCATCCTGCCCTGCTTTTTAGCTTCTCGGACGTGAATGTAAAATATAATGTTGACCTCATTCTAAAATATAAATGAGGAACACACCCAACTCATTATCTCAGGCTCAGACTGGTCATCTCGACTCTATTTCTAGTATCACCCCAGCCCAGTGGCAGCGGCACCATTGTTGGTAAAAATCCTCTTAGCTAACTGTAGGCAGCAGCGCTCTGGAGCTCCATAGCTCCATAGCTCCTGAAAGAATGACACAGTGATTTACTCAGAACACGACACCATCCCTCAAAGTCATCACTGCAGCATATCCCTCTATGTACAGCCAGCTGTGTAATGAAAAGTGACAACACATTGCCATGATTGCCATGCTTTTAATGTCTTTTGTTATGGGGGGATGGATAGGGCTCTGGATGGATAGGGCTCTGTATAAAAGTAACAGAATGATGTGGTGTGTGCTTTATCATGGGTTTTCACTGTCTTGGTCTCAAGCAGTGTGCAGAAGAAAAAAATAATCGAGCCATGGTTAATAGATTTTGGCATTTAGTGTGCACCACAGACTTACAGTGTTCATGATAGAGGCTCAATTGAATTTCAAAACTGATACTATTTTTGAGGTCATTTTGATTTGGACTACAAGACATAGTGCCCGCTCCAGCTTGACCCCCCACCACTATCTCCCAGCGTGTCCCAGCAGTATTTGCCAGCATGTTTGGTGTGGTCTTATTTACTATCATGATGGATACTATTCCCAATAGGTCCCATAATCCTCTTATATGGGAAGGGGGCACAGAAATATTTTCTTGCCTCAAGTGTGCCTCCAGGCATAGCCTGAGGCTTATGGCAATTTTGGCTGCAGTTTCCAAACCCAACCCTCAAACCTGGCCATACTTCCCAGCCTCTGTCCTGACTGTCTCCTCTGTCCCTCTGTTGAACACCAGGGCCATTTTTAGCCTGTAGAATGGCACATGTTTGCTAGTAATACATCAGTAGCCATTATATCTTCACCAAGATCAGCCTCCGTTGGGGAAAGCATAACCTTGGGAGTGACTTTGTGGCGAGAGCTGTCATTGCTCCTCCAACTAGCCTTTCTGTGAATCCTAACATGCTTCCACTCTGAGGAAAGACTCCACAGGAAAGGCAGAGCTAAGAGGTTTGTCCAGGGTGTAGGAAATGTCTGTGCCAGCAAAACCTTAAAACCCCAAAACCTCATCGTCTGCTCCTCATTCATTTATTTTGGCTTGAGCAAATAACACTTTTACTCTATTTGTACTGTACATTGTCCAAAGAACCACATGCAAGTTGTCATTCACAATCTAAATTCTCCCTGTATTATTTGGTGCGATTTTGCCTGTCTGTGCGCTCTCTCTGTGATGCTCCCAGCATACCAATTCCTTAGGGCAGTGACCTGATGATTACAAGGTCAGTTCATGTTGTATCACTTTAACCTGAGGCCGCAAGCAAGCCAACAACCAGCAAATCAGGTTTGAGTTGTCAATAATTCTCTGCTACATGCTGAGTCATGATCTGAATTAAGTAGGCAGAGGCTCTTTGATGATGTTTTCTCAGAAAGATCCATCAATCAGCCGGCGGAAAGAGTTGGTTTCTATTCTGTCTTTGATTTTTAGACGCTCAGTTCAGGCAGGTTCAGTTTGAAGCTAATCCTCTCATTTAGACTTGATGGAGAGTGAAATATTGGTGTTGCACATTTCACGGGTCTCGTGTGAATTTCTTCCATGTCCACCAGCTCATAAAAGCATGGATGTATGTTATAGAGCAAATGCCTGGTGACGTGTACAAAAACCAGTGTGCAGCACAGTGGCTCATACTGTACACCAAAGCTTTTTTCCATTCTCATTGGCATGATGTGCCGCTTTTAATTGAGCCAACATTCGAATGCACATCCACATCACTGTATTACATCTGCAGTCGTTTGAGCCGTCTGTTTAGTTTCACTCCCACTGTTTATGTAGCTTGTGTTCAGACCCACGATGTGGCAGGTTTCGGATGAAATAAATGGGAAAACACACATGGCGGTAACTAATCCCGACGGCACCATCACATACTCACCACAAGCCACAGAGCCCCTCTCCGTCACTGGTTCCCACCCACTCTGGCTCCAGAACCATTTCCATCCCTGGTGTCCCATCACAGGCTGCACCCCACTCCTAGTAGCCCATTAGTCTCTGTGCTGATGCAGCAAAGCAGTGATGGGGCTGTATGGTGGATGAAGAAATGCTGTTGGGTTACTCTGTCTGCCCCCACCAGCCTGCAGCCATCCTCTCAGTGAGCTTTAATATTATTGGGGCAGTTATTATCATTGAAAGCTGGCTGGCAAGACAAAGGAAGAGACCTAGAGATTAATACTGAATCTCAGGGAGAAGGAGGAGCAATATGGAGGATATGCTGTGATGTCTCTTTACCCTCTGCTGTTTATTTGTCAGTGTGGATGAGTATGTGGGTGTGGGTTTGGATGTTGTGTCTATGTATGTGCGTGTGTGGTTTGTGCCAGATGGCTGCCTGGCTGTGGGGTATAGCTATTATTTTTCAGATGATGCCGTTTTATCAGAGATAATGCGCTCAATGCACTGGGTTCTCCATTATTTATTGTTTCTCCACACTTATCTCATTTTTCTAAAGTTGTTTGCTGAGCTTTCCATCAGCACTTCAGTCCCTCACTTTTACTTCCTCTGTGTTTCTCTCTTGTTCTCTCTTAAGTATTTCCAACCCTGTGTAAAAGTTGTTGATTTTGGTAAAATCTCTCTAAGACAGAATCATCAAAGACAGCTTAGACAGTCAAAAGGTTCTATTTTGGTGTTATAATAACTCTGTTTGATGGCACTACATTTTAATTACCATAATTTTGTGGGAGAGTGTTGTGTAAGCAGAGAACAGATGGCTCAGAGAGCACATTTTAACAACCAAATGACTTGTTTTGTACATGAAGAGCTGACGAGGCACTTGAATTTTACTCCATTTCCCCCTCAATGGGTCTTTAACTTCATCCTCTCGCTCTCTCTCCTCTACCCACAGGCATCATTCACCAGATGAAGGGAGACTATGAGACTGCACTGAAACTCCACAAAACACACCTGGCCATTGCTCAGGAGCTGAATGATTATGCTGCTCAGGGCCGGGCCTATGGTAACATGGGTAACGCCTACAATGCCCTGGGAGCCTTTGACCAGGCTGTTCGCTACCACCGCCAAGAACTGCAGATCTCCATGGAGGTCAATGACCGTGCTTCACAGGCGTCCACCCATGGCAACCTGGCTGTGGCATATCAAGCCCTTGGAGCCCATGACCGTGCTCTGCAGCATTACCAGAACCACCTCAACATCGCTCGCGAGCTCAGAGATGTCCAGAGTGAGGCGCGGGCTCTGGGCAACCTCGGCAACTTTCACTGCTCTCGAGGAGAGTTCCCTCAGGCCGTGCCCTACTATGAGCAGTACCTCCGGCTGTCCCCTGACCTCCAAGACATGGAGAGTGAAGGGAAAGTTTGTCACAATCTGGGTTATGCCCACTACTGTCTGGGTAACTATCAGGATGCCGTTAAATACTATGAGCAGGACCTAGCTCTGGCCAAGGACCTTCATGATAAACTGAGTCAGGCCAAGGCATACTGTAACCTTGGTTTGGCATTCAAGGCCCTGGGAGACTTCACTAAGGCAGAGGAGTGTCAGAAATACCTGCTGTCACTGGCCCAGTCACTGAACAATGCACAGGCTCGCTTCAGAGCTCTGGGAAACCTGGGAGACATATTTGTCTGTAAAAAGGACGTGGCCGGAGCCATTCAGTTTTATGAGCAGCAACTGGCCTTAGCTCACCAGGTATGGCCACACACAGTGAATGTGTCTACAAGATCAATTCATCACATAAATAAGAAATGTCATGCAGAATGTAATTTTGACATCAATCATTCATGCCCCTCATGTGGATATTGTGAAATTCTGTCTTGTTTCAGGTCAAGGAACGACGGATGGAGGCCTGTGCCTACGCTGCCCTGGGGGCCACCTACAGACTTGTGCAGAAATATGACAAAGCTCTGGGCTACCACACCCAGGAGCTGGAGGTGTATCAAGAGCTGGGCGATGTGTCAGGAGAGTGCAAAGCCCATGGTCACCTGGCAGCTGTGTACATGGCCCTGGGGAAGTACGCCATGGCCTTCAAGAGCTACGAAGAGCAGTTGGAGCTGGGTCGAAGGCTGAAGGATCCCGTCGTGGAGGCTCAGGTCTACGGAAACATGGGCATCACTAAAATGAATGTAGGGGTGATGGAGGAAGCTATTGGCTACTTGGAGCAGCAGCTGGCCACTTTACAGCAGCTGAGCGGCAATGAGGCAGTAATGGACAGGGGCAGGGCCTATGGAAACTTGGGAGACTGTTACGAGGCTCTGGGTGACTTTGAGGAGGCCATCAAGTACTACGACCAGTATCTGTCGGTGGCCCAGAGCCTGAACCGCATGCAGGACCAGGAGAAGGCCTACAGAGGCCTGGGGAATGGACACAGGTGAGTCTGGCATTATGTTTAAAATTCACTATATCACATTGGTGGAAAAATACTGATCAGGCTTTTAAATAACACATTTATATCAATTTCCTTCAGCTGTTGCAGCAGCTGATAATTGTACTGGCGGGGTATTACTAATAATCACCATAATCCTACTTGGCATATTATTTCTCTCCCTCTGCTCACTTTCAAGGACCACCTTAGTTTAGAGACACCTTGCCGGTGAGCGGGGCCTGGAAGTGAGCCGGCTGGTGCTAGCTGTCTCAGCAGCAGCCTAGTGGCCCCGGCCTTATCTGTATGCAAAGAGGCTTTGGCACACAGATGTCTGAGAGCACAGTTATTTCAAGGCAACCTCTTACATCTAGTCGCTTCTCCCTTCCATTTCTTCTTATTTGTCAAAGAGCCGATAGCATCCGAGGAGACCGCAGCGCAAAATAAAACACGAAAGGCTTGCCGAAATCCTCATTTCAGAGATGATTTTCTTCTTATTGTGCGTCATCAGCATGGCACCACAGCAATCACACACAGCAGTATTAGCCATGCATGAGTTCAGAGGGGAATAATAGACATTGCACGCAAACCTTTCTCGTCTTCTAACAGCTTTTAGTCAAGCACAAGCATTATCACACAACATTAATTAAGCTGACGGCTTTTATTCTTTCAATGCCCCATTTGAACCAGCGTTCAGCCATTGTTGATGTGCCTGAGACGGTGACTAAAGTCTGTTTGAAGGCTGTGAAAGCAAATCAAATGTGGAGATGGAAGCAGGGATCCTCTGACAGACAATCCATCTCGTATTAAAGGGTGGTTAACAATGTTACCCTTCAAAAACAGCCCAAATTTAAAATTTCATATCATGGCTGAAACATTTCTCATATAGCCATCCCCACACACTCCTCAGTCTGTCAGGTTCAGTAGCACTCAATGCTGTGACAGCAGCTTCACAAATGACAGTTTTTTCCTCTAATGTCCATTCCTTGCCCTGTTCAAACAGTCACAAGAGAATAGATACATGTGTGCATGAATAAAGATTATAGTTTCCCCTAGATATGAGATAAGCAGAGGGATAAATAGGTTTATGTTGAATATTGTTGGTTTGAAAGATATCCGAGTATTTGTGCATCCAAACAGCAAATGACAGCGCTTTCTTTTAGGTTTTTTTGTTGGCTTGTTATCTCACGCCTAATCTGCTTGCCTCTGACACTCATTGGTTTTCTGTCTTCATCTGCAGGGCCATGGGAAACCTACAGCAGTCACTGGTGTGTTTTGAGAAGCGACTAGTAGTGGCTCATGAGCTGGGAGAGTGCGGAGGCAAAGCTCAGGCCTACGGTGAACTGGGTGCTCTCCACAGCCAACTGGGCAATTACGAGCAGGCTATCTCCTGTCTGGAGCGTCAGCTGGCCATTGCCCGTGACACCCAGGACAGATTACTGGAGGGCGACGCCAGCTGCGGTTTGGGCGCTGTATATCAAGCTATGGGAGAGTATGAAACAGCCCTGCGGTGCCACCAAAGTGACCTGGAGATTGCAGAAGAAGCAGGCAGCCCGACACGCCAGGCACGCGCTTACGGCAACTTGGGCCTTACCTATGAGTCGCTAGGAAACTACGAGCGGGCGGTTGTGTTCCAAGAACAGCACCTAAGTGTGGCGGCTCAGACTAATGACTTAGCTGCCAAGACACTGGCCTATGGCAGCCTGGGGAGAACACACCACGCACTTCAAAACTACTCACAGGCTGTCATGTACCTGCAGGAAGGTGAGTGAGTCAGGGGGAACAGGAGAGAGGATTGCCTTTTTTGCCTGAGCTGATAGGCTTAGAGTTTGTGAATTCATGAATATGAAATTCAGAGCCTATTTGTAGCTAAGCCTTTGCCACATTTTTATTAGGCTGTGTGCTTGTGTCTGTGCGTGTGCATGTATGTGTGCGTGTTTGGGCTTTTGTGTTCATGTGTTATAAGTGCACAGGGGGATTTTGTGTATTATGTGTCTGTGTTGTCTTCTGTGCTGTAAAGGTATACCAGCATTTGTGTGTGTATGTCTGTGCAAACCTATCAGGATGCACGCCAAGGCATTTTTCCTGTTTACTGCTAGCTGTTCTTCACACCTCTATATCTACTTTTCTCAGAGGGTTCTTTGCAGTGAGCTGCCAAAGGATCTTTTCACACAGTGGCTGACAGACTCCTGCTTCTCACGCTTCATTGTCCCCCACAGATTATGGTGAAATAAAAACCTGCAGCTTGGCCCCTCAAAAATTCATTATGTCAGTGACAGTGCGGGAAGTGTTTGTCACAGAAGATGTGATAAGTGGAAGCATCCATGTATGCGAGCTGAATGTTCTCACCGGCACACGCACCCAATGTCATTCCTGATGCTCAGGCACGCCCACCATGTTTGACCCAAACCCTGTTTGCATCTAAGCAAATTGAAGGTTGTGTAAGAGAGCAGTAGTATGTTTCACCCTGCATGGAGCAATCAAGGAAACACGACTACATCTCCTTTATCTCTCCTCTGTCCACTTTATTAGAGTAAGCCAGGCCCACAGTGACCCACACACCCTCTGCAGGCCTGCTTGTTGAGCTTTAATGGAAACAAAGGCGACAAGCCATTCTGTCTCCACCCTGTCCTCCTGTTGTCCCCTGCACTGTCCTTGTATTGTTCCTCAGTGTGGCTGTGAAAAAGAACTGTGCCTTCACTGTCGTTGACAGCCAATTATTTCTGGCCAACCTACCCAGACCGAAAAGTTGGCAAGGTTTTTTTTCTTCAGGTTTTTTATTTATTTTATTTTTTTTTACTCCTACTTCTAGTTTTGTGTTTTTTATTCTTCATGCTGCAATGCATGTTTTTTTTGTTTGTTTCCTGAAAAAGATTAATTGGAGGGAGGGATAGAAAGGCAGCTCCAAAACTAGTGCAGATATTGTTGACAACATGTGACCTCCAAGTCAGTGTGTGTGTGTGTGATGCTTGTTCTGTGGTTCACAGTAGCAGAGGATGATAAGTCTGCAGAGAGAGAGATGCACACCAATTAACTGCTGACAGGCAAACATCATTTCTGTCACTTCAAGTGTTCACTCTGCTCCTCTAGTCATCTTCTTGTAATTTCACATTAAAAGACACTGCACAGAGATGTCTCAATCTTTAACAGAGGAGGCATTTCACACCAACATGCTCTTTTTCGACGATTAACACAATAGTGTCATTAAATCAATGGCCTCATTGTAGCGACTAATGGAGGTATTACAGATTCTCCATGCTTGGTTTATGGAACAACAAGTAATGGAATAACCTACAACTGTGGTGTATGTTAGGAAAATGACTCTAGATTAGGAATGTTAGAAATATTAGAAAAGCAACTGATCTCTGAGGAGTTAATGCTTATTTTTACATACTGTAAACAATATATGTGTGTGTGTGTAATTACTTTCTACTTCATATCATTTATGTGTTATGTATATTTGACAATAATATAGACTATTTATATATCATAATGTTTTTTTATGTGAGAAACAAAACTACTAAGGAATTATAAACCCCTATGCAAGCACACCTGTGCGGTAAAAGCATCAGCTTCCATAGACAAAGGTTGTAGGTTCGTGTACGGAGTATATGCATGACTTTTATCGTGTTATAAATTCTTTATATCTTAAATGTAATAGTATAACTATTTCAGGGCATCAAATAAAACACATTCATGTTGATAGGCCTCAGCAGAGCTTTTCGAGAGGCACATAAAGCTGAGTATGTCAGTGAGAACCTTTCATCATCATATATGGATCCCACACAGTTCTCAGTGTTACTGTTTTTCAGCTATAAAAGTTGAATGTTGGTTGCTGTTAAAGTGATATAGGTTTGTCTGATGTTATATTGAGCTACTGATATACACACTGTGGTTTGCTTTATTGTATGTTCACTATTTCTTAGGCTCAGAACCAACATCGTTTACTTCATTGTATAGACTGTATATATTAGTGACTACCATATGAAAATGAATTAGTGGTACTTTCAATCATATAAATTATTTAGTCTTTGACACATACCAGTTTTTAGCTCTGAAATTTTAGCGCTATGCAGGTAAATTTAAAATAGCTTGGTGTGTTTCTTCAACAACATGCAAGACAATATAGCCGCTATCATCTTCAGTATTTTCACAATGTATCAGAGGTCAAGGGGAAACACAGCAGTTAGAATATGTATCATGGACATGGCTCTAGGATTGTCTTTTTTTTTTTTTTTTGCTTCAGCACTTGTTTATGGTGGACACTTTGTGACTGTGACACACTATCCTTTTCCACATGTGGTCATGATCAAAGGGCACTGTTTCAAGTGTGTGCCTGTATGAGGGTTGATTTTTTTTTTCATGGCACCACACACTTGTGGTTCGACAGTGCATGAGATTTCGTGCCCTTGTTCCGATGCGTGTGTATGTGGTGTCTGCACGTAAAGCCTGTGTCTGAAGGCAGAGGTGCGTGGGCCTTAGGGGCTGCAGAGAATCTCTCACCCAGCTGTCAAGCAGCCTTTAAAGTGTTCTCTAGTTGCTCTTCAGGGTGCAGCCAGCCACGGCCACATCCTCATGTCAGCCACCGCTACGTGACTGTGCCTGCGGGGCGCACCAAAGGCACGCACAGTGACAGTGACAGACACTGAATGATACAGAGTGGGAGAACAGAGGGAAAAAGAGAGCAATGGAGGGAAGGAGGGATGGAGAGAAAGAAAGAGAGAGGCAGGCAAGCAGGCAGAGAGGAAAGACAGAGATCAGCATGAGTCATAATTCACATGTATTATTTCACTGTCAACTGGAGAATAAAGAAAACATAGAGTTGGTTGACATTCAGGCTTGATCATAAAGAACTATCACAGAGCAGCTCAGAGAAAGACATGTTTTGTGTGTGTGTGTGTGTATGTGTGTGTGTATGTGTGCGCGTGTGCGCGTGCATGTGCATGGATGTAGATGAAAGGCTCAGAGCTGGAGTTGAGATGAGTGAGGGGTGAGGCTGTCAGAGAATGAAAAGGATAATTTAGATCTGTTTCCTCTCTCTTGCTCCAGCACCTAATGAGCCCTAAGCAGTGCCGAGTCCCCGCAAGCAGTGCCACAGTCAAGATGAAACAGGTAGAGAGAGCAGAGGGGGGCCTGAGACACAGGCACAAAGATGAGAAAATGAATACGGGAGGTAGAGGGAGAGAGGAGCGCAGTAGATGCATGGGGGGAGAGGGCAGGCAGGCAGGGAGAAAGAGGGAGGGTGTGTGGAAAGATAAGGAGAGAGGGGAGACTGTTGCAGGCTTCAAAGGCTGCCGACTAGCATGGCCATGGAGGAGCCATGAAGTCTACGGTTGCGTGGAGTGCTGGGTCTTGTGGAATAGGCTGGCTGTTTTGGGTCACGCTCTCTGTTCTTGGCTTATCTGGTCCAGCCACAGACTGTTTTCCAGGAATGCCGAGAAAAGCAAACTCGGACGAGGGTGGCTTGGCCCATTTTCCCCTCTCTTTGACCAAAAGCATGTTTAGACCCCCTCCACCACACAAGCGACTGGAGAGAATAGACTCTGAAATACAGAGCCCACGCTTAGTGAGACTGTGCACGGGTTATAGCCTATTGCAGCCTGCAGAACGCTTGCTGCGTATTTAGCACCTTGTGGGTGATATGTGACCCAGCAGCTGTCGCTTTCTTTTTCTTTTTTAAAAACATTGTCTGCTGTGGAGTGGCATTTTCATCTCAGTAATTGGGCAGAACCAAACACTGTGCAGGCTCTGAGGACACATGCAAAGATGTGACACCGCTTGAGGGATTGGAAGTGAAAAACAAACTGCACACTCACCAGGTGATCTGACACAGGCACGCTTACTGAACGCACACACCCAGATACACAGTGTGTGCGTGCACGTTCACACCTCCCCTGCCTTTCCACACAACTCGGGAAGTCTCTCAAACAAAATCTCACTACGCTGTGAGTTTGCATCCAGTCTATTATTAGCTCATCAGTGTGTTTGCAAATATTTGTGGATGTCTTCATGATATTGCGTGGCTTCTTTAATGCACATTAAGCTGGTGTTTGTGTTTGCTCAGCCAGTCGATGCTTAGCATTGATTACTATGCAGTCCGATTAGTGCTCTAACAGCCTCCCTCCCCGGCAGACGTGTGTGTGTGTGTGTGTGTGTGTGTGTGTGTGTGTTTTAGTCCCAGTGTGAGCAGTATCTTACAACTGAGGCCAAATATCCAAACCTGTTCGCTGTCAGAACATCAGTACCATGCTATGCTTACATCTGTTACTCTGAAAGATACCTAAGAGTCTGCCTGCTCTGAATAATTTTTACTCTTCTCTCCCCTCTCCCCTCTCTCTCTCTCTTTCTCATCTGCTCTCATTTCCTCCCCTTCTGACAGGCCTGCGGCTTGCAGAGCAGCTGGCTCGGCGTGAGGATGAGGCAAAGATCCGCCATCGTCTGGGGCTCTCTCTATGGGCCAGCGGGAATCTGGAGGAAGCCCAACATCAGGTAAAGTATCTCCTGTTCCTTCCTCCTCTTGCCTCAACTCACTTTGACTCAATTATCCTCTCCTCTCCTCTCTCCTCCTCTCTCCTCCTCTCTCTCTCCTCTCCTCTCCTCTCCTCTCCTCTCCTCTCCTCTCCTCTCCTCTCCTCTCCTCTCCTCTCCTCTCCTCATGTAGTTAAAACTGACCTCTAATAAGCACACATCTGTTGGTCGGCAGAGATTACAAATGAGCAGAGGAAGATGTCCAAAGACATGGAGTGTGGAATTTAAGTCTTTTTTTAACACCCTTATGGTGAAAGAAAATGCCCAGAGAAGAGAGAGAAACAGAAAAAGGAGATGTGTCTATAGAGCTCGAACACGTCTGCTGGCAATATGCTGGGGAGTCTGTTGAGGCTGCGAATCCTGTCATCTCAGTAGACAGGCGACAGATGACTAGAGATTTTTTTTTTTTGTATCTGTGTGCATGGTCTCAGGAGTCCCAAGCCTCTGCATCACACACATATTCGCTCCTCTTCAGCCCACTGCCCACCTGGCAAGCATGGAATATCCCCTTAACATCTCTCTTTACAGTCTGTCCACACACCGCAGCTTAAGAATTTTTTTTTTATTTCCCTTAGCTTGTGTATCCAGATACGAGTCTGTGAGCAGTCCGCCAACAGCAGTGGCTGTCACGTGTGTCTGTTGGGATGTTATTCAGCTGCCTTCATTTCCAAAATCTAGTCCAAAGCCTTCCTGCTATGATACATGCACACTAGGTACATCTATGTGACCCAGATAGCTTTGTTTTTTCGGTCTTGCATCATAGTCTTCAAAAAGTAATGTTGTCTGTTTGCAATTATCTGTAACAAGAGTTGGGAAAGAAAGACTGAACCAAGGTGGTGACTAAAGCAGAGGATCATGAGTCATATTGAGGAATGTGTTCAATTAAACCAAGATATTATTCTAAAAGGCCAGTGCAACATATTTTCCACTGCATGTTTGCTTTCCAGTTTAACACTTGACCATGAAGTGCATGTTAACACTGTGATGAAGTGGTTTGCCACCAGCAGCTTATACCGCAGCAATGTTTAGGACCCCCCCCCCAGGGGTGTGACGAGATCTCGTTCCACGAGATCAGAGATTAAAACGTGATGATGTTTCTGGTTTAAGTGAAAAGCTTTCTCTCAGGCACAGGGCAGAAGCCTATCAGACTGTGAGCTATCCAAACTTCTGTTTGTGACATGCTGGGGGCAGTAATGCATTTTGTAGTGGTGCAACGGATCATTGTTGATCCGTGATGCGTTTGGATCGCTCTCCACGGATCTGTAGCCTACGCAAGTGGTCCACGGATCAGTTGAAAGTTGTGAGTGTAGTGTGATAACATTGGTGGTGCCCTAACCCTAACCCAGCCGAATAAACAAGCAATGAAAAAAAACTCCGCTCTTATCAGCAGCTCTACGTCGCACACAACAACAACAACAACCACCAACATGTGTAGAATATCATGTATCATCTCGTCTCGTGACCTGTGTGTTTCATCACCCCCCCCCCCATGAGCTTGTAGCTCCCCGGGTGAGTTGGAGGTGGGAAAGGACACTGTTGTCCTCAGAGTACGGATCACATGGTTATTCATGAGCTGGCCTGTTGCTACACATGACCTTGACAAATGCCCCGACCCACTTCAAACCTCATTTGTAAAGCCTTGTGTTGAGATTCATCAAGCAACCATAGGTGCTGGAGCGAGAGTACTTGACCTCATGTTCCTCATTCTCTACATATTTAAACCCAATTGTAGTTGAACAACCCAGCTGTGACATTGATGTTCACCAGGGCACACCGATTGATGCGTCCTGATTCTAATCAGGTTTTTCAGCAGAGCTCACATTCATATCTAAGGAGAGCGTTAATCAATACATTCATGTTTACTTAAATATCAGTGGTCTATTGTAGCTTAAGCCTTTTTCAACCTGTGATATCATCTGTCATGAGACTCGCCCAGGGAGGGTACTTTACAAAAATCATTAGAGGTGCGTGTGTATCAAGCTCCACTCACACTACCGATTCAGTGTGACATTGACATTCACTTAACATGTCAGATAAAAGCCATGTTGGTGTCAGTGATGGTAAAACATGGGAGTGCTATCTGAATGCATAGCAGCTGAGGAATGTGGCAGATTTCACCTGAACCACCGGCAAGCAAGTCACTGCGGACGCAGCAGATTTGGGATTGTTTCCCTTTCATGTCTGCCAGGAGGGGTCAGGCCAGAAGAAAGGCACTGTGAGAAATTAGTTTCACTCTTAAAGGGATGTCTGCAAGTCTAACAGATTAAACTAGCAGTGCAGCAATCAGCCCACAGCCCTATCAGCACAATCAGCCCAAGACTAGCAGCTCCGTCTACGAGCACTAATGCAGCAGAGCTCACTGATTCTCTGCTGATCTCCACTCTCCCTCTTCACTCCCTCTGACACACTTTTCCTGCATGACCTTGGGATATGTCAGACAAGCTACAGAGTATGCATATGTGTACGCTCACAAGAGACACACACACACACACACAGGCTTTCTTTCTTTTTTCCCACCAAACCCACAGTGTTGATAGAATCCATTTCATCCACACCAGCAACTTTATCTCCACTGCAGTACTTTGTCTTGTATGAACTATTGTCAAGCAGTGTGAGCAAAGCGCTTTACCATCTCTGCTGGCACTGGACTCCTAGAGAGTGGCTTTATAGCAGTCCCAGTCATCCTACAGGGCTGCCATAGGCGCAGAAATAGGAAATCAATAAAAGCCCCCATGAATCAGCACTCCTGGCCAGCACCGCTTGGCCAGTGTGCAACAATGCCTGCTGCGCCACCTCTCCATTGTCTCTCTCCTTCTCTCAATCCAGTGTCTGGTACTGAATAGAAAGGGCCAAGGACCTCTTGAGTTCACAAAGCATTTATTTCCTTGGATGCAGCCATCTAAAATGGCCAGGTAATGGTTTAGCTCCTCATTGCCCTTTCCCAAGTTAAGGCGTGTAAGACCTGAAGAGTGGTTTACTTGTGTTTGATGGTGATTCATCAGGCTACATTACAGTACTTTGCTCTGTTGAGAGAGAAACAATAATTGGAAGGCAGCATGTCTGAGCAAAGATCACCAGTGAGGTGGTCTGCTACCATCTAGTGGCTGAAATAATTCTGTCCTAAGTCTAATAGTAGCAGGTTTCAGTTTGTGGACATTTTTCTCTACAGTATGTTTCTCAAACCTTCTTGATTGCTCATATTTATTATATGATTTAGCTCACTGTGAATCAGTCCTATAACAACGAGTGCCAGTGTCATGCACTACCTTTCGAAGTACATAAGACCTCCCTTGACCTTCAACAGTAAAAGCTGAATTACACTGTCACCTCATAATTTTATGTAAACTGTCAGATCAAGGGACTCTGAAAATAAATATCGGGTGGTTGTTGTTTATCATCAGCTCTACCGGGCATCTGCACTGTTTGAGACCATCCGCCATGAAGCCCAGCACAGCACAGACTATAAACTTTCCCTGTTTGACCTGCAAACTTCCTGCTACCAGGCGCTCCAAAGGGTCCTCGTCAGCCTAGGTATGTTCACTCACACTTCTCATATCTTTGTTGATTCCAAAGTGTTTCTGCTTTTGTGAAAGATTAAGTTTGATAATTGACTGATTAATCAGCACTGACCTCTGAACACCACAGGCCACCATGATGAGGCCCTGGCAGTGGCAGAGCGGGGTCGTACACGAGCCTTTGCTGACCTCTTGGTTGAGAGGCAGACAGGCCAGCAGGACTCAGATCCCTACACCCCGGTGACGGTGGAGCACATCCTGGACACTGTCAACAGCCAGAGGGCCTTAGTGCTTTATTTTTCCATGGCTGCTGGTTACCTGTACAGCTGGCTGCTGGCTCCAGGAGCAGGTAAGATTTGGTCTTTTCCTCACATTATAAATTATATTAATGGGATGATGAAATCCTATCATGCCTGGCAACTTCCCCCCGTTGCTTTTAGAGACCATATGTGCTCGAACTTGTGCTTGTGCTTGGTTCATTCCTTTCAAATTTCTTTTACTTGGGTAAAAGTGAATTAGAAAAAATGACCATATGTTGACACTGTGACTGGAAACTTTACAGTTTAACCTGCTAGTGTTTCTCATTGTTCTTTGTTCCCCATACTTGAGATGGAAGGCATTTTCTAATTTTATGCATAAGTAGTTTTTCATCAGTTTTAAGTTCTATTTCCTGTACTCACAAAATACAGTATATACTTCCTACACACAAATTTACATAGATATTAAAACACAAAATCTGGTATTGGTCCCTATTGGATATGAGCAGTCAGACAATATGTAACTACAGTGATGGAACAAGATATTCACAAAGAGGCAGAACAAACAAAAACAAAGCTGTAACAGCAATAAAGGTGAAAGCACATACAAATGCACAGGGGTGCACACACATACACACACACACACACACACACACACACACACACACACTTTCTTGTTCGAATCAAAGCGGATAAAAGGCCTAGAGGCTGTGGCTTGTTTTGAGCTGCAGGGGTAAGAAGGCCGGCTTTAACACCAAGTGGCAGTGCCACCTGCCACTCCACTGTTAGGATTTGCCCCCTGCCTCGCTCCTCACCCCAGAAGGCATCTGCCAGTGAACCATGCTAATTGATAGTGACACAGCCAAACAACACAGGCAACATCTTCACACATGCCAACAGGAAAGCACGTTGCTGTTTGCACCAAGTCAAAATATAATTTCTCAGTTTGCTTTTCATTTCATTTTGTTTTGGTATTGCAGCACTTTTGCACTGCTTTGTGCACCTCTTCACTTTTGTTGACATGAGTAACACCAACTGAGGCAAAGAGATTATGGCACAGTTTGTTTCTGTTACACATGAAATTCCAACTTCAATAATAAGCAAAGCTGCAGGTGAACCACAGTGCATGTCACACGACTGGTGGGGCTGCCGTACTGTAAGTTGTTCTCTGGCTCTCTCCCGCTCTCTACTCTAAAAAGAGGAAATGAGAGCCGTGACCCATGTCCCATGCCACCAGGCCTGAACATTTGATCAAATCCAGCTCCCAGGCAACCAGATGAACTTGACCCCCCAAGCACTAGTCATACGGAGGGGAGGAACACTACAGGGACAAGTGGAGATCTTCAAAGCGCTGAATGTTGCCCCAGGCTAAGAGGGAGCCACTTGCTCACTAATCGTCTGTCTGTCACTTCCTGGCATTCCCTGGCATCCAGCTGGCACAGGAACATGGCTGCTGCTCTGAACAGCCTACATTCACTAAAAAGGGTCTTCTAAAGTCTTAATTACTTCAGTTGTATAAATTATGTGATTTTTTATGGACCTGAATGTGAGCACATGTGTGTACGCACACGTGCACACACACACACACACAGAGTACACATGGACACAGATACTGTCCATTCAAATGCTTTTCATGCAAGACATTCAAATGAGCACATTCATGCTTACACAGCATTGATACTCCAACACCTCCTGCACACACACACAGCATACAACATACATACACATACACAGCCTGTACTCCATCCCCCAGTGTGCTCTTCCCCGCCCCCCTCTGACGTTCTGCTGGAAACTCAGCTGAGCTCTCGTGGCGGGCAGCAGATGGCACAGGCAGCCTACTCTTATCTTTTATTGAACGTTATTTGTTTTATTCATTTCACACCACAGATGCACTACTGCATGTGGCCTCACAGTGCTAAGCTGAAATAGTTCAGAGAGAGAGTGAGAGAGAGTGAAACAAACATAGTAGAAAAAGAGGTGTGGATAGTGGTTCCATTAATTTCATTTTCATTATTAAACTTTCATTTCATAAACACCTGAAAAATATCAGTCATGCTTTCATATATTTCCCTTCTCTTTCTCACGCTCTTTGTCCACAGGTATCCTGAAGTTTCATGAGGTGTACCTGGGTGAGGGTGTGTCAGAAGGGGTATCAGACTTCCAGGAGGCAGGAGGCAGTGGAGTCATCAGTGGCTCATCGCTGGAGCAGCACATTGCCAGCGCCCGGGAGGCCCTTGGAGTTGAGTCTTATTACAGCAGGTGAGATGGAAATTAAATCTCGTTGTTTGTTTTATGAGGCCATTCATCAAATCATAACATACATATTTAACAGTAATTATTAGAACATGTACAAAATATATTTTTTCCTCATCAAATACAGTAAGTGACTATGTGGACTATCTTACTGCATACAAAGGATTTCCAAGCATTGATGTCAGATCTGATTTTTAACTGTTTTAACAGATTTAATATGAAACATTAAACATTATTAAAGTGACACATGTTGCAACTTGGTTTAATGGTGACATTTGGTGTGGTTAGCCCTGACAATTTGTTTTTCCTAATAGTCCACACTTGAGTTGATGACTTAGGATGTTTTGAGGACTTGATGTTATGATGTCCAGCAGTTGTGATAATTCCTCTCATTTTGTGATCAACCTCAGCATTTGGCTCTAACCAGATATATGTTCAGTACAGAAGACTCTTTTCTTGATGTTCAGTTTTAAAACTTGTCCGTCTATCCCCTTGTTGCGAACACAATGTAAGGAAATTTCTTCAAAATTCCACCTACACTCAAGGATGAACTAATTTGTTGGTCATTGGCCATCACCCCAGAATTAGTTTGTTAATTATTAAAATATTTCACACAAATGTTTCGTAGGCTAAAATAATGGAGTGATCAACTTCACTGTGACATCATAATGTGACACTGAATGCTGGAGCCCAGGGACAGAAGGGGAGATTGTGACCATGTTTGCGTCTACTCAACTGCCTGGCAGAGGCATGCAACCACAAGGCGGTAATTCTAGTTTACTGAGGGAGAAGAGCTGCCAAAGAGAAAAAAGCACCCACATAAGTTTATTGACAGAAAAGCGAAGGAGCGGCACTACAGACCACACTGTTTAACAAGTACTCTATGGAAAGCCCTTGTTAACCAGTCATCAGAGGGTACTGTAAAAACAACAAACAACATTTTATCTTCAAATGTAGTCCAAACACAGAACAAAGATTAACACTCAAACCAACTTAACCCCGGAGTTAGCTGAAGAAGGGTTATTTTATCATTCAGAGTCTGTGTGTGAAAAGGTATTATTCTGCCCCATTGCTCCCTGTGATGACAGCCCTCCACTACCTGCTTAAAGTACTCTGCTCTCTCCCCAGTGCGAATAAATGAGACGGAATAATGGCACTTTGGATAGCCAGACAGATGAACCCACCTAACAAACAGCGAACGTGACAAGTAAAGGAAGAGAGAATGGGTTTACTGAGAGTATCAGGAAGAATGGGAAGAAGGTGGAGCTGAGGTTGTTGAATCAAAGTTTAAGAGGCAGAGGCTGATGAGTAAAGACCTAACAGACAACAGGGAACACAGCCGGAGGGCCTCTGTGGGAGGAGATGGAAAACGTGGCAGAATATATTGACAGTAAAAATCACCCTCCGACACCCATGAGCATGCACTGTGTTTGACGTTAGCCTTGTTTCTCTAGTTGCTGTTTGATCCATAGTGCCCAGCTGGTCTGCCCAGTGCCAGCTCCTGCCACCCCTCACAGCCTAGCCCTCCTGCCCCATTACCAGCTCATTTACTACTCCAATAGGAAGTTGCACACACACCACTGCGCCTGGATGGGCACAATATGGCACCACTTACCAGCCCATTCATTCTCCAGAGTGCAGAGAAAGGGAGGCAGGACTTTGTAATGTGTGGAGAGAGAGCAAATGAATGGGATGGAGAAGAATGGGGACAGTATGTGCATGTGACTGAAAGAATGATAAAGAGAGGGACGGATGCACCCTTTGTGACAGTTGAAATTTATGTATGAATACATGAATTTTATGTTTGCAACATTTCTTCAGTTGTCACATACCCCTAACCCTAACCCTGTATGTAGGAACCCCAGGAGAATGAATGTCAAATGGGAAGCATACTGCAAGGATTAAAAAAAAAAAACCTGCAGTGGTGGTAGTGGGAGCATGAGGTGGTGAGACATCCCATGGCGCTAGTTCACATCAGCTACTGTGAGAGCAAGAAGCTGATATAAGAGTTGCATGATATGGGTACATCAGAAGAGAGGTTCAGGCTTGAGGAGAGGGATGGGGGAGAGTGGTGGCGAGGTAGTGATTGTGGGGTGGGAGTGGTGAACTCCCCACTGACTGGATCAACATCACCAGCATTATAATGAAAGGATTTAACTCTGCTTACCATCAGGGTGTTGGACCAAGTCTGGGAAATTAGGCCAAGCATGTGTGGGTCGAACCGTGTGTATTATAGGCAGATGAGGAGTGTGTGTAGTTGCTTTATCCGCAGAGAAACAATCTAAGTCTGTGTATTGTCTACTTTGCTGAAGTGCCTTTTTCTTGCCAACATTTCAGGGGCTGTGCATGTCTCTAACTCCATTGCTCACTCTCCCCCCTTTTAGAGGGTGTTCCAGCAGCGAGACAGAGAGCGAGGCTGGAGATTTGTTGGACCAACAATTCGAGGAGCTCAACAACAAGCTCAATTCTGTCACTGATCCAACAGGCTTCCTGCGCATGGTGTCCAGAAACAACCTGTTCAACAGGTAGGAGATTGTTGCGAATCACCTAGATGTCTAACACACCATCTTCTGTCTTAATCAACAAGGCTCCTCTCAGACCTACTTTCCACCAAAAAGAAAAAAAGAAAAGATTAAAAATATCTGCTAGGGTAAGGAGATTCGTGGGTATTGTGGCTCATCTGTGAAAGGAGTCTTTTCTCCATTGTTTAGCCAGCGCAGAGGCAGCATGTGAATCCTCCTTATTAAATAGACTGAGTAGAGCCAAGCTGCTAAAGCCCTTATCAACTGCCTACTCTGATGAAGCCTTGGTGTGTGTATGTGTATGTGTGTGTGTGTGTGTGTGTGTGTGTGTGTGTGTGTGTGTGTGTGTGCGTGTGCGTGTGCACGCGTATGCCAGCCGCAGACATCGAGACCCATGTGGTTTTAAGATGTTTGCCCTGTCTGTGTGTTTGCTGCACAGATTTACAATGGTGGCGTTTTCTGTGAGTCTGCCTGTGGCTTGTTCTGAATATTACTCAGTGACACTAAGCAAAGCATTTATTTACATTGTGCTGATTGGTTATGTATGTCAATAGAACGTGTGCAAATGTGTGTGTGTGTCTGGGTCATACTTCCCTGTCCTCGTCCACATTTGAGCTGCTCTTTGATGAGAGGGTAATTCCAGCTTTAATTGAGTCTTGGTGCTCATTAAGCCTCTTTAATGGGTTGCCGGTAATAATCCACTCATTCTTTTGGGCCTCAGAAAAGTGTGAATTATAAAGCTCCTCATGCTTATGAGCCTACGTCTATCACATTTCTAAAGCAAGAGAAAGGGAAGAAAACCTCATTGTCATTTCAAGTCATACTGTACATCTTGGGGTTTGATGTCAGTTAATGTACATTAATGCGCTTTTAAAGGCTTCCCATTGACTTCACTTCTCCCCTATCACTTTTCCTCAACATGTTAAGATCTAAGCTATTAGCGGTGTGAGCACTGCAGTATTTCCACAATTACTCATAATCAAGAGAAAGGATTAAAACATAATAAACTCTAATTGAATGTCATTTAAACCAAAATAGGTAAGAGAACAATATAACCAACATTCAAATATGTGGGCTCCTTGGTGTGATATCGTAATTTGCCGTGATTATCGATTGTCCTATTTTAACACTGAGATCTAATCTTCACCAGGGAGCTTGGAAGGATTACTATGAGAAGGTGATAATGAAAGTCTTCTCATGTCTAATCCCCTCTGTGTGTAATTGAAAACGTTTTTATGCACAATGACGGCATAATGAGATTGATGTTCTTGATGAAGTTGTCAGCGAAGAAGCGGTAAACACTGATAGAACAGGATGCCTGCATCAAAAGAGTGCAGTGGCCACTAGTTAAAGCTAGAGCACGCGTTAATCAAGTCTTTCAGCTGCAGACCAAACCAGGCCCCCAGCCTTCATCACCTTCAGCCTCACTGCTCTCAGGCTTTTCTTTCCACTGTTTTCCACTACACTTGACACTCACCTTCTCTTGGCTTATCCTTTGCCTTCTCTCTCATTCTTCATGTCAGGCTAACAAACGATTGTTTGCTTTCCCATGGAGGCTCATGCCAAGGCTTGGGAGAGACAGAGTGTTGGGAGGCTGGAGTAAAGCCAGCAGCCTGGGGCTACCAGAAGGGCAGGATAGATGTCTGTTGGCTGGGGCCCGGAAGAAACTCTGGCTGGTGGAACAGATGGAGAGTAGTGACAAGTGCAGCCATAAAAGCTTGGCCCTGTGTGCCGACAGCACCAAAGGGTTCTAACCCCACAGCCACCATTAGCACAGTTCTCAGTATGTCGTGCGTCTCTGCCTGAGCAGGGAGCTGTCAGTCCTGTCACATAGCAGACATGCCTCAAACACTCTGGCCTGTTACCTGATTTTTCTCAGTTTCAGAATCAGAAAATACAGCGATGTTATTGGCAGTGTATTGAGGACACTCTCCAACACACTTTCCATCATCTGGAAGCTTTGAGTTTTGATTAAATGTAGAGTAGCTCCCTGTAAAAAAAAAACAAAAAAAAAACCTAGACATAGACTCTCTCATTCTGGCAAGCTGATGACATTGAGTGCCTCTTATTTCTGTAAGCTCCAGACTCCCACAGTGCAATACTGCCATCTAGTGGAGATTACTGGCAATACTGACATATCATCCTTATTAATACTTTCCATGTCATATAGAGTTATATATGCATTCACAGAGCAGCACATCACAGTGGAAGTCCGGTATGGCCTCCCCTTCTCTTCATCTTACTTGGTGCTTAGATTTGTAGACATGTTTTTATGGTTGACTGTGTTGGATCACACTGTGGTGCTGCTGCTGCTGCCGCTGCTGCTGCTGTTTTACACTGCCACCACACACAAACACCTTCACTTCAGGCTGACTTCAGCGATAGTTTTTAAATCAAGTTTTAATGTGGGATGAATGGGGACAAAAGCATCACCTTGAAAATGATCTGGACGACTGACACTTGTTATCCCTGAATATACTGTATTTTTGGAGCTATTAACATTCATGCTTAATGAAGTGTCCTAAAACTGTTGTGAGTCAGCAGAATAAAAGTATCCTGGACAGAATTAAACCACTGTTGTCACATGTGCTGTTTTGTGTTTATGCAGGAGTTGCCAGAGTATGACCAGCCTGTTCAGTAACACCATGTCTCCTGCCAAAGATGGGAACTCTTCCCTGCCTCGCCGCTCCAGTAACCTCGGCAAGCCTCCACTCCGGGCACTTTATGATTTGCTCATTGCACCTATGGAGGGGGTGAGTGCTACCTCTATGGGTCATTGCCTGCCTGTTGGGTTGCTGTGTGGTAGTGAGGAGCAGAACAGAGGGCGCAGCCATGACATAGAAATCAAAAAGCACCACATACTGAATGCTATTTTGTGTATGTGCATTTTCATACTAATCCTTTTGTCTGACAGGGCTTGATGCACTCTAGTGGGCCTGTTGGCAGACACAGGCAACTGGTGATGGTGCTGGAGGGGGAACTGTACCTCATCCCCTTCGCCCTGCTGAAGGGAAGCTCCTCTAATGAATATCTGTATGAGCGCTTCAGCCTCATCGCTGTTCCCTCCATCCATGGCCTTGGATCCACTGCAAAGGTTGAACTTCCTATTCAGATTAGTAATAAATAATTCAATACTTCTATTTAAACTCCTGTAAAAACTCCAGTCATAAATTCTATATTAGTCTACTTTTTCAAGAACCTATTAGGTCATCTTTCATGGATAGCAGAATTGAATTACTTACATTGTAGAGCTAGGATTTAACTCTTGTTTCTGTGCTGTCAGGCCCACTCTCGGCGCCCAGGACCAGCACCATGTGGTGGTGTCTCAATGGCGGCAGTGGTGGGAAACCCTCGACTGCCCTCACCTGTGATGGACCGCTGGCTGTGGGGACCCATGCCCTCTGCGGAGGAGGAGGCTCTGATGGTGGCTGAGCTGCTAGGGTGCCAACCTCTAGCTGGGTGTTCTGCCACCAAGGAGAGGGTGATGAGTGCCCTCACACAAGCTGAGTGCGCCCACTTTGCCACCCACATCTCCTGGAAATTGGCAGCCCTGGTGCTCACCCCGAACCCTGAGGGCGTGCCTGGTGGGGCAAGTGCCAGTGTGGGAGTAGGTACAGTGGGGAGAGGTGCAGGGGGAAGGAGAGGCAGCAGCGGACGAGGCAGGAAGGGGTCCATTGGAAGCGGCTACACCATCCCAGAGTCTCTCCACATGCAGGATGACAGCAGTGATGTAGAGAGTATCTGTGACAGTCCACCCCTCCAGGAGTTCCTCCTTACAGCTGCAGACATATTGGACCTGAGGTTGCCTGTCAAGCTGGTGGTGCTGGGGTAGGTGGACTGACTAGATCTAAATCTATGTTGATTTTGTAGTCAAGAACTATAAACATACCAAAAACTTTATATGCTTAGTAAAAGGACACTACAATATAACTGAAATATGAGAATAAGGTAGCTTAACCTAGGAAGCTTCAGAAAACAAATTATCCTTTAAATTTTAATCTAATAAACATATTGTTATTTCCTTACTAAATTATCCACATGTTTGTCTCATCGTGGCTACAGCTCATACCAAGAGTCCAGCAGCAAGGTTACAGCAGACGGTGTCGTGGGATTGACCAGGGCCTTCCTGGCAGCTGGGGCTCAGTGTGTTCTTGTGTCCTTGTGGCCCGTCCCTGTGGCAGCCTCCAAAGTTTTTGTCCATGCATTCTACACTGCCCTGCTGAATGGGACCAAGGCGAGCGCAGCGCTGGCAGATGCTATGAAGACTGTTCAGAGCAGCAAGCAGTACTCCCACCCCTCCAACTGGGCAGGTTAGAGCTGTCGTCACTCATATATTAATTCTACATTTCCATATTAAAAATAGATGAACATTTAATGGAGATTTTTTTAATTGCATTTTTACTGTCCAGGATATATGTTGATTGGCAACGATGTGAAGCTGAACAGTCCATCTTCCCTCATCGGCCAAGCTTTGGCAGAGATTCTGCAGTATCCAGATCGAGTGCGTGATGCTCTGAGAGTTTTACTGCACTTGGTGAGACATGGACACACACACACACACAAGATGTTATCTATAAATCTCAAAACCCACACAAAAATGCTGATGCTGCACTGCCATCCTCTTTACAGGTGGAGAAGTCTCTTCAGAGGATACAGAATGGCCAACGTAACTCCATGTACACATCCCAGCAGAGTGTGGAGAACAAGGTGGGGGGTGTCCCGGGCTGGCAGGCCCTGCTGACAGCTGTGGGCTTCCGGCTCGACTCTGCCGGCACTGGTATCCCTGCTGCTGTCTTCTTTCCAACTGCTGATCCAGGAGACAGGCTTCAGCAGTGCAGCACCACTTTACAATCACTACTAGGTGTGTATCTGAGTCAAGCTTAATCCATTTCAGTACCTGTCTTCTTTTTATTGATTTATTCATTATATCTGATTTTTTTTTTATTTTCATGTTTATCGTCGCTAGTTCTGTTCTTTACATGATATCACCTATTCTGTTATAGTTCTGTTTAGTGTGGGATATAAAGAACGTGTCTGGAGTATGAATAATGAAGAACTTCCTTTGATCCCATCCCTTAGGTCTGCCGCCGCCAGCTCTCCAGGCTTTGTGCAAACTCATCACAGCTTCAGAGGCAGGAGAGCAGCTCATCAACCGGGTAGGTTCTCAACAAATGCTGCTGGATTTTAAAATCTAACACACCAGATAAAAATAACAAATAACATTTCTATCATGAAGTACTAAACTAAAGGCTGTTGCTCACATTTTCACTGGTACATCTTTGTGCCATGAAGGTCTTGCTAGAAGTGGGTATCATTACATAACTCAGTGACGTCAGTAATGGATTCGTACTAACACTCAAGCTGCAGATTAATCTGCATTGAAATGCTGCATGGCAGCCTGACCAGCAGTCCTTCAAGTACAAAGTCTTAATAACAATCCAGGTCCTGTTCTCTTGCACCAAACCTCGTGACAACAAAGACTTAATCTTATGCTGCCGAGGTTTATCCCCGTTTACGTGTTACATGTGGCTATCACATGCATAAATTGAAAGGCTATCTAATTAGCTGCTGATTGGCAGCTTTTGTTGACTCATACTGCAAAACCTTGTCCATGGACCACAAAACATGCTGAACATAACTGATGAGTACTGATTCCTGCCAACTCAATAATATGTTGAAAATGTATGTTACTCATTGCTGTTATCCTCCTTGTTGACCCTTGTACCCTCTGTGAATGGCCTGTGTGCATGCAATTAAAAGCTTATTCTCTCTCCCCTGCCCCTAACGTGCGGTCTGAAGGCTGTTAAAAATATGGTGGCAATGGTAAGTGTGCCTTCGCATACCTGAGACTCCATAACCCTGTTGTTCTACTCTTCACTGTCTTTAAAAAACACCTTCTCATTGTGTAGAAGAAGCATGACAATTTAATGATCACTTCTGTTTTCAAGCCCATTAACATTCACTGTGTTGTCTTGTTCATAATTTTTGCATTTCAACTTCCTGCAGTCAGATCTGAGGGATTTTGAGTATTTAAGGATTTACAACCCTGGTTCATTGCAGGTCAGAGGAATGTTACAGGCTGGTAAAAGGGATAAAGCTGTGATGTAAACACAAACCTCTCATAATAATGAAGAGTGATGTGAGGTGAAGAGGCATGTTTCTACTTTCTGCACAGTTACGTCAAGTTGACAAAGGTGTCTCTGTTCCAAGAAGACTAATCCCCAAACAAAACAGGCGTGAGTGCTCACAGGGCATGTGTAAACCCCAAAATGCTGAAACCCTTTTTACTCTGTGGCCCCAAGTGTTCATGAACATGAAACAGAGTTATACCTACTCCTGTTTCTTTTTTTTTTTTGCTTTTTACAGCAGCTCCACAAAAAGATGTGGTTGACAGTATGTTAGGGAACTCAGACAGATGAAAAAAAAAAAGTCAAACCCTGCACTTGAATCATTCATGTCCTTGATAGAACTGAGACAGTTTGATCACAAATCCATTTTTACCATCGATCACATGTCCAGTAGAATTCCTCAGTGTTTCTTGTTGTCATTCAAAACCACTGCACTGCACCCCCTATTATATTCCTTCTCCCTCTTCTTCTCCAGCTTCACCAGGTGCTAGTCCAACTCCAGACAGGAGAGAAAGAGCAGGACTTCTCCCTCTTGCCCATTCAGGTGTCCATCAGCGTGCAGCTATGGAGACTGCCAGGATGCCATGAATTTCTGGCTGCTCTTGGTGAGTCATCTGTTACCTGAAGAAACTACTCCAGCTTCTCACCCAGAATGCAGCCATGTGTCCCTCTGGACTTTCAAAAACAGTGGCACATCGATAAAGTCCTTAGTTACAACTCTTGTCCTTTTGTGTAGGATTTGACTTATGCGAGGTAGGCCAAGAAGAAGTGGTGCTGAAGACAGGCAAGCTAGCCAACCGCCGCACCTTGCACTTTGCTCTCCAGTCTCTGCTAGCCCTGTTTGGTAAATACACTGATTTGCTCATGTTTATTGCATCATTTCTCTTCCTCTTAATGTTTTCTGTCACTTGACACTACATACATCTCCCCCTCTTTCTACAGACTCCACAGAGTTGCCCAAGCGTTTGAGCCTGGACAGCTCATCTTCCCTTGAGTCTTTAGCTTCTGCCCAGTCTGTGTCCAATCCCCTGCCAATGGGATACTCAAGTCTTCCCTTCTCTCCTCCTTGCCTGGACAATCAGGCATCAGATGCCATCTCTGTCTACAGCCTCAGCTCTGTAGCCTCCTCCATGAGCTTTGCCTCCAAGTCAGACTGTGACTTCCTTAGTCATCGGCAACGCAGTGGGGCCACAGCTCACTACTCTGTCCACAAACACCCTCATGTTCCCCGCAGCCGTTCCTCACCTCATGGGGCAGCTGCTGCAGTGGCAGGAGCCCGAGGGGACGAGGAGGAATATGAGGGTTTTTCAATTATCAGCAGCGAGCCGCTTGGAAGTCACTGTGATTCTCTGCCTCTGCCGCCAGGCCACAGCCAGCGCCACCACCGTGGTGGCAGGGGGGTCGTTGGTGGGTCTAACACAGGAGCAGGGAGAGGCTACACTGTATCAGTATCATCAAGGGGCAGTGTCAGCACCCCCACATCCCCTGTCAAAACATGCCTGGTGCCCAGCCCAAACTCACCGTTCCAGAAAGTGGGTAAGGTGAGCAGCTCAGATACAGGTGAATCTGACCAGTCTAGTACCGAGACCGACAGTACTGTCAAGTCTCAGGAAGAAAAAACTGTCCCTCTGGATCCTCAGGAGCTGGCCCAGAAGATTCTGGAGGAGACGCAGAGCCATCTACGGGCTGTCGGTAGTCTTCAGCGTGTGGGGGCAGAAGGTGGGACAGCTGGAGGAACCTCAGCTCGGAGCAGCACCTTCCGCTCCTCGGAAACTAGTGCTTTCAGCCGTCCTAACAGCAGTGCTAGTGGCCGAGCTCAGTCTTCCCCAAGACCAAAACCTCCCTCACGTTCCTCTTCACTGCAGAAAATAAGCTCTGGCTACAATAGTCCTGCAGTCTCTGAGTCTTCCCAAAAGGAGGGCAGCCATCCTTCACCCACTCTGGACAGCCATGCACAATTTAAATTGAAGTACCCAAGCTCCCCATACAGCGGCCACATATCTCGTTCCCCAAGTAATGTGTCCCCCAGTTCTGGTCATCAGTCCCCGGCTGGTAGTGCTCCATCCCCTGCCCTCTCCTACTCCTCTACAGGCTCTGCCTGCTCTACATCAGCTGATGCTCCAGACTTGGATCGACTTAGAAGAGGGGTCATTGATGAAAAAGTCCAAGCTATACACAATCTGAAGACCTTTTGGGCCAACGCGGCAGCGCAGCAGCAGCAGCAACATCTAGGTCCCGTCAAAGCAGTCCACAGTGCCCCTGGACCCCTTGCTCCCGCCAGCAGGGATGTACTGAGCCTTCTAAACCTTTCCCCACGCCATTGCTCCCCTAATGAAACCCAAGACAGCCTGGAGCTGCGGGAGCTGGGGCTGCAGTCACTGGATAGGAGCAGCAAGAACTCTTCCAATGGACACCACTGCTCCAACCCCAGAAAAGTGGCCCCGTCACCCACTATTTCCACAAGCAGTAGCCCTGGTGCTCGTTCTATCCGACTACCTGCTGGCAATGGATACAAGTTCCTGTCGCCTGGAAGATTTTTCCCTTCCTCTAAATGCTGAGACATTTAAAGCGGTCCTCCACTTTTATCTGTCATTTACTATCCTGTGTGCTGGACGAGTAGGGCACTTTTTGAGGACCACTATTGGTCCACCAAGTTTGTCTGACAATGAGAAGATTTGATTGGTCAGTGAGTGTGATCCTGCAGAGGCACATGAATGCTTCAGAGGGTGTCTTGTCTTTGTGCCCATAACACTGTAAATGGCAATGAGAAATACTCAACGACCTGATACTGTGTTTGTGTGTAACTGTGTGTCAGGTAGATGTAAATGCCATTTGGTATTTTTCCCCCAAAACGTTGCTGTTTGTGTGGGCCAAGATGCAACAACAGCTATGACTGATTTTCTCTAAATTTAATGGTTATTGTTATTATTGTTTGTTATTGTTATTAATATTATAATAATTATTATTATGTTTTGTAAATTAATTCCAGTGTTTCACAATCAGTATTAAGCGTTTTTATATTATTAAAAAGTGAACAAACCTGTACCATGTAAAGATGGATAGAGTGGGAAAAAAAAGATTTAATATTTTTTATTGAAATCAAAAGGGCATTTTGCCTGATTTCTTTGTGAATTGACTGTCTCCTCTGAAGCATGGATTCTCTTGCTATTCAATGTTAAGTACCATGTATGACTTTTTAGCCCATGATTTTTTGAGATTAAACATGAAAGTTTCATGACAACCATCTGTCATTTATCAGTAAACAGTTTCAATAAAAACATCATGTCTGCTTTCTTGTATTCCTGCCTTGGTATTATTTTGTCGTCTACCACCACTGTGACACTTACAGTATATCTGCCACACTAAATACTTGGTCCACTTCGTTCACCTCCATTGGCGGCTCTGTACATTTTTCAAGCTACTTTTTCAAGCTACCCACACCTTTCCTCGTGCCAGGAGGGTGGCACGAGGAAAGGTGTTTGAACTAACAGGAGTTAAGGCCTGAGGACACGTCAGTTGAGTAGTATGTTGAGCAAGTGGGCTTCAGGTCGTGCAGCAGATAAACCTGCGTGAACCAAAACACTATGGTAGGATTCCTTGTATCACTGTGTAAATAAACCAGAGACGACGGTTTAAACTTGAGGTGCTGAGTTCCGTCTCTCTATCTGTGTACAATAGGCGGGTTAAGATCAATAGAGAGATCTTATTGGTTTATACTAATTAGCGGGTCCCTCTGCAAATCACCGCTCACCAGGGAGGGGCCGGCCGCAGCTCTTAGCAGCTCATGACGTCAGCGGCAATCAGCGGTAGCTGGGCAGCGCCTGTGGTGTCGACAGGAGCGAGCAACGATGGTCCTCATCAAGGAGTAGTAAGTGCCGAGTTTCTGCACAAACTGCTCTGTTTTTATCGATTTGAAACCACTGCGTTGTTTAATGGTGGATTCGCGCGGGCACCGTGTTTTTCTTCGGCGCTAGGACACAGATGAAAACTTTTCATCTTGCCTCGATGTCTGTGTCACACACGAGGGAAGGGTGGGATTGCTCAAGAGCTGCTGTGGCCTACCGGCGTTGACAGCGGCACGGCACTGTGTGACAGCTGCTCTAATCTCACACTCTGTCAGGCGTTCACGTTAAGCAGCTGACTTTTGAACACGTCAGGCTGTGGTTTGTGTTAGGAGTTAAAAAGACTTAGCGCATCGACGGTTGTACGCCAAAGCTGTAAAACTTCAAACTAACTTGAACTACGACTTAGCTCAGGGTTTGCTAATGCTAGCTAACCTAACGGTATAACCTGAAAGCGGAGTCACCTAGCTCGGCTATTGTTATCTTAGCAACATTGACACATAGACCCGTGTCGGCGCCAGCTAATCTTACTCCCGATAAAAGACTTTGATTAAACAACCGAGTTCGCTGGATGCCTTGTGTGTCTGTGACAAACTAAGCTACTTAGAGTAACTAGCTTACTAGCGTTAGAAGTGTTTACGTGAGGCTAGCTAACTTAGCTGATAGGTGCCTGCCTCATGAAGTTGAAGGAAAGGATGCTCTTGTTTAGGTTAAGTCGTGTGTCAACTGGAAAAGTATCAGAGCAGTAATCCAACCATAAACCTACACAGAAACACGTTTAGCTAATGGCTTCTGTGTGTTGTTTTCACTGTCAAATGTGTGCCTGTTGTCGTACCTGGAAATATAAGCACGCTTGTATGAAACTTTGACTTAATCAGTAAGTGGCTGTGAGATTTAATGCAGGCAGGAAGTCTGTTACAAAATAAGTCTATCGATTTGATGAAGTAGTTAAATCTGCATTGGGTTGAAAGACGCCAGTATTTAATTAACATGCGTAACTGTAACGTAAAGATGAAAGTGTGTGCAGTTTCTCCCGCTCAGATTGAATTACAGTTTCAAAAAGTCACAGATTATGTAAAAGTTTCCAGTGGCACAGGAAACTGACAGGAGTCAAACAAATAAGATTAGGGGTTGTTTGTCAGCCTGTCAAACAGAAGCTTAAATGGCCGTAGTATTAGCAACACAAGGGAATGAAGAGAAATCCAAACCTTATTAAGTTGACTGATTAGTGTTATTTTGTGGGTTATGTATATCCAGTGGTTTGAACCCACCCTGGAAGAACTTCACTCCAGTCCATGCTGTTTTTCTATAAAGGAACATGCCCAAAGCTACCTCTTTTATTGTGTTGATTGCTGTGTTTTACACATGTGATTTGAAAGTGTACCTCGAGTTTGGTTGTATTGCAACCTCTCAATCCATTATGTTTTATGTCTAATGGGTATTTCTTACATCTTTACATCTATTTCAATGCCCTTTAGTTTATTTTGATACTAGGGTAGATGTCTGGATTTAATTCTCTGTGTTCCACAGAAAATACAGATTAGAGTTGCATAAAACTGTGTTTCCACAGGGTGTCGATCCATAATATGTTTACAAACCCTCCTGCACTTCTGCATTGCATAGGTTTAATTCCATCACCTGAAGCAGAAAATGATGCTGACATTTCTGAAATTGCCTGGGGTGGAGTGGGATGGGGTGATGTGGGGGGTGTTGGTGACAACAGATTGTCTGCATGTACAAGCATCCTTTTAAAATAATTTCTCTGCATTTACTCAAGATACTCCTATCCAGATCATTTTTCAGACTTAAGAACTACATATATTATGATGTGCCCCTTGGTAATTGTGATGAAAGGCAACACATTACACATTAGGAATCCTTGCTTTGGAGATGCTATCTCTCTCGGCACTGCAGCTTGAAGTGAAATAAAACATTTGTGAAGATTGGCCTCATTTAAACAAGTCAATAAATTTGTGTCAGTCCTGGATCATATGTAAATTCTCACTGTTTATGCCCCAACTCAACATTAACCATGTCAAAGAGCACACTGGTTGAAAGCAAAGCGTGTCTCAGTGTGTGTCAGGTCAACTACAGCCTTCCCTTAGGTTTGTATTTTGAGAGAACTTCCTCTGACTACCATGTTGTTTCTTTTCTGGTGTGGTTAGTGGTCACTGTAAAAAGTTTCATGTTCACCAGCCTAAATGTTGCAATTGCTTTGAGAGCAGCTTACCACACCCTGAAGTTGAATTCTGCTGGGATATGAAGAAAAATCACAGTATACCTTTACTACAAGTTGAGTAAAGACTCTATACCTTTCAACAGCTGCGCCTTCTGCTACAGCATATTTGTTGTGCAAGGAATGACTAAACCCAACAGGGCTTCATTTGCATCTTTGGGTTATCTTCCTAATCTCTCTTTTGAGTAGACATCTCCTACTAAGTCTTGGCTCTGTTCAGATTTAACTTTTCCACTCTGGTTTAGTGATGGTTTCCTCTCCTCCTGCTGAAGTCAGCAGTGTGTGAAGTAGCCACTAGTAGTTTTTGTTTTTGTTTTAATCTCAGGAAGAGTGACCACAACCAGCTTCCTGTTCCTTAGCAGTAATGGTTTCTTTGCATTGTGGAGGTTATATCTGATGCTACATGTTCTGTGCCGGGTGACAAGGCAAATGACACGTCATAGTTATTATGATGATGGAAAATCAATTAAGAGTTTTGTTTTTAAATGCTAATGTTTCTAGGTATGAAGGGTTCATTTTGAAAGATACGCTTTATTCTTTGTGACATGTATATGCATTTGTAATATCAATGTGTGTTTGAGGTAATGATTAATCTCTCATTCATTTTTACAATTTTTAACACATTTTGCAACACAAGTTAAGTCAAATGTTGTTTTTGTGTACCTTCCATGAATGTAAGGGAATGTATTTTTTTTGGTGGTAATGTTGCACTTAAGTCTGCTCATTTTGACTTGGAGTAAAACTGTAGTGCTTCTGGCAGAGCTGCTTGATATTCAGTGAATGACACCAAGCTTCTCTTTCTTTTGCAGCCGTGTGGTTTTACCTTGTAGCGTTGAAGAGGTGAGTAATCAGTTTTTTATCAGCAGATTTTTACCCATAGTTCATCCTGATTATAACTGGCATCAAATCAGGCTGATGTCCAAGAGTGCATAGACTGTGAAATACTTTTTTTGGTAGTCATAAACTGGTTTACACTTACTGGTTTACTTCACATCTTAGTAGACTTTTTCCACTTTCCACTGCAGTGTTTTCTTTTTTTTTTTCCTGTAGCCTGACATACAGAGGAATCATAATCCCATATTTGGGCTGAGAATGTGTCATAGAGCAGCAGTTACAAGGAGTCACAATACATCTCTGTAATACACCTTCCTTTAAAATGATTGCTGTGTATTGTGCAATGAATGGTAAATGCATCACTGTTTTATCATGTCAAGTGTTTGGTTGCTGGTTGCAAGTTAAGACAACACACTTGTATCCAAAAACACATAATTTGTAATCCTTGGGTTTTTACGTAAGCAGGCAATTGTTTCTTGTGTTTATAGAGGTTTATGTCACTAATCCCAGACTCACCCCGCTGCCTTATATGGTGATGAAATCTCTTAAGCAATTAGAGCTGCATTTTAAAGCTCATTCCTTGTTCTTTTTTTTTTTTTTTTTTTTTTTGCAATAAATGCTAATAAGAGCTGTGATGGCTGAAACCTAAGCAAACAACATCATCTGTTACACCGTCTGGTGTTCAAACATCATATCTTGAGACCATTTACATTTTAGATCAAGTCTGTCATGCAATCTTCTGATCAAATCAACTAGACTGTCCAGATTAGGATTACTGTTACTTTATTTTGTTTTGGAAAAGCAGCCGTACAATTTGGGGGGAAAAAAAAGACTCATGCTCCCACAGTTCTGGCACGAACTTGTTTGACAACTTAGTTTTTTTTGGCACATGATGTAACTCTGCAATCCACTGCAGTGACTGCAGGACAGTAACACATCTCAGCAAGTCAAGTTTATTTTGGCATGTTTAGTGGCTCAATTTTAGAACATTTATCAAGTAATGAATGATTTATTATTAATAATAGATGTCCCTATAATCACAACACAAGCATAACACAGGGTTTTAATCTAGTAGTGGCTCCTAAACTGGGATTTGGGATCCCACAAAACCACATACAGCACAAACAGACAAATTTAATTTATTAACAAAATGAACAAATCATATTCTCAAGAGTACAATGGGGCCCAACAAATGTCACATTGTCAATTTCACATAAAGTCAAAAAAGACCAGTTCCACTGAAATCTCATGTCTGCTTGTATAATGATGTTTTTTCATATTATGCAGCCCTAATTGGCAACAATTTTAACAAAAAATGAGATGCACTAGCTGTGTATAGCTGTTGTCTGTTTCAGGATAGTTTATTTATTTGCTGTGCATATTGTAAAACACTGTTTCTGTTTACAGTATCAAGTTGGTCAGCTGTTCTCCGTGGCAGAGGCGAGTAAAAATGAGACAGGTGGTGGTGAGGGCATCGAGGTACTCAAGAATGAGCCCTATGAAAATAATGGAGAGAAAGGACAGTATACACACAAGATCTACCACTTAAAGAGGTGCGTACCTTCCTTGTAAAATGTACAAGGATCATGGAAAATGTAAAATCCAGTTATTTAATCTCATAGCTGCCTTCTTACAGTGTAATGGCACCTTGCTACCAGCCAGTGGCAGTGGTGTCTAATCTTTGTCAATCATTTCAAGTTGCTTATTTAGCTCCTGTACAGTCTTCTCTTCAGAGCTCCTGAAATGTGAAGCAATGTGTCTGCCTCTCCCCTTTCTCTCCCCACATCTACCCGTTTCCACCTTGTGCCCCCACCCCACAGTAAAGTCCCAGGGTTTGTCAAGCTCTTAGCCCCTGAAGGCTCCCTGGTATTCCATGAAAAGGCCTGGAATGCCTACCCCTACTGCAGAACCAGTGAGTCCCCCTCCCCATAGCACTTTACCTTTGCTTTATCCTAAAACCCATGGTCCTCTCTTTGGTTCAATTGCTGTGTGTTGCTTGTATCATGGTCATGTGTTTTCTGTTGTATGTTTACAGTGTTTGTTTTATCACATGTGTAGTGAGATTTTTTTTTTCTCTCTTTTTCCCCTCATGTCTGACTTTGATCCAGTTGTGACGGTAGGTAGCCTGAAATGGCCTTTTCTTTTTTTATGTCTTATATCATCAACATATCATAGATATAAAAACATTTAAGGTGTTTCACTTTTTATATTGTTTTCTTCCTACATCCCTGCTCTTCCTCTAGAATGAGTATATGAAAGACAATTTCTTCATTAAGATTGAGACATGGCACAAACCAGACCTTGGAATGCAGGAAAATGTGAGTACCTCTACGTTATATAGAGCAAATGTAATCTCCATTTAGAACCTCAGATTTGACTCTATGCTTTCATTTATTATTTTTGTGTTGTTGTTGTTCAGGTGCACAAACTAGACAATTCCACATGGCAGAACGTCAGTGTTGTGCCCATTGACATCGCAGACAGAAGTCAAGTGTCCGTTTCTGTAAGTAGAAACTCTCTCTCTCTGGTACATTTCCAATGCAAGAGAAAGGTTTGGCGCCTTCATGTGGACAAATCTGATCACTACCACACCTATTCCCCGCTATATAAGGAGTGTTTTCTGACAAGCAGAACTATCATTGTTTTATTAACCTTTTGAGGGTGTAATACATTACTGGTTCAGGAATTTCCACACAATAATTGACGTAACATACAGTTGTTGCTGCTTAATTAATTGACTAAAGGAAATGAATAATATTCACCTGAAAAGCAATTTGGAACATAATATATTTATTATATGTTTTATTTAGTCTTTGAATACATGCATGCAAAACCACTGGAATACTAAGACCCATTTTAGAGGCTTCCAGGCTGGAGATGTATTTTAGTAGCTGTCTGTATCACCCTAATATAAAGCACAATGAGACATGTGGCCCTCCAAGTAACAGTGGTTACAGTAGAATGATGTCACCATTAGTGATGTCCCAACTGTCTTTGTCCCCCAGTATGAGTCTTTTCCCTCAGATGATGAAACCCAATTCAGACACATTAGACAAAATTACATAACTTAAATGTTGACTAAATAGTCTGTTATCCCATGACTACTACTACTTAATCTTACATACATGAGCTTCTATTAGAAAAAACTGAAGGTCACAGTTCAAGAATCTAAAGTATAAGCTGAAGTAGTTGATATTCTGCACTGGAATGAAAGTCTAATTGGGTTAGTGGATGTCACGTGACACACTGGAAAGAAGTCCCACTCTGCTGGATATTTTGCAACTACAGGAACATGTTTGTGATCCATGAAAATAAGGTGGAACGGGCTCAGGACATCTCTGATTACCATTTCAGTATGGATTGAACATATGTGAATTATGCAGCATTTGATTTATATTTCAAGTGTCAGCTACTTGAAATGTTGGTGTTTAAGACTTCTAGACACTATTTAAGCATTCTAAGACTGCCTCAATTTTTCAAAATATAAATATGAGTTTTTGATACTCTATTTACAATCTCTGAAATCTTATTTGAAGATGTTGCACGTTATTGCTGTTATTTGACATCACATTGCCTCATTTCACTGTGTCTCAGTGTGTGCTTGTGTGCATATGTGTGGCTATTTGACTGAAAAGCACTAGTATGTGTGTGCGTGCGTGTGTTTGTTTGCGGTGGGTAGTTAACGAGGCGGACGTGTTTGCCTTGCTGGAGCAGTGTGTTGTGTCTGAGGGCCCTATCAGCCCTCAGCCTCAGGCATGGCTGCAGGGCCTGGGGCGTACCGCCAGCACAGATGAGTTTGTTAGTGTAATTAAGGCTCATAGTGGTTTGTACGCCGGAACTAGACAAATACACACACGACACAAACACACCCACGCTCTAGCACACACTCTTTTACTTGAGGAGTATCTCCTTTTCGTCTACCACGGCACATCGATTCACAGGCCTCATTAGTGCTGCACTGTATTGTTATAGTGATGGAGCTCTCAGCATTAAAACAGCCAAATTAGTGTGTGTGTGTGTGTATGTGTGGAGGGGTGGGGGGTTCTATCTCTGTTCACACATTGGGCACCCTCCTGTTGGCCGATAGCCCTGAAAAGTAGCTTTTAGCTGCAGGCGCATCATGATTTATTTGAAATTGTTGGGCCCTTGAGCTGTTGATAATTTGAAAGCCATTTCATTTATTTGTATTACTATTTCTTTTGCCTACTTTATGAAGTCAACTTTGTCATGTGCTCATGTGCTTGGCGTATACACTCGGTATCACTTGGTATTTTTCTAATATGCTTTTAAAAATCTTACTGCCATGGGACCGAGGTTCTGCTGCACAATGGGGAATAAGTGGTTAGTTCAGTAAAAGAGGTTTGACACTGTGAGTGGTGGAAGTATAGCATAAGGAGGTGCTGTTGCACAAAGTAGCTGTAGATACACACATACCGCAGCAGTGCAAGCACTGATTGAGGCACATTCATTTAGACAAACTAGCTCCAGTTTCACCCTAATGAACAGAGATTGCTGGTTGTGCTAGTGCTCCACAGATCACCAATACTGTAACCTACTGAATGCTATAGAGAACGTCTTTGTCTGTAGCACTTTGTTTTTGGAGATTATTATAGAAAGGATGTGTATATGTTAACATATCTTTAAGACAACACCCATTTATTTCTGAATGTATGTTTCAGCATCAGTGTCCCCTACAATGTATTTGCCCCCCCCCCCCCAACAGGACCCCCACCCAGAAATTCAAGTTGTATATTTGTTTTTAAATTCCTATTCCTAAATTCATTTAGTTTTTGATTTAATCGAAATGACTGAAACACGTGTTCTTTTCATTAAATAAAAAGCTTATTCTAATTTGCGCAATGTCAGAGTCTAATGCGCTGCTTTGGTTTCGTTACATTTCTTCTCTCCTCTGTGGTGAGCGGGGCTCTTCCCTTACTCCTCTCACACAACACGCACACATGCACTCAGTGAGGGCCTCTCTCCCAGTTCAGCCCCGTCCACTGCGCTTCCTGATCTGTTGACGTCGGCACGGACAGACCTGTTGGTCTGACTAGTCCCAAACAGTTGGAGTCTTCCACCCGAAGCCGCAGACAGGTCGACCACACAGCCCTGCTCTCGCTCTGCCATCTTCAGTTGCGCTGATTTTTAAATGATCACGGCTGCGCGTGTCTTTCAGAATAAAATCCCAGTGTAGGAAAATGTTTAAAGAAACTGTTATTTATTCCCAGATTACTTTTCCAGTTGTGTCTCACTGTCAAACTAGACAATGAAATAAAGTTACATTATTGTGCTGTGTTTATCCATGTTTTACAAAGGGTTTAACCTGAACTAGGCCTTACAGCAATAATCATCATATGATATCCAATACCCACATTGAAATTGGTATCGGGAGGGAAAAAAAATGGTATCAGAACATCTCAAAATTTACACATTATGTAATTTTATGTAGCCTAAAACCGGAGCCAAAATCAAAATCACCCCCCCCCCCCAAAAAAAAAAAAACCCAAAAAGCTAAGGGAAACACTGAGCATATTCATGATTAAGTATTCAGGTATGTAAAAGATACATTTGTTGAAGACTTTGAGGCGACCAGGTACAATGTGCTATGTGTTTTCATAGTATTTGTTCTCACTGCAGGACTACAAGCCAGAGGAGGATCCCGCCAGGTTCAAGTCAGTTAAGACTGGCAGAGGACCTCTTGGGCCCACCTGGAAGGTAAGTCTGTTGTGAGCTGTGGCAATAAGTTTTATCACATTCACACACAAATGACAAGTAATGACTCACACTTGACCTTGTATTTCAAACTATACGATGGTCATTTATACAAGATCCAGCTGGGACCTCAGATGATCCTGAGCAGTTCCCTATAATTACAAATGGTTGTTGCAGTTATTTTTGTTTTGAAAGTTGGCAACATGGCTGGTGTAACCTTCCAGTTAATCACAATTTCCAAGCACTGACAAAACCAAGTCAGGTCATAGTAAAATGGAAAGAATATGGAACATCTGTAAATCTGTCTGGAGCAGACTGTCCTCCCCACAGAGAGGCCTATGTCAATTCTGAAGAAGCTACAGGCTTCAGTGGTGGGAATGGGGAGACGTCATGCACATAGCAGTTGTTGAAGAAACCCGCAACACACAAGAAGCCACTGCTGAAAACAACACGTGACATTTTGGCAAGTGTTGCCAGAAGGTATATGGGAGACTCTAAAATGCAGAGAAAGAAAGTTCACTGGTCTGAGACCAGAGATTGAGGTTTTTGTGTGGCGTTCACAGGTGGCAGCTGCTCTGCTCAGATGCTCCTCTGCACCAGGTCTCACAAGTCTTATGTAGATAGCAGGTAAAATGAAGGAAGAAAGGGAAATCCTTGAGGAAAGCCTGCTGCAGTCTGCAAGAAAAGTACTGCTTGTGAGAGAATTAATTTTCCAGCAAGACAACAACCCCAAAACTAAGCCAAAGCTACTCAGGAAATGCCTAAAAACAATGTTCGTGTCCCGGAGTAACAGAGTCCAGACCACAATCCATTCAAGAATTTGTGGCTGGACTTGAAAAACATCACTCATGGTCCCTGTGTAACTTGACAGAGCTAATGCAGTTATTCAAAGAAGTAAGGAGATAAATTACAACATCCAGATGTGCAAGTTTTATTCAAACCTGTTCACATAGACATGGGGCCGTGTGGAACGTGCACAGTTATTTTGGGCCTTTATGTTCATATAATTTAGACTTATATGTTGATTTTCACACAAACTTTAACACCGCTGCCTGTAGTAATCTGAATGGCTCTGAGAGCACAGAGCTGGTGAAAAGCTAGAGTGCTGTCTGCAGCACTGTAAGGCTGCAATGTGATGAAGACAAATCACCACTTTCTCGCCTCTAATTGGATGTAATAGAAAATTCAAGTCACTGGGTCAGATAAAGGTTCTACCCTGAGTGCCGTCTGCCAGGCTCCAAGTGTGACAGAAGATGACGACAGAAGGGGGTGTGGGGGGTGGGTGTACAGACATTGATACTAAATTTGACAAGCTGCTAAATTTGATATATAATATATAATACTAAATTTGAAGTACTTTTGATAGAAAGTAATAAGTCAATAAGATGTAACTCATCCACACAGAAACTTTCAGGAGTTTCACCACTTTCCCGTCTAAACCCTGTCATAACCCACAGCCTCACAAATGGGTCCTGCTTACTGTTAGAGTGCTGAGAATTTCAGTTCTGCTGTGGAGCCCCCAAAGTTCACCATGGGAAACTTTCCTCTGCTTCAAAAAATTTTACAGAACAAAGGCACCCAAACAGCTTTTAAAAAGTATGAATAAAGAAGCACAACTTTTTATTTTGTGTTTTTAATTGGATCACTTTCCCGTCTGCTGTGGACATGGGAAAAAGACTGTTTTTGAAAAGGTAAAAAAAAAAAAAAAGTAGTTATGTGACAACAGAGGCACAATTTCTGCCAGCTTCTCAGAGCAATAAAACTCTTGTCTATCTCTGCATGCACACATGCTTGCATATCAGTACCCTTTGTATTTCTGAAAACTTCTGCTCCTTTGAGTGGGGCACAGAGAGGGAGAGAAGAAATGTCACCGTAAATGTTTTGATGTAGAATCCGTTTCATGTGAAGTTCTCCTTTAGCGATGACAACTTTTCTAAACCCACTGCAAATTTAGAAATGTTTCTCATTTCCCCTCTCTCGCTCTCCTCCATGATCGCAGCATCAAACGGCAGTGGGATGAGGGTGATTGAGGCGGGTCTGTGGCATTTTCTCTTGGAATGCCGAGCCAGAATGAAGTGATTAATTAAACAGGTGTTCTCGGAGGGAGAGTTTGTGTGTTCTGGGGGCGAGCAGGTCCTAGGTGTTAATAATGTAACCAGCTTTGCACCGCGACGCCCTTATCGCTTCGCGAGCACCGTTTTATCTGCCTTCCATGGCCACAAAGGCATGCCTGTTGGGAGCGGTGTCGCTGTCAGGGCGGAGGCAGAGAAATGGTCCCTTCATCTGGAGTTTATCCACTTTGCTCTGCCCCAACCCCCCTCCTCTTCCTTTTCTTCTCTTCAGAGGGAGGCAGAGTGCAAGCAGCAGATGGATTTAGAAAGTGTGTTGGAGATTAGGGTACTTTTATCTGTGCAGAGCACATCTTCATATTGATAATTATTTCAGCAAGCTCCATACCCAAAGCATTATGTATTAATGATTTTTAGTTTTTGAAAGCAGCCACGATGAGTCTAAAATAATATTCTCTCAGCCGTCTGCTGTTTTTACAATTATTCTCTCATTGGAAAGTTTCTGTCTAGTTTTTGCTGTTATTTACTGTGATCCTTTTAAAGAGTGATGGGGTAGTAAGTCTTCTCATTGTTTTCCTGCGCTCTTCTCCCAACAGAAAGAGCTGGTTAATAAGACTGACTGCCCAAGGATGTGTGCTTACAAACTGGTCACAGTCAAGTTCAAGTGGTGGGGTCTGCAGACCAAAGTGGAGAACTTCATCCATGAGGTCAGTAACATGTTTACACTTCGCCCACTCCATTTATATAGGCTCATGGGATGTACTCCGGGAGCTTTCATTTGTAAAAGCAGCACTCTGCCTTTTGACTCCTGATTGACCAATGTTACTGCTGGGTCACAGTTCAGATTCTTGACTCAAGTGTAAATGTATTAAGATAAAATGGTAGACAAAACATGATACATGTCGGTGCCATTATCACAGTGTAGTTTTTTTTCCCATACTCATCATGTCTGTCAAAGAGTGTTGTTGATAATGTGATGATCACAGGCATTTCACCGAAAAAAAACTACCCTATGTCTCCCCAGCAAGAGAAGAGGATCTTCACCAACTTTCACCGCCAGCTCTTCTGTTGGATCGATAAGTGGGTGGAGCTGACTATGGATGACATCCGACAGATGGAGGCTGAGACGCAGAGGGAGTTGGACGAGGTGAGTGTATAAATAAAAATGATCCAATAATATTGGTCATTGTTTGGATTTGTGCACAGAACTGCCTCCAGCCTCAGGAGTGCACATGCTCTGCCATCACTAATTATTATTATTTGCCAGAGATGCAGATGAACCAGTGTGACAGTGTCTAATGACTCTTTATAAAATGAATATTCATATTCCCACTTTATCCACTCTACATATTTGCAAATGATTTTCCATTGTCCATTAAAGTGTGTCCTCTAATCCCTTTTTAGAATATTTGTGTTAAACTATAACCATGTGTTTAGTTCTTGTACTGCAAATAATAATCATTAGTATTTTTTTGTTTTGTTTTTATGCACCTTCTGCTGTTCATTTTTGTGTGGGTTAAAGATTTTTGTTAAACATTTGACAAGTTTAATTGAATATCTATAAAAAACCTCAGTTAACTTGATTCTATCTGTAGCTGCCTTCCAAAAGAATGTCCAACCACTCAGCTGTTCTGTGAATATTTTGCTCTACAAATGTTTTTTATTTGGCCCCCATTTTTATTTCAGAATCATTTTGGGACCTGAAAGAAACAAACTCACCATTTTATAAAAACTTTTTGTTGTTACCTCATCCTAGCTGCCCCCACTGACCTCCTCTTTCCCATTTCTGTGATTTACCGTATTTTATTTTTGTCCAGATGCGTAAGAAGGGCCCTGTGCAAGGTACAAAGGCTGCAGATGAGTAGCCAGGCCAGGTGTATGTCTGAGTGTTGCTTTGTAAGTGGTACTGGTAAAGGCCAGTCTCTTAGATGCTGTCTTAGTGGGGTTTCTGTGTTGCTGTTCTCACTCTCTATTTCGGTGTTGTACAATGGCTTTAATCCACTATGTCACAAGTGCACAGGTGTGTATGCATATACATGCAACCCTATAGCTCACTCTGAACTAATTAATAACACCAGATCACAGAGAAATGTGACGTATGTGTGAGGTTGTTGGGTGTTTTGCTGACCCAGTGAAAATGGTTTGGATGAATGCGTGTTGCGTGTATGTCTCCACAGTTGTGTAGGTAAGTTGCTTGTTCTGTGGATATATCCAGACATCTGGGCAAACTTCTCAGAATCACACATGCTATTTTTTAAGAGGTGGCCAGTAGTTAAACACACACACACACACACATACACACAAGGCCTGTTCCAGACTAGTACCTGCAATCCACAGCCTCCTCATAGAGAAATACACAGCAGAGAAGGAAAACAGACTGCTTTAAAGTCACAGGCTTTAATTTCTGTGAATCACATTCTCTGTAAAGCCTTACCACTGGATTGCTCTTGGAACTACTCTAAATATCAGTCTGGGAGCTTTTGGCCGTACAAGGAGAAAAAGGGAGGAATCCGGGCTGGACTGGCCAAAGTGGGCCGGGCTCAAACATTCCTGGCTTACTACCAGCATACAGCATTTTGTGCTCAGCCCACCCCCCCACCACCACCACCACCAGCCTCACATCTCGCCCCAATTCAGCATGTGTTTCCCATTTTCCTTTGGAGTAAGTAAACAGGCGGGTGCCATCAAAGAGGGCTGTGGTGAGGAGGCCGAAAAGGCCTGGACCTCGGGGCTTAAGGGTTAGCAGGGTCACAGTTGGACTGTATGGGATGGCACCAGGTGATGGTGACCAAACGCTACGTACAGACTTAACCATCCAGATTGTTGGCAAGACGGCATGTGTGAATGAGAAACTCAACATTATGGAGAAGATGCCCCAGCAGTTGTATTTGCCTTTTTTTTGTATGCTGATGCTGGTGGTATAGAAGAGGATGGGGGGCATGGGAGAAGGAAAGGACAAGGAAAGGGGGGGGTGGCTTCAAGATGGCTCCTTTTTTCCTCATTAACATACAAATGGAATTCTGCAGTTGAGAAGGAGTCTGTGCCGTGATTGAGAAAAAAGGGAGGGAGGATGGGGAAAAAGGATGGAGAAGTGGGAGGGTGAATCCTCATGCCATTTCATCAGATCCGTCTATTCCTCTGTTTAGTGCCACTGTTAGTTTGAACTGTTCCATTAAGGTGTTCGGCTATCAGATTCTAACACTAATTGACTTTCCAAAGCCATCAGCCTCAGGGTGGGAGAATCTGAAAGTGATGCTTTTATCTACCCAGAGGACAAACAAGAGGCTTGATAAGACTGCTGGAGTAGATTTTTGGGGACAGGCTAAAGATTTTAGTTTGTGAAGACATTTTGTTGTATTTTAATGGTTTGTGATACAAGAAGTAAAACTTAGCCATGTGTAATGAATAGAAATGGATCTGGACCCTGCACCACAACCAGCACACATTCATGAGGGCTTCCACTAAATGCAAACACCCAGTAAACCCAGTGAACCTCACCTGTTAGGTTTGCATAAATCTAACATATGTTATTTCCCTCCTCTTCCTCACAGCTTCGCAAGAAGGGTGAAGTCCGAGGAACGAGTGCTGCAGACGAATGAAGAGGCAAAAGATTTCAAACACCTACAATGACGGCAGTGATGGTCCTTCGGTGCCACTTTTTTCCTTAACTGATTCAGGCTGTGGAGGATGGGACATTGCTACCTTCAATCAATAGAGTGGATCCCTGACTTGCACCCAATCATAGACATTCTATCCACTGAGGAATTGATTTCTAGAAACCAACACGATCCTAGCTGATAAGACTGTGGTTAATTTTGATCTCCCAGGTAGAGGAAGGACAGGTATCAGCATCATGTTATTGACAAGACCAAGCCTTCTGCAGAGATATGAAGAGGAGCTACTTCCAGTACAGAGAATTTTTACAAAAGCAAATTCATTGGTTTGATTCCACAGTGGCAGGTGTTGGACCAAATATTTCCTCTGTATTATCTTGGTTTTTCTTTTTCCTTTTCTTTCTTTTGTTGATATTTCCCTCCAAAACATTCCTCTGAAGATGATTCCCTGTCTGACCTTTCTGTCTCCCTCTTGGTTTTAACTGTACACAGCAACTCAGTGGTTTGCATTCCCTGGCATGAGTCTGTCTGTTTGTCATACTCATGTTCCTTCCTGCCACAGCTCCCATTAAGAGATTACTAACACCCTTGGCGCCTTGGCCCATTGTAATCCTTCCCCCATAACCCCACCTTACCCAAAACACTGCATCTTATTAGCACTGACAATCATGCCCATACAGGTATTTGCTCTCACTCCTGTGCAGATTTAATAGAAACCCACACATGCATGTGACACATATACATTATACACATGAGGATAAACATGTGAATTCATTCTCACACATAAACACACTCGCAGGTGTGGATGCCTTTGCGGTGACTGATCACTTAAAAGCTCAAGCTGGGCAGATCCCTGCAAGCTTGCTCAGCTAAAGGATGTTACTTTGGAAGTGTTTACAGCTCTTACTGTTTTTTTTTCCTCCTCTTCTCCCCACACACTCCCTATTCTGAAGACGTTCACACATAACATACAACACAGCATTCACCTCCCTAACAGCTGTCCCCAGAGGAACTGCACTGAAAAACAGCCACAGATGGTGCTACACCCCTCCGGCCTCTGTCACAAGCCAAACTGCACCGCACTGCTCGTCCCACCTCGCCCAGCCCACCCCAGAGGCCTGTCTCATTCATCTGGCTCTCCGAAGTTCCCCATCTCCACCTCTTCTTCTTCTGCTTCATTCTAGGTGTGTTTACAGATTCATAACTGCCTTATCAGTGCCCAGTCAACACCAGCACCACGCACTGCTTGCCTTAATCTCCTGACCCTTATATCTATTGGACCTATTATTAAACCAATTGTATCTCTGCTGCCAGCTATTGCTCTAGCTACCTCCCTTGTTTGACTGGACTGGCAATTTTCCTGATGCCCTAAATGTTAGCACTAGTTATTAGCTGCTACTTGTTAGGAGTAAGTCTTGGCAGAGAGAGCTTTATGAGCTAAGTCGTTTTGTGATGACTCTTTGTTTTCTTCAGGGTATAGAATTGCATGTGATTCCCTTGTATGTTTCCTGATTAGTGTTGCAAAGCCTGAGCAAGTGCAATTCCCTCAGCCAGCAGAACTTTGTGCATCATGGTCGTAACAGCCAGCGTGTGCTGCTGCTGCTGCTGTAACACGCTGCAGATTTACATCTCTGCTTCAGACCAACCATTTAAATGACACTTTCAACTCCATACTGCACTTTCTCCCCTTAGGCATCAGAATCATGTGGCACTGGCCTACAGTGTTGATCATCACTTGTGTTACAGTACGAGTGGTTTCCTCATCTGGTTCTTACTGGTGTTCTTTGGTTGTGAGTGTTTTTTCCCCCTCATTTTCTGGTGTGCCAATGTCTTAAATTGTGCAACAGGAATTATGGATTTGTTTTTTTAGAGATCTTTTTTCCACATTTTTAAGACACTGGTGTTAAGAAATCTTCTGGGTTCAAAGATTGTTTTTATTTTCTGTCAGTCTCATGAGGGAATGTGCTCACTTCCTCAGTAATGGGTCATTGGTTTGTCCAAAGAACGTAAATTGATTTCTGATATGTTTACATGTATTGAGCAAGTAGTAGGCTTTTTTTAATAGGAAAAATTGGAAGCAAATTTCTGAGGCAACAACAACAAAGTCTTCTCAGGTGAACAAGACGACACAAGGATCTTTTTGATATTGTTGCGAAACCATTCACTTCCTTTCACCATATCCTTTTCTATGGGAAACGTGGTTTTACAGTTTCAGTATGATGAGAGGTGGTCGTGATACAGTCTTGTCCGTTTTTATTCCAGTACATGAGACAGCCTGTTGATCTTTGTGACTGTACTGGGATTGTTTGTGTGTATGTGTATGTGTGTGTCTGTGTGTGTGAGAGTGTGTTTCAAGGTGCAACAAAAAAGTCTTCAGTATAATCAATGTTTCCAAGTTTATCTTAATGACTCCTGCTGTCCGTTAAAAACATGTTGGGTAAAGAGAATAACTCAAATTAATGGTTTCAGTTTGCAAGGTGACATAGGGGAAAGTATTCACAAAGCAACTGTACAGACTTATCCTAATTTATGAAATCTACAACTGTATAATTTCTGAACGGCTTGCTTTTTAATGTTTCTGATCAGCTTTTGAAATTCAGGGGACACGGTAGTGAATGTATGATATTTTGTGCCTTTTCTTTCTGTAGACCTTCGTGTGCCATTACGTCTTCATATTGTACCTAAATATCAAATAAATTTTGTCTGGAAAATAATGTCCAGATTTTGCTCATGTCTGGTCGTATATATGGTGGTATATATGGTGCTTGTTGGAGATGAGGCCCTGAAGGAGAATGTGCTCAGACTTTTTTTTTTTTCTATCTTTGCATTTATATTTCCAGATCAGTGGATGTGCTTGTAGATTGGCTGAAGAGATGTGTCTGTTTCTCCTGCTAATGGCAATAGCAAACACGCAGATGGCCAGCCAGGGATGCAGTCTTCACAAGGTATCCAGCTTTTAAACGGTTGTCTGTTCAGTCTAAGTCTATATAATGTGTGGCTGAGCTTGAAATTATCAGCCCTCTGCTGTAAAATGAACATCGGATAAGGTAAACATTCCCTCAGCAAAGTTGCTGTTGACTCCAGCATGGACTAGACTTTGAGTGACCCCACAGGTCAGAAGAGTCACACAATAACAGCGGAATCCGTGCTAAAGAGCAGGAAGAGCCGCCAGTCTGCCGGCTGAGATATCCGCCTTTTTTATTGTTTGTGGAGGAACAGTCACATGTGCCTGCTGCAAGGAAACCAGTCATATCTGCCCCAGAACAAGCAAATAATGCTGTTTCTAAAAGGGGAGATGGGCAGAGTCGCCCACACACCTCCTGTTAAGTGGCAGCTCACAGTAGTCTACAGTAGGCATGTATCCATCCATCCATGTGTCTCGCTTGCAGAGAAGATGAAGGGACATGTCATGAGTGAGCCCCTGTCATTTAAATAGATGAGGCAACAGATGAAGAGGAAAAAAATGAATCTCAAAGGGAGGCTCAAGACGTGACACAGCAGGACATCCAGGCATGTTGCCGAAGAAAGACTTGATGTTCAGAGCTAAAAACACTTTGTGATAGCCAGAGCGGCCAGCTTCGCTGCTGCGAGTCATAAGCAGAATTCCCAGTGTTCTTAAATGTGTCAAAATGGATCACAAAGGCCGAGACCATACAGAAGAAAAAGCTGCAGCAGTGTTCGTGTCACCACATGGATGCATTTCCTGCCACAAGACAACACACTGGGGGTGTGAGCTTCTGTTTCTGGAGGAAGTGGCAGAGTGAAGATTAAACTCACAGTTTGAATCGGCACTACCGTGTTTGTGTATGTGACCTTCCCTTGGGGCCAGATTTGCTAAGGGGCTGCAGGTTTTCTTGGACAGGAAAGTTATTTCTGGCTTTCATGGGTTGGCAGTGATGTCACGAGTGTTTCCTCATCCTCCGGGCGCAGGTCAAGTTTAACCCCAGAGATTCTCCTGAGTCTTTCCTGTTGTTCTGAGAGAGGTGGAAGAGGTGTGCAGCCAAACGAAGAGGCGGGGGTGGGGGATGCGGAGGGGATGGGGGTGGGGTGGGGTTGTCTGTCGCATCCCTCCCCTTCATACAATGGCACTTCTCTGGATGACAGATGCTGTTTAACCCGCCCTGACCCAGGGAGTTGTGATGGCTCAGCTGAGTGACAGGCTCATAGAGGACACACACAGTCTCTGCACCACACTGCCCCAACTGCACAGGATGACCCCCCACCCCTTTTCCTCAACGAGGGAAGGAACTGTCTCTTTGGGCAACCCCCACAGTAATGTATGTCTGTAGGAGGAAAAGCTTAACACCATGAATTAAGAGTAGAGAAGGGCATCCACTTCTGCTATCTTGTCCTATTGAGTAAAATATTGAGACAAATTGAGTCCTAAATCACTGTGGAGAAGTGTGGTATTGTGACAGTGCTTGAAAGCCTGTAGACTGTCCATTGTCATGAAGTCGCCTGAGCAGCAGCTCTGAGCTGCATTTATCATCACTGGGGACTCAGGGGGAAAGAGACCATGCCATCGGTTTGTCATACTTAACTTGTCTGTCTCCATTTGAGAGGACTGTAGACAGAGCCAGCAGGAACTGTATCACAGGGGTATTAGTATTGCAGTCAGAACAATATCTTGATTTCTCTTTCTGCTGTTGAGCTGCAGGATTCTTGTTTCTAGTGCTGTTAATGGGATTTTGCGATACAGCGTTGCTTTTATCGGTTGAGAAGTGTACATGAACTCTGGTATTTCTAAGGGGCTTCACAGAGCTGTGATGGCAGATGCAGCTGAAGCAGTTTGATATGCACACACTTTTGTGTTTGTCTCTAATGATGCAGCATCGAGCCAGCTCTCAGATATGGAGGCGGTCCTCCAGCAAGGTGATACTGAGACTGAGAGTGTGATCTTTTTTAGCAGCACAGCACACAAGCAACAGCAGCCTTCAGAACATCTCAGCAACTCAACATGCCTTTCTCCCTCCCTCTCTTGAAGACAGGTACTTTACACCATGTCTTCTTCAAAACACAATCACTGTCTCTCCCTGCCTCCTCGCTTGGAGCTTATGTCCTCCCAGCTGCAAGGAGTGTATATCCACACCTCCTAAGTTCCAAATATACACACTTCCCAGCACCTTTCAGTGCCTTGTCCTGACCTGTTTCCAGCCTCACCCCTGACATACAGCCTTTCCCCTCGAGCTGCAGGGCTGGGCTTATTGTTTGTGAGCGAGCAGTTTGTGTCACACACACAGCCGTTATTTCTTTCACTTGCACCTTAGTTAAAATGACCATGTAGACCACTCCATATATTAGCTGAAACACCCACAACACTGAAATGCAATGTAAATGTAGCATATATGATTATATTAGCAAATCTAAGATATTTTTTTACACATCATATTCCTTATTTATCTCAACTGGAAATGTTGAAGGAAAAGAAAAGAAGAAAGTTAATATGGGTTACGTTGCCTTAGATGTGCCAAGGTTGAATCAGTGATGTTGTAAAGTATTTTTTCCAAAATAAACAATGCACTGCTTAAATGTAAATATAACTGATTAAACTATTAGTGGTAAAGGATTTGCAGAAAAACAACATCATTAATACATGTATTAAAGTACATGTGCCTAATGCCTTACATTCAAAGGTAGATTTGGCATTTATGTTGACAGTATGTGCCAGTTCAGACATGCATACCTCCTATTATGCAAATCTGTTTTCTGAAAGCTTCAGCATCAGTGGCCAATTACTCCCCCCACTCCCACTGACGCCAGTCGCTAGGTGGCACTGTGTCTGTTTGGAAAAAGTCTCTCATCGCCCACCCTCTCTCCTCTCCCGCCCCTTCCCGTACCCCCCAAACGGTACAGAGCTGTCTGACAGCAAATTCTCTAAATGCCCACTGTCCACAATGTCGGAAATATATAATATAGAGTTCTCCTTTCACCAAAGAAAACATCCATGCTGGTGAATGAAAGTACATTTTAATCCCACATGTTTCCTTTATTTCAAATAATTACACAGTTCTCTTAATCTTAGGAGGGAAAGACACCCCCTCACACACACACACATACACACACAATCCTGGATCCATTGTAGACTAAAGCACATTTGGAACATTTTTAAATAGGCTACATCTCTCTCTCTCTCTCTCTCTCTCTCTCTCTCTCTCTCTCTCTCTCTCTCTCTTTTTTTTTTTTTTTTGGAGAGGTTCCAAAATGACTATGAAGTGGACCATGTCAGGATTCACAAGCAGATCAAGAGCCAAGGTATCCCAAAAAAAAAATCACAAGGGATTAAATGCAAACCCTTAAATACCAACACACAAAGAGAGTCTGATAAGCCCTGTTAGCCACAGACAATGGTTTAGAATTGCGTCACAAAACGTAGCTCACATGCTTCTGATCAAGTACATAATAAAAATTAAGATTTTTCAGAAAGTAGGTTATTTGTCTTATTAAAATATCATTAGGAGCAAATGAGTGTGACACAGTATTTAGACTGACTTTGTTACCCTTTATCTCTCAAACTTATAAAAACATGACACTAGCCTGTCTTGGATTGCCCAGCTCCATTTAACCTCACACCCATAACCTGGGCCAGTGTAATCCAGGCCTACAGTTAATTAATCAAGTTAATTATTCTAATTCGGCCTTGCAAAATGTTCTATTTTACAGACTATAATACTCAGAGAATGCTATTGATTATCGGAACCAAGGCTCAATATCATCCACATGATTTAGTTCAGATGGTCTTTTAAGGAGGATTTTTCCCTGTGGGACGTGGATTCACACTCCAGCCTGGAGAGTTTGATTGGTCACTGGGGTGTGATGGTCACACTTTATGACATAAGTCTAATATATGCCTTCATCCCAGCATCAATATCAGCTCGGATATGTTTAGGCAACAGTTCTGATCGGATGGGGAGCCGTTCCTCAGTCAGCACCTGGCTGCGATAGGTCAAACCTAACGAGGCCAGGATGGAAAGATTTCATTATTCATTCATACATTGATTGTGAGTGAGGTCTCAGATTAAAAGCTGGACCTGATCCAGAGATTGCTAATAGGCACGAGAGGAAATGTAACATCCAGCGCATGACCTCAGCAGTGGTGAGTGTCACAGATCCGTCTGACGTGACTGTGTCCACGTTACAAAACACAAACAACTACTTGCTCCTCCAGTCGTTCAGCTGCAGACTGTTGATGGTGCAACTCTGCGTCTGTTTTCCATCAGCATCGCAGTTATTGCATTGTGTGTTTTTGAGAAGATGATGTAATGGAGATAATACTACTGATGCACTGAAGCTGTGGTCACTGCACGGACCAGTGGATGCAAGGGCGAGAGAAAGTTTGTTTATGAGTGAAGAAGTGGAGAGGTCTAAACAAAGAGGAAAAAACAGAGAGCAGAGTTTGCGCTCTGTTGTTCCAGTAGAGGATATGAGAGCTGCAAGAGTGTTTCCTCGCCTAGACGGCTGTTGACTCCAAGTCAGTGTGTAGTAGACTAATGAACAAAGAGCTTTATGCGATCTCTTCAGAAAATGTATATATGTCTGTGCGACTTCTTATCTGATGGTTGGTTTTACTGTGAAAATACTGCGCTATGTGTTTAGGTCAAAACATTACATTTTAAGTGAAATCCATTTTTATGATCTGATTTACACTCAAGCGTTTACAATCTCATTCACTCGGCGGACCACCTTAACAGCCTTTGTCCCGCCCTCGAAGCTTTCTTCCTTCGCTCTGATTGGCTGAGGCTCCATGCATGGAAGTGGCTGCAGAAATGCAAAACTTGTTGCTGGCTCCTCTGGACGCGTTGATCTCACACAGCACCAAGCGGCAGAGCTGAGTGAGAGTCTATCAGTGAATCGCTCAGACCACAGCAGACGAGACTCGGTTAAAAAACGGGGGGAAGCGCACATTAGGAACGAGACGCACTGGAAGGACTTAACGGCACCGCGCTTCACTGCAAGGCGCATGACCGGCAGCGGGTGAAGGATGCTGACAAGCCGCTCCGTCGTGGTGGAGTGCGGGTAGTGCACGCCGCGCTGCTCCGGGTCCAGGTCGCGTAAACGGGCGCTCCGGTTCTCCGGTGCCTGAGTTGGAGAGCCGTGTTTGTGGACTTCTCCATCACAGTGGACTTCTGGCTTCAAGCCTGCTCAGCAGTTGTTGAGATTTTTGAAGATCGGTGGGCAGTATTTATTTGAAGAAAGATTTTTCCCTCAGAGCCACAGAGGTAGCGTGAACTGCACGGCTCCAGTTGGACTTTTCTCCGTGTTTCCATTATGGGACTTTCTACTAAAAGTCGCTCTGGGACATTTGACATTGGACTGGAATAATGAATTAGCTGACAGAAACTGTCGTATTCCCTGTTCGATCGCCTTAGTTCTTCATCGCTCTCCTTTTATTTTGTTAGCGTGATGTTTCGTGTCACGTTCGTCCTGAAGAAAGGCGCACAGAAAAACTTTGGAATATGATAACTCACTCTTGCAGCGAACTGAATAATAAGGCTTTGCTTTTGTCTGCTTAATCAAAGGCAAAAAGAAGAGCAGTCAAGTGCACGCGCAAAATCCAGGACAGGGACACAGTTTCCGTGCGTATTTGGACACAGTCTGTCCCCACTCTCCTCCGCGTCCTTGGAGAAGTTGAAAAACAAAAACAATTGATCCACAACAATGAGAACTTATCCGGTGAGTTTCAACGTTTAAAGATAAAGCAGTTTGTACAGCAGTGTATTGCCAACATTTGAATCGCTTTTGCATATCTTTTTTTTTTTTTTTTTCCTTTTTTCTTTTTTTGCTTTTGGGGACAGACGGAAAAACTGGCAAACTGGCCGTCATGTGGGATTGATTGCAAGGGAGTATGTTTGGGCTGGAGCAGTTTGGTTCTCAGATTAATAGCAGAAACCCTGGCCAGTCAGAGAGAAACATAAACCAACCTAGATTGAACATGGGCTCCCATTATAAAAGCCCAGGTTTTCACGCTGGAGGCCCGCCGGGAGCCGTGGAACCCGGCATGGGCCCTTTAAGCGAGCCGCAAATGCTCGGGCTCAATATGAACATGAACGGAGAGCAGTACGGGGGCTTTCACCCGCGGGGGCACTCGGACATGCATGCAGGCGGCGGACTTCAGCAGCAGCAGCAAGGACCCATGCATGGATTTTTTAACAACCAGCAACCTCATCAAGGACACCCTCACGGCCATCAACCTCACCCCCACCAACATCACCCACATTTCAGTGGGAATTTTGGCGGCCCGGAGCCAGGGTCATCATGCCTGCATGGTGGCAGGCTAATGGGCTACAACAACAATGGCATGGGACCACAGCAGGGCTTTGGAGAAGGATTTGATCCTCTCGCCGAGGGACAGGCAGGGGATGGCTTTCCCCAGCAGCAGCAGCAACAGCAGCGGCCTGGTAACATGCCTGACTTTCAACATCACGGGCCTCCCAGTGGCAGCCATGCTGTCCCTGCCCCCTGTCTACCCCTAGACCAGTCACCTAACAGAGCAGCATCCTTCCACGGGCTCCCTTCCTCTTCATCCTCCTCCTCTGAGTCTCATGGCCTGGAGCCTCGGCGGATGCCAAACCAGGGAGCTGTGGAGGGATTAGAGTACAACTTCTCAAGTGAGCCACCATCTGGACATTTTGATGTACCTGTTTTTTCCCCATCAGAATCAGAATCTCAGTTACCACATTTTGGGCCAGGGAGGCCAGTTCCCAGCGGAAATTTCCCAGGGAACCCTGGCATGCCACGGACACCAGGTATGCAGGGCATCTCTAAGGGACACCAGCCTCCACCACAGCCCCAGCAGCCTCAGCATGGGGTGTTTTTCGAGCGGTTTGGAAATGGCCGGAAGGTGCCCGTGGGAATGGAGCCGGGGGTCAGTGCAAGGCATCCTCTCATGCAGCAGCAACAACAGGCTAGCTTGATAGCCAGACAGAACTCTTGCCCCCCTGGCCTCCCCCGACCCCCTCAGACTGAGCCCGGCTCCACTAACCCTAACATTCTGGACGGAGGGGTCATGATGCCTGGCCAACACAACCAGTTTGAATATCCCATTCACAGACTGGAAAATAGGGGTCTGCACCCCTATGGGGACCCCATGTTTAATATGCAACAGCCAGCTCCTCCTCCCTCTCAACAGCCCCCAAATCAGAGGCTTCAACACTTTGACTCTCCGTATATGAACATGGCAAAAAGGCCTAGATTTGACTTTCCTAATGCACATGGGGGTGAAGGCTGGTGTGGTGGTATGGATAACCATCTCTCTCCCTCTGCCTACCCTGGCCTGCCTGGAGAGTTCACCCCCCCTGTGAATGAAGGTTTCCCACCGGGTCCCCTGCAGCATCCAGGGCCTGAGCAGCAGTCTCTGCAGCAACGCCAGAATGCAGCCATGATGATAAAACAGATGGCCTCTCGCAACCAGCAGCAGAGGATGAGGCAGCCTAGCCTGCAGCAGCTTGGTCACCACGGCGATGTGCCTCCTGGCCCAATGGCTCATGGTGGCCCTGTTGGGAGCATGCCTCAACCCAACTTTGACAGGGAGAATGGTGGCAGGATGCCCAACATTGATGGACAAAATCCTCATGTCACTCAGGAGAACTCCTGGTTCCAGGGGTCCCACCCACCAGGGGAGATGATGTCACGGCGAATGGGTGGAGCGGGTAGTGAATCAGGTCCCCACGACATGGGGCTACAGCAGAATGGAGCTGGGATGATGTTTAGGCCAGGTATGGGCATGCAGGAGCCCATGAGAATACCAGGAGATGGACATGTGCAGGCTCTCCATTCTCCGGGCATGCACTCACAGTTCAGCGGCAACATGGGCAACCTCTCACAAATGCAGTCTCCAGGAGCAGGAGCAGGGCATCCGAATGCACCAGCAGAGAGGAGGCCAGCTGACTTCCCTGCACCTCCAATGGGAGCACAGCCAACTTTTCCCTATGGAGGGGCTAACCGTCAGGGGCCAGCCCACAGCGCTCCCCAGGGGGTGAGCACCTCACCAGGGAGCTACCCTCCTCAGTCTGAGTTCCCCTCAGGCCAGCGGTCGTCTGTTAGTAAGCTTGGAGCTCTGTCCCTCGGGAACTTCAGCAAAACCAGCACTAAAGACAGTGTTTTTGGCCAGAGCTGTCTGGCGGCCCTTTCCACGGCCTGCCAGAACATGATCGCTAGCCTAGGGGCCCCCAATCTTAACGTAACATTCAACAAGAAGAACCAAAATGAGGGCAAGCGAAAACTGAGTCAGACGGAGCAGGACATTAATAGCAGCACATCTAATGGGACTGGCAGTGCTGGTCCTGAATATTTTCAGAGCAGCACTTCCCAGAACAGCCAGATGCCTGGCACCGGGAATAGCAACTCTAAGCCTGCAAGTCAAAGCCAGACGGTGCAGGGGGAAGCCAGTGCCCTCTCCCCAAATTACAACATGGACGCTACCCCATGCAGTGAGGGGAAGGCAACAACAGGGAGTGGGAGAGGGAGAGGGAGGAGAAAAAGAGACAGTGGGCATGTGAGCCCTGGAATTTTTTTTTCCTCTGACAATGGTAACCCTGTTGTAAGTCCAGGCCAGCAGACCCCCTCGGCTGGCGTTGGGGAGAGGGGTGGGGGCACGCCCCATGAAAAACACCTCCAATCACCCTCTTGGGGAAAAGGAGGTGACCTAATGTTGGGGGACCAGGCTGACCTGATGTCTTCTTTGGACAGTGGCATTCAAAGTGTCGCCAAGTCTGACAGTAGCTCACCACGAGTGGACTTTCCAGACGATGTCAGCACCCACTATGGCAACGAGGATGAGGTCTCCTCCAGCTCAGATGCAGGAGGGGCCTCGGCCACGAAGCCTAACCGCAGCCCTATGATCACCGGCTCACCCAAAATGCAGAGGAGTGACCATGGGCTGATAAATGGACAGAAGCCCCTGGGCATGGGCATTAACAATCATACTACCTCGACACCAGACAGCTATGGACTGAATGCTGGTGGGGGCACAGGGGCCAGTGGGGTGAGCCACCCGGGCACTCCTGGGGTGGAGCAGGTACGCACCCCATCCAGCACCTCCGGCCAGGAAGAAATCCATCCTCTGGAGATTCTGCAGGCCCAGATCCAGCTACAGCGGCAACAATTCAGCATCTCTGAGGACCAGCCCCTGGCCATGAAGAATGGCAAAAAGAATGGCGACTGTCCCTCACAGAACGGAGACAATGAGCTGGCGAGCTGCAGCCCGGATGCTGGGAAGGGCTCAATGGGCACTATTGACCTTGACACCCTCATGGCAGAGCAGCATGCCACCTGGTACGTGCCCAGTGACAAGGCCATGATGGATGGGTCAGAGGATGACAAGGCCATGGGACCCTGGGAAAAAAATAAGAGCCAAAACAACAGTAAAGAAGGTAATGAACTACTCCTCATTCCTTTGCTTCTGTTCTCACTACTTTTCCTCTCCCTCTACACTACTCCCTCTCACCCTCTGTGTCCAACACTCAGTGTCACACATGCAGCTCAGGCCACATTAACTCAACGGTGTAAAATAAGTGTAATTTCCATTCTTGAAATGCCAGTTACTTTACCTGAAATGCAGCGTGACACCACAGACACGATATGTAAAATGCTTTGGTAATGCTGATAATAAAGGACCTTATGTCCATATGGTGCGGCCAGGCAGCAGCCGCCTCTGTTAACTAGTCCCTTTGAATTTGGAGATGTAGTCTATAGGAAGATAATAAATTTAATGGTAGCACCATTCAGCTCCTCCTAAAGGATAAAAAGCCTGATGTGGTATTTTTCCTGTTTAACTGACTCCGTATTGAAGAATGTAAAGAATGATTATCAGAGCGGTTTTAAATGCCATCTGACTGAACACAGCAAACCTTGTACCTTCTCCACGACGTTTTTTTTTTTTTTTTTTTCTTTTAAACACAGGTTTCTTCATTGTAGGGGCACTTCAAAAGAACAGCTCGAGAAAAGTAAACATTTCCTGTGGTTCTTTATCTCGGTTTTCAGGGTGAACAACTACATTGAGAAGATTAATAGCTTTTTGGGGATATGCGTTTGCGCAGCGGGGTTTCCCTCGCCTTGTTACGTGTTTGTTTTTGTTATTACCATGGGATAATAGTAGATTGATTTTAGATTGGCAGGGCAGGATTTCAAGGATTAAATATCATGGTGACATTATACAGCCATTCAGTTTTCATTTTATTTTCCGGAACAGTGGATGTAGAAAACCTAAATACTCTGCTGTTTTATTTTAAGTTAAAAATTACAGGTTTTGTCCACGTTAAACGATTCGTGAATATTTATCATTGTCACTTTAAAATGATTTGTTATTTTTATTATCAAACTGAGCTCCAGAAAATATTTTTGGAAGTAGCTGATACAGCTTGTTGTTGTTTTTTGGTCTTTGGGTTTTTTTTTTGTTTTTTTGTTTTTATAAGGGAACTTGGAAAATCTTCTGGCCTGAGGGCACACAGGCAGCTTTTCTACGAGACGGAGATGTTGTAACGACCTGCAAATGCACCTTCATACAAGCAGTTTTAACCCAGTGTTTTTATGGTGGCTGTAAATCAAAAGGCAGATAACTAATTTCACTGTAACGCTGTTCAGCTGCGGATGAGTCCTCACTGTAACACTTCTTCCTCTCCTCTACACTCCTCTTCTTCCTCCTCTTCCTCTTCTTCTCATAATAATAATAATGTTAATAATAACAACAATAATTCTTATTTTGTATTAACATTATTATTATTATTTAATCTCTGTATTGTTACTTTATTCATATTTAGTGTGCCAGAGAAAACGATTCATTTTTTTATTAGCTGTAATTGCAGAAATAGTGTCGTCGTATTCTGTGGATCAGAATATGTTTGTTTTATTATTTAATTTATTTTTTTGTTCTTGCCGCTTGTGTTTCTTGTCTCTTTTTTCCCGTTTCTTTATTCAAACCATCTCACACCAAACCAAGACAGAGATGCTTGACGCTGCTGTCTAAAAAAAAAATCTGAGAGAGCGACCCAGTGTAAAGGTTAAGATAGCGAAAGGCCTGTGGATGTATGGATATATAAGAATGTGTGGATGTGTACGTATAGCAGAAAGCGCCCAGCGCGTTTGGAGCGCCTCTTTGTTCTGATCAGTGCGGGTGCAGAGAGGGGCGGGGGCGCGCGCAGCGCCGAGTCTGGACTCCAGGCGTATTGTTTATATGAGACTGAGCACAGGGTGTCGGGTGGTAGCACCACAGCTATGACATGAAGGAGCTCTGTAAAATGACCAGCTCGGCTGATGCAGTAAGTTAATGTCACCGCCCAAACGCATTAGATATGAACAGAAAAAAAACAATCAGTGTAGACAGTAATTTAAAGCAGAACCATCAAACTGACATAATCATCCTCATCCAGCTATGTGTTTTCTTCATTACTGATCCTCTCTGCTAATTTAAGCAGCAAATGACAAGGTCATTGAACATTATAGCTTTTTTTGTCGATATGGTTTCCTCTGTTGTCATGTACAAAAGAGGTAACTGAGTTCTTTTAATAATATAAATAGAAAATTTTGAACCAGGAAAAAAGAACTGAGCATGGGAATTTGTTGCAAAGAAAAAATCCCTGATGTCAGGGAGTGATGATCATTACTTTGGATAATGATTAATGAGTATTCTTTTGAGTAGGAAACCCAGCACTGATAAGCAGTCAGCCACACTCACCCTGTTGCTTTCACTGTCTTAATTTCTCGGGGGCTGAGAGCACGTTTAACATCACAAATTCACTAAAACGACAGAATGGTCTGTTCTCTGCTCTCTTTTTCCTCCTCTCCTCACTCTTTCTATCTCCTCTCCTCTCCTCTACTCTCTTCCCCTCTCCTCTCCTCTCTTCTCCTCTTTCAGCCCTCCCTGCATGGACAGCAGGCATGCAGCTCTGGAGCGATCGATAGCTAGTTAGCACAAATCACGGCTCCTGACAGTTTCTCATTTGAGTGCTTCAGACAGCAAAGATGAAAAAAGGGTGGAGGTGTATTTTGGAGGGGAGGGGGATTTTGAGATTGAATTTGATGCTTAGGCTACACAGAAGTGAGCAAAATAACATAATAATTTAAGATACCCTAAGTCATACTTGTTCCATAAGAGCCAACATCCCACAGGCATTTCACACTGCAGAAAATCTCCACTTTAACCAGATAGTCTGGTTTTCAGTCCTCAGGTCAGTCTTGTAGTTCATTAGCACTAAATGTAACTTAATGGTCAAGATGAATCTGTAAAAATTACAAATTACATTCTGGCATAAAATGAAAGTGCGTTATTCCAGCGACAGTGGAGACAGTATTCCCCTGGTGTATGTTTACATACATTTTAAACATCGGCACAATATAACAAACCTGTTAGTATGTTTTTAAACTGTGAAGAAGTCTCAACAGGCAATCAAGTGTGTTTTCTCAGGAGGCAAATATAAGATATTTTTTCTTCCAGGAAAACTGATTTTCTACCCGTCAACTTCTAAAAACTGCCCTTGTCATGACCAATTCATTCCCATGTACAGTAGGCGCCTTATTCTGCTCTGTCAGGTGTGTTGTTGAATTATGCATAGATTATTTCCATTCTTAAACAATTAACATCCTATCAGGTTACTGAGTTCAGTATTGATATGGAGTAATTAAGACACAGCTTTACACATAAGTGCCTTATTTTAAATGCCTAATTAAAAATGAAAATGTAATAGAAAATGCATTTATATTTGATTTATTATGATGATAAGCAGAACAGTGCTTTCTCATTTCAATTTACAGACAAATTGAATTTAGTTGTCAGGCATTCAGCTTCATGTGAGTTTATCAGATTCTGGTTAGAGTTCATATTTTGCCATGAAAAACTAATTTAATGTGCGTGTGTTTTCTTTTTAGTTTAGTGTAGTCACTGTTTCGATTTCTCAGTGCAGGTCCACCAGAAACCACTGTGAAACTTCAGAGGGGCCTCAGATGATTTTGTTGCCAGAAGTGTTTGTATTAGCGCTGCGAGCAGGAGAAACTACAGGAGCCACTAATCTTGCTATGATATGAGTAAGGCACGGGGCAGAAATACAACACCATGTTTTCTGCAAACTTCCTCTGAGTGTCTGAACGTGCAGACAAGTCAAAGTTAAACTGTGACTATTTCTAGAGGAGCTGCACTCACAAAGTGCTGCTGCGTGTTCACCCAGTGTATCCCAGCTCACCCTCTCTGTGGTCCCTGTGTGCCTGTTTAAAGTAAGGCGTGCTGCACTAATGGCCCCCTTTGGACCCCATATTTGGCCTCCTCTCTCTGTGACAGCACGTAGCTTAAGTTTTTCCACCAAGGCGCAGTTATACCTGCCGCTGTAAGCTCACAGCCTGCAGACCTCCGAGTGCTCCACGCCGTCTTCCGCTCACGAGGAGCTGAGGTGCACACGAGCAACTTCACTTGTACCGTGTCAGTTAATATTATTTCCCCTTTTTTAAAATTTTTTTTACGCTCTTCCTCTTCCTTTCTCCTCTGCATATCTTATCCAGAAGCTGGCCGTTCATTTGGAAACTCATGCATAGTCGTGATAACAGGCCACCAGCAGGCGTAGGAAGTGATTCAGTTATTTTTATTTTTACTTTTCACTGTTTTTGCCACACATACTTGAGTGACTTTTTTTTTTTTTATCATCACACTTAAAACACTTCACAGTTGACCCTGTGGAATAGTTTCACTCTTCACTCTGAGTAATCAGTCCTTAAACTGCTCTAATAATGATCAAATCTCTGTCGCTCTGACTTTGACAGGTTTGAAAAGAGGGAACTTGCATCTTATCACACCTACTAGAAAGCACTTAAATCCACAGAAAGAGCCGTATTGATATTCCACCATGGAGAACAATCCTGTGAGACTACTTGGCTTTGACATTTCAGAACGACAACAACCTCACAAATCACACCAGTAATTTCTATTTCCTTTTTCTAAAAAAAGAAGAAAGTGACTGGCACGTGCTTAAATGTAGAAAAAAAAAAAAAATTACAGCTCGAGGCCGTCTGTGTTCTTTACCTGTCATTGCAAGGTGTTTCATATTGACTTTTTCAACAACACACATCTACCAAGCCTCCTGTGTACTCCTGGACTGCAGTAATGATAATCATTATGATAATCATAGTAATTATCCTTGGTAATATTGTTTCCAAAAGTCATAATTCATCCTCACGCAACTTCTGTTAGTTGACTTTGTTATTGACGGGTTCATCCGGGCTACAAAAAGCAGCGAGTTTATGTCTGTAAGTGCTGATTTCAGCACCATAAATACATTGCTACAGTGACAGAGCAATGTCTTAGAAACTCCTGCACAAAATCCACCCAAATGGGAGCAAAGAAAATAACACTGTTTTCACTGTTATATTTTCCTTGTCGCAGTATGTTTGTGATCGTATGCATCCGTGAGTGTGCGTGTGTGTGTATGCTGGTATGCACGTGAGTATGTGACGAAGGGCAGGTTTGTAGACACTGCAACTTGATAGTGTGGATTTGTCAGCTGTAGACATAAAGTTTGATTTATTTAGACTCGGTGTCAGGCTCTCACGGCTTCAGCCTCCCGATCTCAGGTGTCTCGCTTGGTGGAGCACGCTCACTTAATTCTAATGTGTTGAAAATATTTAAGAGTATTTACTTGACTTGTAAATAGTGCAGGACTGAAAAATGCCTATCATGCATTTAAAGTGACAGTGTTTGTGCGTGCATGTTTGTTTATGTGCTAGGTGTGTGCGCCTGTGTGTGTGCTCTGTGTTGCTGGGTTTTTTTGCAAGACATTGAGCACTCCTGACAGTCAAAGGAAGCCTATTAAAGAAGTGTGCTTGTGACTGATGAAGAGAGGAACAGATGAACAAAGGTGTCGGGCCTTTTGCTTTGCTGGATTTTCAACTCTTCAAAATAGCAACTCATCCGGTGTTTTGTTTTCCCTGGGGAAGGGTGTTAGAATAAAATAAAACTTGTCTCAGCATGAGGTAAATATTTTCCTTGGATGCAGCAGAGAATGGAAAGCTGAATTTATCTAGAAGATGCACTGACTGTGAAGTTCCAAACCTCCGATGTATGATATATGTGACATGCCTCTAAATGTCCACTGTCTTGTTGAGGGCCTGCTAGAATGGTGTGTGTGTGTGTGTGTATGTGTGTGTGTGTTTTCAGAGGTGTAGATGTTGTTGCACTGCCAGCAGCGGTTATGTTATTTGCTATACAGGTAGTCGTCAGGTGCCTTTAATTTGTATTGAAGAATTGACAAATGAGTTATGACACTGGAGCTGTTTCTCCTGAGAGACAGAAGTAGAGACTGATGGAGTGAAAGAGAAAGTAACAGAGATGGAGAGATTTTTTTTTATTGTTATTATTTATTTATTTGGCAGAGAACATCTGTAGTTCCTCACGTGAGGCGAATGGCTGGGTAATAGCTACCATTTGCATTTATGGAAGAGAAAATAATTCAATTCAGAAAATTTTCTCCATCACTTTCATGCTCCATGACTATTGTTCATTCTTGCCTGCATGTGGAAGTTTCAGGAACATATTCATCTATGTGACTATGTCTCTTTTAAAATACTGTACCCTGTAGACAGAGACCCAACACACAATGTTATTATTTAAGTGTATTTAATAATGCACATTTAAATGATCTGTTTACACTTGCTTTGCAGTTCCTGGAACAGAATTTGCGATTAGACACACACACGCACACACGCACACATTATAATTTTTATTCAAAATAAGAGTGTCCGTCATGAAGCTGTGTCTAATCTCAGAATTGTGAGTTGACCTTTTCCATAAAGGTGGAAACAGAAAACAAAGTGTGCAGAGCTGTGCTGAAACAAAATAGAGACAGCGAAGTAGATCAATATGTCACCGGCTTGGATGACATGCTGGACAGGTCCTGGACATGGTTGTGAGTTATGAAGGAGGCACTAAATCACTTCCCATGTTCTGATTTGTGTCTGGTTTCCTAAGTACTTCTTGTGGCCAGAGAGAGAGAGGGGGTGGGGGGTTGTTGTGGGTATGAGTTTGAGGCGATGGGAATGGGCGTGTTGCTGGAGAAAAGGTAACAAACGCTGGGGGCAATGCCTGCCTGGGCAAGTCGCCTGTGTCCTTTTTTTTTCCTCTGTATATTGTGGGCCAGAGAACAGGGAGGAAATTTAAACCAAAATAACCCCTGTGCCCTTGCCTGAGAAATGTGCCCCCTGCTCTCTCCAGATATGCTCCCTGCACTGAGGGAAAGGTCACACTGCACCACTTGGGTGGAGTTGGGGAGGGGGTTGTAGGGAGCCTTACATGCCCTGCGCTCACCCTGGGGTGCAGGATACCTGGGCTAATACCTCTGTTAGCCCCTTTCTATATGATACATTAAACTGTAGTTGAAGGATATCATCTGATTTTGATTTGATTACCTCTGATCAGTCTCTGGCACCAATCTGCGTGTCCCGTCATCTCTGACAGTCTGGGGAGACATCTTTGGGAGAACCTTAAGGTGTTATATTTCAGCCAGACAGAAACATTTTCCTCAGTGCCACGTCCCTCCTGGTTAAAATCAGACCTTTTCTCGCCCTCTTTTTTTTCAAATCAGACTTTTTCTCTGTGGATTGTGACGGCTGTTTTGTGCTGACAAAGACAGAGTCCTCACACAAGCCCATAGTGGTAGTTGTTATGCTAAAGGAATCTGACCTGATGTCACACACTGTCATAGGAGCGGAGGCCTTTGGGTGTTTTTGTCAGCGAGCGGAGCATTCTGATTGGGCTGGTTTGTGTTCACAGAGGATGGGGTCACGCACTCGGGAGCACAAGGTTAAAGGTGAAGTATCGTCATGGAAGTATAGAGCCTGGGATAGAAAGGGCAGAGGCCTGCCGCATGGGATTGTGGGGCCTGGGAATTCAATGTGACGGGGGTGAGGAACTTTAGCTAGAGAGAAGCTTTGTGGATTCAAACCTTCTCACACGCACTTTCTTCCTCTAACATTAAAGAAAAAACACTTCATTCACTTTCTCCTCTGCTCCACTTTCTTCATAAATACACACAACATCTGTGTCAGCTTCAAAGGTTACTGTCATTATTTCTAACTGTGACTAAACTAACTGTGCTGTTTCTTTTTAAGATTAATTGAGAAAATAATTGCCGGCTGTAACACATACGATTGAATTACTAGAAAATACACTCTCAAAGCAGCCATTGTTTACCTCCCTGCTTTGCTTAGAGTTGGTTGTGTGTGCGTGTGTGTGTGGGTGTGTGTGTGGTATGACATGTAAACCCGTGTCAGGCCGTCAGCTTCCAGACACATTGGTGTCAACCAGACAACCAGAGCTGTGCGCTGTGCTCCCTGCCTTCATGGCATTCGAAGCTCTACTCATCTCTGTAAATCGTCTCTGGCTGTGTCTGTGAGACAGCTCCCAAACCCCGCTGCTATGTGTGTGTGTTAGTGTTGGAGTGTGTGTGTGTGTGTGCGAGTGTGAGAGAGAATCATCACCAGACACTAAATAACCAAGTACAGCACTTGGGGCGAGAGATATAGCGATATAAGTGCATCACATTAAATTCAGTATTTACTTAACGCATCACTGTGGTAATCTTTTCTGGCTGTAATGTGGTTAAGGATATTTAGGTGTATTTGTGACTCAGCGCAGCTGCTTGTGCTGTTACTGTTCCCTTTTTATTAGGTATTTTCCCCCTCGCTTGTTGATGCTAAGCACTTGTTCCCCTCAGATGAATAGGCTATTATTGAGATATTACCGTGGATATGAATTCTACGTTAGTCAATGAGCAGCCATAACAAGATAGATCTTATTGAAAAAAAAAAAAAAAAAAGATTTCCCTGCTCGTAAAATGTCATGGTGATTTGGGATTTAGACTTGTGTGATGTAGAATTTCACACTGCCGTTTCCACTTTTGAACGAACATGCCGCCATGGATAATGCTTACAATTTAAGTGTACTGTCTTGATTTTTTCCATAAAAATCACATCCCCTGAACCCCCCCTGGCTACCCTGTAATAGTGGGTGATATTTTAATCCTGTGGTGGTCAAGTGTTTGGCTTATTTTACAAGTAGAGGATTTTGTATGCGCTCTTAATTGAAAAGTGTGCTGTAACAAATAGCAATCAGCTCACTCAGAAGGATGCAGATAATTGAAAAACTAATAACTGAAAAAAAATCTTTAGAAATCATTTTTTTAATTGTGTTTTAGGTGTAAAAATATTTTTTATATGAGCTTTTTCCTGAACATGAATGTTACAATTATACAAGTGATAAATCTGAGCGTGTGTGTGTGTGTGTGTGTGTGTGTGCGTGTGTGCAAGAAGAGAGAGAGTTATCATGTTTGTAATTTGAGCTCTGTGTGTTTTTTGTCAGTGTGTTTTCCAGTGTTGTCCTAGCAGGGAAGCTGAGTGATGTGTCTTGCTGGCGTTGTGTGTGTGCGTTTCAGCCTGGACGTCCATATGTATGTGGGCGTGTGTGTGTGCGTGCGTTTGGAGCAGCAGCTGAGGGCTGGTGTGGGCATAGCAGCGGCGGCAGTGGTTGGCGTGTTGTGTGTTTTTGGCTGTGCGTGTTGTCAGTTTGCTGTGTGTCAGCAGTGAGCCAGGGGAACGCTTGGCTGCCTATTCAGGCCGGTGCGGACCCTGCTGTGCCCAGCTAGCATGAGCTGCTGGCGGGTGCTGGAGGGCACAGTGCTGGGAAGAGGGAGTGTGAGTGGGTTGGGGCGGGGGGGGTGATGATACTGGCAGGGGGCGGGGATCCGCCATGCTGAGGTGTATGACTGGACCCTCTGGCAAATGTTAGATCTCCTCTCCGCCACCACCAACACTGCCTTAAATCTCCATCTCTCCTCTACACACACCCCCCATCCTGCTCCCTCGGCCCCCACTTACACCATGTTTCTAGTCTTTGGGAGAGAGAGGGAGAGGGAGAAATTTCCAGAGAGCGACAGTGAGAGAGACAAACGAAACAGGGAACAACGGGAGGCTTGGCTGCCTGACCTTTTACCAAATCCCCCCACTTTTCCATTCCAGTGGTTGCAGCCCAGACAGGCTGGGGGGCAAGCCTGCCTCACTGCCTGCATGTCTGCCTGCCTGCTTCTCATGGTTGTTCTAGCTGCCTGGCTTGGCCTGGCCCAGGCTGGCCTTATCTTCTCTGGCTGCGTTTTGTTAACACTGTGTCACTGCTGCCTCAGGGTTTGTGAAAGCAGAGAGGGAGGGAGATGAAAACAGTAAGCAAAGCAATAGAAAAACTGTTTAAGTAGCAGAGAAAGATGAACTTAAAAAAAAGGGAAACACGACTGTGGATGATATACAGGTCGGTGCGGCGCTTCTCTTTTCTCTTAGGTGAGCAGCAGACTGACTGGAGTGTTGTGATCTGCAGCCTCTGTGTCGTCTATCACAGTCTCTCCCTTCTCTGACACATGTAACTCAGCTTGTCAGAGCTGTTTTCTACCTGTCTCTACACTCAGTCACCTAGTTGTCCCTGCACCTTGAAGCTCTGTGTCTTTGTGCAGCACACTGATCCGTTTCAACCATCCACATGGAGCAAGGCGGTGGTATGTTCTGTGTGGTGAGGAGATGGGAGAATAATCGGACTGATTTTAGGGAGGGATCTGTAACATCTTCACACACATTTTCTCTGTGCTCTGGGCTTGCTTGAAGGCAATACCCAAAGCTCACAGTGCAACACTAGTGTCACAACACGTAGTCCCACCATTACCTTTTTCCAAGCTGAGGCGCCTCTCTATTCTCCGATCTTATTTTGTGTGTCTTCTTCAAAACTTTTCTTGGTGTCTGTCCTCCTCTCCCTCCGTGTGCTGCAGTCTGAAGCTCAGCAGATGAAGTGTGACACCACGCTTTTATGTATAGTTTAGCCAAGCACTTCCTGTCCTCGTCAATCTTCCCCTTGACCAATTTTTTCGTTACACGGTGCAAAGTGATTTTTCTCCATATGTGAAGCATGCATCTCTTGCCTCAGCATTAACTCTTTAATGTGACATATAATCAACCTGCGTATGGATTTTCTGGAAGCGTTGGTGCAACCATTTTAAAATGAAGCCGCACATCTTGGTGACACAGCGGTGATACCGTGGCACAGCCATTATACCAGTAAATTGGGTCAAGCAGGGTTAAAGGCCAGTTTTCTCAGTGCCCTTTGACCCTCTGACCGGAGGTCAAACAAGAGTGCTGCAGATTTGCACGCCTGACCAGGAGCAAATGAATGTGTGTATATTTATGTGTGTTTCCACATGTGTATATCAGGCATGAGGAGGTGGAGTGTGAGGAGAGGAATCTTTGCTTACAGCCTTCTTTTCAGGTTGTATTGATGGGGGTGGGGGGTGGAATAGCGTTGAATTAATTTCACAGCGCAGATTTAGAGTGGGATGTGAAATTGACACTGGTTTAATTAAAAGTGTGTATTTTAAATGGTTCATCTGTATCAGAGAATGCCAGTTGCTTGAAGTTGTTTTTCATTTTTGCGCAGTCTTAATTAACCTTTTCCTCTCTGTGCTTGTCTGCAGAATCAGAGCTGTCTCAGAGTAAGGCTGGAGCTGGGGCCCCGGGGGCCGGTGGAGGAGGAGGAGGAGGTGGAGGTGGAGGTGGGAGCAGTGGAGGGAACCACCTGCAGTGCCTGTCCGTCCACTGCACGGATGAGCTGGGGGACAGTAAGGGCCGAGGGGGGCCCGTCTCATCCTGGCGCTCTCTCCACTCTGATATCTCCAACCGATTTGGGACATTTGTGGCGGCACTGACTTGAACAAAGAAGCAGGCCCAGCAGGAAGAAGGACAGAAGATTACAAAATTAGAGGAAGGAAAGATTCAGAGACTAAAAATGATGTTGAGGACGATGACGATACAGTGTCGATGAGGCTACTGCGAGCAGCTCCTGCCTGTTCAGGGAGAGAAAGACATTGACATTCATTCATAAATGCAAACATGAAAAGAGACACATGCACACACACACACACACACACACACACACAGGACAAATAGACACACATGACACATAGTCACACACATGCGAATACCATGTTTTTTCTGATACATGCAGTCACACTTTAGGATGCTCTCTCACACACTGCTGGACAATACAGCTCGGGCTCTACTCAATGATGCCCAAATCTGGAAAACCTCAAATCAATATTTTTTTTCTTTTATTTTCTTTGTTGAAGAAAAATAAAGAAATGTCAAAGGAAGAGAACAAAACCAGAAGAAGCTGAAGAAGAGATAATCAGTTGTCATTGGTTGTAATTGTGTATCAGTGTTGAGTCTTGAACATGATCTCATAACTTTTCCTCTATAGTCAGCTTTCACTTCAGTTATGACTGCAGTTCTAATGTGTCATAATTCTTCCAATTAGGCAATTCTACTGTTTTTTGCCCTAAATTTACCTAAAGTGCAGAAATAGGGATGTTCCCCCCCAACATGCTCAGACAAGGCCTGTTCTGTGGCCCGAGCACTGGGAAGCAGAACTAGAGGAGGATGTGAAGAGCAGTGATTATGCATGAATGTAACCCAACAATGTTTTGTGAACATAACCTTTCCCCAGTTATAACTTTTATCATTTGCTGCTCTTAATCATAGAAGATTTGTTGTGATCCTTTCTTCTTATATTGGCAAAAAATATCCTTCTCTTCTCTTCTCTTCTCTTCTCTTCTCTTCTCTTCTCTTCTCTTCTCTTCTCTTCTCTTCTCTTCTCTTCTCTTCTATTCTCTTCTCTTCATGACCTCAACCACTTATATACAACTCAGCCAATGGGAACTGAAAATGGAGGTCAATGGATTGTTTAATAAGGGAATTGAAAAAAAAAAGACTATTGGTATTGCACATGTATAATAAGAGAAAATTTGCTGTGTGTTAGGCAATCTTGTAATCTTTAAATAAAGCTTCTGTTGAATTTGAATTTCTGAAACAATAGATGGAGGACTGTGACGGCAATTTACGAACTGATTTTTGTTTTTTGTTTTCTTTTTTTAATAATATGTAAAGTGCAGTCGTCTGTTTTCCTGCATATTGTATATATCTGTATATGTTTTATTGAGTAACTAAATAACAATAAATATGACGTTAAAGGTGACATTTGTGTTTACTTTGGCAGTCGGCTTTATTCCTTAGCACTCCAAGAAATTGTGAGTCACAGCGAACATGAAATCAAAGATAACTGTGTAGTTTGGTATTTCGTGCCGAGTACAAAATATTTTCTATTCAAGGAATATTCACAGCGGTGGAATACTGTGTACCCCAAGGATCATCTGCGAATTACAGAGGTGTCTACCGTATATTCCAAGTGACAGATATGACAGGGACGTTGTGAACTGATGCGCACTACCTGACAAGCATGCAGGAACCTGCGCCATATTAAAGCCAGAAGCAGCAGCTTCAGAAATACTAGAAAATGTGGTTTCCTGGTAGATTAGGAAGCCAAGACGATTAATTCCACGTTCCACCTGCTACCAACCTGTGTCGCATGTGACCATCATTTCATGCCTTGATGAATCAGCAATAGTAAAATGTAAACTTATATATATATATATATATATATATATAAGTTATATCTAAGTGTATATATATATATATATATATATATATAAATATATACACACACATTTTACACACACACACATATATATATATATATATATATATGTATGTAAAATAAATATTCAAATGAGAAATCAAATCTTTCATACAAAGATTTTGCAGGTTTTATAAAAGGCTTTTTATGACTCCTCTTACTGCTCTGTTTTCTTCATCGCCTCTGTTGTTTTTGGCTGCCCAGTATTGTCTTACTATGCCTCCCTCCTGCCCTACCAGTCCCATACACACAACACACACGCACACACACACACACACACACACACACACACCTCCCTCTTCCCACTCCCCAGGCTCTCTTTGGCTCACCTGCTCTTTATTGGCCATCTGCATGGATGCTTAATGCTAATCAATAACTCCCCTGTGTGCCAACTCTGAGGTGGAGACGTCAATGCTACCTAACAGGGCTAGTGATCAACCTGCATCACTGCTGTCTAGGATATGTACATGCGCACACACACACACACACACAAACTGGAGCTCCCTGCAGGACCCCGTCCGTGTTATTCAGGTGTATTTGTGCTTGCCGCTGTACTGTTCGCCTGCTGTGTAGGATTGCAAAGCCTGTTGTGAATGTGATGCACAGAGAGCTGCACCGTTAGCAAACAGCAGAGACTGTCTTGTCACCTGGGAGGGCCTGTTTGGGGAGGGAGGATGGGGAGAAAGTGGGAGACGGCTGGGGAATAAGTGCTGATTACACTGCTCACTGTGAAAGTGAAGCTGGAGACTCTCTGTTAGGTTTAGTCACTGAATCAGGAGAAGGTGTTTTTATGCTTTTATTTGACACAAGTTCTGTGTTTTTATTATAGTGCATGCTTGGTCAAAATGACATGCAGCAATCAGACCTGTAATCTTTTGATTGATCACAGAGTACATATGTTACAAAAGAACAATAAGGTCATGGACATTGATGGCACCAGTTTGCCAAGTACTAAGCAATGACGTGCCTGACAAACAAACAGTTAATAGATCAAAAGCTTTGTCTTTGTCAGGGCTGGGTTAGGTTTACAGATCAGAAAGGGTTCAAGTGCGTCTCCATTGTTGACTAATTCTGGAGCTGAGCTTTGTGCTTTGTATTTGTTCATACCAAGGTGCTAAATTTCCTTAAACACTCACCACAGTCTGTGTATGCCGAGAGTGGTGATACACTACCTGCCTGTCTGGTTTGGCTGACCTCTTTTATAGCAGGACAAGAGCCTGTGCTGACAGGTTTCTGATGCTCACAGACAGCTTGTGAATACCAGGATATTGTTATGTACAGTATACAAGGCTCTGGTGACTAGTTTTGATTTCTTGGATGTGAAGTGGTTGAATGAATTAAAATCCAAGACGATGTGATGCCTAATTAACTGTATCACACTACACCCGCCCCAATATGGTTACAAAATAACTTCCTTTCAGACGGGCATTTGTCAGTGCATATCAGTCTACTCTACAGTGAGTTGGTTACATTATGGAAAATACTACGAACATTGAACAGCAATAATAGAAAATTAGACTATGGATTTCATTGCTTGGACCAATGACAAGATGACAGTGTTGGTGAAAGTAACAGGGGTAAAGCAGAACCAAAAATGTTTCCAAAACTCTTTGTTTAAGGGGAGTATTAATATGGATGTAACCTTAGTGAGAATACGTTATTGTCATGGATTAGAGACGAACTAGCATATTCATTTTTCTTTTTTTGTTGTGCGTTAAACAATATGAGATGCAGATGTTTTCCCAAGCATGTCTGCTACCTAACCACATGCCATGCCAGACACAGTGACAAAGAGTCCTTGAGATATTGGCCTTGGTGGAGATGTATGGCGCTGGACCTTTTCCTTCAATGGGCTCCTCTGCGTGGCAGCCATGTTGGGAAGGAGACTACTGTGTGGTCGCCTGAGAACTTGTGTGTTTCCCAGCCAACGTGCATCTAAAGAATAACAATTTCACTAGGCATGAAGACCATCCATGGAGCCATGGGGGCCGTGGCCAGAAAGCTCGGCCAAACACTCTCCTGTCATGCAGCTTTCTATGTACTCCTATAAATACATCTCCTATTTGTATAGAGGCGATATGCATCTTTGGGAAAATACCACAATGTTGACATAAGAGCACCCCCCTATACCCCCCGCCCCCCCTTATTGCCCCCCCCCCAACTCTTTCTACCCCTTGCTGAACCTTTCAGTGCCTGAGAGAGAGAGAGAGAGAGAGAGAGACAGAGAGAAAGAAACAGAAAAAGAGAGAGAGAGGAGGAAAGAGAAATGGAGGGAGACTGAGAGTAAAAGAAGTGTCTCTTAGAGGCCTCCACGGTCTTTAAGCCACTATGGTATCCACCAGAGCCCTCACATACACTCGGCCTCTAAAGGGCTTTTGTCCTGTAAAGAGGGGGTTTGGCTAAATTGGGGGTGCTTGTGGATTGGCGGGTGGGATTGGGCTTGGTGTAGTATATTTGGCTCCCACGTCTCCATCACTAGAATGGTGAACTTTTTTTTTTTTTTTTTTGAGCGAGCGGACTGAGAAGTGGGGTGTAGAGGGGCAAAGGGGGCTCTGGTTTTTCTGGGGGGAGAGAGGTTTGGAAATCTTCCAAACAGTGCCTTTTTGCTTTCAAAGAAAGCTCCACTTGTGTAAATGTGCTCTTTGTCCCTTGGCCTATTGTTTGAATAGCATTGTGGACTTTTTGTGGGAAGCTCACAGGGGCCTGGGGGGCCTAGGGGGCCAAAGAGGGTCCAAGTGGGGAGGGGGACTCTGCTTGAATGACTCGGACCCAGGACAACAGAACTGTGGAGAGTCCAAGGCACAATTAAGAAATGTTCATGGATGCATGCCAACACATAAACATACATCTACACAAATGCTTGAAAAAAACTTGATTGTACGAACATGACATATGAATTTAAAGAGTGGCTATTTTACTGGGCTCGAAGTCCAAACTCCAATGTAAAGTTGATGAAGTAAACAGAGACCACAGAAGATCCTGTCTTTCTGTAGTACCCTCTTTGCTGATAGCAACAATATGAAAACAGTCTGCTTCCCTCCCCCTATAAAGGGATTTCTTGATAGAGCTGAGTGTCTGGAGTCCCTCGCTGCAGCCAATTCATGACCTCCATCTGTCCTCACTCTCAAAAGATGCCGGCAGGTGGAAAAGAAGCACAAAGCATTTGCATGCTGGGGCCATATAGTCAGTCTTTACGGACACCATGGGTCAGTTGAGTAAAGCATTTACTCATGATGTAGAAAAAAAAAAAAAAGCTGACTTCTGAGAACTGAATGGACAGTTCCTGACACTTGCCCATGATGCTGCAGACAGGGATAAGACAGTCCATGTATATACTTTTGAATAATTCCGAAACTCATGAACATGCAAATAAACAATACGCCTGTAATGATACAATATTGCGGCAACAGGTGCGTGTAGTTACACAGACCAGAAGCAGACTTAAATTCAAATCCAATGAGGATAATCCAGTGAGGATAAAGTAAGGCCTAGTAAATCTCCCTCTTCCATGTCAGGATGGTCTACATCCCTAGTTTCTGTTACTCTTTTCTGTTTGTCTCAAGTAAATCCCCATCCCAGCCGTACGGCCAAACTCTGTATGTTCCTTGTTGGTTGGATGCTCCAGTCTCTTCTGAGCTCTCCTCTACTGTCATCACCAGATATCCTGTGACCTCTCTTTCCACCAAACCCCCCAGAGCAGCACACAGGCTTTCTGCTAGAAGGTGATTGAGCATGGCACCCTGCTCCAGCTCTGTCCTGCTTTGTCTGGGGACGTGTGCCTGTGTCAGGAACCACAATTAGTGGGGCGCGTCCCCTACCATTAATCACAGAACAGTTCTGAGTCTCAGCGCAGGCTCAGTACCCGACAACTGCGCTCAGCATCCCACATGTCGGTGGCACTCTCAAGCAGCATGGCCATATAAGATTTAGCATGTTCTGTTTTTTTGTGTGTTTCTCATGTTGTCTTGGTGATCAGGAACGTCTGCAGATGAAACACTTCATTATTAATTCTTACATCAATTTTACTGTACCTTTCAAACTTGACTGTGTAGTTTTTCTGTCTCATTCAGACATTTCTTCTTCCTGCTCATCTGAACAGTTGGATCTTTGAGTCCTTCTGGTGTCCGCTCTCTGTTCCCTAAAAACAATTCTCCTTGCATCAAAAATAAATATAAAATTCTAAATCAATGTATCGCTTCACAGCTTCATCTGAACTTTGCAGCCCATCCAGCCACAGCCTGACAGCAAAGACCTGGAAACAGTGCGTGCATTTTGCAGAATGTAACATGGACAGAGGGCAAATATGAGCCTGACCCCGCGAGGGAAAAAGGCACCCTCAATTCCCTTTTCACTCACAGTATTCAGATCAATACTGTGTCAGGATGTTAAATATTTGTCATCAGACGATCACACATTGATGAAACAAATCAATGGATGATAGGAGGGAATGAGACAAGGCAGTGTGCTTGCTTACCAAGCTCCTGAGGGATGGGGAGGGAGAGGAGAAGGAGAGATGGAGGGAGATAGAGATTTGTTGCTCTCAGGGGGTGAGACTTTTCTCTTGGGTACTATCTGTATTTTTTTTTCCTTTTTTCGTTGTGGATGGGGGACAACCATGAGGAAATGGATGAGGGGACTTGTGGGTAGGGGGTGTGTGAGCGTGTGCGAAGACATCCCCCAGTGAAAATACTATACATAGTCAGGGACCTGCTGTCAAACTGAACTCGTCCTCATACTTCATCAGTTGTACGGCTGTCTGTTTACCCACAATTCCTTCTTTAACCATATGCATAAATATAGCACATAACCCCCCACCCCCCCCAACACACACACATAATGCTCACAAACATAAACTTCTGTGGTGAAGCACAAACTTACTCTATCTCTGTCATGCACAAGCATGAAACACACTGCTCTGTATGCTCCGCTTTCTCTCACTGTCTTTATTTAAAGCATAATGAATTTTGTGCCCAGTCTCTTTCGATCTCTGTCTCTCTGTCTCTCTTTCTCTCTCTGTTCCCTTCGCTTTATAAAAACAGAGGAATGAAAAGCAGCCAGATGGTAGCTCAGACCTAATATAAAATCAATACGCTGCCTTCAAGAGAACTGAAGGGGGAAAAAAAGAAGAGGAGTTGTTGAAAAAAAAAAAAAGAACATTCAAACACCACGAATGCCAAAATAGAGTTCTTTGGTCTCTCCTTTTTTCTCCACCCTCTCTTTCTCTGTCTCTCTTCTCCTCTTTCTCTCTCTCTCACTCTGTCTCTGACACAACTATGTGTGCTGATACACGCACACGCACACGCACACGCACACGCACACGCACACGCACACGCACACGCACACGCACATATTGCCTCAGTGTGCTTCAACCACTCTCTCCAGGTTTGAGTAGACCTGGGCCGCTGAACTTCCTCACCTACTGCCTCACAATGCACCTCTGGAGAAAGCTTGTGTGTATGAGTGACTGGGTGTGTGTGTGTGTGTGTGTGTGAGTGTGTGTGCATCACTGTGAGCACACAAGAATGTCAGGACATCTCATTGGGCTGCAAATTGAGAGAGAGGAGGAGGGCAAGGTAGAGATAGCCTTTGAAGAGGGAGAGGACTAAGGGCCATTGAGAAGTCATTAGGGTAATGATAATTGGCGCAGTGAATAAGCAAAGAGAGAAAAGGCGGAGGAGAATATGTGCATGTGGCTGTGTGTGTGTGGAGGGGAGGGGAGTGTGTGTGTGTGTGTGGGGGGGTTGACAGAGGCAAAGAGGTGATACGTTACAAGTTAATTTGATTGACAGCCACGTGTTGGATGGTGATGTGTGTGAACCCAGATGCACTGTTGGGGTTTTGAATGCGTTCCTTCCTTATTTTATGTGATTATGATCAAAAGAGAGGAGGAAAAATAGTATGTGTTGTGTGTGTGTGTGTATGTGTGCGAGTGAGCGTCAGTGGCTCCAATGTGTGTGAGGAGCACTAAACTCTGTCCCCCGGTGACTGTGCCTGCTTGCTGGGTGACAGATAGCCCAGGGAGAGAGGGGACACCAGGCTGTTTAGCTGATAATTAAGGAGGTTTTATCTTAATTTGAGCTGTTACTCTCTATCCCCTCCTGTGATTTATGAGTTGCTGGCCCAGCCCTGCTCCCCTGCTCTGCCCCTTAGCATCAGGAACAAGACAAAGGAACCTCTTCCCTCTGTACACACATAATACACACTCACATGCATTATGCACGGATAAGTAGGTGCACGTTCTCACAGTGCAAACTCTGAAGCACTGACACACAAACTGATAATTACACAATGCCCAAGGAATACATTTGTGCTCTCAAAGGAGCACAAATGCTCATAGTGCACAATATCAGCGTGTTGGCTGATTGATATCCGCCTGCAGTAGTGCACCAGCTCCCACTTATGGCCTTTATTCTCTGGTGGTAATGAATCATTTGAGAAAAGGGTCTGAAGCTTTAACCTCTCGCTGGCTGGCTCGGGAGAGAGATACACAGAGGTGTAGGATTGGGTTCCCGAGAGGTGGAGTGACCGCAGGCAAGAGTTAACTCGATCTTCAGCTGGGTGGGGTACAGGGTGAAGAGGAGGCAGGGTGGAGGAGGAGGTGGTAGTACAGTCAAACAATGCGAGCCACTGTTCTCAACCTATCACCCCCTGGGGTCACAGAGGAGAAGACATGCTAGTGCAACCTCATCTCCTCCAGTCACCTCTCAAATAAAGGCTGGGGATTTCTCCAGCGCCCCGGCTCGGATGTTGTTTTTACCCAGATTGTGGGTAGGTCTTTTGGCCAGGCGTGTTTCAGGCTGCACAGTAATAATCCCACAGGTATTTGGCTTGAGGGAGGGACCTTCACACCTCCATCAAAATGGTGGAGGGTAAGAGGAGTGTGGGCTTTCTTGTGGGTGTGTAAGCCAAGAAGTCACTCTGCCTGCCTTTTTTTCTGTTGAGCTGTTTTTGTCTAAACTTTTCCTGTTTGTCCACATTCAGGAGATGTTTCGTCACTAATATCACCCTCTTCTATGACTTAGCCTCGCTCATTTTCCACCTCTCCAGTTGTCACAACAAGTTTGAAACTAGTTTGTCAATATAACAGAAGAGCAAAACACCCAACAAGAGTAATTCCTCTGTGAGGGAATTCAAAGGTGTGCTGCTCTCTGTAGAACAAAACTTTGAAAAAAGGCAAGAAATGACAAAAGCTTACAAGTCAGAGGACATGTATATGCATGCATATGAGACTGTGTGTGTGATAGGTGTTCACTGCTGGAAGTTCTCCCATTGACCCTTGACCTTTGTGACTCAGAAACCTGTTTGTATTTCCAAAAGGGCCCTCCTCCTTCGCTCTTATCTCTAGCTTGGTGGGGGGAGGGAGTGCTGCAGGGGAAGTGGTGGTTTCAGCCAAAAGCACAGAGTCTTCTCAGGACATGAAACCTCATCTGTCCCCTCCTCCTCCATCCATCTAGGCTCTTAACTTTCACCCCTGACCCTGTCACACCCTCCTCTGTGCTCCAGCAACAACAAAAGCAGGAGATTAGGGAAATCGACAGGCTAGAGGGGATTACTGTAGCCCTTTTCATCTCAGGCTGCGCTCACAGTTGACACAGTCTGTTAGCAGTACTTCAACTTAATCTGAGTTCAGTTTACTTTTTAGTTTGTGTACTTATGTTAGCCATGGTTTGTACATAGACTTAACTGTGGCAAAATCCATGCTCTCTGGGCACGCACTATCCATTTACACTTGTAGTACTTACGTTAATAAACACACACGACCACATACGGCACACATGTGATTAACTAGCTTAGCTAAGGAAATGTTGACATGTATTTGCTACTTTTTTGTCAGCCTCAGAAGCTGACTCTGATGAGTCATGCGCTGTCTCTGTAGAGGCATCAAACCCAGGGAGGAAATGGAGAGCCCCAACAGGAAGTCCGTGAACTGATTGACATGTGGGCTGGAGAGGCCCAGCAGAAAGCGATCACAGCCAATTTTCTGTATGTTGTATATGTTTCTGCAACTGGAAAGAAAATTGGCTGCAAGACAGAGGCTGAAAGAAAGATGTATGATAATAATCAAAGAGAAAAAAATCCCTTTTGAACCATAACATTTCATTTGTACACAGTGTTGCCTCTTAATTATAGTTAATTCATTCTTTCAGCCACCTCTCCTTCTCAGTCCCCTCGCCTGGTGCAGCGCCCCCTGAACTGCTTTGGTTCTCAGACCCTGGCAGCAAGTCAAAACTATGTGCTCGACCCTCTAGAAGCACGTCTGCTAACCGTTAAGCCGTTTAGCTCCTAATACCAACAACAAACACTCTTTCTGTGCTGGCCCTGGGCATAGAGCACAGTGAGCTGCCTGTGAGTGAGGTCAGACAACTCTATAATCGGACTCTACCCATCTGCCCTCTGCTCTCCAACACTGAGCGACAGGTTGGGCTCCTCGGCAGGGGACTAAGTGGGACATGGGGACACAGATGCCCACTGACACTGGACCATTCATGGAGCTTAAGCCCCAGCGTAGCCACCCAGTGATCTCACAATGAGCAAATCATTTCATGATGTCGTATTTGTGTGCATTGCTCGTGCTCTGCTCGTGTGTGTGCACACGGTATGGGAGTGAATGTGTGGATAGGTGAGAGCCGGTGTTGTGAACATGCATAATTGTGTGTGGAGAGGTGTGTGTATGCCTGTATATTTATGAAGTGCTAGTTCAGACATTTAATTTGCCACAGCCTAGTGAATGTGCAGAGAGGCGTCTCAGTGGATGTGTGCTGTCACCACCCTACCCGCCCCCCTCTGCCTCCCAGCATTCCTTCTCCTCCACAATTCTCCCACCCTCATTCTATCTACTCTTCTTCCACGCTCCCGTACTCAGCCCTTCCCAACTCCCCTGTTCCTGCACCTCATGCTGGGGCTAATTTTAGAGCTTCTTCCTTGGATCCCAGCATCCAGCTGGAGGCGTCTCTCCACCCGTGCCTAGCTTGGGAGCATCTCTCATGGATGTGTTCCACAGAGCGCTCCAACCCTCCTCTGGGGCATGTAAAAGGTGTGCTGGAGGGAAGGAAAGGTGGAGCACTGGGAAAGGTGGAGGGTGGAAGCAGATTAGCTCAGAGCACCATGCTCTTTAACCACGCCAAGGTGCCATGGTAACAGGAATTTACCTCCCTGATGGGTGATTTTTCCGTTCTTTTCTTTTGTTTTTGTTTTTTCTTTCTCTACCATTCACCCTATTCACTGGAAGAGTGCTGTTCTCCACACAGGAGTGTAAGCTCACAGGTGATTGGTTAAACAGAATCCCTGGTGATCTATTAGCAGTTACTGCACCAAATAGTTTGGTGAACACAGTTAGATGCAGCTCTGCCAGACAAATTGAAATGAGACACACAGCTGCACAAGCACACCTTAAAAACACAATTTACACACATGTACATGGTTGTCAGCATGAAACGTGCTCTAACTGGGATATTCTTACTGGGTAAAGTGCTGTAATGTTATTTTAATCATTATGCATTTAATTCTGGAGAATGATTAATGTGGGAAAAAGGATCCATGAAATTACTGTTCCTAACCCAAATCAAGAGCTATGGTTGTTGATGATTTAAACTGACTTTTCAAAATAAATTCCTTAATAAGTGACGACTGAACAGAGGAGGCTGTGCACCCATTTGCTGTCGTAGGTGACGCTGATTTGCAAAAGGAATTTGTGCTGATGTTTTAGATCCATGTGTGCAGTTCTTGAAGGGGTCAGATGACACTGAAATGACAGATTGTATGTTGTTTTGCCTTTTGGTTCTGATTTTTCACAAGTGATTTTTCAGTTTTGTGTGTGATGTATGTTTGTCGTTTGCTTTGAGTGAGTTTTGTTGTTTCCTGTCTCGCGATCGTTAAAACAGAAAGACCATCCAACTCAAAACACAGTGGAAAATTGCCTGTTTTTCTTAAATTGTGTTTCTTTTACACTGTCACCGCTGTTTTCTATCACAAACTGTAATTGAAATGGGAAGTGTTTTACCAGCAGACAACAATGATCTCAATGACCACTGCGCTGCCTATAAAAAGCAGCAGCAGAAAGTTACAAAACAAACTGGGCAATGTCTCACTTTGTCGTCTGTCCGCCTGGATTTGCTTTCTTGTTGTTGTTTTTGTCCTAGCTTTTGGGCCATATCCTTACATGTAGGCGTTCATTCAACTGCTTTAACAAGCCTACTGGGGCATGAGCTGAGCTATCTGTGGGACATGAATCGGACCTGGCCAAGGGCACAAATCACAGAGAGAGAAGAAGAGAGACCCTGACAGCAGAGGGCTGCAGCTCAGCTTTCTCCCTCCTCCCCTTTGCTCCTTGGTGGATTTTCTGCTTTTCCTGCTCTCTGTACTGCTGTTGAGAGCTCCGACTTGGCTTGTTAAAATTAATCTCCATGCACGACAAGGGAAGAGGACAGTTGTTTCTCCTGCCTGGACCGCTCTTAGCTGTGCCGAAAACTGGTGGGTCGGCCTGTGTGTGTGTGTGTTGTTTTGGACAGAGCTGGGATGTGATTCATCATGTGGTGGTCAGGCGGACTCAACAGGCGTAACCACAGCCAGCCACACCAGGCCATCTGAGACCATGCAGCACTGAGGCATGGCTGCGCTATACACACAGCAGCGCTCTAAACACCCCGGGGAGGCTGCAGAGGTGGCGTGTGAAACACGCGCGGGAAAGACTGGAGGGTGCATGAGCTCACACATGTGCGCATATGCATGTGTGTGATGTGTTTCCACAAACATACATGCTTGTGGAAATCTGTGATGGTAAAGAGCTGGAACACAATGTATCTAAAGAGATTCTGAGAAGGGTGGTGGGTGGTGGTGGAGGAGGGTGGGGGGCATGTTGTCGTGCCTTTTTTATGTCTTTCTTTCCATGCCCTGCCTGTGGAGAGAGTTTCCGGTTGTGGCTGAGGCCTCAGGTTGCTGAGACAGAGTGGTGAGGGGGTGGGGGTGTGGAGGGGGGCATTTCTATCCTCTCTTCCTCTTCATTGCTCCATCCCTTTCTCCCTCTCTGCCTTTCTTTCTCTCGCTCTTGCGCTCTCCCTATGGATCGAGCTGAAGGACATGTCACCACAACAGGGCACTGGATGAGACAAGCCCACATCTCTCCCTCCCACCCCCTTCCCTCCCTCCCCCCCTCTGCATCCCAACTTCCCTCCCATGCCCCATCCTCCCTCCCTCCCTTCATCCACACACCCTCACTCTCTCTTTTTTTCTTTTTTATTCTGTCCCTGCAAACACACAAACACATAAACAAACTCAATTAGCTAATGACACTGGCCTGGCCATTGGGTGGTCCTAATTAACGTTTACTGGCTGCCTGATGTCAGCTCTCAGGCAGTGATTAATAACTAGCCCCCCACCAGTACACAAACACACACACACACGCACACACACATACAGAATGCCTAGTCAGAGGTAATGGGTGTTACTTTTTTCTTCTCATTATGATATTACCATGCAACTGTTTAAGGCTGTGACGACTCAACATGTGCCGGTTGGCTGCAAACCAAACCTGCTTTTTTGTTTTTTAATACTAGACAAGCACTCCTGAGAGGTAGAAGCTGTAATATGATCATTAAATCCTCTGTGCTGTAAAACAGATTAGAGCCTGAGGGGAGTATGGTGGAGTAGTAAGAGGCTCAGTCCAAACATACTGGGCTCGGCCAGCAGACAGTGTGTGAACAGGCCCTGTGGAACGCTCCTCAGGAAAGGCTGCTGTTTAGCTTGCAAAGGGTTAACATCTGTTGGGCTTGCAGACTCCCTGCGTGTGACGCACTGTCTCGATGAGGGAAAGTCTAACAGGAAAGGCAGTCTAAAAAAGGTCCCTGTGCAGCGAGGGCCCAAGGTACGTTTTCTTTGGCCCTCTCCTCACATTTTTTGCACTTGTTTTTCCAATTTGCTTAACGACAGTTCAATGGTTTTCGGATTTGCAGATTGCTGCACGGTTCCTCTTTTGATTCCGGTGGTGGAAGTTTTGTCTTTTATTGCTATTATCAGGCTCATTTGTTTTTTTTTTCTTTTTTAATCTACATCCTTGGCAAGAGTCCCACTTGCCTCACCCAGGCCCTTCTCACCCACTGCCCCTCTTGTGTCCTTGTTGCCCAAAAGTTCACCCCACTGTTGGCGCACAATCCCTTTAAGCTGCTCAGAGATTTCTGGTGATAAAACAGCATCGCACCTGACCCAAACGCTCCATGTGTTTGTGTGTGTCTTCGTGTGTGTGTGTGAATGTGAATGAGATCAGTTGGGAGGGTGGACACAGCAGTGACAAGGCTTCATATGTTAATATGCTGCACATGTGGCTCTGGTATTGGAGGGCTGTGGTGGTCAGAATGACCCCCTACCCATTTCCACCCCATCCCATTCATCCCGGCTGAATGTGGCTCTCCATTCACGCTGCTTTCACAGAGGAGGGAGGGCAGGAGGGGGGAGTGGAGGGGGGAAAGGGAGGAGGAGGAGGAGGGACGGTAGTCTCAGAGGTAGAGAGGTGGTCTTTCTCTTCTCCCTGGCTCAGAGAGAAGGAAAAACAATTGGTGTGCAAATGGTTGCCTCTCCCTTATTCCTGGATGATCCGCCTCCTCCCTCCTTCCTTCTCCTCCCTCCATCCCTCCTTTTTGGAGTGTCTGCATATTTAGAAAAAAGAGCACAGATCAGAAGATGGCTGTTGGTTGATCATGAGTGTAAAATCTGAACAAATAAAAAGTGGAGGGTGTGACTTGTGGGTGTGTGTTTATACTATTTGTGTATTTTTTTCAGTGTATGTTCATGTGTGTGTGTGTGTGAGAGAGTGTGTGTGTGGATGCTTGTCTGTGTGCTAGCTAGCCTGTCAAAGGAGAAAGGCCCCCAGTGTCCTCTGTAATTTTCATAGGTCAGAACTGACAATGGCCACTTTGATAGAGAAGCTGTGGAGATGTAAATCAGCCAATGGAGGGAGACAAAACAACTGTCCTCCCACTGGCCCCCACACCCCACCAAAAAAAGGGGAATTTAGATTTAAAAGAGTGAGTGAGTGAGCAAGAGAAGAGAGAGAAAGAGCACGAAAGACATCCCTTCTTCCTCATTTTGATGATAGTCTCCTTTTCAGATTCTCAGTGAGTTGGTGATGGCGGTAGAAGCGAGGGAGGTGGGGGAGCAGTGAAGGTTACGCTGCTAAATGAACTATTTTAGTCAGTCTGCCTCATTCCTGGGAAAGTTTGGAGCATCTTCTCTATTGCCTGGCACCTGGAGTGGGTCGCTGGGAAGCAAAACAATAGCACTGAGGTTGGTGGGTCGTCGGAGCATGGTCCTGCTCGGCTCTAAACGTGGACACGCTCCAGGCCTCCTCTAATCCCATCACTCCAGCAGCCCCGGGGCTGAAAAGACCCTCTGGAGAGGGCGGGAAAGCCTCCAGCAGCAGCAGTCACATTTAGAATATGCCTCTGTAGGATATGTAAATAAGCCTATATGAGAATCTCTATAAAAAGGGAGAGAGATTGAGTGCAAGTGCGAGTGTTTGCGAGAGACATGGACATCAGGGGCTTTAAGTTTGTGGAATGTTACATTAAAGTGGGTCATGAAAGGAGCAGCAACAAGATGAAGTCGTGAAAAATCTTATAGCAACAAATTAGAGATGAGACAAACATGCTTACAACTTGATAAGTGCAGATTAAAGTCATAAAGATGCCACAAATAATGGATGTGAGCCCACGTGCCCTTAAGGCATGAGACCATGGAATCCACCCAGTTTCCGCAGAGGGATGACAAATTGCTTATACATGTATGACTCAAGTTATCGACATGAATGGGCTTGAGGGAGGCCCAGCAACAGTAGTGAGTAGTAGGTTAATGGGGCATGCTTTACATATATGTCTTCATACCACATAGGTTGCACACAAAAAAGAGTGTGAAGATGGGGAGGGGGGGTTTCACTTGCAAAACCAGCCTCCACTAATGGTTGTGGTCATTGAGTGTGGTGTGTGTGGAGGCTTCTTTGGAGCGAGAGCTGCAGGGCTCTGCGGAAGCCTCCGAGTGTGAATGAGTGAGGCGGTCAGGCAGACAGACAGTGGTCGGAGATAAGCAGATGAAAGCCCTGGGGATGGCTGGTGGGAGAGAGATTGATCCATCAAAGTCCACAGACAGCTTATGTGACATTTGATACCAAACTCATGAAAACAGCACACTGATGGTTAAAGAATTTATACAGCTCAGTGTGAAAAGCAACACTGACAATAAATCTTTGCAGTCATTCAGAAAGCATTCTCTTGTTATTCTTTGTCACTCTTATTTAAAAACTCTTAATTTGACAAACATTTAGAATAATTTTTTGATGATCTCCGAAATAAAAAGACATCTCAGTCTTTATTAGATAACATGATTTATTAATCAAATAGTTTATATATCAAAGCTCTGTGCAGGAAGCTGCTGTCAGAAAAATCCCTTGTAACTTGACTTTTGGTGAGTTTTATGGTTTTCACCCGTGCTGAATATTTACACGGTTCATTGTACGTGGAACATATTCCATGACTCCGGGGAGCATGAAATCCACTCAAATCCCTTGTTGAATGTGGAAAAAACCCACATGTATTGGCGATTCTTACCTGACAGCAGTGATCTATTACTACTTGTTGTACCAGTGGAGATAAAAAAATATATAGATGTAAGTAATTTGTCTTTTTCTGTACCTGCATTTGTTGGAGCTTGTCTGTTTACTGTTTGCATGTGGCAATACAGACTGAAAAGCACCAGTGGAAATTGCTATTAGATAATGAACTCAGTTCACCTCCAGTAGGTGCCAAACAGCCTGAGGGTTCAGAGCAGTCAAGTAACAACAACTCCTGGGTATACAGTGCGGTTGACAACAAGTACAGGCCATCTTGGAAAAGGGCAACATACCTCATTAAAATGTATATCATGACTGGGCAGAATGGTGATTCATGTCGTGGAACCACTCTGTAAATGGTACAAATCCATACAAGGCTGTCGCAGGGACGTCATTTTATACTATTGATTCCATCTTTATGAGCAAAAACTTTATGTGCTGTTGTAAAATGTTGATTTCAGCCATTGGGTATTATGACTGACCATTTTGGTCATTTAATGGTCCACATATTCACTCCAAGGGACCCTGTGAGGGCGCCTGTAGTTACTCACTCCTGGCTTGTGTCTGTTGTGCAGTGTAGTTTTACTGGGGATGTGAGCCTGGCAATGGGGAGCAGTGTGAGAGAGTTTGCTCAGAGCTCCTGTGCTGTGGGAGCGACACATCAAGACACAGAGAGTGCTCTGTTCCAGATATCTGAAGAAGAGGAGCAGGAAAACGATGGCACTGAGGAGTCATGAAAAAGTGTCTTTGTGTCAGAGGGTTGAAAAACAGCCCATTTAGAGTGGTCTGCCTATTAGCTGAACAAAGACAAGGGTCTGTCTCTGAAATCTGCTGCAAAGACTATTTAGTGTGTATACTGTATCAAGGGACAGCAAACAGGATCTTCTTTTTGCGCCCGGCTCTGGCCGTCCCCCATCTTCTTAGAAAGGACTCATCCTTTCTCTGCATTCTTCCTCTGGGCCCAAGATCCTCTCTGAACCCTTTCTCTCCAACTCAATTCATCTTCTCATCTAAGCCTCTCTGAAAACACCAGCTTTCCTTGAGCAAAAACTGCAGGATAGTTGTGTCTATAAGTTGCACAAGCGGTGGGCCAAACACAGCTAACCTAACCGTACTGTGTGATCTCTGTTGTCTGACTAAACTCTTTTGACAGGGCCAGTGGTTGTTATGTCCCCTGCTGACCTCCTCTCTCAATTTTGCTCTCTATCTCTTTTTCCCCTCTCTCTTCCATCCAGCTTTAAGTCACTTAAACACAGCTCATGATTCTGCTATCTCCCCACTCCAGCTTGTAGCCATATATGACACTACTTTGTCATTTTTTTGACGCAGACATGTTGTCTATGAGGCCCCTAGTCGATGTGATCGTGTGGGACACAGCTGTGGCTCCATGCTTGCTTGTCCACCACAGGGCAGTTTGGTTGTGTCGCACGTTGTTTATTCGGGCCTATGTGTGAGACAAAGCAATGTAACCATTCTATCGGGCATGATAGTTATTTTGTAGGCATGTTGGGTGTGTCAAAACTCATTATGTCACACGGTCTTGTGCATCGGGGTGTATAAATGGATCGTTCTCACTTTTGAGTCGTTAGTATTTAACAAGGTATGAAGGCATTTAGAGGCATTCTAACTTGCATCAAGTTACTCACGGGAGTGCCTTTCAGTTGACTGTTTATTAGGCTGAGGCCACACCTCTGGATATGGAACATTGTGTACTGATACTTACCCACATGCCACCACACACACAACCACACTGACATATTACGCACGTCCTCATAGTCAAACACTCGAAGTCTGATGATAAATTATATAAATGTACACTCCCATACTCTTGTGGTAAGCTACTTTCTGATAATACTGCTGGCTTCCTATGGTGCAGCAGAATGTGACCTCACCTGTACTGCTGCTCCTGACTCAGGGACACCTGTGTTGCTGACGAACTCCTGACCTGTCAGCGACTGAGCTTCCACCACCACTCATGCATCTTAATCTCACTCTACTCATCAAGTCTCTCTGGCCTCTGGGTATTTTGGTGGAAGTCATTCTTATCCCTTCTGTGATGAGGCAGAATTGTGCCTTTGGGGATAAAGTAACAGGCAGCAAACGTTGCTAAGCCAGTGTAATGATGATGCATGCACTGTATGTTGTTTGTCTTCAATTCCCCTGCTTGTGGCTGTTAAGTGACATACATTACCTATTCACTCCTATGTTTGCATCTCTGGCATCTCCATATGGGCTTATTAGCAGTGACACAAGAATTGGGAAATGTGGTTGAGATGATTCTGGTCAACAATGAAACTCTTTAAGTAAATGTAGTCATAACATTAGAGTAAACACTACTTAATACACCATATGAGGTGCTGATGTAAGCTGGATAGTGGAAGGTCTACATTTGTGGATGTGTGCATTGTCTGACATGTGAAGACTGGTACAACACTGGTGTGTATGCTGAATATGAAGCTGTACCTAGGAGACAGTTAGCTTAGCATAAGGCTAGCCTTGCTGTCTAATGTTCTCTCAAGGGAACAAGGCTGTACAAGGTTTTGGTTATTAATACACAAGTTTACAGGAACTTTCATGTCAAAGCAATTTACCAAACAGCAAACAACACCAAGCTACTCGCCTCAGCTAAATAGTCCAACACATACCCATATAAAACTGTCAAATGCTTTTTCAATAGTTTTGTCTTGTTTACCGCGAAAAGTGAGTTATTAATCTCATAACTTGTTGCAAGAAAGTGAAGATGAAGTGAAAATCAAACCCATCAAACCAATTAAAAAAGAAATAAACAAAAAGATATAACCTGAGAGCGAGAAATAGACTACATAAATACAAGGAATGACCTTTTAATACATCTGGAGCAGATCAGATGGAGAACCCTCCTAAAGAAATAAATGAAAGGTGTGCATATGCTGACCACAGCTGAGGTATTCCACCAGCAGACTTGCAGTGTAGCTCTCATAAATATTTGAGTGTTCTTTATATTTTCCCTATAATGCCTTAAAGGGAGCCTGCAGTAAGGAAATAATCATCATTAGGTGGCACAAGGTATAGGCAATCAATAGCTGTGCCTCTGATTGACATAGCAATGTTTTTAAAGTCCCTTGAAATGACTCTCTCAGCGTCAACAATTTTCCAGGAATTACAAATGCCCCCCCCCCTCCTCTGTCTTCATATTGAATATTTGCCTCAAGACCATGTTATCGAAAGGTTGTGTTATGCTCAGCTGTAGCTCTAAACCATACAGTACAATGTGTATCTTTTCACAGTCTAATTTTAAATCCCTGGCAAGCATTTTGAGTGGGAGGAACTGGGTAGTCTACTCCCAGTCTAAGCACTGAGCTGCTTGGCACAGACTCCATCTGCTTGAATGTGTGTAGGACAGTATGGATCAGTCCAAGGAATGTTGTACCGATGCCATGATCATATTCTAAGGGCTTAGGTCTAGACATAGTATCTTAACAGAAAAGGAGCACACATAGTATCTGCTTTAACAGACACCCATTGTGTTTAGTGTCATCGTGAGGAAATGTGAGGACAGAAAAGAAGACAGTGACATGCAAGAGAATTATTTAAGTTAAGCACAGAGAAATCTGTGAGCCTAGAAGCCCCAAATCTGATATAGTCCTGTGCTAGGTTTCCAGGAGTGAGTTATTCCACAGAAACAGGCTTTGGACATGCATTTCTTAGCTCCCTGCTGTATAATGCACTGTCAGGAGATGTCACAACCTGAGCAGAATAATCCATACGGCCTTTCCCTGGTGCTTCTCCTTTGCTTCTCTCCCTCTTATTCACCCCCACCTCTCTTCCCCTCTTCTGTCTGGATCTATCCTTGCCACCCCTACTGTTTGAAGACGGGTGGGAGAATAATGGGAAGAGGTAGCAAGAAGAACATAGAGCAAGAGAATGAGAGAAGGTGAAAGTGAGAGTTTCCTCCTACAGTGGCTGTATAGAACATGATGTGCACTTATGTGCTTTGTACTTTGCGGAGCTGCCCTTTATGCTCATAGATTTTCAGATGATGTTGGGAAAGAATCAATGGGACACAGCCAGTACCAGGAATGCAAGTCCATTGGAGGAAAGCTGCAGTTAGATAGTATTGGGAAATAGATTTTCCTCAGCCCCCACCCCCCACCACCACCACGGGCTCCACAAGCTTTCTCTTCAATACTCACTGCAATTACTTCACAGTCAACGGAGAGAGATGGAGCCTTGGCAGAGTAAATGTGTGTCTATGTCTGAGTGTCTGTGTGTGTGTGTTGAGTGAGAGGAACCCTGGACAATAAGTGATTTAATGTTGGTGGTTGTGTATGTCCAGGTGTTCACCCTGGGAAAGGTGTGGACCGCTCATTCAACATTTACATGCATAACAACACAAGAAATCTCCCACAAACCTCTGTTGTCAAATTCCATACTTGTGCAGGCATGTGGAAACGGACACACACACACACACACACACACACACACACAGCTTGTGTTTTATCCCCTCAGGAATCTGGAGGAAGGTGTCAGGTCTGTCTCTGGTCTATCTCTGGCTCTGTACACAAGCTTCCCTCACCTCCCTCTCTGTCTCTTTCTCTCTCTCTCTCTCGTTCCCTCCATCTCTCCTCCTCCAGGCTTCACTATTATCTCCCTTTTTTCCCATCCTCCTCCCTGTCTTCCTCTCTCTCTCTCTCCCTCTCTCTCTCTCTCTCTCTCTCTCTCTCTCCCCTCCACTCCTCTTGGCCTCCCTATCTCCTCTCTCCTACTCATTTCTCTCACTCGCTCATTCCCTGCCTCTCCTCCCCCAGACTTCTCTCTCTCCTCCCTCATCTTTTTGTTACTGCCTCTCTCATTCCTCTCTTCTTTCCCCTCCTGTCCTCCTCCAGGTCTCTCTATCTTTCCTCTCTGCCTCTAATTCTCCCTGCCTCTCTTGCTCTCTGCTCGCTTCACTCTGCAACAATAAATTACGCACAAACTCAATGTACATCTCTTTGTTCTCCCCGCCAGATAATTCAATTCATTTTAGCCAGGCTCTGCATTCTGAATGATGAATGCATTGACTATGCAATTAAACAGGGCGATGCATTAAAGCGCTCCCAGTGAGCTCCCATACATACACTGCACATATACTCTTCTCGACCAGTATTCATGTTCAGCCATGTATCTGCATAGAACCACATGCAGGAAAATAATTCACACATTTTCACATGCTCCATCCACATTATGGTAAAACATACTTCCACCTACCTTCACACATCCATTGATAAACTCAGCATCAAAGTCATTGCAGGAATGAATGCAGGGGGCTGAGCAACTCTTGTTACTATATCTGGAAAAGAAATGTGGATAGTTTGGAGCATGGCTGATAATGCTGCGGCCTCCATCCTATGGTGAGGCAGATGGAGGACTGTCTATATCATTTGGGGTTTGCAGCCCTTTGTGGAGCGATGTCTTTGTAGAGGTGACCCTGCAGTCCTTGGAGCCACTGGCGGGCGGTTTCTCCTCTGTCCTCCATCTTCCTCTCCGCCTGTGGCTTCCTGTGGTGTGATTAATGTTTGCTCAACAACATCCTGTCTGCATACGCTCACACTCGGCTGTCAAGACATGAGGGCAGTGTCAGTCAACTGTCGAGACTGGATTCAACGGCGTATAGGGTGGCGTTGGTGGGCCGGATAGACTCGTGCCCAGGTGTGAATGTTTGGTAATCGGAACTCTCCGGGGCCGAGTTGTAGAGATATGTCGAGATAGTGATCAAGGCCAAGGGCAGAGTAAAGAAAAGATAATAGAGAAACCTGAGAGGAGAAGGTTACCAGAGGTCTGGGAATCTTCATTTCCTTCCTTAAGAGAAGAAGAAAGAGAGATTTACACTGGCACCTGTGCTGCACATTGTCCCCAGGATGAGCACCCACTTTAAATGCTGTGGGATTGTGGGAAGGCAGAAGGTGATTAATGGGGCGTGTGTAAACAAAGCCCTTGAAACAAAAGCGAGAGTGTAAAGAATAGAGATAAGGCCCGACTCCAGTCAAGTTTGGCATCATCCCTCTTCCACTAACGACCTCTACTGTCGCCCAGTGATGGCGGGGGCAGCGTAGATGGGGGGAACTTAGAATAGAAAGAAAGAGAGTAAAAGAAGCCCTGACATGCACATTCATTCTTTAAATGAAAAGAGATAATTGTGAGAGGAACCGACCTGTCTTCATTCTTTGAATAAATAAAAACGCATGACCTGCCTGAAATATGGACAATGCCATTACTGATTTAATTTGAATAGACCACTTGTTATTGTGCCTTGCTGTGGCTTGCCATGAATGCTAAAATGGTTGACATGACTTAAAAACAGTGGAGGGGAAGATAAACCCAGCCCGCTTTGTTGAGAAAAAAAAAAAAAGATCATATGCAAAACAGGTCAGGAGGATATATGCATTAAACACAGGTGATAGTCTCTTTTGCAGCTTATTCAATGGGCTTCTTGAAATTTTTAAAGCCTTTATATGTAGTTCGTACAGTGTTGCCACACTCTGTCAGTCTTGCATCATTATGAGTGCAATCATGAAATGAACCACTTTGAAGATGAGTTGCACTGGTCCTTTCTCATCTTTTCTTCCTCCGTCAGCCTCAGTGTGGTCAAGTGAGGCAAAACGTGTTTAGTAAGCACAATAAATCACAACAACAAGCCTAGTGAATCTTAACAGCATCAGCTGAAAGCATATTCATTTACACTCTTCAATATAATGGTCTCATACAGGTCTTAAGCTAATATATTTGACAAAAGTGGACCAATTAAACAGATTGATTTCTCACAATGATGTAAGCACGCCTTAATCAAGACGGGCTTGTTCTCTGCCGATGTATGAAATACAGCCCGTCAACCTGTGGCACAGCCCTGTGTTTACATAATGATATAATGGAAGAGAAGGCGTCCACGTCCTCCCTCCAAATACTTTAGATAAGGCGAGTTAGCCTCCCCCCTTTTGCTTCATCCAAAACCCCTATCTGTGGGCAGACTGGCTCATTCCACAGAGCACCTCTCACCACATAGTGAGGGAGCTAAATCATTGGAAACACATCACGTCATGCTGAATCCCCAGGATGCTCTCCTCACAGGACCTAACGTGTCGGATTGAGGGGAAAGGAATTCTGGGTCAGAGGGAGAACTTGAAATTAAGAGGTTGAATGAGTCAGGAGCTGTAGCTTTCTTGTTGACTGAACACAGTCAGGTATACTTGCTTTGCTCTTGCCATCTCCCATCCCTCTAGTGTAGTCGTCAACTATGGCAGGTTCAGCAGCGGGTCAAGGAGAGAGGCAAGCAGCCATCTTATTACCCACACCCATAAAACATCTTACTACCAGGAAGAGGACTGACTGCATGTGTGCACCCATGCATCTCTGGGGACAGTGCTGATCAACACCTTGTATTCACCTTCAGTATATTTGGGATTATTCCACATACGTAGCCGGAGCATTATAGGGTATGCAGACATATTTTTATGCTGCGTATATTCGGCAATACAATCCAGTTTTCAGCTTTGAGCAGAAAAAAGACATTTCTCTGTCTTTATGTTTTATTCCATGTAGTCATGTCACAGGCTGTATTTCTGTTACATGCCTGTTCCTTTCATGTCTCAGTGTGTTTACATTTAGCTGTATGTTGTCATTGTGTCTGTACGTGTCAGTGAGCTCCATCTGAGCGAATACACCAGCCCGTCGACCATACAGTGCTTCCCTGTCTCCTAGCAACTCTCCCAGTGCCTGCGGCCGGCTGTTACCTTTCCGTCAGGGCCCGTGATTTCTCCCGGTTGGAGTGAGGTGACTTTCATGTGTGATGTGTATTTGAGAGCTCTCCTCCTCCTCTCCTTCCCTCTCTCTTTCTCTCTCTCTCTATCTCTCTGTCTCTTCTGCCCTCCCCCTCCCACCCTTCTCCGCTGGTGCTGTTGGGGTGTAACATACAGGAGCGGCCCTGCTGTCGAAAAGCATCGGTTCAGATTCCTGTTCACTCTCCCCCCAACGGCAATGGCTCTTTGAAACAGGGAAGACTTGAAAGAGCAGAATCGCTGTGACTGATCACTGGATGTGCTGTAACAAGAGGAAATTCTGAGGATCCTGTTGGAAGGGAACAGGGGAGAGAGGAAGACAGAAAGGAGACAGTGAAAAAAGAAAAAGAGGAAGAAAGGATAACAGATTGAAATGAAATTTTTCGACTGGAAGAGCGAGAAGTTCAGATTAATAAAAGTAAGGAACAGTGGGCACCCACTTTCCTGTGTTTTGTTAATGGTTCCACAGAAACAGGCGTGGAACAGTAGCCGTCTGAACCAACACATGCATTTTAACACATGCTATTGAAAGCCTTGTGCACGAACGTCAGAGTGCTCCGTGGCAATGGACATTTTCAGCACTTCATTCACACCAAAGAGCCACTTCAATAATTCATCACTCATTCTCTGTGCAGTGCCTCTCTGCAGCAGGCTAATAGTTTTCAACACCCTTTAAACTCTACTTTCACAAAAACACACACAAGCACACACACACAGGTGCACGCGCACATGCACACACATGTGCACACTCACAAAATACTCATTTGCTCAGGCAAAAATACAAAAAAGCATAAAAGGTTAGGTTTATTTTATAAAGGGAAGCTATTTTTATACTTTCCACACTACAGTGAACATGTCAAAACTGCTTTGATGTAATGCTATTACCACAAATGCGATGCACATTTTATATGCTTGAATTGCAGGGATTGCTACAGTCTAATAGCAGCGCATTCTGACCCCATAATGACCCTTGATATGGCTACTCAGCAGCACAGTGCTTACAGTCTGAAAGGGAGGCCTTAGAGGGATTTCTGGCCTGGCAGTGTTCACCACAGTTTGGGAAAGTGAGGTCACTGGTGGTTTTTTCAGAGTGTTTGGGCTTAGATGTATGAGTGGGATTTTTCATTGTGCCATTGGGATATGGGTTTGGAAAGGCTAATTTGGGTTTAAGGGCACTGGGCCCTTGCCAGGCGCACCAACCATTCTCATACGCCATTCGTTATAGGACAGCTACAGCCTACATGCACATGTGCACAAACATGCAATTCGTACTGTATTCTGAAAGCAGTCACAGCTAGTGTCATTCTCCTAACCAAACTGCTTCTTTATTGTACATTTTTCCTATTTTATAAGACCCTATGATCCGCTGTTGCTCTAAAATGTAATTTCATATTAATTAACACCTAATAGTAAAATGAAGTTTTCTTCTCTGGGAGTCCTAATTGTCTCATTGGTGAATGTTATTGGAAATCCTCATATTTCCCTTTCTTTTAGATCCCAGCATTGCAGAGATTTACGTGTTTGAACTGACTCAAACTGGCCTTTTTGAGTGAGTAAATGGATTGTTTTGTTTTGTTTCCTCAGTTTTAACTGATCGCCATTTTTTTAAACTCTCACTGCCCCTCAGTCTTTGTTGTTGAAACAGTTGCTCCTGATTAGGGTTCAGTCAGAAGCCTTGAAAAAGATGGAGGGTTGGTGGAGGGGCTACAGAGGCATCAATGACACAAATAGCTTTTCATCCCCCCCCGCCCTCTTTCTCTTTCTTTCTCTCTTACTTAGACTCTGCCGTTTCCACCCCTCTCCATCTGCAGTCTGACCTCTGCTATTCTTCACTATGATTCCTGTGTGTTCAAAGGCGGCAGGATGTCAGTAATTGGAAGGGATGTGATGGAGCGGGGGGCCCCTCCTTGGGGCTGGGAGGCCCCCAGCGCTAGAGAGGTCAGGGAGAGCCTGTCTCACACTGACATGTAGGCTTGGACGGCAGCATCCAGCCACAACAGGCCTGAGGCAGAGCGATGAGCAGCAGCTCTGTCAGGAGAGGAGCAGGCGAGCAGGGAAGGAGCTGCTGCTGCTGCTGCTGTTCAGAGTCAACCCTCCACCCTCTGCAAATCTGGACCCAAAGTGCAACTCTACACATCTCCCAGATTGCTATTTCAAGGTACCTCTTATTGCCTTTGAGCTAACAACTAATGCTCTATTCTTATATACTTTTCAGCTCTAATCTGCCCTCTACCTGTTTGCCTTGCGGGCAATAGGTGAGGCTCTAATCAGCTGTGATCAAATTGCTGGGCTACAGGGAACGCTCCAGCTCGCAGACATGGCAGAGCGATTAGCACACTTCTTCACACTGGCTTAGAGCACAGAGGCGTGGAAAGGGCGACTTAAGAGGCTGCTTTAACCACATCAGCTTTAAATAAAGATGTCTGGACTGCATCAACATCAATAAGGCCCCCACCATCATCAGTCTGGGTCCACACACTCATGGCCTCAGTCATACTCGTGCACTGTATACACTCAAACATGTACTGACAAGCAGGCAGACAGATGCTTACACACGGACACACACTTTCATGAATACATGCGTGTATTTATAAGAAAAAAAAAAGTGCGGGCACGCATGTGTGTGTGCATGTGTGAAGTGACACAAATTACTTATTGCACAAACACACAGTGTCAGTCTCTGCCTTGAGCATGTGTCATCTTCAGCAGCCCATCGTGGTTGAGGGCTGTCCTGGTGGAGGACGAGGCTGATTTGGGGAAACACCCAGCTGACACATTAGCCCTGGCTGGCCATGACACAGTGCTGCCACTGCTATCCTAAAACACTACCTGGGGCCTTGCCTGTGCCATGTGGGATTACCACTAGACCACGTTAGCACCACACTACCCACCCACCGTCTTCCAAAAAAACCCACCCCCCCCCACCCAAAGGTCTGGCATTTCCACAAGGACATGGCAACGAGAGGAGGCATGACTAATGCCGGCCACTGTTATCATCATGTTAACCCTGTGTGGCTCTGTCCTTCTTGCCCCTGGGGTGTGCCATGCCTGGGAACCCCTCCCTGGGGGGACATGGCCTCCTGCTGGGCTCACGGTTCAGTCTCCACCCAATGTGCTAACCCCCTCCCACTTTCTTCATACATCTCCAAAATTTACCCAAATCTGAGTGACTCCTCCTCTCTGTCTGTCCCCTCAAATCTTCTGAGGTCATGAATAACAGGACAAAATGACATTTTCATGCACACAAAGACATTGTTTGTGGAATTTACTGACTTGTCTTGAGACTGTATCTGTTACTGCACAGTGTGTATTTTTTCATTTCTCATTTTATGATATTCTTTGGATGATAGTATAGAGCAGTTTTGCCTTGTGCCCCCTTAAAATATTGATAAAAAATGTTTTCTAGTGACCTTTAATCACTTGTTCTTCATACCTATGGGTTACGACCAGAGACCTTGACCGAGAAGCTGAGACTAGTCAACCTAAAATAAGCTCTTCATTTTGCAACCCACCATTTTTACTCATTATTCACTCTACCTCTGTCTAGTCTATTTTGGGGGGAAAGCTCAGGTGGGTGATTACTTCTATTTGAGTAAGTTATCCTGGTGAGTTATAGCTACTCACTATTGGTGTCAAGATTTTACTCTAAAAGAGCTGAATTCTGTGTTTTGTATGTGAAACAATATTGTGAATCAAACCCGGTGAGCACATGATGTTACTGTGTAACGTGAGGTGGCCTGTGTAGCTCTGGTAAAGCACATCAGGTAATCTGTGTATATTTTTGCTGTGACTGTTGCTAATGTTTAAACATTATTATTAAGAACAATTAAGTTCAGAAATGTTTAACGTAGTTTTTGTGAAGCTTATTAAGGCAACTTCAAATATGACTGACAATAAAACAGAAAATTTAAAGTATATGCTATGACTGTTTTTCAGACTTGGTTGTGCATTGTTCTGCACCGTCTGCTGTCTGGATCATCATTGCTGCTTGAGGATCTTGTCTTGTCATCTGGAGGTTGTTTCGTGCCAAGGGGTTGGTAGAAACATTTTTTTCCCGAGATTTCATATTTGAAATTGCTATCTTAAAGAAACCCCAGGAAAATTCAAAGCTAAGAAACTCATGACTGATTAAAACTAATAATCTTTTAACTCCAAGGAATGTTCAAAAAGAGAAATAAGGAGGACTAATGACCGGATCCTGTTATTTAAGAAATTAATGATTTGTATGGCAAAGATTTTCTTTATTGAATCTCAAGTAGAATTCATTTCTCTAAAGAAAAGTAAAACTTGTGTACCAGAAAATTTAAAATGTCGGCCTGCTAGGTCAGAATCTTAGATCAACTGTACTCCGTCAAGGTTTCATGTTACACTGACAGTTAAACATTTGATTGGGCATGTGATACTATAGGAGTTGACATCAGAATGGATTGATGTATGGAAACTAATGTCAGTATAATCTGTGATGAACAAAGAGAAAAACACACTGTGCTCTGGAGTTCACTTTCATTGGTGACCAGGTAGGCTGCACACGTCTTGGAGAGGTAGGAGGGTGAAGGGAGAATGAGAGACAGCTTGAGCCAGGTAGTGATGGTTGAATCACAGTATATTTCCACCTGCCAGTTTCATTGGGAAGTGCACCTCCAGGCTATGTGCTCCTCCACTGTCAGTCCTGTTTTCTGGCCAATGTACAGCAGAGGTTTTGAGAGTCTTCAGCCGGAACATCACCTGACTGTGAAGCTCTCCTCTTACACTGTAATGAACTGGCCTTGGAAATCAATCTGCTGTCTCCTGTGCAAGCAATATCATCTATTTGATCTTGATTGTGCATCAGTGGACCAAAAACATACAACTGAATGAGTAACACTGCATCTGTTTGCCATCCCTCTTTGTCATCCTGATGAAGACTCCCAGGGTGAATAGCGTAGATGACCTGAGCATGGCAAAAGGAAAGGAGGCATGTTACAGGAGGTGAAACACGAGGAGAGAGACCCAGGGAATCCAGGATACCTGAGCTGGCAACTTGAGCCCAAGAGAAAGAGAAAACCTCATCCCAGGGGAGAGTGGTGGGACTGGAGTCAGCCAGGGTACCTGAGATGAGCCCAGGTACGAGGACGAGCCAGCACGATGCTCAGACAGTAGGATGAGGTTTCACTTCAATGGGATTAACAGGTGAGCCAGGCTGGTGGCTCATTCAGATGTACAGTACACCCTATCTCATTAGCAGAACAGTCAGTGACATCGCTATAGGGGATGGGCGAGATAAGATGTGGTGTCCAATGGTTTCAGTACGGAAAAAAGAGTTTTCTGAGTCTACACTGCAGGCTGGTATTCAATGCCTGCCCATTCCTTTGTTATCTCTCCTTGGCTGTAAAGCAGTCAGTGAAGTGGAAGGAATGTGAGGTATTTCCAGGGTCTGACGGGGGTGTGTGTGTCTGTTTGTGTGTGTGTGTGTGTGTGTGTGTGTGTGTGTGTGAGGAGAGAGTGTGTCAGTGTGTGAGTGTGCAGTGAGGGGGTTCAGGAAGGTGGTCAGTCAGTGCCCACCCAAAGCAGTGCAGCAGCATGATGCCTCCCAACACACATAAAGGAAGCCTTGTCTAATGCTCTACCTCCATTCACTCCCCTCTTAAAGATGCTGGGTTACCACATGCTCCTCTCCAATTTATTCTTCTACGCCTTGTTTCTCTCTTGCACACACACACACACGCACAAACCGACTGAACTAAACTGGCGAAAATGATAATTATATAAATCTTAATTAGTTTCCAGGGATTAAAAGTGTGCAGATTTGGTGAGTGAAGAAAACACTAACAGCTTGAAACCATGATTATCTCACTGCGTAGGTATAAAACTGGGGTTAATACCTGAGATGAAACAAACGGCTTAAAAGTCCCAAACCTCCCTGTGCCTGCCAGGGGATTCTGGCAGCATCATAATGACAGGGATTGAAATACAGTTCTATCACAGAGAGAAAACACAGAATAGTCACAATTTATTCAAGAGACATATTTCATCTTACTAGGTTTTATGGGTCTCCGTACATCTTCTAAATAAAAGATGATGAATTGCACGCGCAGCCATGTCTCGTACAACAGGAAAAAAAAAATCTCAGTGTTCAATGATAGATAAGGTTTTCTTATTTTCTTTCATCCTCAGTCATACCGCCTCTCTCTCTGTCTCTCTCACTTCCTCCCTCCCTACCTCATTCTCTCCCTTCAGCCACCCTTTCTCCTCCTCTCAGTGTTACAGTAATGCTGTTAATGTACACAGCATTATTGAAAGCGTCTGTGCTTGCAGCAGGATTCAGATATTAGGTGGCTCATTTGGTTAGCTCATTGACTGCTATCAGATTTCAGGTCAGTGACCTCAACGACCAGACAGCAGCATAGAACAGACATGGAAAATGGAGAAATGAACACCACCATCGTTGGTTTGTTGGTTTTCTGGAGAGATGCCTGAACATGGAGATGGATGGATGGATGAATTGAGGGCTACCTATCTGATGGAGCATAGGCCAGTTTTACTGTATCACTATTTCCAGGGTGGGTTTGTACGCTACACTTGCTGCAAAGCTACTAGCTGAAAATGTTAGGTTCTCTCTATCAAATAAAGATGACAGACTAAGAGAGAAGGAAAAACTGAGTCTGTACCCACACTAATACATTTTCATTTGAAAACAAACACAGTTTCTGTCCAAGTGAGCATTTTAGCACCATCCTCATTAACAGGCCTGAAAATGCACATCACATGACAGTTTATGTACCTGTTGGTCTAAACAGGAAGCAGATTGTCCCTTCTGTAGCTGGTTGCTTAGTTGCAGAAATTAGTACAGACAAGGAGCAGCACTTTTGAAAAGTAAGACCAGAGGTTTTATTTAGGATTTTAAAATGCAGAATTGATCTGCACAGCTGGTTGAAATGACAGCAAGGTTAGAAATACTTGTAACTTGTTTCTGTGTGGTTGTGGTTGATGCCGCTGGATTTTGCTTGGAAAAGGGTCATGTGATAGGATTGTGATGAATCAGGGCAGAAGATGGGTGTGGGTGTCTGCATCATCATTTTCAGAAGTCTCTGTTTCTGCCTGACGAGACTACAACACAAGCTTGAAATTTTCAAACTAAAACAGAGCCAGCACCGTCTCTAAAAGCCTCCATTTCTGTGGTTTGGAGTGAATGTCATGCATAGATATCGAAAAGAGTCTTAAAATTAAATTACTGTAGTGTGTAGCTGAACGTGAAAGAGAATCATTACAATTTGCAAACATGATTACGTTCTGCTTGTGAAAATATGGCCTATCATGAGATTATCTGCTGCTACAAAAAACTGCTACTACTATTACTACTACTAAAAAAAATAAGAAAAACCTTGGATTTTGCTGCATTCTCATTGGGAAATTTGTTTATGTCAGCCAATCAAATCCACACAAGCCTGCATTCATGTTTACTTTGAACACAGTATTTCTACTTCCCTTTGAATCGTTGCTCCGAAAGATGAAGTTTGCAATAGAGAAAAATCCTGCCGCATATGATGTCGTGTATATAAATAATAATGTAAAAATATTCTGATGATTTGTATCATTATTACATATAGCCTCTCAGAGTGCGATGTGTTGCAGTGATTCACAGGCTGTGTTTTCTCAACTAATCAGAAGAGCCTGAGTTGAGGGAAACACGGTTTAGCATTAGTGGATTAAATATGCTTGGTTGCATCTCAGAGGGTGACAGCCTTGTTTAGGCTTCTCAAGTGCATGTGTCAGGTTACTGATATGCTGGACCATTGTTCTATAACAACAACAACAACAACAACAACAGATATTATGGCGAGAGAGATGGTGCATGATTGCATTTCAAAAAAACAGCTTTCTGAGAGCATGCAGGAGTACAGCCTCAGGATTTAACACAGATAAATTCAAATGTGTATCATAACATACACTGACACACAAAGATGTTTTTATATAATTATCTTACATGAGGAAAATGTTAAAAACTGTACAAAGTGAAGTGTGGGCTGTGGTACCATTATACCTTGATGTCAACTCACAATGTCACAATAAGTTCTCTTGGATGTGCTATAATTACATGTACATTTGGAGAGTGATAGAGTTCATCTACATGATGCTTTTCTCTAAACAAGGACGTAAATATGGTTTTCTACAATGGTGCCTCAGTTTGTAACTTTAAGAGAGACATTAATTAAAAAAACATACATTCCCTTCAGCATATACTGCAGTGGCAATGGCTGTAAATGAAAGCAAAACACGTTCAGTGTAATTATGGGCTTTGATGAAGATTGTAGCTTGATTGACCTTCATTCTTCTGTGAAACTTCATGATACAGGTACACACACCTTCCTGTTATCCTCACCAGTGACAGAGGCATCCTAAACTTGCTGAAATTATTTTTGTGTGAAACATATCATTCGCCACTTAAAATGCTACTGTTATAGAAGTTGGAAATGTTTCAAACATGTCCTATGGCTCACCATTTTGTAAATGTGACAGAAGGCTCAACGTGCCCCTGAAGTCTAGTGAGACATGACTGAAGTGAGAGTTTTGATTTGAATGAAAGGGAGCTCTAGCTACACTGGTTGTCTGCTATGACAAGTTAAAGAAAACAGACCTTGCTTGAATCAACCTGAGGTTGACATGCATAGTGACCCTTAAATGATGGAGTTGACTGTTCCTGTTTTTATCAGCCCAGACTGAAAGAAGGGTGATTAAATTAAACTGATTGAACCATGTACGGTCGATGTGTGAAACTGAGGATGTATTTGACATGTGTTCTGACACAACTGTAAACAACTGACATAATTTTGTTGTATTTGCATTGTGTCTCACATAAGCCAATTTCACCTCTTTATCCATTTGCTGTTCCCTGCGCTCACTGCAGTGCTCTAGCTGAACTCCCTGTAAAGTTGTTCTCATTCACATTTCTCTCTGTGCCTGTTGTCAGCAGACCAAGTATGAAATAGTGACAGAAATGTGGCACACCTATCAAGTCATTTCCAAGCTGCTGCTCTGCACCACTTAAATGCTAATTTCATAACCACCATTCTTGTCTTTAATTTATGTGTTTAGTGGTTACAAAATAATAACTAAAGACAAGGACTGTGCTGTGATTTTGGTTAAGTGCACTTGCAAAATAATCACTCACAGAGAAAGTTCGAAGAGAATATATTTACACAGAGGATGGAAGGAAGAAGCAAATGATTTTCTTTTCTTTTTTTATGTCTAATAAAAAATTAGTAACTTTCTCATAACTAAGTAGACTATTTCACCCGAACCGATTTCTTGACCGTGAGTTTCGTTACAGACTGAAAATGAAAGTCACATGATAGGTTATGATTACAGTATGACACAAATAAAAGAAAGCACCGCCCAACGACCACAGGATGTGTCTCAGGTCAAACACACCTGCCCTGTCATGTGACCAAGATGAACGCTGGCTCATGCTAACGCTACATGCTAAAGTACTGACGGATTACAGCTATGGCGGAAAACTAGCCGACCGACCGGATTTACACGAGCATGAGATGCACGGTGACGTCAGACAGGTGTGTGCAACACTGTACAGTAGTTCGTTGCTTAGGAACGTAGCATTTTGTCTGCGTTTGTCATGTGCTGTGCCGTTTGTGTTGTTTACAACCCCCTTTCATCAGCTGTTAATTTTAATAACATGTATGTTGGTAGTGCTGCATAATGCGTGTGGATGCCCGCCGAGGTGTCCTGGTGTTTCTGTTAGTGTCCCATCTATATGGCTGGATAACACCCTCTCTCTGTGTGTAATATGAAACAGCTCAGCGACACCACACTCTTCATCGTCTAAAATGATTATACAGTTGAATCAACAACGCTATCCAGCTACCAACTGGCCTACAGGCTGTGATCTACACCTGCTAGCTGAAAGATGGTCTTCAAGTTATTACTTTTTCCATGTAATGTTCTGGGTTTGTTTTCTTTTTTATGTAGGCCTGCCTATCCCTCCTCTTTACTCTTTTAAAATATGACAGGAGCCTAAGATTTACTCAGAGTTCAATTGAACTGAAGAAATTTTACTTCAGTTTAGTAAAAATTGTTTATGTAATGGGGATAGGCTACATATGCGTGACTATAGTTTTCCAGTGATTCTTCCACCCCTGTGCAGACCACACCCTCCACCTCTCTGACCCTCACTGAGCAGGCATGAGACAAAGTGTTTTACTGGTGACTTTCTTTTTTGACAAAATACTCTAAATCTAGTGACAAATGCTGTACTGTATGCTAAAAAACCTTACTGTATTAGACATGGAAATGACAAACCTGAAATGGCAACTCGTGTAGCATTTTGCTGACCAATGGTGGTTGGTGGCTGGTTGATGGTGCCTGATATTGCTTTGATCCTGTGTTTTTTTATTTCTATAGGAAAAGTAAAAGCTAAAAGCAGCTAACACAGAGGTGTATTTTCTGTCTGCTGTGCCTTGGCAGCCTTAATTGTTTGTAAAAATGGGAATCCATCTGTTTTGTTGGTCACTTCATCCTTTATTTTTCCCTCTGTATTCTTCTCTCTCTGTCTCCTCTCCTCTCTTGTCCCTCCACCACCCCTCCCCCCCTCTCCCTCTCTTTGGGTCATTAGCATGTTGCTGATGGGGGCCGGTCATCCATTGAGCGTTGCAGGGAGGTTTGGCCAGGGCTGCAGCAGGCCTGTCAGGGCAGGTCATTAAGAAAACGACGGGTCGGGGAATACACAGACAAGGTTGATTGGTTTCCTGCAGCCGTCAGCAGAGCCCTGCAGCATCCTCTGACCCTGTGAGCCCCATCTAACCTGCACACACACACACACACACACGCACAGTACAGTACATGTGCCTGCACAAGAAAACACACTTGGAGACACCTTTATACACACTAACACTGAGAGCCTGTGAGCACACAGGAAACACAACCACACTTGCTCCATAGAGAATGAGTCGCAGCATACATAGGCTACATGTGTAGCGTCACACACAAAACCTACCTCTGACCAAGGGCAAAGATTATGGAAAGACAGAGAGCCATAGTGAGGTGATTACCCCGATCCTGATCCCCACAACCCAGCCTGTTACCAGTTTTTAGATCTAATAGTAATAGTGTGCAGCTTGGCCCTAATCCAGACAGACCGCCTGCTGCTCCTACTCTCTCCATGTGTTCAAGGTGGAGCCTAAGAAGTAGAAACCTAAGACAACTGACTCTAGGAATTGAGGAGTTGTGATCTTTTTGTATCACTCTTGGAGTCAGCAACAACAACAACAACAACAACAACAACAATGACAACAGCAACAAAACTCTTAAGTTGACCTCAGTTTTCTTGAAAGGTCATGGTGTGTGGGGGTGAATGTGGCTGTATGTAGGGAGGATCTCTGTCATGCGTGCATAGATGAAATGCTCCCCAGCATCCATCTCTGCTGTCTGTTGTGCTGTGAATGTCAAACCCAGAGGCTCTGACACTCACTCCCCCTTCCCACCAACCCTTAAACCCCCCTACCCTACCTGACCCTCCAGTCTCAAGCTGCCCTGGCCTACCTGATGAACGGAGCCTTCTGCCTGGGGCTTCTGTGCTCCAAATGAGCCCTATAATAATGTTACTTCAAATGTCAAAGCCAGGGTTATTAGCGCATGTGAGTGTGCGTGTGTGTGTCCAGGGGTGTGGTGCATGGTGTTGCAGCGGGGGGTGGGGGTGGGGGTAGAGTGTCTTGTGTAGCTGCCACAGCCTTCCATCCATCCCTCAGTGTAATCAAATGCATTAATGTGTAAAAATGCCATTTAGCACAACACATCCGACTGCAGGCTGGTTAGTAGATGCTGATAGACAGATAAGGTTTGACTGACAGTCCCCGGCTGTGGCCTGTCTGTGGGTGTTAGTGACACATAAGCCATTCTTCATGCTCAGGCACAATCACAGAGCCTGCTTTATACTTGTGCAATAGTTGTGAAGTGATAACATACTCACTAAATGGCACAAAGACACACCAACACAGACACACGTAAGACAATGCACACACTCCAACATTAACCCACACACAGTGATTGTTAATGCACAATATAATTGCTAATGGGACCTGTCTCAGGGGTGAAGTGGTGTTAACCTCTGATCAACCCTAGGTCAACCACTTATAGTCTAGATAGAATTCATTACATTTCACCCACTTCATCATCAGCATCTGACTGACCAATTTCACACCCATGACAATGACAAACACATGAGCATAGGGATGAAAGAAGCAAGAGGCATTTTACCCAGTTTGGCCTTCTATTCTATTTCCTCTGTTTCAAATGTTCCTATAACAGTCATTTTTCCTCGCAGGCCGGCTGATTGGATATTTTGCTGTTTGTGTTAATGATCCGGCCAAAAGTTCCCTCATCCAGCCACTCATCCAGCTAACTAGTCAGCCAGCCTCCAGGACTCGATATCAGGGAAGGCTGTGTTTGACTCGCTGAGGCTGCCACAGCACAACACAGCCGACCAGGCGGCAATTAAGATGTTAATAGATAGCTTCATAAGGCCGACAAACCGGAGGGGAAGGGGAAGGGGAGGGGGGCCCAAACCGCAACAGATTTCCAAGACTTCTAATTAATAGCGATGGCAATTAAAGTGTAATTCAGCCCTTTTCCCTATGTAGTGTTCTCTCTCCCTTGCCTCCAATTGTCTTTTCTTCTCGCCACAAGCACTGGATGGTTGTGATGCATCCTCTTTAATGTTCAGTTTCTTCATGTACCCTGTTGTTGGGAGTTTTGATAAAACACCCATGTTGAACAAGTGGGCAAAAAGTTAAATTACCCAATCGTCTCCTCAGGGCTAATCCTCTGCCTAAGATGTTGGAGTATAGTAGTATTTTTATTTTTTTTTGTGGACGATCACAGGTATTTTGCATTTCATGTCATGTATATGTAGTTTTGTGTGTGGGTGTGTGAGTGAAATGTGCATGTGAGAGAGAGACAGTAGGGCCAAGCAGCGAGGCAGGGGCAGGTGAATGATAGCAACTCTAATTAGCGGGGTGGTGGCTCCTGTGCTGCGCTGCTCGAGACATGAGTCGTCAGGGACTCTGAGGTGCCAGGCTCAGTGGGGAGAACTCAGAAAAACAGCTTTAATTGGTCGGAGTTATTTATAGACAAAGCACCTCTTTCAAGGTTAGTGGGTTAAGTCTGTTCAGTCCTCTGTGGGGACCGCCATGTTTGGTGGCAACAAACAGACCGCTGCCAAAAAACCTGCCCTGCCTCTCCATCTCCGTGGAGTCACATAACAGTACACACATAGAAAATGCAGTGCTGCACACACACATACACACATAGGTAGGTACACACTGTAGAACTGTGGTGCACCTTTCCCATGCACTTAGACATGCTGTTGACACCCTTGGCTTAGTGCAGAGCAAGAGAAAGTAAGCGCTAGAAAAAGAATAACTGAGAGAAGGAGCAAGAAAGTGAGAGAGAGAGACAGGGAGACGTGGATGGAAAAGACAAGGTGGGGAGGTTGCTCCTGGGTTGAATCCCTCATTGGAGGCGTCTTCATCTGCCGCCCAATCCTCCCGGGGGCCCCTACTTCTCCATTTCATTAGTTTGTCAGCCTGCACGAAGGATTGTGCATTAGGCCTTTAATTTAGTGGATAGCCAGAGGCTAGCTATGCTGCCTGGTGTGACTCTCAGCTCCAACAGGCTGGAATCTAACTAGGATCAGCTTAGCTCAACCTAATGCACCACACACACACACACGCACACACACACACACTACAGAGCACCCACCCAGTGAGAGACAGAGAGAAGGTGGGAGGTCCATTCGTGTACTGTATATACGCATCAATCTGTGTAATGTGCAGATGGATAGTTTGGAGGCAAATAAAAAATTGACAACACAGACAGCATTAAAAAACACACAACAAATGCAGAAAACACAGAAATCCGACAGTGGTACACAATAGGAATGGCTTTCAATGTGATAGTGTTCCCTCGAAACTTCTGTTATGACTAAATATAATTGCAATGCACAGCAATTTATATATCCACCAGTCTACTGTAAAAACCCATGTCTTGAATACACAGTTTGCATTGAGCAATTATATAATCAGTCATATCCCTTAGAGTGTCTATCCACCAGTCCAAGCAGCATCTATCAGTGAGTGTGAAGTGTAGCTAGTAGCTACACCCGAAGCATCAAAAGCTTTTCTCTTCCAGACTGGAGGAGCTGCACTTTGAGAGCCTGTCTCTCAATGTCATTCAGTATATCCATTCAGCAAACTGACATGCAGTGGCACTGCTGAGGGCCGGGCAGGGTGTGGGTGGACTTCCAACAGAACAACAACTGTATGTCACAAAGCAACAAACAATAAGCACACATGTACACGCTCTGAGCCACCCAATTAGATAGACACTTGGTGCATTAGCGTGAAAGCAGTGCACCCACACAGCGGCAGGGACACATCGAACAAAGAGCAAAAGACAAAGCCCAGTGTGAGAGAGCGAAGTTGTCCATCTGACACCCCAGCAGAAAATGTCCTCTTACATCTCCTTGTTTTCTTCTTCTTAAATGCTGCTCCCTCTTCTGTGACCCTCCCCCTCCGACTTTTAACCCCCCAGAACCCCTCACTCTTACTCACCCTCCCCGGCGAGCTCCACAGCTTCCCCCCTGTTTTTGGGATGGGAGAGGAGGCCTAAGGGGGGGTACTGCGGCTGTTGGTAGGGATGGGGGGCCCTTCTTTTGTTTCCTGTTACAACATGCATTTCATGGGGAGGCCTGGCTTCTGACCCTGCCGAGCACACACTGCGCCAAGGCTGGGAGCTCCAAGGGAAAGGCCCATCTGTGGCATCCATCAGGGCTGCGCTCTCCCGCTGAGGTACTGTCAGAAGCCTGAGGGGGTGGCGGTGGTGGAGGGGAGGCTTGCGGGGGCATGATAGGGAGGGGCCTGGGGAGTTTGTTGAAGAATGGGTATGAGGTTGGGGGGTTAAAATCAAGCCGAAAAAACAGACATGGGGAACACAGGGTCCTCCTAAATTCGAGGTGGAGGTAAGGGGAGGAGTGGAAAGGGGCACTGTGTGTGTGTGTGTGTGTGTGTGTGTGTGTGTGTGCGTGCGTGTGCATAATTGGAGCAAAAAAGAATAGTATAAACACTAAAACATATGGATCTCAAGAATCTGAATGGAAGTGGGAGTAAGGCTGACAGTTCCAACAAACAGTTATGATTAATTAAACCATTTATCCTTTTAGTTGCATAATATGTAATATATATGTATATTTAGAATGTGATATTGCACAATACACCATTAAAGCACCAAAACAATGTCCTTGTAATTTCACAGTGTCCATAAGTTTGGGCTGAAAATAATGCTTTAGTTTCAGCAGCAAATGATCAACAGAGTATATTACAAAGAGTGCCTGAACGTGTTATTGAGTCAACCCTCACGCACACACAAGAGCTGACTCACAAACACGAATGGCTGCCGATGAAACAATTGTTTTATTTTGTGAGGGCATACCAGAGACAGAGGTTTTCAAATACCAAGAGCCCAGGTAAAAGCTGCTGAGAGTGGAACTGAAAGACACCAGATGTTGCTCTCTGCCTCATCTTTGCCATTCCTTTCTCACTGAAGACTCTCTTATGTTGTTGCACATACTTGAGGCACTACTGAGGGAGAAAAGTGGATTGGTTTGAAGGTCCGTTTAAATAAAAATACTTCAGCAAGTATGACAGGCAGGGTGTGCTCTGGATAAATGCAGTGCTCTCATGCCAGCTCACCGAAACTGATTGATTGACTTGTAAGATGTCATGGACAGGCTGGAGAGGCAGGGAGAGAGAGCGAGGCAGAGAGATGGCGAGGATATGGCTACTCTGGGATGGAAGATGAGACGTATATATGCGTGTGCGGATGGGGCATTTGCACAGTTGATATACACACCCTTACACATACATCTATGCGCACAGCTGGCCAGCTCTGGCCTGGTTCTGGTCAGTTGCCCGTGGCCACGCGGGCACAGGAGTCAGCTGTCAGTCTGTGACGGATTGATACAGACACCCCCCCGGTCCCTCCGCCTCCACCTCCGCCCCTGACACTCCCAAACCTCCACCTCCATCCCTCAATCCCTCCAGCCCTCTGCATCCCTCCTCCTCCTCTTCAGCAGCTGGCCCATGCCTGGTGGGCATATTTGAATGGAGACGTATTGAAGAGGGAGGCAGTGGAAGAGGGGGAGCTTGCCTCCATCTTGACTATGGCCTCTATTAGAACATGCCCTCCTGTCACCCAAGCATAGCCACTCTGCTGGCTTCATATCTGTTAGCCATGTTAGCTACGACACTCTGGGCCCTCTATCACTTCATCTGGCCTGCTGACAGCAGCCTGCTGGAGGTCCCTCTGTGCCTGTTGTCCTGTCCACTGTGGACTGGATGTCTTACTCTCCTCCAGCTTTTTCACTATCATATAGAAGATGCCCTAAGCATAGGGGACCATGGGTGGTAAATTTGATCTGTTTGTGGGAATTATCTGGTATTTGTGTCAAAACAAATACCAGATATTATTTTGAAGGGGCACTTTCACACATGCAGATCAGTTTCCCACTCACCCTCTGAAACAGTTGAGATGTCGAGAAAATGAGCCTGATGATATGATCAGGTTTGAGCTTTGAGACTATATCTTTCACTAGGCAGATGGTGCCTTAGCAAAGATGCAGTTGAGCTGCACTGAGGAAAATGTAGGAGCTGTTGTTTTCAGAGCTTGGCTAAAAGTAAGGACATTTTCTCCTGCGCTGTACTGTTTGACCATTCTTTTCATTGAAAATCTTCCAAGTCCCTTAACTTTATGGAGGCACGACACTAAATCACTGGAGCACCTCTTTAAGTATGGGAAGTAAAAGACTGCAGATTGTGCCTGATCCCCAGTGTCTTCCATTACTGTTACAAAGACTGTAACGGCATCACAACGATGGTTCAAAGACAGCACTGACTTGTGGTAGGGAAACTAAAACAAAGGGCAATCTGTTGTGCCACGTGCTGAAAACCTCCTGCCTATGATATTTTGATGCTTAATAATAACCTGTTGTGACTCCTATCGGACACTCATCGTAGTTTCTACGGCTACTAAAAGTCTTGTCAAGTGCAGTCATCTTATGTGTTTGACCAGATGACACAACTCTTTTTTTTGTTGTCGACTGAAGAGCCAGTGATGAACCAAGATATTTGAGTTTTCATCAAAGCCAATTCAAAGCTAATGATAGCTAACTAATGACATCAAATGTATATTTGAACTCTTCTGGTCTTGCTGTTCACATCTATATTGAGATCTCCGTGCCTCTATCCTTCTCTGTCTCTCCTTCCATCTCTTGGCTTCACTGTCTGTCTGTCTGTCTCTTTCTCCCGGACCAGTGTGTGAAGTGTAATTGAAGGAGCAGTCTTCACATGGCCCACAGGCATGGAGGGGACATTGTGTGCGCTGTGGCGGCAAATTGCTCTCCTTGCTCCTCCGAGCCTATACCTCTCCTTCACTTCTCTCCTCCTCCTCCTCCTCCTCTCTTCATACTCTGCCCATCCTCTCACTAGTTTATTAGTCAGCCCTCTCTATCACCACTCTCAACTCCCTCCCTGCCTCATCCTCACACTCTTACTCAACTATTCCATCTCCTCCTGCAGTCTTTCAGACAGATGTAAAATACTTATTTTCATATGATTTCAAAGTATTGAATTTCATGTGTGTGAGGATACAGTGAAAAGTTGTGTGAGAGGGCAGACCTACAAACTTCTGGGTTGTTAAGCTAAATTCCCACAATAGAAAACATTACTTTTTACAAAATCCTACACAAGCAGCCATCTTTGATCATCCCAAAACCCCATGTGAGGCTTCCCTGCAAAGGCTTTGGAAAGACCACAGATTTAATTATTCACTATGCTGGTCTGCCAGTCAGGCCAGCATGTCTAGTCCAGAGACAGTGCTTGAGGACTGGTTGAGTAAAACTGTGAAAGTGTACTGCAACTGAAGGTGCATGCAGAAGAAAGAGAGCAGAGGGGGGGAGTGAACACACCCTCTTGGGTTAGTGGAAGTGACAGAGCGTCTATGATAGGGGATGCGAGAAGTCTCCAATATGAAGAGCGGTTTCAGCAGCCTGCCTGGAGAGAAGCACACAGAACAGGAAAGAGCTACAGAGAATGAGTGAGGGAGATAGACAGAGGAGAAAACCTGAGGGAGGGAAAATAGGGAGAGGGGAGAGTGGTATTCGGGCCGAGACGAAGAAGCGCATGCTTCATTAAGTGAGGAAGTAATCCTGGCTAATTAAGGCTCTCCATGACAGCACTGTCAAGGATGACTGATCCTTCAAATGGCACCTCCCTCTCCTGACTGACAGCCAGCCTGCTCTCACCGCTTTGAAGGTGAGAACTTTCTTACTTATTCCCACAGCTTTTTTTTCCCTTTGTCGCCTCTTATCCCCAATTCAAAGTGTTTTTCTTTGTTTTTGAATCTCATTATCATTTTGCAGGCAAGTGTATGTGAGTGGAGGGAAAAGGAGGGAAAAGTGTGTGATGGCTTATGCGTGTGTTTGTGAGCCTATATGCATGCTTTCTTGCATACAGTATGCGTGTGTGTGCGATTGGGTGCACGTGTGTATGTGTTCCTATGTGTGCAGTAATTGCTGCAGTACCTGGGCAAAATACGGGGGGAAATTAGTGGATGGAAGGCGCAGCCCATTGATTTCTTGACTAATTAATCAGCCGCATTGGCTCCATGTGGATCCAGGCTTATTGAGTGGAGGGTTGGCGCAGGGCCCTTTATGAGCCCATAATGATTCCTTAGCCCACAGGGTCAGGGCCTCATCTGGCCTTTAGCACAGCTGTGGTAATACTACACAATATAGAAGCTTAGGAAGCAACTGTGCCTTGGCTCAAAGTTCATCCTCACATTAAATGTAAACTTTGATGTGATTGTAACATCAGTGTATTGACCCAAGCAATACAGTTATGTTTCACTGGCATCACTTTTTTTGTGGAGCAGCATGTTTAGCTCTTATTTATAGGGCTCATTTTCACAGTGGGGTGCTTTCTTTACATGATCCATTGTGAACACCAACTAGACACCATACAACCACATGTGTGCACTGACCTATGCCATTCTCAGAGGAGCTATGTTGACAGTTAGTGTCCCCCTGCAGGAGAGCCCACATGAAACAGCAACCTGAGCTGAAACCAGAGAGAGCAGAGGCCATGGTATATGACCCAGACGCCCAGACAGGGTAGTACTGTCCTGCCTGACATCAATCCTTGCCCCCCTCACCCCGACCAGCACGACTCAGCCCAGCTCAGCCCAGCCCGCCCCAAAACAGGGAACTACGACGAGCTGCTCGTAAACATGCCTATAAAAGTCCTGTTTGTATTGCACCAGAAGGCAGCTCTGTCCCAACCCCCAGGGGCTCACGTGAGCAAGCGCTCAGAGTTGGCCGACTATCTTGGGGCCACAGCAATCTGAGTGTCACAACAGGTGTCTGTGTGGGTATGTATTGCACAACGTCCATGCATACCCACTGTATCATTGTTCTTTCATTTATGCCTGAGCATCTATGAATGAGAAGTCTGCAAGAAAATACTTAACCTTTAAGAAAATACTGTAATTGAGTCATTTTGTGTAATGTATTAAGTAGTGTTGGAAGTATACAACATGATGCAATTGATATAATTCAAATAATTCGCGTGCACGTGTCTGTGTCTGCACTTTTTTTTTTTTGCGTGGATGCACATTTATCTGTGAGTGCAAGCCTGTTGGAATATGTTCAGATACTTAAAGTGTATGAGTCCACTTTCCTCAGCTCCGTGGGGATTTTTTAATGGGTGGCTGCATTAACGCAGCCAGGCTCTAATAGCCTCCTTGAGGTTTTTTTCCCTCAGAGTGCCAGCAACTCATGAAGTAGATGATTTAACAGCAAGAAGCCTCTCCATCACATGCAGAGTTGGAGATAAAAGCCAACTGGAGCTGGAGAGGCAGTAAGCCATCATTCTAGGGGACTGAAAATCAGTTTATCCATACACTTTGATAGAATTAACAAATTATAGCTAGTGATTGTACCAGGTGGGTGAGTAAAACAGGTTATTTGTATGTATCCAGATTATAGGTGTATGTGCAAAGAAAACACATATTCACACAATCCAGACATGTGAGACCACTTCTCAGGGATTTAAATTTGACTTTACCTTATTGTATTTAAAGTGTTAGAGATTTTTTGGTTACACCTAGTGCCCAATAGAGAACCTTGCTGGTTACATGTGAGTGTCAGAATCGCTGGCTGTGAGCTGTCATGCTGCTGCTGCTGCCGCTGAGATGGACAACAGTGGCTTTCTCCCATTCAATCCCATAAGCTCCCTCTGTAAGCTCCCTGGTTCCCTCGGGTGGCTGGACTGGAGTTAAAGCACTAAGACCCAGGCAGTTAAAGTTTACAGTGTCGTAAAGAGGACTCACGCGGGCCAGCTCTCTAAAGATAACGCTAAATACACAGTGATTACAGTGTATGGTCAGTGGGTTGGAACTTGGAACTACGGATGGACACAAAGATGATTTGCAGATACTCAACTGTACAACATGTATGTGCACATATTTTTTTTGAGACTTGACAATATGTCCTTGAGTACTTTCAGTCATGCACATAAGTGTGGGTGTGTCCACATGTATCTAATGCTATCTGACTATACTATCTTAACACCTCTTATCATGTGCTGACTGAGCTTGATTGCACTTGCATGTATGTATGTTTTTTTTTGGTTTTTTTTCAAAGTGGTGATTAGCCTTGTGCCAAGTAACCATTTGATTATAATGATGCCTGTGAGGAAGACTGCAGTGCAATGTGAAATAAGCCAAACTTAGAGAACACAGAACCGCATGAGGCTTCTGTGGCTTCACGTTCCCTAGTTTCCACTTTGCAGCTCCCCAGTGATGTCCTGTGTGTGTGCATGAGAGAGAGGGAACGAGTGAGAGAGCAAGAGAGAGAGCAAGAGCAAGTGAGAGAGAGAGCGAGAGCAAGCGAGAGAGAGAGAGAGAGAGAGAGAGAGAGAGAGAGATTGTGTTTTAGAGTCAGTGAGCACATAGGGCCATTTTTATCCACAGTCACAAGACGCCAGTATAGGGTTAGAACAGAGATGAGCTCCTTCTCTCAGAATAGTCCGTAGGAGGCCATGAGGCCCCCGCCACTGACCCTGGTCTGCATTCCAGTTGGCAGACACACAGTTGTTGGGTCAGACATGGTTCCTGTGCTGGCGAGGGACAAGATGACATAGAGGGGGGGGACAGTGAGTGATGCAATGTGGCCCATTTTACCACTGACAACTGCACTTCATTTTACACATCCCTATATGGGGAAAGAGAATAGGTGTTGTAGTGTGTGATTTTACCTCTCCACTTTTTTTCTTGCAACTGTTTCTTGTCTGTATCACTGGTTCCCACACTGCCCCTCTGTATATGACTTGCCTCGAAGCCTGAGAACTTCTCTGTCTCAGTCTAACAAAATGGGTTCCTAAATCATACATCCCTTGGCCTTCCCATGCAACAAACCAGTACCTCCCTATAACCCACCCCCTGAAGCTTAACCATAAAAATATCACTCTATTGCTTCCACGATGCATGCCTGGAATAGCTTCCATTGGGAATAAAAATACCTAAATACAGCAGGACAATTTTGAGTGTAAGGGGTCAGAGGAAGGTGAAGGGGTACAGCAACAGTAAAAAGAGGGGTGTTGCAGCAACCGCCAACTGCACTGTATTATGTGAGGGACTAGGACTGATTTGCAAAAGAGTAGAGGCCGATCCAAAGATGGTGCCTTTGACAGTGGGTGTATTTATGTTCTCAAACAATCTGATAAAAAAGACTGAGAGCAACTGATGAGGGTCGAGGTCAAAGTGTGCAAACAGATTAAATTGCAGCAAACTAATCAGTGAAGAATTGTGAATTTTCTCAGGTATATAATGTTGCTAAATGTCTCATCTGTTTCATATTCACACAGTAACAGTCACACCTCCAAACGTCCCGGTGCAACCACACTATTTGTTGGCCAAATGGAAGTTGGAGCCTTGCTCAGGGGTGTCGTGGCAGTAGTTGCAGCTTTCTCCACCCACAGTTTTCCAGCCTGTCTGGCAATTTCAGCCATCGTCACTTCAGTCTCAAGCTTGCTTCTCTGACCTCTGGGCTACCACCACCCCTGAGCACAAGTGTTACAGACACACAGTTTGGAGGCTAGCTGTGTATATGGAGATTGAGCACTGATCTGTGTCTCCCCAGTGGGAATGAGTATATGGAGTGGTATGGAAGTGTTGTATGGACTCTGTCTTTTATTTTCAACACCCTACTCCCAGGTGGTGACAGCCCTCTGCTAAGTGCGGTAATAGCCAATTGATTTTGTTCTCTTTTTTTGTTGGTGGCTAGACATAAATCAAAGTGTCTGTCAGGACCTCGATGTAGTTGGGAGGGGTTGTGTGAGTATGTGTGTGTGTAATGGGGGTAGTGAGGGTTCTGTTTGGACTGGGAGAGTGTCAACAATTAATCCAGCCTCTGATCTGCAGGCCACCGCTCTCCTGACCCTCAGTCACAATCCAATTGGGACAGCAGCTTCACAAATGGGCTAAAATCAACACAGAGAATCCTGCCACTGGGTCCACTAGATTTTACAGGGTCATCCTGTATAACATTTGGTCTTAAATCTCCATACAGCATAAAGCCTTTTTTACAATCTCATGCCAGAGATTGTGATTTTTTATGAAGTGCAATTTAACATTGTCTTTTTTCTAGCATACTATTTGCATGTTGTAATATAGGCTTTAAATGTATGCAGCCCTGCGTTTATTTCACAGGAGAAAATGTAAGTAACTGCAAATCCTGAGCTACCCTCCCTCATGAATCCCAGACACGGGGAAAGAGGTGGAATCATAGAGAACACAGATGTGAGCAACACTGGAACCATGTTAATCCTTTTAATTCAATTATGGTAAATAGGGACAGGGCTTCCTTCAAAACAAAACACAATATGCAGGAGTTCAGCAGGCAGTGGCAGGGGGAGCCTCTGATGTAGAAAGACTACCCAGTGGGAGGCCTGGTGGTTTCCTGGGATACCTCCCAGCTCCCAAGACCCCCACTGGGGCTTTCCCCCAAAGGCTCTCCCTGGCCCAGCACTTGCCTGTGGAATAGGGTGGCAGGGCTGGACAATGGGCTTGGAACCACACACACACACACACAGTGTCCCTATGCAGCCAGCTGTGGTCATTCCTATACAGACCTAGTGGGGAGGTGGAGGTGGAGAGAAAGCAGAGGGATGGCTGGTGTGTAATGTGTCAGGCTGAGTATTAAACGGGGATCTGCCAAAGTGCTTTGGGGCCTGGCTAGTTTATTCCTCCTGAAATGATTCTGTGCAGCAGTAACCTGCTAGCCCAAGCCAGACTGACACCAGCACCTCCTCTGCTATGAAAGAGAGTGTCTGTTCCTTGGGATGAACACAGGACAGAGAGAGGGGGAGCAGAGGGGGCTGAGAAAGGGAGTATGTTTTTGAAACAGTTAGACAATCTGTTTGGATTAGGCCCACTGCCGAAGAGACATGGAAATGATGGGCAGCTGCGACGAGGGGAGGAGAGGAAGAGAAGGGGGGAAGAGGAGAGGAGAGGAGAAGAGAGAGGGAGGGGGAGACAGATGGAGAGGAAAGGTGGTGGTGGAGGGGTTGAGTAGAGGCAATGGGGGGAGGAGAGGAGAGGAGAGGGGTCGGAGACTGGAATCTCAGGATCTAAGGCTCTTTTTGGCTTGATGGTTCCCAGATGTTGTAGGCCCCCTCACCCCTCCTTCCCTTCAGTGTTTCTCTGCTATATTGAATACACAGGAGCCCAGTTAGACATGCGGGACAGATGGGTCAGTGGCTGTGTGGAGATGGGCCTCCTGTGGACCAGGGGAAATGGGAGGCAAGAGGCATCCTCTCCTCCCAACAGACACAGGCCAGAGGGGGCAGACCTGGCTATGTTTTCTTATCCTCTCTCCACCCCAGGCAATCGCTTAGGGTGACGGCTGCATGTGTGCAGATGTTTGTATTAACGTGCACACATGCATGAATACCTGTGTGCATATGCAATTATGTGCACACTTACACATGCATGCTTTTTGTGCAATGACCATCAGCGTCAACAACTTGGGCTGCATGAATAACAGTAGAGGAATAGAAATGTGCACAGTCTGGGGTGTGTATTCTTCAGAAAACTGCACTGCATACATTGCAGACTGCAGAGTATGTGCAGGTGCCTGGTCACACTGTAGCCAGTGCTGAAATTCTGGCTCTGCTAGATTTACAGCCTCTGGCTGTAGCCGGCCATGTTTCAGGATGACGGCGTGTTCTCCTCCACCTATCTGCTAAAACGCTTACACTCCTCAGCTCTGCTCCACACTGTCTCTCCTCTGCTCAGTCCTCCTCAGCAGCAGAAAGTGTTGTGGCCATATATTAGCAAGTTGTTGACTGGCCACTGAAGTGCACATTTGTCAACATATTAGAAGGTGTCAACACATGAACAACAGCCCCTCGGCCCACCCACCTTAGTTCATTTCTACTTTCATCCTTCTACCTTTATTAAGTCAAGAATTACAGGAAGGCGAGCCCATTAGGATAGGTGGTAAGAGCCGAGTTACTCACTGTGGTTTGTGGTCAGGTTTGGATGAATTAGTTTTCAATGAACTCATTTGTAATCCGCTAACAGTTTTCTTTTTAAAGAGACTAACCATCCAGAATTTGCTGGTACAGTAAAAGTCCTGAGCCACATGCAACTACAGTTACAGAGTTTTCCTTACATCTGCTCAGCTCAGAGGTATACTGTGTGCTGAGCTGGATTCAGCCCAATGTTCTTATCCCAACTTTGTGAGTCAAAGCTGGGCGGCTCAGAGACAGTAAGCCCTCTAGTTAGAGAGGGCTTGAGTAGGCTGCTGTATCGCTTAATTGTGAATTGGTGTTTAACTGTTCACACATATGCTTGTTTCAAGTCTCAGGAGTTTCTGTATCCGTCTCAGGGCTTTTAAACCCAGAGCCACACGAAGGGAATATTTCACAGAAGCCCTCACTTAATTTGTGGTCATGGTTGCCAGATATGGAGAGAGACATTCTATCTCCCCAGAGACGGGTGGATATCCTCCTCTGGATGGGGTGGGGGAGGGTATTTTCGGAGCATCTCATGGCTATTACTGGAGACCTGGGGATGGGAATATGCTCGTATGTGTGCGTGTGTGATGTGAAGAGGAGGGGAGGGAAGAATTGGGGGAGCCGCTGTGATCAGGATTCCACAGCTGGCTCATGTCACTCCCTGACCCTTTCCCCCACCTATCCCCCACAAAATAAAAAGTCTAGACTGCGCCCTGTGTCTCAACACTTCACAGAGGCAGACAAAAAGGCATATGGAGAGATAGACAAGATAAACGAAGCCGTAACTTTCTCTTCCCCTTAAGGACTTGGTTCAAGAGACTCTCTATAGACTTTTTAGACTTTGCTCTTCATGGCAAGACACGGTGTCTATTAAGCCCATTAATAAATAAAGCAAGGCAATAGCGCCACCAAAGAAATAGATATCACACTATTACTTATTTAACCACTCCGCTGAATTATTTATTGTTTATTCCAAATGATCTTTTTTTCGAGTGTACACTTTCAGCTTGGGTATCCCATGTGAGCGCTAGCAGCGGCAGATGATTTGGATAGCCAAGTTCAACTTGGAGGAGTTTGTGAGGGGGAACGTACGGCTGCTGGTGTAAAACTCCTGCAGGGGGTTGGGGAAAAGATCCTTGATGATCATGTTACTGACATCAAAGAATAAGTACACCAAAGTCAACAGCCAAGCAGTATTAAACACCCACTGAAAGACAGACACACACTCTCTCGCTTCCTCCTCTCTCATACTCATTTACTCTCTACGTCTTCCTCGCTCTGTTCCTGAAACACTCAGGGTCCATGGAGACAGATAAATTATGGGCCTAGTGGCTTTTTGAAGTCTGCTCAGCATCAACACCAATAAACGCCAAGCATGGCCCGCCTCCCTGCTCCTAAATTAAGTAATTATTACCTCTGGTGTGACTTGGCCATGTGGGCCATAGTAATACTGTGCTTGGATAGGGCTGCAGGCCTTGGGTCAGCAATGAGGAGAGGCAGTGGAAACAAGTGGAGCATATGTCCTCTAATGAAATAAAGACCTCAGCTATATCCAAGCTGAATGATTTACACTGAGGCATAGTGACCTCTGAGAATTCACGGGTCAAAACTGGTGCATCCCGTCTTCAGCGCCTGGCACACGCGTATTAATGGGTAGTAATTATTCAGTCAGTGTTCAGTGTCGTGTGTGTTTCTTTATAACTTCCATACCTCTTAGCTGCAGCACATGCACGGAATTAATCATCATCAGTAAAGAGTTCCATCACACAGATGGTTGAAAGCACACAGAAGGATAGCTGGATAGTCTAAGACAATACTTGGATTCGGGGTCTCGGTCAGTTACGCAAACTCGATTTCTGCAGAACTACAGACTAATAACAGTAGCTGGCACTTTTATCAAATTAAATGCCACAGTATCAAGTATAAAAAGAAAAAAAAAATCAGCAGCTTAAAACAAAAGGATGGAGAATTGCCAAAGCACACTGGAGAGAGGAGAGTGAAGTTGAGGGAGAGCAGGCTCTCATTCTCTCAGAGCACCCTTTAAAGTAGTGCCAAGGCCCTTTCTTGTGCCATTGCACTGCATCTGCCTATGAGGAGAGATGAGGTGCTTGGCCCACACCTCCTCTCCTCGTCCCTCCTCTCCTCTTCCCTCCTCTTGTCTCCTCTCCTCTCTTCTCTTGACACACGCCTGTCTGGCTGCTGCAGCAGGGAGATTGTATAACCCAAGTGTGTAAAACAGTCTTTTACGGCATTGTAAAGATTTACTATTGGAGTAAATAACGGTGGGAGAACAGGGCTTTTAAATGGAACCCAATCAATATGTCAGAGGAGGCTGCAGTAGAGGACAGGGCTGTGTCTGACGCCACACACAGGTGGATGGGGTAGATCAGTGAGCGGCCCACAGAGGAATACTGGGAGGAAGTCTCAACCTCCTACCTCAGCGGAAAACTGCCAAACAAAACTTCAACGTGATCAATAATTCTGTATTTTGGACAGTAAACTGCTATGAGACAAAAATCAGTCAACTTGTGGCATACATTGTCAAAAACACACACACGTGCAAACACACATACATTCTGGAGTAAATTCAACACTTTGCTCACTTAACAGGAACACGCACATGGGTGTACAGAGAAATGCAGACATGCAATAAATTTCAAACCCTGTGAAAGCTGCATTGGTGCTCTCTCTGTCTCTCTCTCTCTGTCTCTCTCTCTCTCTCTCTCTCTCTCTCACACTCACACACTCACACATACTCTGCCCCTATAGACACTCACACATTTACACAGAGACACCCCAGCCTCATGAGCAATAAATCGCACAGCCCATCTAACAAGTTCATTTCCGCAGGCCAGAGAGGATGGGTCCTCTGACTTTGGAGTCAGCAGCCTTGTGAGGATCAATGGCAAGAGACGGAGAGCGAGGGGCAAGGAATTGAGCTGAGATACAAAAATCAATCAGCAATTTAATCGCTTCGAGGGGGAAGACAGAAAAAAAGAGGACGAGAGAATTCCACTGCTTTTTTACTTAAAAAAGCAGCACTTTGATTTAACCCTTTGACATATAGTATACATCTCTCTGTTTTATTGAAGCTTTTCTCTATGACAGGAGACGCTCCAATGGGAGCAAATCTATTTTCAGACTCCAGATCACACAACCACTGTTTCTCTCTACAGTAATAGATAAGACTAAGTTAATGTGTCAGGAATAGAGTAGGGCATATATGAGAAATTCCATTGTTGAGCTTCAGGTTTTAACTGTGCACATGCTTTTGTCAAAGCTTGATCACAGTCATTATGTGCAATCTAAGAGTGTCTGCAACTTCAGTAAAAGATGCAGATGGATAAATACCTTGTTCCTCAAACAGGAAGTGAGGTCAGAGGTAAGCTGTGTGGGAGGAGTTTTAGAGCATTTTACTGCTGATGATAAAATTGCTTGATGGAGGAAAATTCCTGCAGAGGAAGTGGTTGATTTGGGGCTCGGTGTTGAGGAGGAACTCCTTTAGGTCAATGTCCGTGGCTTGGAATTGACGCTATTGAACGGGCAAGCTTTAGACTAATAAAATGAGTGACAGCCTCTGGCTGCAGAATCGAAGATATGGATCCTCTCAGGAGAAAAAAAGCAAGCTGGAAAAAACGAAAACATAGAGGCACTCCTCAAATCAGCTTGGCTCGAGGAAGAGACTCAATAGAAAGGGAGTGAGTTAATTGAAAAATGTGGCCATCTTTCTGTGAATGGCAGAGGATTTGAGTGTGTTTTGGTGTGCATATATCTGCCGACTTGCATCTGTGTCTCTGTGGGCACACACAGTATATTTTTTCATGAGAACAGCGAGAGAGCTTTACAAGTTTAGATTTTGTGTATCTAATATTTAAGGATGTTTGCGGCTACATGTGGTGTGTACATAAGTATACCTGTGTGTATGTGTGTGCACATGAACATATATATTTGTGTGTCTGTGTGTGTGTACTAGATTGGTGGGGCGTAACAGGCTGATTCCTCCAGAACTCAGGCATTGCTGAAACTTAGCAACAGGAGCCAGGGGCCTCCCTCCCCAGAGAGGCTGGCTGCCGAGACACATTCATTACCAGCCCAGAATCTTGGGCTGGATTAAAAATTCATGCTGTTTACAACAACAAAAGGCCCCCCGTTAAAGAATATGAGCCCTTCTGAACAATGGCTTCACCAAACCGTGAGCAGATCGCTGACATCTCAAAGGAGACCAGTGGTTGTGTGTGCATGTGTGTTTGAATTTGTGTGCTGCTAACAGCTAGTGTTGTGCTTTCTCAGTGTATGCAGAGCACCTTCATAGGCAGTGGTGATATAAATAATGATACTGTTTACTGCAGCAGGGAGTGAAAACAGCCTGAGGGCACTTGAATAAGGACACGATTCCCTCAAAGTCTTGTGCCTTGTCATGCTGTTCACACCCATAATAAAGGAGCATGTATTCTCTGTGTAACGCATGTGTCTGTAGGAGCCAGTGCGCTTTCCTTGGAAGGAGCCGGATTCTGTGCCTAGTTTGTGAGCCTGTCTCTGCTCGGCTCATTGACAAGCGCCTGTGTGCTGTGTTGTTGGCGGATTTGTTGGCAAAGGGACGGCGCTTATGAGCTCTATTCAGTGTTAATTAGCACACTCCACAGTGATCATTATATCAGGTTCCTGTGGTGACGTCTGATTGCATTGTCCCTGTGGGGTGCGGAGGGGGTGAAGCTTTACCAATGGGGGAGCACCACACACATACTGTACACATACACACACACATTTCTCTCACACCACACATGCAGACGCATACCCTGCATATGAAAACACACTGTCCTGCACGGGTGTGCTTCAACATGCAATGTCAAGATGCATCAGGATATAAAAGGGAAGAGCACAGGGGCGCAGAGCCAGGCGCTCACATGAACAGCCACCTCCCCGTTGCATTAATGCCACATGGAACAGGTGCAAGGTCAAACCACTACGCCAATAATAGATGCTCCTCATCATTCTCAAAAATAGTTCTCTAGTAGCCACTAAATGTTTCAGTAAGGTTGTATGCTGTTTGTATTACTGTGATGTGGGTGAGGTGAAAGGCCATGTGTGTACAGGTCGGGGAGATCTCATCTGTGTGTGCCCAGCCCTGACCTTTCACCTGTCTTCTCCATCAGCGCAGAGGGGCTGACAGCACATTGTTGTGCTCTGTTGGCCTGCTGGGCGGCCGTTTTCTCCTCCCGAATGTGTTATGAAAAAGTCAGTTAACAGGCTGAAATGGGTGGGAGCAGCAGTGCACACTGTGGTGGCGGCCTTCAAATGCTGCCATTTGAAAAAGTTACTCACTGTATCTCCCTGCAGGGACCATGAATTCATAGAGTTAATAAGATGGTATTATTCCATCAGAACACTGTGTCCTAACAACTCAGGCTATTCCTGAGGGGGCACTGGCTCATGAGCCTGGTGACATTGCATAATGAGGAGGATTGGGGGTGATTGTCACCCACCAATCCACCATCAGTGGCGCCTGATGCGGGGCACCTGTTTTTTTCTGTAGGTTGCTCTCCTGGGGGCCTGGCTCAGGTTTCAGCATGTCTTCTCCAGAGTTCACCAACTGCCATCTCCCAACCATGGCATCCCACTGTAACAGTGACTGACTGACAGGACACTACCTATGACTGTCATGTGCTCTACAGCACCGAGCCTTTCTCATCATGGGGCTGTCATCAAGGCAGCACATCTACCGGCACAGCGGTCTGCTTGGTGTGTGTGTGTCTGTCTGTTTCAGTATGGTCTACTTGAGTATTCATTATCTTTATTGTTTTTAAATATATGTGCAGGGGGTATACACAGCATGAATTTATTTCTCCAATTTCAGTTGGCAGTATTCTACACTTCATGTGTATAGATTCTCTATAAGGAAATACACAGTGACCCGGCAAAAAGATTAAATTATACATTTTGAGTAGAACTTTCAAACAGCTAAAAAAGTCTGATTACAGAAAATATATTTATTGACCTCAGATGAGTTTAGAAATTATATCTAAGGGAAGTATATAAGGAATAAAACAGGCAATGAAAGCATGATGAAATAAAACAGGATGTTTTAGGAATTCTATTAAAATAAATTCATTCATTTGTTATAATATGAAGAATTCAACATTTCTGATCAATTTGCCACTTTGCACACTACTGATTTAAATAATCAAATAAATCAGATTTGTATGATCAATAACTGCACTTGCCTTGAAATACAGTGCCTCATGAATGTGTACTACAACCTTGAAAAGGCCATTGTTTTGAATTACCTCATCTGAACATGTGAATTCATGTTGCTTACAAGCAATGAGTTTCTGTTAGACACAGGCCTCAGGCAGAAGCAAAGAATTCATTTAAGTCCTTGATTTTCTCTCCATACAGGGAGACTTAATTGGAGCCCTGGGTAGGTGTTACAGTAAATGAGAAAAAAAGTGTAATACTGCATTTATTTTATAAAGTAATGTGTATTTGTGCTAATCCAATTTATGGTTGAAGTGTGGCCTGAAGAAAGCCTTTGGTTAAGTTTGCCTGTAGTTCACCACTGTGTCCAGTCCTCTGGGCCTCTGGACCCACCATGTGGTTCTCCACTCACCAGATGCAAAATTAAAGGTTCCCCTGGCGGCAGCTACTACTCATCTTCATTTAAAGCCTCAGTCTTTTGAGGCGCAGGGGAAACCACTCGATAGCAACAACTGTATAAAACCAGGGGAATACCATCCAGATGCCGAGCAAGTAAATGCAAAAGAATGAACCGGCCTCTTTTTCACCTAGGAAAGAGCAAATGGCTTTTGTATTTGTGAATGAGGCTGAGCTCATTTGATGAATACAGTCCTCGCTTCCCTCTCTGTGGGATTGAAATGCCAACTATCTCTCCATTCCATCCCTCGTTGCTCTCAGCTCTTCACCGTCGCTCCCTAAATGCAAGGCCCTAACTTACACAACTTGAAAGAGAGACGGAGAGAGACAACCCACAATTTTACACTTGCGTGCACACAAACAAATAAGGCGATATTGATTGGAACCATGGCTGCATTCACACTGATGCCCCTCTCAATAGATCAGTCATGCTCTTGCAGTTTACCCTGCTGCAGCCCTGCAGTTTAACACTGCTCGCTTCCTCTATAGGACACATTCAATCCACCTGACACCTAAGTGCCCCACTGACCAGACATACATGCACACTCTGCTCTTTAATGCGTGAAGATGCTCAGAAAGTGTAAATATGATTGTTTACCTAAATTATGGCTATTCTATAATAGTATTACAATAACTAAAGTATTGATCTCAGAGGAGACATTGTTTCTTTATTTGCTTGGTTATATCACACACACACACACAGAGCAACTGAACAGAAACAACTAAAGTTAGTAGAAGTGTGTGGGTGTCTGGATGATCATAAGACAAACAGTCAATAGTGATAGTGCACACCAAGGAAAAAGGACTTTCAAATTACTTAAGACATGTTATCACATCTCCCAAACACCTCGCTGTTTATTTAGAGTGTTATTCTGTTTTTCACAAATGTGTTTCCATTGTCACATTAAGGGCACACGAAGCCTTGATAGTCACACTTACTTGAAATACAAAAGACACATTTTCAGTCTCAAAGTGTCGTAGTGGGAGTTGCAACAGTTCTGATTCACACTGCCACCAACCCACAGATTGGCTGACACCTCTGAGGGAGTGAAAGCTGAATCATAATGTGACTCTCTCTTTGCAGTAAAAGAGGGCCAGGAGCGTCCTTCCTCTGCCTGTCCTGAGGGTGGAGTGAGTTGGTTTTAAGGATGTTGTCCAAATGCGCCTCGTACAGGTGTCATGGGTTTGCAAATCTGCAGTGATACGCCTAAAACAGGGACAGATGCACGGATGTAAACATGAGCATGAAACAAGCAGGAAAAACAGTGATGTGCAATTTCAGTTTGACCTTTCGCCGATCTAATTCCCTATTGTCTGTGTGTCCTGGGATTATCTTGACTGTTTCTTCCACGTAGAGAACCCGCAGGGCATAACTAATACTTAATCTTCGTAATATTTCTTTCAATTTACCCTGAAACCCCCCCCCCCCATTAGACCCAGCCGCCTCCTCCTCCCACCTGTGCAGTTCTCAGTGAAGTTCTCAAAGAATTGTCTGTGGCTGCGTCTGATGCCTGCGTGGCTCGTCTGCGGATTAACGACCTCATTAAGAAGGCTACTGCCCCGTATTGTCTTACACACACACATTCATTCACAAGCAGAACCTAGAGGTCATTTTAGTTACAATTGTACACACACACACACACAGACATGTACACATAATTAGTGTATATGTGTGTAGTTAAAAGCTTAATTCACACATTTATTGGTGTTTTTTTTTTAATTTGAACTTTCACAGCTCATTTTTTTTTAATAGAACCTCCTTGTATCCAGCCATTGCCACTCTCAAATTAAATTAATTATTGTATACCACTGAAGAATGACTGAAAACTTAAAAAAAACAAAAAACAACAACAATGTTGAGATTGAAAATATAATTTTACAATTTAAACCATGTGTCATATTAAGATGAAAGCAGAAAAAAAACAGGATGCTCTCCTGTATATGGACGTAACAGGGCCCGGAGAGCTGAACACACTGAAATGTATGAAAATATTCAAAAAGTGCACAAAGGGTGTCCCACAGTCCGGAAACACTTCTCTTGCGTTGTGAGTTTTTGCATTGTGGTTTTTTATATTTGCAGATGTAGTGAGTTTTTTCAGAGCCTGTCTTGTCAAATGGATGAGGTTGTTTTGTGAATTTATTGTGCATTTGTGTCCCTGCGTGTGTTTTCAGTGTGTTGAGCTCTCAGGCCACGGTAGGCAGTACCTGGTGAGCACAATTCACACACAAAATCACATCTTTTTTGGTCTGTCTTTCATCTGTCTGTTGCTCATGAAGCTGCTTCAAATGCTTAAGTCAGCAACATACAACTGATGCGTGAACTGAAGGCGTGTCATAAAACTGTCGTGATGTTTGTCATCTGTAAACAGATTAGTTCAGTTCAGCAAAAATTATAAACATATTCAATGAACTATAAGTTCATGCTTAACGATACATCAAAGACAAACAATTGGTTAATATTTCTGAATGCAGCAACACAGATAATTATAAACTATCAACTGTATAAAATTTGTACCAATTTTGTGTGTTTGCTTGATTGACAAGTGTGTCAGTCCGCTCATAATCACTTGCGGTGGATACAACTTGTTCCTCAGACCTCTCCTCCATGAAGCCTTCCCTCCTTTCAGCCAAATTTGGGTTCTGTGGCTCTTGTGCATCTCTATCATGATGTTGGGGGGTAAAGCAATAAACCCAAATCAAGGCTTGAGGACAGCTTGTCGGAAACCTATGAGTGATGGCACAGATGATACATGCCTGTTATTTTTCTGCAGTCTGATCCGTACCCACAATTATGCCAAAGTAGCCACCAGAAACTGCAGCAGTGTTGATATCCAGGATTTGGATTCCTTTAACGCAGGATGTGATTTAATATTTTGAGGTTATGCAGTAAATCACATCAATCACCACATGGGTCTCTCCGCTCCATCAACTGACAAATTGATGTAGGGTGGAGACAAATGATGTGATTGGATGACCACAAACTACTGTAAGACCAGGAGATCGAGTGTTGCTCTGTGTATAATGAAAGCTGTGCAGTGTAGTAGAGCCAGAAGAAACGACTATTAAAAAGTAAATATTTTAATTGTAACAAATGTCCACTTCGTTTTTTTTTTTTTTTTTTTTTTTTTTTACAGATAATCACTGCATTAGTTGGATTTTTTTTTCGTTTGTCAGACAGCTGCACTCTTCAACAAAACATTTCCCTAAAAGCAGCACACACAAGAATGCATACACTGTCATATGTCTACTTGCACGTACACATACACACCCTGTGTTGCTCTGCCTCCTGCATGACACCTGCATTGTAACACTAAGGTGTTTACAGGAAACACCATCCCTGTTGCTCTTGTGTTTGCCTGCTCCGGCCCCGCAGGGATAGAGGCCACCTCACTATCGAGCAGCCCTGTATGTGTCTGCTCATGTAGGACATGCCCCGTACAAGCATGCACAGCCAGCATCTCATGCCTGAGTGAGTCTGCTGGCGGGCCCTGGGCTGGGAGGGCTGCCGAGTGCAGCCTGTACGGGCAAGAAAGAGTTAAACTGCCACATTCCTGAGTTTTAGAGGCTGCAACTAATATTGCAGTTTATTGGTAGAGGGGTTGGAGGTAGAGCACAGTTTAGGTGTTTGCAGCTGGAGGAATCGGTGTCAGCCTCCCTCTCTGACAAGAGCACACACACACACACATGGATGCAAGCATTATGACACACAAGCATGTATAGACACAGATTCACACACACTTATGCAAAACACATAGACACAATAATGCACTCTGTTACTGCTGCTCACCTGTGTCTAGTCACTTTGCTTCCCACTCTGTTTGATCCTCAGGGTTAGTGGTCCCATTCCATTACTGTCATGCATAATCAAGGGAAACAAAAAAACTCCTCAATATCAAATTAACCTTTGGATAATTGTATTTAGTTTGACCACATATTTGATGATGTTTTTGTTGAGTTCTGTTTCTGTTGGAGAGATAAAGTGCTAAAGTGTTTAGCACTGTCACCTCACAGCAAAAGCTTATCAGTTCTTGGATCCTGTGTGGAGTTTGCATGTTCTCCTTGTGTCTATGTGGGCTCTCTTAATGTCCTCACACTTCTTCCCAAAGTCCAAAGACAGGGACATTTTGTTGATTGGTGACTCTAAATTGCACGTAGGTGTGAGTGTATGTGTGTTAGGGTTGTATGTTGGTCCTGTGGTGGACTAGTGACCTGTCCAGGGTGTACTCTGCCCTCGCCCTATGTGAACTGGGACTTGCAATATAGAAAATGTATAGATGGATATCTCTGTTACAGACCTAATTTCTTTGTAAAGAATCTAAATCTGAATGTATCCATGTTTATTTTGAATACTAGACTGTAATATGTCTTTTACACAGAAACAGTATTGATTGACTCTTTTACACTCCCAGCTGAGTTTCTGCTCAGACAGGACACAACTGCAGGGACCAGTGCCAGACAGAGTGAGGGGCTTGCTCGTGTGCAGACTGGTATAATGAATCTGTTGCATCTCATCCCCATGTGGGAGATCTTAAAAATGTTGGAGTGTGAGATGTTTCACTCAGTGTGTGTTTTTTGGGATGTATTTTGGTGCTGCAGCTCACTCTCACATCACACATATCACACTCTGGAAGGTGTAGCTGCGTTGTGTTTATGGTTTGTTTACAGCGTTTGTGAAAATAGGTGAAAATCACTGGGATGCTGAGTTTATATCGCTTTGGATTGAGCTTCTGATTGCTCACAAAAGCCTGATGCCAGCGGGTCTTTTGAATGGTGTAAAAGAGGCTTAAGTGAAAACCAATTTATAATCCTTTTCAATTATTCAGGTTTGGTGGTGTAAAACTAAAGAGATGGAAGTAGATTTATATTGACCTTTACAAATTTCCCAAATATTGGAATATTCCATCATAATGAGCCTGAAATACAACAGCTCCCTACACTGACTCTGCCTGTTCAGAGTGGTCGCGTGACATCAGCCAGTTAACTTCTGTGCGACTCTGACTCTGAAGCCTCTCCATAAATATCCTGCTCTTGCTTGTGGTGTCAGAAATTGCTATTTGCATAGCTCTTAACATAGTATTGCCTTAGTGTGAGCTGTCTCATGAATGGCAGAAGGGAAGAGAAGCAGGGTTAACAAGTGCATGACAAGAGCCCACAGTGTGAAGCTTGTCACTCACAGGGAAGGGAACCCCAGATCGTTCAGTAGCCTATGAAGTGTCAAGACAATGTGGAATGTGACTTTCAGGTTTCAGGAGCTCCGAAGGCCACATGTTTAGCATCTTTCCTTCTCGTTACTCTGCCTGCTGCATTCCTCTCTGGTGTGGTAGAGGTAGGGAGTTGTTGCACACACACTGGGTTGTATCTGGATTTCATCACCACTGAACAATCCTGCTCCCAATTAACTCACACAGAGAGAGGTAAGTGAGGCAAGAGCTCTTTAAAGTGAGAGCTGTCGCAATCAGTGTTTAAATACTGATCTTTAAAGGGAATGACAAGCGTTGTGGTACATCAAAACCACCAGGACTTTTTAAACTGCGAGCTGAAGTCACTGGTTTACCTCTCAGTCACTACTCAGCTGTTTTATGGTTGATGGCGATTTGTATGTGCTTTACAGCATTTAAGGAGGCTAAATTTAGCTCCAGATCGCGTGGCTCATCCAGCTTCTGCTCACTAGTTAGCAGGTCTTGACCAGGCTCAATCTTCTTTTATGCAAAGCCAAACATTTTTCTCTGAAACAATCTATAGCTTTTCCTCCCCCCTCTATTGTAACATTTGGTAATTAAATACACATACAGTGGAGGCTAATTGGAAAGGGAAAACACTGCCAAAAACTATTGTTGCTGTCCAACAACGCAGCAGCCAGATTTGAAGTGACTAATATTTGCACCCTGCAAACAGGTTTTCAGTTCCCTGATTCTGTGGCTATTTCAAAAGAAAACAATGAAATAATAACTGAAGGACAAAAATATTGACAAATATCCCCTGCAATGTATGATTGTTGGGCTCCATTCGTTTATTGCCTCAGCCCCCTCCCCTCACCCCCCGCCTCAATCCCCCACATTACAGCCATTTACCTAATTGGATAAAACGACTCCTGGATGTAAGCCAAAGGGGTTTTATAGTCCGTGTTTGCGATTCGGATGTTTGATTATAAGCTCTCTTTGATAATTACTCCCAGTTTGCTACCAGCCAGCCGGGCCCACTCTCTTTATCGCTTCCTCGCCGTGCTGTGAGCAGCAGTTGTGTGTGCCCAAAATCAGCCACCGGGCTGTAAAAGGTACCACAGCATGCCTTCTGGGCCCAACATCATAGGCGTGTTTCGTGCCCAGTTTACCAAGGCTAATTATCTCTAATTCGAGGTAATGGCGTGATCAAGTGTGTGCTATTATCACAGATCCCCACTCACCCTCCTCTTTCAAACTGCTAGTCCTTCAAAGGTTAGCATTCCCTAGATTTGTTGTGTTTCTGCTGATTGGTCTCCTGTTTCCACTTCCTCCCCACTAAACACATTCCATCCTTTATCCCCATCTGTTCCTCTTCCTCTGGACTGCTCTACGTTCACATGGATCTGAAACATAGTTAATGCATCAAGGATTCATGATTGTAAGTGAGAGAGATAGCTAGCCTCACCTGCACCGGCCCTGAGGGGGTCCTTGAAGCTGATGTGGTTATCAGTGCGCTGAGAGGGAAGGAGACATAATCCATTCTGTGGCTCATGGGGGTCTTTCATCGACCTTCCCTGTTCTGAAAGAGTCTTTCCTGCAGGTCTTACCCACGGCTGCGATATGGCCGGTCCTTACCATCCCTCCAGCCCTGCTGATATGGTCCAGCTCTATTAGGTCTTGTCTGCATGCTTGAGCTCATGTCAGTTACGGAGCCTCTCTGCCCAGAGGGCATTAGTTGGCAACTCTGGAAGGTAAAGACCCCAAGGACATACTGAAAAGTTGGAAATTATTATAACTTAGTCCACTTACTCAGAACAGTTCTGGGAAGCTCAGAAGCACTTCCTCCCTAATTATGCTCAGTTCAAACTGTAAACTTTTTCTGCACTTTTACCTCAGCTGTAAATTGAAAGGTTAGGTGCACGCGTTCATCATTCACGCATGTTTTACATTTTGTTTTAGTTTTCATATTGAAACTGTGGATCTAATGCAGAATTTTGCTCATTTTTTGAATTAGAGGAAATAATGTGTTAGTTGTTTTGACACAAAAGGAAGGGTTGGCCCCCGATTTTAATTACACCTGCAGCTTTTCATCCTTTTCTCTCAATCGCTCATCCAAATCATATTTTTAAGATGCCTTTTCTGTACTTTCTGTACTGTCACAGTTGCATGCGTACATAGACACACACACACACACACACACACACACACACACACACACCATAAACAGACATGTACGCACACAGCACCAGTGATTACCATTGTTCTAATCCTTTTATTTTATTTCCCTCCCCATCGTTGCCTGCTCTTTGGCAGCCTGCATGCAAATGTGGTGGGTAATGAGCAGAAAAAGGCATTGAGGAAGAGGGGTAGGAGAGAGAGAGAGAGAGACAGAGAGACAATTTCTATGCCTCTGAACAATCAAAAGAGCAGCACACCCCCATTCTTTGTACTTTCCTTTGGCTTGTCAGCGTGTGTGTTTGGTGTGTTGGTGGGTTGGGTGTGTGTGTGTGTGTGTGTGTCTGTGCATGTGTTTTTGTGTGTGTGTGTGTGTGTGTGGTGGGGGGAGGCACTGGGGGGGAGGCTGTTGCTGTCATGTGTCTGACAGATATTGAAGATAATTGTCCGCTTTCTTCGTCTTGCCTGTGTAATTCCACTGCTGCTGCAGCTTGAACAACATTCACCTGGGCAGGAGAGGAGGGTAAGGCGGATATGAGGGGGAGTTGCGAATTGGGGGGTGGGTGGGATGGGTGAGTGGGGGTTTGGTGTATTTGGTTAGAGGAAGAGAGGAATACACTCTAGTTACTGCTGTTAGTGAAACCTATTTCATAGTCAGAGTGGATTCATTTGGGCTTTGTCCTGCTGAAGGTGTTCTGCTGCACTGAATGCTGATTGCTTCCATGTAGCGATGGAAGAAGAGAACCTGTAATGGTATATAGGCATGTTAAGGTGTCAGTTGAAAGTTTGCCCAGTCTGTGGGTCCTTCAGTGAGCTAGAACAGTCCATGTAGTGCTGCAGGAGGAAAGCACATGGCCAAGTCATGGAGACCCAAGTTGCAGAACAGGTGTCTCATTGGGTGGAATACATTTGAATGATAAACACCCAGGAGAGGATTATTCAGGCATCTCCAAGCCTGGATGGAGGGCATCTACTATTAATGAGATGGAGGGATTCAGATTTCCAGACCAGCTCCTGGCTACGCATGGGAGCTCTGTGCTGTTAAAATGTTGACTCTGGGGGACAAAAGGATTCAGTTGGGTTCGTGTCCTGGAAGTTCCTCAGTGTTCGTTACGATGAACTGCTCACACCGAACACACTTCAGGCACTGGAACACTTTACCTTTATGCATAACATCTACTGTGAAGACTTGATACAGTATTCTGTCTTTAAGAAAAGGCTGTAAGATTTTCAGTGAGTCTTGTTTTGACAGAAGCAGCAACACACATGACAGATAAAAATTGGGAAAGTAGGATTCATAAATAATCAGTGCCATTGATTTAATTTACTGAGTTTAACAAGTGACCCCCCCCCCCCCCCCCCCCCCCCCCCCCCCACACACACACACACACACACACACATTTGTGCATGCATGCAGTGCAAACACAAAGGCAAACAACCCACTGAAGCCAGCAGAGGTCCACACATGTGGGGACAAAATGGTACGACCCAATCATTACCGGCATCACAGCAATGTATTAAACCTACTTTGCCTTGATCAAAGATACCTATCACCATCTTAGTCATCTTGACGAACAGAGGAATCTGATGCAGCTGCCGATCGAAACAAGCTGAGAATTTCTGTTGGTACCAAATGGAGGGGAAAAAAAGAGAAAGAAACAGAACTTGAACTCAACCCGTGCATCTGTTGTTTTTTCCTAAGTTCTAGGAAAGCTGGGGAATGGGAAGAAGGCCGACTGTAGCCTCGCTTTTTCTCCTCCTTTCAGCCCAGACTCCTTCACTGCTTCCACTGACCCCTCCTCTTTTAGGCAATGCTGAAAACACTGGAATATGCAGCCAAATCAAACAATGGTGGGTCCCATTGCTAAGCAGTGTCTAGAAGGACTGGGCTGTCCTCCAAGCCTGTGGTCACTGGAAACACTGGTGAATGCTGGGATAATACTAGGCTTTAACAGAAGCAGCACTCTTCCCCCCTCCACCCACATGCACACACTGACACACTGCGCGTGCAGACACACACATGGACACTAAAGCATGCACAAAGGCGGATTTGGGCCTGGCTGCTCATCACTGACTCCTATATTGCTGAGTTCTGATGCAACACCAGCTGCAGAGGCTCATCTGTTGATCGAACATTGCACGTAGACACACAAAAGTGTTTGTGTGTCCTCAGCTATGATGTTGCACATCTTCACAGAGGTGGGGGTCACTTGTCCACAGTGAGGTTAGCTTGTGACTGTGGTACTGTATGAGGTGGCTCTGGTGTCTGTCCAGGACTCCATTCAATCAATGGACTGCAAGTTCATCCTCTAATTACTGCAGTGGGCGCCCCTCGCCTCCTCTCAGCAACTTATCAATAACACACTTCCACTTCTTCCCTGGGAGCCATAAATCTTTGGTGCTGAGCCTCCTTCAGCCTCCAAGTAAACGGCCTAGAGGAAGCCTGGACACATGTGTTAACAATCGTTGACAGGTCCCCCCCCCCCCCCTGTTAAAGGCCGTTGGAGAAGGGAACATGTTTACATTTTCTTGTTGGTCCACTGACTTAACAACACTGCTGTATGTCTCCATAGTTCTTGTTTCACTCTGTATCTTTACCCCTCAACGTGTTTCCTCCCTGTGCTACTCCCTCTCTCTCTCTCTCTCTCTCTCTCTCTCTCTTCCTCACCCGTCCCTCCTTCCGTGTCTCTCTGTGTCGTCGTCTCTCTGTTTCAGTCTCTATATGGTCTTTCTCTCTCTCTCTCTCTCTCTCTCTCTCTCTGTCTCTCTCTCTGCCAGAGGGGCCAGGATTATGTCTAGAGTAGGGGGAGATAACCTGTAGGCCATGGATGAAGGGATTTGGAAGATGGAAAAGTTTTTTTTTTTTGTTAAGGTGGGAGGGAGGGCAGAACGATGCTGGATGCAGCATGGAGCTGTTGGATTTATCACTGTACAGAAGGTGGGAGAGAGAACGACGCAGGGTTGAAAAGAAGAAAACCCACCCCAAGCACATGCTCATCATTCAAATACAGACTCGGTTCTCACAAAATAAGCATCTTATGATATTCATTATAGCCCCAACAACAAAGGAATTACTGGCTCCTAATCTTAGAACATAGGTAATTCTCAAGGGTCTTCAGTGCTGTGGGGAAACTGAAATTTTAACAGTGACTCTGTTCTATAGATAGAGAAAACTAAGGAGTGAAGGGGGAGTAATAGTTAATGTGAAGGATTAGAGAACGGCTGAAAAAAGCAACAAGGCTTCCTCTCGTCTCTTTTATCTCAAAGTTGCAGCTCCAGAGGGTTGACACAGGGGGGAAAAGCCATGTCATGACATTGCATATGCTTATGTTTGCATGCACATTGCACACACACATGTACTTCACTTTTTTGGGGGACATTTTCTTTTCATTGGCCTTCCTTTTTTCTTTCTCTACTCATAGGTTGAGACAGCGCTGAACAATGAGCTTGTGCAGGTTGAGCGATTCCAGCATCCAGGTGATGCTCCCCAGACACATCCCAGCGTGCTGTCCTACAGCTGAGAGCGTCTATGGCTTTGAACCCAAACAGGGTGTGGCAATCCCATTACCTGCCTGTCCTCTGCTGTCTCCTCACTGTAGCATGGTAGAAGAACAGAGCTTTAAATGGACAGGTGGTGCTGTAGGCAAGGTGACATGCTGGTGTACAATATACACTGCTGTGTAACCACTTACTATTGAAATTACAGCAGTGTGGCGAGATTTCTCAGTACAGGTAGAGGGTGCAGATAATGGAGGTCAGACCATGGATGCACTTTGTACCACTGATGCAAGTCATTTGGCAACTTTTTTTTTTTTCTTTTGCAGAGCTCAAGGATTTACAGATGAAAAAAAAAAGATACATTTGAATATTGTCAAAGTGAAAAGTGTTGAAATTGTTCATTACAGTTCATTCAGCACACATACACATCACATAATGAATGACATCTCTTCTGTAGGAAAACAAACATGGCCGTACAATAATGTAGCAAAATGAAACTTTTCAATGCACAGTGCTCAAAATTTGTTTTTCAGGAGATTGGAAATATATGTTTTTAAGATAATTTACAATAATGAAAATATTTTCCTTTTTGATTTCAGAAGAAAAAAAACTGGTGTCCAGACCACTCTCTAATATTTTCCAGTTTCTTACTCAATAAAAATATAGATTTTTTTTTCCATGTAAAATGATACTCCTCTTCTGAGCTTGGTTGTTTTGTAGATGGTGTCCTACTGTTGTAGCAACCCTGGTGTGTCTATTTTGGAGAAAAAGGGGAAAAAAATGCTTAAACAAACATGTGTAACTGTTTGTATGAGTGTGTGTAGTTTGTGTGTGTGTGTGTGTGTGTGTGTGTGTGTGTGTGTGTGTGTGTGTCTGTGCTAGGATAAAGTACATATGTGTTTGCATGCTCCAGCAATGTGCAACGCATTAAGTTCTGGCAGTCTCTCCACATGGGCTACATAAGTTTGATTCATATGTACAGTAGTGCTCCAAAAGGCTGGTTTTCTTCCCATGAGTTGCCAAAGATGACTCACTTTAGCACTCAGGATACTCTGTCGAAGGGACTCTGAATGCTCTTTTCAGACTAAGAGGACAAACAGGGGAGCCAGTGGTCAGTGACAGCAGATACATCTTTGACAGTGAGCCTTCACTGTGCTACAGTTTCCTGTTTGCTGGATCACAAAGCAGAGCGTCTTGAGATTTTGCCCAGAATTTACTTTCTCTCCTCCATTCCTCGTGTTGTTGTTGTGGTGGTTGATGGCAGTGCCTGGAAGTGTGTGGGAGAGAGGAGGTGAGTGCAGACTTGGCACGTGGCCTGACTCCCCGCTGTTCAGAACGTATCACGCCAAGGTTCTTTTAATTAGGCTGATCAAGTGTTTTGTGGGAACCGGACCCATGCTCCATGCCATTAACACATCTTCAAGCACGACTCCCACTCCCCCTCTGCATGTCTTTATCTTTCACATGTTTCCTTTAGGGGTTTTTATCTCCTTTTATTATCACATTAGAGACACTTGCTACATTTTCCCTCACTGTCTGCCAAGGGATGTTTTTACCTGGAAAGTGTTGAGGCATTGCATTAACACTGCTCTTGTTTCTTGTGGATAAACAACAAACTAATGATTGCTGTGTGCATCGCATTCTCGGCAAATCCGATTTTACATTGAGTAATTGAGACGGGTTTTCAAACAAAGTTTAAATAATTCACATGTTTACACAGTGGACAGTGAGTTTACAGTACGACCTTCAGAATTTTTATTGCTTTGCTTAGTTTGAATCTCTGAGAACAGTGATAAGAACAGTAGTGATTTCTTTTCCTGATGAAGCACAAATGTTGAGTGGACACAAGACATCTGAGCTGTGAAAGTCATAGAGGCCCCTGAAAAAAAAGAGCATTTGGAAAGGCAATTTTCTTAATGTTTAAAAACATTATCACTTCTCTAATTTTTCTTTTCTTTCTTTATGTTTTGAAAGAAAATAGCACCTGTGCGTTGGCCTCCTGGAGTGTGCTGTCCATCAGCGGGATGTTGTGTGCTGCTGTTGTTCAAGGTTGCCACGGTAACTGTCCTCTTTATTTCTTAGGGGGCCCAGAGGCTTTTGGGTTGCATATTTTATGCGTGGAATGTAACTCCCAGAAAGAGAGGAGGTGGGGTGTGGGGGTGGTGGGGGGTTCAAAGTACAAGTGGAGCAGCTGATCTTCGAGCATACGTGTGTAAACCCTCTTGTCTCTGGTCTCTCTCCTTGCTGGCTTTGTCACCTCTATGCATATCAACTTAACCGACACAATATAATAACTGGAGTCATGGAGTTTGTACAAAGAAACAAATGAGCATTACGGGAAGAGAGTAGCTGAATGTTCTGCTGAGCCTTTGGCACCTCTCTTCCAGTAATACAGTTGCCTGCTCTCTACTGACTCCTACAGCATTTGTGCCTTGTGTGTCTGTGCTTTCATTATGAAGCTGTGAATATACCCAGGCTTTGTTTATATGATCAGTCAGATATGTAAAAACCTTTATGCTGACAGAAACACTGACGCATATTAACAAAAATATGTTGAGTAAATACACATCCTCGACAGAATCAGATCAATTAATGATGCCATTTCACTCCTGGAAAGAGAAAGTGATTAATATACAGAGCTGTCTAAGAAGAGCTGAATTAAGCAGCATGAAGTTCCAGCTGTCAATAGCAGAGCCTGCCTCCTCCTCTGTGATTTTTAAACCTGAATCCTCCTGTACAATTTTGTCACATATCACCAACACAAGGGCGGAGGTAATATTTATGGTGCAGGAAAAACATATTTTCTATCAAGTGGCATTGTTGCGAGTAAATTATGACCCTATTCTGACGCATACAGTGTGGACACCCCCCCACACCTCCTGCCTCTCTCTCACACACACACACACAACACACAGAAACACAAAAAGTGAAAAGAAGTTAAACCCTCCCGTTACTGGGCCAGCATCCTCTGGGAGTTGTGGAGATGAGATCCTGAGCGGTAACATCCAACCCCCCCCCCTCCACCACCACCTCACGGTCCACTGCCCAAGTCCTGCTATGAAATACAAGCCTACAGAGGTCACAGTGATTGACCTGTGTCGTAAAACGCCAAGTGTGATGCATGCTCAGACGCTGTGTGTTCACAGATCTACAGCTCGCTGTGTACAGTGTAGCCATGTGGGGCTTGGTAGAGTATGTTTGTGATTGTTTCCGAATTTGTTTGATATTCTTTGCCGAGTGGATCCATCCAAATGGCAATATTTACTCTCCTGCACATGTGTGTCAAATATTTCAGGAGATTGCAATTTTTTCTTCTCCCTTTTTTTTTTTAAAGTGTTGTTCAAAGCTTGTACTTCAGCGTTATTTAGATGGATCATTTCATGTGTGGACAGATTTTTAGAGTAAGCATGCCAGTGACTTGCGTTCCCTCTTGCTGAGCTCACTGATCTGCATTGTATATCCTTCCATCCATTCTGTATTGCAGGGATAAGCTGTGAGGAAATGAGCCGTTGCACAGAATTGCAGTTTCTGTAAAAAGCAAAAAGTATTTGAGTGGGTCAAAAGGAGTCTATTCTCTTGTCCTCATCTGTCACTGGTTGTGTCCCTGGTGTGTCTGGCTCGGGTGTATGAAGTCCCATAACACCACTGTGTCTGAACACCATCTAAAGGCCAGCACTGGCTCTGTATATAAACACTAAGTAGGAAATGATTTCCAGACCCCACTTTTTTCTCCGTTCACCATACTTGTTTAGTCTCTCCCTTCTAACACTTTGTGAAGAGGGAAGATTTAGACATGTATATCTTAAGACTTAAGCTGGAGTGGTGCACTATATGATCTTGTATACATCCAGCCCCTCTTTTCAGGCTCCTCTCCTCCTGTCAAGGTGGATAGTAGTCACCGTGGTGGATGTTGGATGTGAATGCAGGAGCAGCATGGTCATCATTGCGGGCATACAGAGGAGTGGGAGGAAGGACAATAGAGGTGAGATATCCTCTGGGGGAATCTCACAGGGGTAAATGAAGAAGGGCTGTGTTGCTTTGGTTGAGAGGTCAGTGCTTAGCATGCAGGTGAACTCTTGGTGGAAGCACGTGTGAAGCCTAACTATATCAAGGGAACTCGGAGTGAAGTGTAAGAGTCAGCGGTAGACGGGGCACCTTGTTTTGAGGCACTGATATGGAATGATAACAGGCTCATACTCACCCCGTTATGTTCATCAGTGAAAATACAGTGGAGGGCTTGTAAGAATGAAAACGCTGCAATGTCCTCAGTAAAGATGGTGTGTATGCGTTTGTGTGTGTGTGTGCGCATGAGGTGTGTCCTAATGAAATTCAGTATTGATCTCGGCAAAATAGACTTTATACATCATTCATGCTCTCTATCAATCACACCCTGCTAAGTTTTCCAAAGCTGTTTGTTTTAGAGGAAAGAAAAAAAAAACTCCAAGCAGAGCAATAATTACTTTGAAGAGATTGTTTTAAAGTCTTTCCTTTAGCCTTTTCTCAAGGTGTAACAAGCTTATCTGTCAAAGACAATGTCTATCGAAGGAACTGCTTAATTTGAAATTGATTGAGGTTCTTTTTGGTTTAGGTGGGGAAAAACTCTTTTCCGCAGACCTGATAGAGACTTGGGAATTTAAAGCTCCGCCAAAAGACAGGTCACATTAAGACAAGGCTGAATCTGTCATGGTGGGAGAGGTAGGCTGTATCCCTGACGAGATAAAGATACATTTGTTAGTGTAGAACACCTCCTTCGAACCATTGAGATAGTGCCATCCTCTCTTTTGTATTGTTTGGTAGATGTTAGAAAAATCCTATAGGGTGGATACAGACAAAAAGCAAAGAAAATAAACACAGGACGTGGTAACCTGACACAGGAAACCCAGTGAATGCTGGGAGTGAGCAGTGAACCGTACTTCCTGTAGGACAGCACAATGGCAAGCGGTGGCCCCAGATTCCTAAAAGAGGCTGTAGTCTCAGGGACAAGGAAGGGCAGCCTGTGTCCTCCGGTCCAGGGCTGATAAGAGCATAGATAGAAATGGCATTTATGTCCCTCTCTCTGCTTTGGGAAAGCAAAACATCCTGACGTTGCCGTGGTTACCCGTTTCATTAAACATTAAAGAACAAATAGCGAGTGAATACATCCATTCCAGAGTTTTGTCACATGTCCAAAGGGTCCAGAGACCGGTTTATGTCCCCAAATGGCCTCTTTGTTTCTGAGACATGGAGGACTAACACTTCCATTGAGTAGGAAACCAAACTTCTTCACAGTGTCTCCAGCGCTTGGCATCTCTCTTATTTTTCCACTGGTTCTGTCACTCCCTTCACTCGTTCTGTCTCCTCCAGCAGGCATCCTCTAGGATTTTATGGAAGATTGCAGTTTGTGGACTGGTGATTCTTCACTGGTTTCCGCCGCCTGACTTTTTGAGTAGTGGGAGACAATACTGTTTTTTAAAGATGATGCTGCATTTCAGGCATTTTTGAGGTGAGAAGTAGAAGATCTGGACAATGCAATCGTCCAACACTCTTACCTGATTACTTGGTTTTTGTCGCTGTCCACAATCGAAAGTAATGTACTGTTCCTTTTGAATCAAGCATATAGACTGTGCCAGTGTTGTTCTTTTTTTTATTTTCTACTTTTAGTGAGAAATCTCTCCGGCATCCTGCAGCTGGCATTGTTGGTAGCATTAGTGTAATAAAAGTCATAATTCTAACTTTTATTATGTTCAACTGCCAAGTTCAGTGGATTCACTGCTTTATTTGCTGCTGTCTTGATGAACTTCCTGATATAGGGTGCCACAAAAAAATCTTATTACTTCTAGAAAAATTACACAGATGTTTTTCATGGTTGGCAGGTCTTAATTAGTGTAAATCCAAAGTGATGGCACTAGACACCCTCTTTGTGCAGTGAGTTTTTACATGAAAGGATTTTTTTTTCACAGGCCAAGCCATGCAAGTAGCTCCATGCTGCCATTGTACTGCCCTCTCCATGTAAAGATGACCATGACTCTTTACAACTACATCATTAGCTATGAGTCAATATTAGCAACTCGTGTTAACATGAGTACACATCCTAACACTTGAACAGCTCATGCTAGTTCAGTGGAGACCATCACTTGAAGTGTCAGCAGAACCATTACCCACCACGTGTAGCCACCTACTCAGGTAAACAACAGCAAGTCCCCCCTGTGTGACTCTACACAGGAAATGGTCCTATTTACCATGAGTGCTTAAACTCTGTCTATATTTAACACTGTCATGGATCCATCCCTGGGGTCTCGGCTGTTTACAAAAAGTAAGCTATTTCTTGTGCACACTCTCCTGCTGCATAAAACCCAGACCAACTGGTCAGAACCTGCAGAAATAAAGCACAGTTAATGTGCCTCTCAAATAGATGTACATTCACTGTTGAAGGCTGATGTTGTTACAGTCTGGTATTATGTTCTAGTGGATAGGTTGTCTGACTATGACCTAAATTATAATTTGACCATACTTCCTGGGCAGCACATTACACTAAATGGTGCCAGTGGTAGGAAGTAACTGCTCAAGTGCTGTACTTAAATATCACTGTGATGTATTGGAACATTTCTACTTTCTTCTACTTTGTACAACTACTTAGCTACAAAACGGTGGCAGAAATCATCCTTTTTATCCCACTACATTCATCCAATAATCTTAAATAGTTAATTATCACATTCAGATCAATGATATATTATTATAGGTTGAAATAAGATAAGGCACAACTTCATTGTTCCCTCAGGAAATTCACTAGCTACCCAGCAGTACATCAAGTAATTAAAATTAGCCCCATCTTTACTAGCTGCAATATTAAAATGATGGACACATTAATACATCAATAATTATAAACCAGTAATCTGATATATATTATTCTGGAATGGGCCTTTAATAATGACTACGTGTACTTTTGGTAGTTAAAGTATATTTTGTTGTTAATACATCTGTACCCTTACTTGAATAAAATTACACTGTAGTGTTACGACTTTCACTTAAGCAGAGGACCCCAGTACTTTCTCCACTGCTGACTAAAATCATTGGAATGAGCCATTCAGCAGCACTGTCAAATCCTCTACCTTGGCAGCTAAAATAAAAAAGTAGCGCAATGAAGAAAGTATGACTATCTCAAGATCTGACAGAGCGTCTGTGACTGGTCCACCCTTCCTCCTTCCCCACTGACCTCTCTCACTGTCTTCCCGTCCCTCATGTAACACTGTCAAATGGTGTTGTTTTGTGGTAATATTGTCTCTGTGGCACTGATTATCTGCATAACATATATATATATACTTTTAGATTAGCAGAATATTAAACACGCATACAGAGGATTGACTTAAAACTGTAAATACATGTGATGTTATTTCAGCCCATATATGGTGAGTGTGACTTTCTTCCCAGCTCGATATGTTTAAGGTAGTTTGTCTGTGTAGAATTAGGAGATGAAAGGCACACTCCAAATAAAAAATCAATCTTTTCTACAAGAGAGAAACATTAGCCAGGTATTTAAACATATTGATATGAGTACATCTGGTCAAAGTGAGCAGGGTGGGCTTTCACCCTTTCCCTACTTCTCTTTCTGTCTGTCTCTCTCTCTCTCACACACACAAACACACACACACACGCACAAACTCAAGGCACAGGAATGGTCCATGATTTTTTCTAAATGCCATGTCTTTGTTCCTTTTCCATGATACCCATAAAAACCAAGTGGAAAAAAATAGAAGTGGGATGTGTGTGCTTCTTATCTGGCTGTTTTGTTTTGTTGTTGACCCCATAGCGTGAGTGTATATTCACGGCCAGTTCCTGCAGGCCCTCCCCATCAAACCAGGCATGCGTGTTGGCTCGCCCACACCTATCTGCGGCATTGTCCATTCAATATGATTATCGCTGACCCACACCGCCTCCTGTCTCCGGGGCTCACATGAACCAGTACTTCCTCCAAGGAAGGAAATGTTCGTTACCCACGGGCCAGTGTCACACGACTACATTGTACAGACCCAAAAAGGCAAGTTTGACTGAAAAATTCAAACTGATCTTTTTTGCTCGCTCCCCCTAGATATGTCTGGACTCTCACTAAGGAATCCAAATTATCCCAAGTTTATTCACATAGAGAGGTATAAATGTAAGCCACTTCAGCAACATATTGTAATCACTAAGGTATCTCTTGAAAGCTCTTACTCCTATCCATCTCTCTACCCCCTCTCTCCCTCTTTCTCCTCGATACACACATACACACTGACACATGCACAAACAGTTGGGCAGTGGGACTACGAGGGAGAGGGAGATCATTTGTCTCAATCTGCAGTGATGATAGTTTATCAGAGGCTGGAGGAGTGGAGTGGGAGCAGGTGGTGGAAGCAGGCTTTGTAAAGAGACCACAGTAATCAGATCTGCAGCTCAACTCAGAGCTGAAGGAGTCCAGCGCTGACCTACCAACCAACCAAACAATTGCACTGGGTTAGCTTCCCCCCACCTGGATCCCTGAGCGGCCAATGAGACGTTGCAGACGGTGGGCCGGAGAGGCAAGAAGCACTGCCACTGGTCTTCAAGTTGCATCTTCCAGGAGATGGAGCTGCCAGCATTCAACCTGAAACCTGACTGACCAATTTAACAGAACTTACAGTACATTATCGTGGTCTCTGCTCGCTAGGAAAGTTATTGTATCTGTACAATTTCTATTAATTTTTTCCCTTTAAACTGTATTGAATTTATTTAATGGCATTTAATGCATCAACCATTTCACACTGAGTCGCTTCTCCTCGCCTCATACTCTCATAGTCTTTCTTTTTCTCTCTGACCCATCCACTTGTGGCAACAAAAGATGGTCTTTCTCTCATTCATACAGTGTAGTGTATAGTAATACTGTGGTGGTTGCTATAGCAACCCTCTAGTCAGACGATCTCATTACTGGCCCTTAGACATTTCTTTCTCACTCACTCTCTAAGGAATTACCACTTTTCATTATGATTTCCCTCCCCTCTCTCCCAAATACCCCTCCTTCTTTATCTCTGTCTCCCCCTCTCTCCCTCATCCTTCCCCCCTCAAAGGTCAGATGTCCTCCATGGTGGGGAGAGAGGAAATCTGTAAAAGCGTTGAGGTCTATTCAGTAACCCCCGTCCTCCCCCTCCGATTGCACCCCACAATCATTCTGTTCCTTTCTATAGCTGCAAAGAAAGGAGCCAGAAAAGAAGGGAGGGAAGAGAGGAGCCTTGAGTCTGCTTTTCTTTAGAGCACATTTTAAAATCTGTTTCTTTTTTCTGCCCTTCTCTTTTCTCTACTCAAAGCTTCCTTTTGTGTGGAAAATAGCTCCTTGAACTGATGGTGGAGTAGTGGTCTGTGTTGACTTTTTTAAAATGTTCCTGTCCACAGTCAATAGCCCATAAATTCTCTCACGCACACGCACACTCACACACCGTATATGCACTGTGTACACATACATTCATCACATCACATTCACATGAATTTTAAGCTCATGCCTACAACACGATATGTATCTTTTCAAGTATATACACACTGTATGTGCACACACTTTGTTATGTTCAGTATTCATCAAAACACAAAGCATGTAATATATTTTATACCAATAATTATTAATTCAATATTATTTGTAACCAGACTCTGATTTTTTTTCTTTTACATATTGGTTGAGAGGTTCCGAACAATGTTGCAGTAAAAACTTCTTCTTGCAGAGTTAAACCAAAGACACACAAAATGCCTTTCATGAGAATGCTGTTGCTTAAGGGCCTGTCGTTGTTCATCATTCATCGTATAACATGCAGTTGTAGAGCACTGACTTTTAAATATCACCACAGATAGAGGAAAAAAAAGGCAAGTTAATGTCCATAATGCAAAAAAAAAAAAAAAAAAAATACTCACTGAGCGCACAATAAAAATGGAGAACTCCCAGTTGAATTCACTACTTTCTCATAAAATGGTCTGTTATGGTAACAAAGATGCAGAGCCTGTCCTGCCTCAGACGTGATCTCCCTACTGTAACTCAGATTTTCACTCTTTCATTTTCCATCTGCTACAAAGGGACAGTGGACAGTGGGCAGATCCATAAACCCTATTGCTCCATCTTACATTGATCCATATGGGGCTCTATTCAACTGCATTGGCCGCACAATTGATCCCAGCCTCTCTGCTGTGGTAAACATTTTACTCGGCTTGCCTCCATCCTGATCAATAGCCTTCTTTTAATAATGTATCTCATTGATCAGTTTGGCCCCTGAGTAAATTGATCAATTATTTTAATCCTTTTTCTTTTTTTTGGTGTGGTGTCAAATGAGGGGCAAACTGTTCTCGTTTAAACGCTCAGTGCTGCTTTACTGAGTCCTCACATACAGTAATCTGCCCTCTGTAGAAGTTATATAATCCCGAATATGCTGCTTCCTTAAATTGCCTCACTATGATGTGAATGTTAAACAGCCAAAGTTTATCAGTGTTTCAGAACAAAAGTGATATGCAAGCATTGTATTTTAGTTCTGAATAGGATGTTATTAATCATTTTCCTTTTTATTATGTACCGTCAAAAGATAAAACAGACAACTTCTTTTGAAAGCTCTGTGTAAGGTGGTATAGTTGCTGTGATTTCTTTGTGACTGGCTGCGTGCTGATCAGGCTGTATCTCTCCACCTTCATCCCTGTGATGGATTTCAAGGGCATTGGTCATCAGCATTGGTGAGGTAAAGGCACTCCACCCACCACATCTCATTACTAGTCCTAATTATCCTGACAAGTCACCATTGGCTTGTGTATCTGTGTGTGTGTGTGTGTGTGTGTGTTACAGACACAAACAAAGCTGTAAGAGCACACAGGAGCACACATGCATTTATTCTTGGCACAGACACAACCATAGACTGAATGCACAGACAGAAAGCAGCGAAGCAGTGGATCAATAGCCAGCTTGTGTCCCTGACTTCATGGAAGGCAGCAGAAAAGGTATTTGAAATCCAGAGAGTTATCAGAGGCAAGAGAAAACAGGGAGGAGGTAAAGTCTTTGTTAGTTTGACCTTGCTGAGATTTATCTTCTGTGCAGATATTTTCACAGATTGGCCAGGATAACACCGGGCAAGTTTAAAATGGAACAAAAGACTCACAGCTACTCCAATACTTGATCATTACACTTATGAATTCCCTTCCCCTCTCTTATGCTAATGCACACAAGCATAAACATATTCATTTCTGGCAGATTCTCTTTGATCTGCCCATGTTTCCACCAGGATTTGCTGTCTCTGCTTTGCCTCCTGGCAGGATAGGGAACAGAGGATTCCCATGGCAATCAGGAGCTGATCAGGTGTGGTGAGTGTCGCCATGTTGAGTGTTAGCTCATTAAAGCCTCATCTTCATACTCCTCCACCCCCCACCTATCTAAGATGACGTGACAGAGCCAACGGCACTTTAAACACCCCCTCCCCACCCCCCAGTCACCCCTCCCTCCTCCACAGTAGCCACACCAAAATGCTCTGATGATCATCTGTCACTGGTGTATGATGCTCTGCTGGTGCTTGCTCGCTCTTCCAGAACACAGGTGTGAAGTATGAGCAGCACGGAGCTGAAGTTTTGCTATGAAACAACAGTTGCCTTTTCACGCTATTGTCATGCACCATCCCAGTGGATGCATTTCACTTCCCAGATCATGCTACATGTTTGACAGCTGCTGCGGACATTAGCAAAGCTACGAAGCCAGGGAAAGCACAGAAAGGCAAGGCCTTTGCAAGGTTTGCATTATTTGTGCAGAGATGTGAGGTTTTGTAAATCTATTAAAAGCAACATTAAAATACAGATGGATTAAATTTGAATAACAAGCAGAAAAACATTAATCACAAGCTGATTTACGCTGCATTATGCTGGTGTACGATCTGTGTGTGCGCAGACTCTAGAGCATGCATCTATGTGTGTGTGTATTTGACAGTGTAGGTGTGTGCTATTATTGTGTGTGTCTATAGAGAGAGCGCTAATTGTAAAGGATGTGGCAGGTTAAGATAAGGTTATCTTGACGCAGTGAAACGTCTGAGAGAGAAGGCCAGAGCTTGCAGACGGAATTAGATTGATTAGAGGAGCCATATTTGGGCCACAGTGCTATTTCCAGATAGCCCTCAGTGAGCCTCATCCCCTGCGCCTGGCCTGGCTCTGCTTTCGTCCTCACCCCAGCTCTCCCTCGCTGACACTCCTGCTGTGCAGCAGGACAGCTGATAGTGCCACAGGCTGTCACTCACACACTAACTGACTGGCCACTGCAGGGCTGAGATAGTCCCAAAGAGTCCCCCCTCTGACAACCACAGTGGGGAAAAAAGGATAATAATAAAAAGCAACAATGTATGCACTGCTGCAAGAGAGCATTCCCTTCTCAGTGCAATACTGTGTCTTCTGATTAGACTTTAAGGGCTCAACACTCAATTCAACTTCATGTGTATTAGAGTGTAACTTAGCCTGAAGTTTTTCATTTCAATTTTGCCGTCTTTTTCATTCTTAAGACCTCAGGGTAAACTGATTCTTGCTGCAACTCTGTGGTTTTAAAGGAAGAAAAAAAAATCTCATCATATAGACTTCATATTAGACGAGGATGTGGCGAAGAAGTCAATCCCAAAAAATCCAGCACTCAATTCCTGCCATCAGGATCCTCCATTAGCCAAGCATTAGAAACAAATTAACTCTTCTCAGTTGAATGGCTTGTCAGAGGAAGTGTGGGAAAATCCTCTATTAGGCAGGAGTTAAGTGCCTATTGGAAAGCTGGAGATGGAATCCTGCCTATTAAAGGAATAGTCAACCATTGGAACGCCGGCTGAATGGAGGAGAAGAAGTGCTAATTAAGAGAACAAAGTGTCGTCTTACAGGCTGGTCCATTAATGTGAGTTTTAGGGCTCATCTCACTGGCATCCCCTGATTTCTTGAATATGACAAGGTTGTGTGAGATTGGATGTGTGTGTACTCTGTGTATGAAAGAGAGCGATAAAATTTGTTTATTTCGGATGGTGGTGACAGTGTGTAAACAGATAAATTATGAATCCTCACTGGTCCCAGAGGCCACACTTTTTTAGACTAGGCTAGTCTCATCTCTGGATTTGACATGTCGTAAGCTGTGCAATGAACACGCTGCTCCGAAACTATTTGGGGCGTTATGTCTCAGATGAGTCGAGCCAACCCAAACCACAGCTCCAGTCTCCTCTGCCTCACAAATGCTGAGCATTTTCCAATTTTCAAGCTGTGAAAAGTGAGAGGGATGGCGAAACAGCGTCATGGACCGAACCGGGCGGAGACTCAAAATAAACTCACGCAGGCTTGGCTGAGTACGGGCTCCATCTCTGTTTATCTTAGTGAGAGTGAGCATGGGAGCCCAGTGATGAAATCAAAAAAGGGAGGAAAAAATTAAACAGAGTTGAACAGGCCAGTGTATTTGGTTGGGGTTGCCATGGTGATGGAGTGCATGGATGCAGATAAACAGCACGTTGAGTACTCAGGGAGGAATGCAGCCCTTCTGCCTGCGGTTTGGAGAGGAGGTTAACACTTCTCTTTCTCAACAGCTTCGCCACTCAACAACATATGGGACCGAGGGGGGAGCAGGAGAGGAGATTGCACTTTAATTGCACACATCCAGGGATAAAAGGGAATGTGTAGTAATATTTGGAAAATGCTGAGAAAAAAGGGAGCCATGTGTAATGGTCGATTGCATATTATGGCACTAGTTGTTTCAATGTTTTCACTTTAAACCTGGAATCAGTGAAAGAGAAAAAAAAAAGGGGAAAAATTAAAAATGAGGAACAGAAAAGGGTCTATGGAAAATTACAGAAAAGATTTTTGCTGTTCTCAGAATGAAGGTTTGTCTCTTCTGGATGACTCTCTCAAGTATACAGCAGATTGCACTTGGAGCAACCTGTGAAGTAAGTGAAGTGACCTGTCATCATTCCTCATACAGCACAGTGATCTGAAAAAAAAAAAAGCTTCCTCTGATTTGTTCAGTTATATTAAAAGTTACAAGGGCGGGAAGGAGTTATGGATAAGCAGGTGGGAATGGTGGCAAGTAGAAAGAGAAAGGGGGGGAAAGAAGGGAGATGGTAAGGAGAAGCCAATTTGGTGAGGAATGGTGGCTGTGGCTTGCTGATAAGAGACTCTCCTTCTCAGCTCTCCCTGACAGAATGGGGAGGCCTTGTCTGTCGCCCCATTAGCAGCCATACCTACAAGGCGCAGCCTTCTCTACATGGCCAGCCTTCAATGGAGGGCAGAAATGGAAAATGGTTACTTAACCAATGATTACCTGATTGAAAGGTACCTGTCATGGGAGGGAAGGGGCCCGGAGAATAGAAGGGACACGTGGGGGAGGAGAGGAGTGAGTGATTTCGGTCCTGTCTCTGCACTGAGACGAACGTGTTACTGTGAGATTAAACCAGGAGTGTGTGTTTATTAAAGCCATGTAGAGGGAGGAGGAGGGGAAGAGGAGGTGTGGGGGTTGAGAGATGAGGGAAGAAAATTACAGGGAACTGGACTGTGGGGGGAGGAGGGGGGACAGCGGAGGAACCGAAAGCTTTGCGTACAGTACAGAGCAAGCAAAAACAAGCCTGCCTGTTCTTCTTTACTTCTGTGGATAACTTTGTGTTATATGCTCGCTCTCTAATATTTTATTTATGGACTGTTTTCAGGTGGTTTGTTAGTGTTTCGTGCAGGGCTGGTTGAGAAGTCCACAAATCATAGAGAGAACAGAGATGCCATGCTTAGCTGCAGTCCCTCCTAATCAGAAAAACAATTCTCCTGGTATTACTGTTAATCAGAGCACTGCTCCATCACTGCAGAGCATTCACCTGTAGTTTCCTTTCCTGCATAATGGCAGCTTTTATTCTCCACTCTAATTGCTTGTCATATCTGTCCCTCTGGCTCTTTGTTTCCACGAGTCGCTCTTATCACCTCAGTCGACTGCCATCCACCAGTGTCACGCAAACCCACAACACTTCTGTCCAGATTTTTGCGAGGGATGCCCTAAGCCGAGGCATTTTTAATGGTCCCCATAGGCCAGGCCCACAGTGCCATATGAGTGGCTTTATGGAGGCTATTATTAGTGTTTACTCACTGTCACTTACTGGGTCGACAAGCGTCCTGTGTCTCTCCATGTGCAGCGAGGCACTGTAACCCTGACTTCTTATTTTAATGTTATGGGTACTGCTATGGCTCCGTCTCTTTGCTCAATCGTTAACTCTGTGACCATTTTATGGGGTATTAATTGAGTTGTAATTTTGACTCAATGAAACCATGTAAGAGTTTAATGCTGTTTTAACTTGGGATCTAATTGAAAACAGGCACTAAGCTCTCACGCTTGACACGGTGTCCAATATGACGGAAATGAAATGAAGCTCTTGTCTATTATTTATTCTTCACTCTGCATGTAAAATAAATAGACAGCCCCTAAAAACAACAAATGTGCAGGTCAGCATCGGCACAGATATGTTTTTGCTAACCTTTAACTTAAAACATGAAGACAAATAGTTAAGACATGAACATGTGCACTCATGCATGCACATGCACAAAGGGAGAGAGTTAGAGAGGGGCTTGGATGGCGCTCTGGACTGATCACATTACCTCATCTCACATGTATTTCAGAGGCCTGAAACCTGATATGCATGCAATTGTTATTTTAAATCACCGTCTGGGAAAGTTGGACCCAAGGTCTATGGAGTCACTAACCTGGGGGGTAGGGGTTTGAGAAGGAGGAGGCACAGAGACGGGATAGGCCATGGGGTCAGGTGGTACAACATGAACTGATAAGTTTCGGGACCCATTTCACTGAAGCGAGGAAAACGTTTTAATCATTTAAAACAATCAGTTATCTTTTCAGTTATATTTGTGACGACAGCATTGCTACGCTTTGCTTCAAACCTGCCTTGTGGAACGTTTGTCTCCCCCTTCTGGTGGTGAGAGTAACTACAGAAAACAGCGCTCTCCGGCGAGAAAATGCCACACCTATGGTCAACCATGTTTGAAGATAAATTTTTCTTAGACTGCATTCTTTCCCCCTATTTATCTGCAGCATCAGAAACTTTTCTTTTCTAAACTTTACCATATACTCCTACTTGCTGTATTCTACTCTGTCTTTGCTGCTTTTTATGCTTCACTGTACCTTCTCTAGTGTGCTATAGCAAACCAATCATTACTGGTTGACGTGAGACACATCACTAGTTGGGTGCCAGGATGGGACTTTCGCCTCAGACACCACATTGAAAACCAAGGTTTACTTTGAAATACAGAGACATTTACCTGACGCTGATAAGTTTAAAAGGCAATGTGTGAACTCATTTGGCAAGAGCTTGAATGTAGCACATGTTCATTTATGTAAAAAAAATACCACAACCTAGCTATAACTTAAGGAGGACTTTACTATATATAACTGTATGTTAGGTTCATGATTGCATTGCTGACTGTGTGCGATGAAGTGGTCAGGCAATCTCCCCTCCACCTCCCTCTCTCTTTTCTCTCTCATCTGTCCCGTTATCTCTTGTATCCCTTCTCTCTATCATCTGTCCCAATCTTTGTCCGTATTCGCACCTGCAAGGTTAATGTGCATGTGAAGGGAGAGAATATTGCATGGCGCTGACTTCAGATCCATAAGAATATATTTCACCTCTCCAGGCTGGACAGGCACCATGCCAGAGGCCACTGGATAACTGCTCCTTCCCTCCTATCTGCAAGCCAGGTTAATTAAAGTTCCTCATCCACCCTCAAAGTATGCTTTTAAACAGAGTGCTATGTGTCATTGGATTGTATTTTAGTCCTTTTAATGATGGACTCATCGTGTGTGTGTATGCGTGTGTGTGTGTGTGTGTGTGGCTGTGGCTGAAACATTTCATTCCATCAGTTACTGCACAGGCGCAACCTGTTTTGGTGCCTACTGTACCCCTGGAATTCAGCTGTCTTGCAGAAACTGACGTGCTTCTCACAACGCTTACCCTTGATATGTTTGATGAATGAAGTATGTGTTGGATGCACAGCAGCCATGTTTGCAGCAGTAGCAGTGTGTAGTTGTCTACATGCCCTTAAGGGAGTGATTACTATCAGTTATCCCACCCACACAAAGAAGTTGACGTTGCATCACCTGCTTAATGAATTCACCAGAAACTTGCCACTGATTTGGTTTCAAGTAACCCTACACCAGGGGCCAAATGGGAAATACTGTAAAAGAAGAGACTGGGGGTAAATGCGGGAGCTCGACTCGTGGATCTCTCTCTTGAACAAGCAACCAAGCCACAGGCCCTCACATTCCTCTATAATGATGTGTAATACTTTGAATCCACAAGGTTAAGTATGAGAGGAGTGGGATGCCTGCCGGTGGACTTAGATATGGGACTCTGACTCACATTAAGGCAACTTTAGCTCACGACTATCAGTGTTAAGTGTTAATGAGCAGGGATGAACAATTACCTGGGGGAGAGTCAAGCTTACACACATACTCACAAAATTTGAGTGCACATGGACCTGTGAAAAAACCAAAGATACACACACACACACTCAAAATATTCAAGGTGTTTCAAACACACAAACATACGCATTTGGATACAAACACAGATGTGAAGTGTAACCAAATGAGCAGACCTACACACACATATACTCCTGCATGCCAACAAATAAATACTTTGGAACAGTGTGTCGTATGAAACAATGCTATTACGCAAACAAAAACAAACGTGTCAAACGTGTTGTGTCGAAGCTTGTGTGAATAATCATCATCAGGAGTTTTTCAGCACAGCAGAAAAAGGAAACTGCCTGTGACCTTCTCTTTTTCAACTCTCATTTACTTGTCTTTAATTCCTCCTTCTCTTCCATCCCATTGACTCTTTCCAGATCAGTGAGCTGCGGCAATTTGCAGGACTGTACCTACTGTAGAATCCATATATAGAATCCATAAGCCTTAAACTTTATTTCATTGTTTACTTTATTGGAATTGTTGAAACAGGCTCCGTAACCTGCTGCAGGGCAAAAAAGCCTCTACGAGGATACTAAAGTTATTCTTAAGCGTTTCTCTCTGTGTTGCAGTTTCACTCACTTTTTCGTCCGTCTTTCTCTCTCTCTCTCCCCTTCTCTCCTTTCCTTCTGTGATTTATTGGATGATGATCCCTTCTTCTTCCTCTAAGGGTGAGCGTGTGCTTTGGGCATCCAGCCAACAGGACCTGCTTTAATTGATGTCAGTAATCTGGTCACCTTGAGAGATAGTTAAAAGGGCAAATCTCTATTAGCTTTAGTTTATAGCGAGCAAATTAATACACACACACGCACACACACACACACATATGCAGAGTTTGTGAAGACAACGTGTGGAACGCTGCACAGTATGTATGTGAATGTAACACATACAGCAGATATTACCGACAGTTTTCAGAGTGCTAATCTCGTCAACTGCTGTTTGCTGTGCGTAAACATGAAGGTGTAGTCTCTCTGCTGAAGCCCCTGTTCCCTTAAACGCTGTAAGAAATACATTACGACTAGTGCGGAGCCAAGATAAGTTATTTCTGGTTGGATAAGCACAAGGGGATGTATCTGAGGGAGCCAAAAGAATCTACATTAAGGAGAGATATCTGTTAATTAAATCTGTCCCTGCCTGATCTCTATCTGTAACACGTAACTTACACCGCCGCTGCCACTGCTGCTGCGGCTGTTGCGGCTGTTGCTGCTGGATGAACACACACACAGGCACATGCATGCGCACATGCACGCAACACTTGCATATTTATATATAAAAGTTAAAATCCCACACTTCCCTTTCTATCATCCCATTGTCCATTGCAGACAGGAGAGGAAACACATTTCACAGCATAAAAGCACTACAGAGTACCACAACATATTTTTTCATTGGTATATTGTCAGTTCTTTATAGCACCATAATACCTAATACCATAGCCTTTATGCCCATATTATATGCATAAAGGCTAATGACCCTGCTGCCAGAGAATCAGGCCTCTCAGTCACTTTTCATATGGCGCTCTCTTAATCCACGGCATGAAGTTAAAAGAATAAAAAGAGTTTTTCATGACTTATAAAAAGGCGATAAAAGATCAAGATAAAACATTTGAAATTATTGTACGTTATACTAGTTCTATCTCACAAAGACAGCACCAACATGATAGTCACACAGCACAGAGTGTTTTGCTTTACAAGATAGGTTTCATAAGGCTTTGGCTTCACTTTTATTGCTTTTTTTGTTGTGTGTTCAGTTTCTTCTGAATCTTTTTGTCGTCTTTGCATGTGTGTTTTTGTTCTTCCTCTACATCTTCTTGTTCTTCAGCCGCTCAAATGTCTTGGGACTCAGTGCGGTTATTCCCGAGAAGGACAGGGGCTCGGAGGTGACTGGGGGGAGGGAGGGGGTTGAAGATTTGGGGTGTATGCGGACCAGATGTCTGGGCTTTCATGAGGCTGGGGAGGGGCAGTGAGAAAGGACGGCAGAGAAGTGGGGGGACATGGCTGTTCTCAATTACCCTGATCAATGGGAGAAGGGAGGAATGGGGGTGGGGGGGACTCACCACTGTAAAGAAAGGACACAGACTGTTAAAAATGAGACAAAAGAGAGTGATGGAAAGATCATGTAAAGGAGGGGACAATCATACTTATGTCATTACATTTATTTTCAAACCAGCTTTTTCTGTCTCACTAAAAAAGTCCATGCAAGTGAAGGATACATTGGTAGATAACAACAACAAGGTAACATTGTTTTAGGGCATTGCATTGATAGTTGCGATAGTTGCATAAGATGCAAACATCATCTTATGCTGTGAAAGAAGGCCTATTTTCAGATTATGTATACAGTAATGACCTTCTGATAACTTAAGTTTTTTTTCTTGTAGGCCTTGAAGCTTACACATGCTTCAAATAGTAGTTTGCTTAAAGTGAATGTATTCATTAGAACAGTGTAGGATAGCAATAATGATCACTTGATTTGCTTCTGTAGACTGCCACCATTATTTCATTAGTGTGGCTTCAACAACAATAAAAGATCCTGAACTACAAGATGGTTGAGCTCAAGCTGAGGCCCCTGCAGATCAAGTGGTGGCTCTGTTCTGTGTTTTAATTAGGATTATATGTCCTCTTTAAAGGATTCCTTCTCTGAAGCCTTTCCCATTTAGAGCCCTATAGGGTTACACAAGATTAAAAGCACTTTTCCATCTTTAGCCTCTGATACATCTTTGAAATTGTGCTTGGTTGCCTGTCTCTGGAACACTTTATCTCCCCTTTGGAATGACTGAGGGGTGAGCGGAGGGGTAAGGCGAGGTATGCGTGACTTTCCTTCTTTTTTTTGCCTCATTTGCTTTATATTTACTTATACATTTAATCACTACAAGGTAGATGTTGGGTTGTGACATTTTCATTCATGATATCACTTTGATCGGATGCAAGGGAGTTTCACATTACGCACTATAGCTTGAACACCACTTTTGATACAGCATGCCTGTGTCCAATCACAGAGATCTTCCCCCGTGACCTATGACCTTTACTCCTGTGGGTAGAGAAAGAGAAAGGCATTGGTTTCAGCAGAGGGAGGGGTTCAGGCGGGCTGTCTCTTGCTGCAGACTGCTGAACTCCCCTCCATCCATCCAACCCCCCCAACATTTTTTTGCTTCTTCTTGAAACCAACTTTATTCTAAACACTTGAAAATCCTCCACATGTGCAAGCAATTAGGTTTCACGACTTGCTCTGGATGAGAAAGACCCACAGACACAGCGCGCACAGAAACACGGCTAGGCTCGCACATGAAGACAGAATGGACATACACTCATTCAGACACTCAGGTACACACATGTCAATGCATGTATTTTCTTTACTATGGATATATGTGCTGAAGAAAGTACCATGACATCATGTAGGTAGATAATCTGTGCACACACTGCGTGCACATTTGCTAAATATAGTATATGATATATTTTCAGTCTTTTCCTGCATATATCCAGTCTGTAATTGATTAATTGTTCCTTCCAGGCTGTACTCAGCTATCTGTCAGAGTGTTCTGAGTTCAAGTTAGGTTTACATCAAGCTCAACCACTGAAACAGTCACTGGGCCATTATACAAGTACAGTAATTGGACCCTAAGCCAGTGTTTTTTGTGTGCCTACCTGAGCCAAAAACTCCTCTGACACATTCAGTTGCATAAGCATGAAGCATTTCTTACCCCAAGAAATTACTGGATGAACAAAACACAAACTGGTGGAAAAATATCCTGCTGCAATAGAACAGACTACAAAATATCTTCTAACCCTGCTCACTGCCTGTTGCACAGCTGGACTACTGTACATGACAGCAGCTAACCAGCCACGTAGGCCTTATCAATTTTATTTCCATACTTCTGCGTGTTTCAGTTCACGAACAGAAAAAACCTCTACAGTCACGGTCCCCGGGTTGAGCCAAGCCCATGCATGTGCTGAAGCAGTATAGTTTGTGCTACAGCTGACAGTTGTAAATGTTCCACTTTTTGTTGTTTACAAAATAATATTACAGGCACATCAGGATATGGGAGTGCGTCCTCAAGCTGTTTCTGCTGAAGTCACAGATCTGCAGCTAATGAGCAAGAGATGAGACAAAAATGAAAACATGCAATGGGAAACAGTCTGTAAATGAAAAGTAGTGCAATTGTGAAAATGACTCTGGAGGAGAAATGTGTTTTTAGCTATAAAACAAATGTAGAAAAAATGAGCACAAGTACACTGTCAAAAGATAGTGAGCCAGTTTTTCTCATGAACCTCACTGACAATAAACATTTTAATGATTGGTAACACATTATCCACCACTCATCTTCATACTGTACAACTGTTCCTTGAACATACACCCAGCTGTGATTGTTTTGCAGAGGGCAAACAGACCCATTTCTACCTTTAGAGAGCCGCAGCCTTTGTACGTGCTCCACATTAACAACACTTTGGTTAATTAGCTAACAGTGATTTGTACACTAAGGACTGATTCCTTAAGTGGCTGGACATGTGGTGGCATTGGTGATTAGTGATTATATGGACTTTTACATTTGTGTGGTAGAAATCTGTGGAGTTGTTCTTTACCAAAATGACCAGCATACAGTATGAGCAGCAGGTGGGTGAAGTGGTCAGCAGACTGGACGTCGCTGCTTTCACTCGTAATGACATTTGATGTTTTCTTGAAATGAATCCTGAATCTTTTTGTCTGAGCAGATTATGTCTGTGTTTGATGATGAGTGTGACATGTCACCTTATCAAGACTAAATGCCTAAAGATTCACTGAGGTAACATTGGTGTGATGTGGATAATCATTACATTAATGACACACATTCACATGGAGTGTAATTTAAAAGCAATTATGGGATCAGTAACCTTTTTAATCCAATCATCACCTAGAGTAGGCACTGTGTGTCATGCTGTATCACCTGGCAAATGGAAACATTAATAAAATGTTAATCAATCACAGAGAAGGGGACTAAGCTGACAGGTAGGTCAGATAGAGTTAACATATTGATAGAGGCGTCGACTTTCTGGGTGAAGCTGGAGGTACGGAGGCGATTTTTGTAGAAATATTACATTACACACATCTTCCCAGAATGTGTGCAAGCAAATTTTCCTACTAGTTTAATTCAATATACCTTACACAGTATTTTCCAAAAAGCACCACACACCATATATAAATAGTAACACAGATGCACACGCACACACACACACACACACACACACACACACACATACGCATGCATGCTCAGACACAGGCCTCCAGTTTTGCCACGGGATGCTGTTTTCCAGCTGTTTAAACCACGGCTCAAATTAGCTGCTCAGCCATTGGAAGGAAAGGCAGGCAGGATACCAGTAATTACTGTCTGATTGGTAGAGCGGCTGCAATTAGCAAGTTTGAGTCTTGAAGATTTGCATACATATAAAAGCTGAGAGAGGGAAAGTGCAGTTACTGTAAAAAAAAAAAAAAAAAAAAAAACTTATACTTGAGTGGTCCACCCCAGGAGCTAAAGTAAATGAAAGATGGTGTAGCTGGACCACTGTGATTCATCAAATAGTAATCTCTAAGTTATGTTATGTATACACTATGATTGTGTCATCACAGCCAAACCAAGCCAGACATGACACAGATACCGTCCATTAAAAACAGTGTGGAGGAATCTATTTGCTCCCTGTACAGTATCTGTGTGCTTCCACCCCGGCAGCACTGAGGAGAGTCTCAGCAGTGGTCCTCCCTTATCATAGCACATTTAACAGGGGGCTAATCCAATCAGGTGGGATAACAGGGTTGCTCTCTGTGAGTGGAGGAGGATCAGGCGAGTGCTCCTCTGCTTCCCATTAGTGTGTGTCTCTCCAGCCGGGCCTGTCCTAATCCCATTTCCCCATCTAAAGCCTTAACCCAAACAAGCACACAGGACAATAATCTCCGGTCACACTCCTGTCGGCTGCCCCGGGCCCGCTGATGCTCCTAATGGACGGCTAGCCAGAGAGATGCCAAGAGACTGCAAGGGGGACTAGATGTGGTTTGTTAAGCCAAGGAACCACAACATCCACAGCCTCTCCTTTGTTTACAACTCCTCTATTGTTTTTCTCTTTTCTTCCTCAGCAATATTGTGTATCTGTTGCTGGTTTGTGTTTCCTCTGCACTACCAAACACATTTAACCACAGAGAAAATCTGGTCTTTGCAGAGATCATTTTTCAATTGAGCGTGTCAACAGAATTGTTTTCATAAATACATTTGATTATAAATAACCAAACTCATTGCCACGAGAGCTGTTTAAAAACTACAACGTGAAGCTAAAGGACCTGGTGCAGATTTGTAGCATGGTCAGGAAAGTCATTAGATGTTTTTCAGATTTCATAGAGAGAGAGAGAGAGAGAGAGAGAGAGAGAGAGAGAGAGAGAGAGAGAGAGAGAGAGAGAGAGAGAGAGAGAGAGAGAGAGAGAGGTTTCTGGCTCTGTATCTCTCTGTCCCTGTTGACAGCACATGTGCCCCAGATGCAGGGTCCCGATCCAAACCCATGCTCATCCAGACGCCACCCCGAGTGTCTCAGATCACTTATTCACTCTCCAAGGACCCTGGAAAAAACAGCCTCATCCACATTTCTCATTTCTTTTGGTTTCCATAAGAAAAATGTAACCCCAACTTCCTAATGAATTCCAACTGAAATATGGTTGGTGCAACAGCATGTACCTCAAACAAGGCTTTTCAGCTCAGCCTTCATGTTACATATGGAAGATATTAGTTTCTCCTTATGCCATTGTACAAATTTGATCACTGTGTTTTATATTTTAAGGATAAGGAAAAAAAATAAATAAATAAATAAAAGAAACATAAAATAAAGGAAAACTGCCACATTTTGGTCATTTGCTGCCCATTTTGGATCAACCTCAGAGTATCAGAAGTTTCATCTTTGCCTATTTTCTCTATCCACCCCATATATCTTCAGCCAGTTGAATGAATAACTGAATGGTAAAGGCGCTCTTTGTGTTGTGCTCTTTGTGTGTGTATGTGTGTGTACACAGCTGGCAGCTGTGCTAGATCACAGCTATTAGGCTAAATCAATTATGAGGTTGATTTTTCTCCTCATACCTGAATCCAATGGATACTCAGTGTATCTTGTTGAATGAAGAACTATGTTTGGAACTAGAACTTCACTGAAGACTCTTTAACCCTTTTTTTTTTAACTTGCTTTGTTTAAATTAACTTGGTATGTTTGATTTATTGCCAAGGAAGTAGTATGGCATCCCTATGAAAGTAAAGGAGGTGAGTGAAAGAATAGATGCTTGGCTACATGGCTGATACTTTGATACCAGAGTCCCAGTTTTGTATATAATGTATAGGCATATTTATTAGTTTGCAAGAAAGAGTGAGCTCTCATACGTAAATAACAAAATCAATTATTTGTCAGTGTATTGCACAATAACACGTTTGGCCACACATTGTCATTTGAACACTTGTTTAAAGGGTCTTTTGTAGACCTTGTGACTTTTTAGAGGGTCTTTGCTGACTGCCATCCTGTCTTTCTCTGTAATTTTCATGTCTATCTCTCACTGCTTTGATCACTGTCCTTGATGTGTTTAGCTATTTCAAGATTGGAGAACGAGTGTGATCATGCTTATATTGAATTGATCATGACATAAACAAAAATCTTAACTCGTATTTCCATGATTCCAAGTACAGTATTTCCAATTTGAACTGCATCTCACAATCTTCCTTAGCAGATGCACCCATCAATATGTAACAATACCATACAAACCCGTTCAAAGATGACCTTTGCCAGTGGATATCTATGATAGACATTGAGTTCAATAACGAAGTCATAGATTGAAGTTTAAAATTTACCTGCTGGGTTTGGTTCACAATTCCTCGGAAAAAACATTAGCTATTGTTGCCTACTTTTGTCAGCAGCCACTTGTTTATCCAAGCTTTTTATTTTCATGCCAGAGTGAAGTAGTTTACTTTTGGCTTGGTGTAGCTTGTGCACTGGGATCCACTGGCACAATGTTTTGTCTGCTGAGGAGCCATTGGTAAATTCTCAATGGGATTAGCACTAGCAACCCTTGATTTGTGGTAATATCAAAACTGTTGCTCGGTGGAGCTTTAATCAACACTAAGAATGTTGGAGAAGCTTATGGTCTCAATTATGCAGATCTCTCTGAATCATCCTTCAAATCTCCATGATAATTTTGTCAAATAGAGATGACTGCTGTTGTTAATTTACGTAGCATCAGCTAATGACTGCATGGCAAAAAGCTTGCTGTGTTACTGGCAGGCTAAATAGCACAAGTCTACATGAAAAAAAAAAAAAGGGGGTCATCAAAATTATTCTAAATTGTTCCACAATTGTTGACAGCTGTGGAATGTGGTAGTAGGAGAAAAAGTTCAGCCATCTAAATCATCAGTGGCAATCGAGTTTTAGAGTCAGTCATGTCAGAAAGTATTGCCTTAGTTTACTCACCAGTTTCACTTCAGTGTTTGCGAAGGCAGAAATTCATTTTAAAACACTCTAGAGTCACTAGTTTATTCACCAACAACTGCCTCGATTATTTATTATGTATCTCATCTGGCAACAGCAGTTGGAACTCTGTCCAGCCACATGTAGGTTAGAGATTATTTTAGGTCTACAGTACCAGGGGGATTTGCACAAAGATGTAAGCTAGTGTTGCCTTAGAACCTGAACTCAGGGCAAGAAAGTCAGAGGAGCACCATGTGCAAAGGTTTTTGGGGGACACACTGCTGTAGTTTTCAGGTCAACTGCCTTGTATTGGCTTTGTATACTGGCATAGCAACTCCTTTAATTTTGTTCAAACTCAAACAGATTTTACTCATACCAAGAAGTTTAAAGTCCAAAGCAATGCCAGTTGCTCTTGTGGTCCTCTGAGCCAAATACTAACATCAGCGTGCCAAAGATTAGTTCTAGCCTCACCCTTTAAACAGAGAAAAAAAACTGAAATAAATTTTAATACCAAAATCCCATTACATAACCTGGCAAAGACACCGTAACGATAAAGTAAACAGTCCACAGTTCCTCTTCTCAGGTGCAACACAACAACGTGCGAGACTGATCATATGTGCACTTTTGCCTTTTACTAACATCTGTATGCATCTGTTTGAGTTTCCTACCCTGCATGATTATTTTACATTGTTGTTGTGACTACCTATAAATGGAGAGAAGAAACGTACTCAAACAGAACGTTCCCACTGAGTCCACCATGTTATCGCCACAAGTTCAGGGGTCAGCCTGGATTCCAAACTAGCAGCTTGTCTTTGTCATAGATTCTGTAATATGATTAGATGTTAAGTAAATTAATTTGTGAACCCTCATCAGTTTTTGGCATTAAACCTTGTTGTTACATATTTGCTGACGGTCTCAGTAAATAGCCTAGGGTAACTATCTTTATTATCCAGCCAGCTTGGAATAGCTGGAAGTTTGACTTGGCTCATGACCTCAGGGAAAACATCACTCATAGTTGTGGGTGAGTTATCATTGACTTTCGAATGATGGCGGTACAAATATCGCATCCAGCTATTTTCAAGCCAGCAACACTGAAGCATCTGTTCTTATGCTGACAATCTGTCTTGGCTGAACATCAGACAGACAGGCAGCCATGTGATTGTTGTCAAATATCACTCCAATAGAAATGCCCAGCAACCACAGTGGCAATGCTACAGTATTAGTGGTCTAACATCTCTTCTCTGCTTTCTTGGGTGTGTGCCGACACATATTTGCAATGTTTCTTGCTGATATTTGGGGTTATGAAGAGGACCACTCATTTATTTTCCTTCCTGCTTCCTTATTGAATTTTACATTGACGTAAGGAGCTCGTTCTGAAACATGTTCTGAATGCACAAACTTTCTCTCTCTCACCTGTGGGAGTGTTTGTCAGGAGTTTCTAAAGAAGTCTTGATCCATAATTTGTTCTCTGTGTTTTAGGACTTAGACATATGTGAGAGGATAGGACTGTTTCACATACTGTATAGGCCTATGCGGTCATTAGCCTAATTGATGTACCCGAGCAATCAGCTGACACACCTGCTGTTGATCTGCTGTTGTTTTCTTTGTTTCTTCACCCTGCCTGCTGCTGCTGCTGCTGGTGGTTTTAAAGTAAAACCGAAAGCTTGAGAAAACTGCTACTTTGCCTTGAGTTGCCATTGGAGTAACTTTAGTCTAATCTGTTTTGAATATTAGTGGACCTCCTGGTACTCTATATAGTGTATGACTGTGCTACTGTGCTGAAATAGGTCCCTATGGGGAACAGTTATGATTTGGGTAGTTATTCTAAATGTAGTTCAAGTTATAGCTTCACTCCATATAATGCTGCTGCTGCTCTCAAACACTGTTTATACTCTGCTTGAATAAATGCTCATATTCAGTGTATGGCATTTTCATATATCAAACTGTTATTAGAAATACTGTCTATGTGAAATCACACATGGCATTTCATGGTTGGGAAGTCTCGTCATCTCCAACTGTTAGGGAACTACTTTTGCCAACAAACCAGTTTGGGGCCTGTGGATCAATTTCCTGATGCTCTCCTTTCAAAATATACACAGTGGTCTCGATGGAGGCGGCACTATACGCATGAGGGCAGAGGAAGAAAATGATGAGGAGGAATAGGGTTGATGAAGGAAGAGAGTTTGGCCCTGGAAGTCTCCACCTGGTGGGGTGGTTGAGGGCCAGCAAGGAGCCCCCACAGTATACAAAGCTTGCCTTGTGTGAGATAAGCAGCGGGCACTGGGAGGGCCCTACGGCACTATTTTCACAATCAGAGCCAGTTTGTTTTCTTTAGGCCTCAGACCCTAAGCCTGTCAGGAGAACAGCATGCTGGCAGGGCTGGAGGTTGTGTTGGGTAGCACTGTTAGGGGAGAAAAGGGGTCTCCTACAGGGTGGGCTGGGGATTTCTGGGGGTCCTCAACATTTAGCTCTTATTTGACTATATTTGTTTATTTAACCGGTCCCTTACTAGACACATTTCCACACTGGCTTAAACAATTACCTGATGCTTCAATGTTAAAATCCTTACTCTCAGCAGCTGTAGTTCTAAAAGAGAGCTATGTATTCTTAACATGAATAATTAATTGTAATTATTATAACTTTATAAATTTCACTAAGTAGGGGTGATAAATGCGATTAATAATTCATCTTTAAGAATATACTCATCAGAATTTCTCAAAAAACTACACTTTTCATATTATGGCTGAACTTTCTATCTTTTATTATTGTTGCAGCTGCAACAGTGATGTATCCATACAGAGATTTTTGATTCAACCCTGTATTTCAGAGAATGTTAATGCTCTAAAAGATGCTGTGCATATTTTCATCTAACCTCCACCACATAAACTCCACTGCTAATGTTTCTGTGTTTCTTTTTTTTTTTTTCTTTTGGCAATAAACTTGTGGTGTAATATTATGAGTGTTTATAGAGAAAGCCACAGTGTAAAAGACTTAGAGTTATAAGAATGTTTCCTTGGTAAAAGACTAGTTGGAAAATGATACTAAAATTTAATTAGAAACAGTTGCTTTACTGTTTCGAAGATGAGATGCCTACAGCAAAAAGTGAAAAGTTTGTGAGTCCACTGGTTTTATCAGGAATCACAAAAAGAGAAAGAACAAAAGAAAGAAAGAAAGAAAGAAAGAAAGTGAGTAATATTCAAAGAAAATAGATTTTTCGTATAAATTGTGGCTACAGTCATGGAACCGCACTATGAAGCCATTCCCATGATTATTTTGAGTTCTTATCAGATTTTAAGTTAATTTCTCATTAGGTACTAGCGGTGTATAAGTAGTGCTCCAAGCCTCGTGTTGGGATTATTTAAAAGTGGTTTTTCTGCAGGCAGGTTTCATGATTTTTCTCCCCATTCCACAGTGTGTCTTGGCCCATCAGAAGAGGTTGGCCGCCAGGACTCCTCTCAGCTCGCTCCCTGAAGACCCCTGGCTCCACAGAAACAGGAAATGGTAATAGTATTGCAGTGCTTTTCCTCCCCCTATCTGTGTCCCCATTTCTCTCTCTCTCTCTCTTTCTCTTTCTCTCTGAATGAAGAAAAAGCAGACGTGTAATAACATATATGTGTGGAAAAATGGACCTAGTCCATAAAATAAACCAAAGGTACACATTGTGTTTTTGCACTTTCTTAAAATAAATAAATGATTTCAGTATATGCTTTATAATCAATCAATTAAAGCTGTTTTTTTTTTTTTTTTGTTTTTTTATCCAGACTTTGGTGTATGCATGTCAATAGTTTCCACCATCAGAGAATTGGAAAAATCAGATGTTAGTTTCTTGCTATCAGACAGTGCAGCAGATTTAAAAGTTGCTTTTCACATTTAGTTTGCTCTCAGAAGCAGTTGTTGTCAAGCAGAGGGTCAGTGGTGTCTGTTTGCACCACAGTCTTGCGTAGTCTCTCCACAGGTGGATGACCCTGTCCACCCCCTACCCCACCTCCTCCACCCCCTCCCGGCCTCCAAGTGTTTATGAGTCACTTCACCCCTGGCCAAGCATGTGGTGAAGCCACCCAGCTCCAGTCATATCAATGGGATCTGCTAACTAGCCCCCATGGACGCTGCCAGGTTTTTATAGTAAATCGTGGAGCAAAACCACAATTGACTAAAAAGAGATAGGCTTGCTCTGACTTCACAGCATTTTGCGGTCTACATTTCCCTTTGAGTTATTTTTTTTCTTTAGAGTCCTTTGCCTTCTCTTTTTCCCTTTCATCCTAATTTAATATGCAGCTGGATCCACCATTCTTCCTAATAGTTTGCTTTGTTTTAGCCTTTTAAAAACAGTGTTTCATCGTTTCAGCTTTCCATTGGAAGATTTATTTTTCATGAAAGACTTAATGTGTTCAAGAAGTCTCAGAGTTTGCTGCTATAATGGTACAGCCACAAATAAAACTCTTCAGACATTTTGTCCTACAACACATTTCTATAGGTTGTTTTCCGCACCTCAGAGTATCCATTTAAATATGATCACCATACCATACGAGAGGTTGCAGTGAAGGCACAAGATAACCCCTGTGGAGCACAGATGTGGATGGTTGAAGCCAAAAGCACCAGTTCTCTGTGCCAAAATACAACCATAAAAATCAGCCTGCAATAAGTAACCATGAAACCAAAATGCTTCTTTTCCTATAACAGAACTGTGGGATCTGCCCCATCAACCGTGAACCTGAGTTACACAAGGGAACTCGAGGGGATTGCTGAGGCCTGACTAGGCTGAAAACCATCTGGGAGGTTGAGTTTATACTGGACAAAGAAATCTGCACACAGAAGTCATAAAACATAGCGTGTATTTGCACATAGATTCTTACAGGGACATTCAGTTTTGTGAGGCGTACATCCCACACAGGTGCCATCTGTAAATACAGACACAGTACATAACATTCTTGTAACCTTTTCTCAGACCACACCTTACACCGATATCCATTTTTGGCATTCCAAAACACATAAGTGTAGTGCAGAGTGTTGCTGCCAAGGGTTTCTCAGTCCAGTGCCCAACTCCACAGCTCTCAGCCTGGGCAGAGGAGGGAAAAGTACTGGGCGTCTGTTCTCGTTCCCAGGATTGGATTCACTGCACTGCACTTTACCCCTGTGGCTTCTCTCAAAATGCCTGTTAGGTGGTTGGCAGAACGTCAACATTTTCATTTTCATCTTATGTCTGTTGAATGTAGCAGTGGATCAGACAAATACCTGCAGAGCTGTATGTATGCATATGTAAAATGTACATGGATTTTCTTGTGTTTTAAAAGTTTTATTATCAACTGCAGTTGGGAGGAAAAAAGAGTTGCAAACAGTTAAACACAGCATTATGTAGAAAAAGTTGCCGTGCATACTGTACTGTATCGTAAGTGTGGTACTGTACAACACTACAGGCCAGTGAAATGGTAGTGTTTCAAAACCAACTGAAAATCAACTTAAACATGTTTTATCATTAGCAGCACGCAAAACTACATTTTACATAAATCCATGTAGTTTGGTGGAGAACATAGTATAATATCGAGACATATGTTGAGATGAATTTTAACCTTTTAAACACTTTGTATAATTTCTTGTATACAGACTAAATGACACTTTTTTTTCATTTGTTAATGATTGTTGAATATAAACGAGGGATGATTTGACACCACAGATTCACATCTTAACACATCTTCAGTGAGGAAAGGCTGAATGGAACATTTTGTCTTTATGTAATAATATGCAAATTCTGCATCGAGTTTGGCATAGTGAGGCCTTCACTGAGTGCGCTGCTATAGCAACACACACTCCACCTTCTCAGGTCTCTCCTCTCTTTTTGACACACACACACACACACACACACACACACACACACACAGTGTTGCTGTGCGGCAGTTTACTCATGTAATGTGACCTGGAGGGGTGCCAAGGAGCCCAGGGAAGGTCCGTGGCCTGAGGCCTGCCGACACCTCTCCCCAGCCCTGTTGAAATGTTTATTTATAACTCTCTTCCAGCTCCACCTCCCCCTGTCGTCTGCCAGCCGCCATGCCAATCCAAACACACTAGGCCTCTCCAGACTGATCCAGAGCATGATTTCAGAAAGAAGAGAACCCTTTCCCCTCTTTTTCCCCCTTCTCTTGCCCAAACTATCCCACCCTTTCCTCCCTCCCTCTCCCTCTGTCTCACTGTGTCTTCCAAAGAGTAACGCTCAGGGAGAGGAGAACTGAGTAGACACAGAAGGGAGAGGGAAGGAAAGGGAGGGAGGTAGGGATGGATGGATAGAAGAAAAGAGGGAGGGGGCAGAGGTGTACTCCATCCAGCATGGGCTGCTAAATTGGTTTCAGAGCAGCAGTTGGACTCCGGGGATGCACAGCACACACTGCCGACTAGCTGTGTTTGCTTTTGTGGGGTGTAGGAAATCTGATCTCAATCCATGTAGCCAACCCACATCCCACATCCCACCCATCACTACCACCAAGAATGAAAGTAGCTACAAGGACAGTCACCCTAAAACAGGTATCATTGATATTTTAGTAATAACAACAACAAACAATAAACCTGAGTGTGGAAAAGTGCATATTTCACCAAAATGTGGAATGGTTACATCATATCACATGAGCCATCTTTGTTACAGGCAGGAAGTCACATGTCTGTGGAAGGTTGGATGACATGTTAAGTCCCTGGTGGGCCCAAGGCGGAAGGCTCTCTAAATAGGTTTAATTGGGCCAGGCCTAACACTGCCATGTAGTCACTGCCAGACAGACGCAGGGCTACAGGGAAAAGAAGAGCACCCAAGAGACCTCAGGCGCTGTGTCCCTGTATCTGACTTGGTGCTGCTGTGTAGCTCATTTGGTATACTCACAGTTTAAGGACATACTGCTTACACATTGCTATGTCCAAGGGAGCTGTGCCAAATTACCAATACCAGTTGTTTATCTAAAAAACATGCTCATACAGCAGAGCTATGATTGGTTTGTTGCCCAAGGCATAACTCTAGCTCTCAAAAGTGGGAATTGTTTACCTACTTGTGCCTGTGTGTGTTTGTGTGCTTGTTTATGTGTCTCTGTTTATGCGTAAGTGCATTTGTCTGCATGCCTTAGTATAGGCGTCTTGGTAACAGCCCTCTCCAGCACAGCCACTAAGGTCTGTTACATCCCCTGCAGCAAATGGTAAAATGCAGATCAGCCATAACAAAATTGAAATGTGTACCATATTATTTCCACTCGATAAATTAAGCTAGTGTCTGATAAATAATATATGATGTGTCAAATATTTATTCAATCAACAAAAATGAAAAAAACACAAAGACATAGCAGGCACATATATGTGTAAAATATACAGTGTGTGCACAATGTATTGTAGTAGACAGCAGTACAATTAATGCAGCCATCCACAAGACAGAGAGGGGACTTTATGTGGTGTTAAGGCCACAGAACTGCTTTGATGCACAAGCCACTTTCATCTAAATTTGTGTGTGCATCTTGTTTCTGTCTCACTCTTTCACACATCTTGTGCTCACAGAAACACACACACACACACATGCAAACATATATCCCTGTTCAGGGCAGATACTCATTTCTCTCTCAGACAGTTTGCTTGCCTTGCATCTGAATGGACTTGTCTTACATCGCATGTGTATATGATGACAAATCCAACATTTAATTTACTCTGCCTTTTTGCAGCGCACACCAACTTCCTTTATTTAATAAATGATCATGCTTTTAAAGCAGCCAAGTGTTGAGTGAACCGCTACGCACACTAAAACACCTTCTGTTACAGAAAATGGTTGCATGTGAGGTTTGTGTATTCGCAAGCGTCCAAGTATGTGTGTGCATACATGGGTGTGCGTACATTCAGCAAGTTGATTTGACTGAGTGTGTGGTTGTGGGTTCCTGTGTGTGTGCATTTGTGTGTTTATACTCTTGTTTGTGTGTTTGTCATGAGTAAGTCCTGAGGGAATGTGGTCTCCACAGTAACCGTCTCTCTTGGTGGTCCGTCATTAATAGTCAGTCTGATGTTGATGATTTAGCTCCAGTGAAAAAGAAAGAAAAAAAAGGGGGCGTAGTCAGATCAAGTAATATCCCATAAAATCATTTAACAATGCAACATAATAAACACCTTGACAAGTAAATAAATAATCAGTGAATCAAGAGGTCAGTTTGTGGAACCTTTTTTCGCGCTGTCATGTGTGTGTGTGTTCATGTATTTGGTGTTTGTTTTTCCTCTTTGTCTCATCTCTCCCCCCACCTCTCTTGAGTGAAGAGAAATTGAGAAACCAATCTAAAATCCATCAGGACTTCCCTGCCCACAATCCCCTCTCCCCCAACCCCATTCCACCTACCCCCACCCACCCACCCAGCACCCAACACGCCCACACCCCCCCCCCCCACTCCTGTTTTTTGTGTTGCAAGCGTCTGGAAATTGGATGAGATGTTCGTTTAGCGGGCAGCTGGTCTGGGCCCGATATGAATTGCGTTTCCCCACGCCAGAAAAGGTCAAGCCCCCTCGCCTTGACGGAGTGCATCGGCCTATTGAGTGGCGCTTTAGTCCATTTACCAACAGCCAATGGCAAGGCGGCAGAGGGGAGAGAGGGAAGCATAGCACTCTGTGTAGAAGAGAGAAAAGAATGGCAGCACGTCAGATATAAATTCATTGTTTCTCATCACCCAGCTGGGGCAGGAATGGCTAGGAGTGATTGCTGGGATGGGGGAAGTGAGGTAGGAATATTACTGTCTGAGTAGGCAGTGTCTGTGTGAGAGAAGAGATGAGCAGCCCTCTTTCACCACCACTGGCTCGACATTCAGCCTCGCTGCCCAGAATTTTGAAAAATGTTGTTTGGAGCTTACATTACCTATGAAACACCCAAATGAAAATCAAATGATGCAGCCTCAGTGAGAATTTGCTCAATAGTGTGAGTGTTCAAAGGAAAATAAAATAGGTTGGTGCCTCTCATGTCAAACCTCCAGAAGTATGTCTTTATATTTAAAGAGGAGAGGAAATGATGCTGCAGCACAGTTGATGCCTTTGTTAAAAGAAAGAATATATTCCAAAAGCTAAAAATAGAGACAGTTAATAGGTTGGTTATGTGCTGAAAACAGACACCTCAACAGTACACATACAAGTACGCCTCAGGGCTCCTATCTCTCTCTGTCGCTCCCTCTCTGACTCTCATACACGCATACAGGAAAAGGGCTGCTGTCCCTTTAATTTTCATCCCTGTGGTTCTGGGGGAGTTAAGGCAAAGCAATTAAAACAAAGGCATATTTAACATGGGGTTAATGATTGGCTGACCCTGCAGTCAGCACAGTGACAATATCTTAATTATTGAGAAACCTAAAGTCATTACGCCTACGAATGGCCTGAGGAGCGTCTCTATTGATCGGGATCCAGTCCCATTACAGGCCCAGCCTGGACCAATGAAGCCCCCCATTATAGACAGTCTCTCTCTCTCTCTCTCTCTCTCTCTCTGGTCTCTGTCTTCCTTTCTCTCCGGCTCCCTCTCTCCTTCTCTGTGTCTCATGGCAAGCTATTGGATGTGTTGAACGGTGAGACAAGAGCCAGACAAGGCTTGTGGGCTTTATTGCTTTCTAAAAAATTCATAACCAAGCCTGACATTTTTGCTGAGAAATGATTATTTTCCTCCCACCCTCAATCTACTTTCCTTTATGGTCTTTCTCATTTTTTTGTTTTAAGTGGCAGAAGTGTTAAAACTCAAGCACTAACAGGATTGATCAGATCCTCTGACCTATCAGGGTTAGAAACCTTTACTGTGATCCTGTGGCTTGTGTATTTTAACTTTGGACACTTTTATTATCCCTGCAATTTAAAATAAGGACTTGATGTTTTAAGTATCAATTTTGCATACACTTTATTCAAAATTGACAGATTTCTTTGTGATTTCACACTACAGGTGTTGGTCTTACTTTTAGTGAGGAAATCCCTCTGCTCACCTCCACTTCTTGCTGTTGACAGGCAACTGGTCAGACTGGACACTTAGTCCTGTGAAAACATTTTTATCAAAGCCTTTAGTATGTGGACCAGACTCCTGATTTGAAAAATAAATGGTTGCTTTAACTGACAACCTGTTCCCTAAGATGGTATAAAATATAATTAATCACTAAATACTTTAAATAAGCTATAGATGATGTACTGTAGAAAGCACTGTAATGGTCTGCACTTTGGTCTTCACACTTAGTGATAATGTTAAACTGAGATGGAAGCATCGCATTTAATCTAATGTAACCAGTGGAATTAGGAAAGCACTTCCCTTAACAAAGGAAAGAGCCATTATGTCATCAGACTGCATATTTAATAACTTAGATTGCATAAAGTGGGAATATAGCTAAACATGGAAAATTACATGTCATACCTATGTCATCACATTAACTCAATAGATATGACAAATAGCTTTTAAATGGCTTTCAGACTTATTTTTAATTAAAATATTATTTCAACAGGAAGGAGAAAAAAAGCTTTTAACATGATTTCACTTCACTCCTATAGTGGTGAATTACGATGCTGCGTGAATTGTTTTATATAGGCCTACACGTGTGGTGGACATGTCTTCTAAATTTCATCTGTTATATAATTCTGAACAACAACAACAAAAGATTTCAAGTCACTGATGCCTAATGTTTTATGACAGCAGTTATAATGCATCAATAAGCATTATGAGTTCTTATAAGCCTGGCTATAGCACAATAGGAGTGTCGTTATCACAAGCTGTTGCATGCGGTAGCCATAGTAACCATGAAAATTTGATACCTATTAACTGCTGTGATGAATAAATTTCAAGTTTCACGATACGATTACAAATGTCTGCACCACTTCCTGCACCATTATAGTGGTTTGGTTACAGTATATCACTGCAACAAGTTAGTTACACTTACACATGGTTACACTAACCTCTCAACAGACAGCCAGTAGTTACATTTTGTTTTGTTGCAAACTTTTCTTCCTTTTGATTGATTGAGATATATATATTCAGAAGGCCTTTTAAGTTAACTTGTTTGACAGGAGAAACAAAACACCTTAAAACTTTTATTTTTGCTTCCTTGTTAAAGTAGAAAAAAAATCTTTCACACTGTTTTCACTCAAAAAAAAGAAAATAAACTCTTAATATATGAATAATGAAGGCAGGTGTATAGATTGTATACATGCATGCGAGCTCATGTACACACGTTCGCTTGTTGATTGATTATGCACTGCACCCATTTATCTAATAACCCTTTCATTTGACTGCTGTGAGGCACAGCCCAATTCAATCTCTAATGGGAGGCCAGTGAGTAGGACTCAGTGTCATGATGTGTGTTTTATGATAAATATAGAAGCCAGACAACTTCTCCACTGTCACACTGCTTCCTCCTCTTGTGGCCCCAGAGTGAAGCAGCATGGGGAGAGCTGAGATGTAATTACCCAATCAGTGTGTGCCATCCTTATTAAAACACTACTAACAGTGCTCCATTATTGAAATACCCCCCACTGGACTCTTCTTAATTCATTAAATAAATTAGCACCAGCGCCTTTAATAATTCATAGAATGATGTCTACGTTTTTTCTCCCCCGCAGAGGGTAACTATGACAAAAAGCATGGACTTAAAAGCAAGGACTGTAAGATAATACTGAGTGGCTAGTGATGAGGAGAGCAAATGAACAGCATGATGACTCTCATGAATCAGACAAAATAAAAACACAAGTCTATTGATGGTTGGACATGAGTGCATTTTAAAAAAGAACAGGTTCATGGGCAGGTTTTCTTATGTTTCTCTGCTGTTGATGACATTTATTTCTGCTCTGCATATGAATCTAGATAAATTTGTGATGAAGCTGCTATGCTAGTTCGCAAGAAGCGGTGCATGTCCTCCAAAAGTACACCTTTATTTTTTCCCACTTGGCTTCCTGTCTGTCTCCTGTGTCCCTCTCATTTGTGTTACATTAATGTGCTAATGAGAATATCCTTGAGCTAGGCAGAGAAGCTAAAAGACAAATAAAGTGAGGAGTCAGATGAGGGATCTCGCTGTGTCTCGACATATCTTTAATTGACACATCTGCATCTCCCTGAAATATTTACCGCCTCTGACGTTGGTGCGGCGACGCGTGGCGATCAACGCTGTGTTGCCGATGGTGATGTCGACGTGTGATTGGGTTATTGATGTTATTAGCACAGGCCCGCTCCTGGTGAAAATCTACATATATCCAGCTTTCAGTGTTTTGTATGTGATTGTCCAAAATCTTTTTCCATCTTTTTTTTTTCATCCCCTTCCTTCTTTTGACAGAAGAAGTCTCATGTGACTTAACTCCATGGCTGGAGAACCACCACAAGACCACTACAATACACTCCTGTTTGAAGACCAATTGAAATATGTGAAGACATGTTGTTGTTTTTTGTTTTTTACCTATATGCAAATTCCTTTCTAATCATACAGTTGTTTTTCTTTTCTCCATGCCTTTTCTTCAATGTATGGCACTTAAACAACCAGCCATGGAATAAATAACTCCATGGTGTGATTTCTTGCTTTATGGTGAGACTCTCGGCTGTCAGTGAGCATTGTGGCTGATGAAAGTGAAGGTGTAAGGTGTGCGTGGTTTGCCATGCAGTTGGGACACATGAGATATGCCACATTTGGATTTCTACACACACATCCTACATCACTGATTGATGCAAAAATGTATAAGATAGGATTTGCATGTTTGAGAGTGTGGATGTTTGTATCAAAGGAGTGTGTGTATGTTTGTGAGCAGGCATGAAGAAGAGTTTGCACTGAATATGTGTGTATGTATGTGAGTGTGTGCTGCACATTTGTGTGTTCACTGTGCTTTTTATATATATATATATGTGTGTGTGTGTGTGTGTGTGTGTGCGTGTGTGTGCGTGTGTGTGCGCGTGCACCATGCCTGTCGGGATGTGGCGGCCCTCTCAGCCATGTCAGGGACAGCTTCGTTGAGGGTGGCAGCCGGGGAAAATGATGATGATGAAATTAAAATTCTGCGCCCGGCAGAAGGGGCTGCCGCGATTTCACTGGCGGCTGTGCGCATCGATCTGTTCCAGCATTTGACTTTCAACCATGACAAAACTGTGGGCAAATTAATTGTTCTCCAGGATATTAGGCATCAGAGTCCATTAATCCTCTCTGGAGCGCCACGCCGCATGAATACTAATTGTCTTTCCAGGCAGCCGTCTCATCCCTTGCTCCCTCCTCTCTTTCGCCTCTCTTTTTTTTCCTCCTTATCCCTCTTCTTCTCTAACTCCTCTCTTTGCAAATATTCTCTGCTCTGTTGTTTCTTTACTTTCCCCCCTCTCATTGCTTGTTTCTGTTCCATATCTGTTTTTTTCCCCTTTGTCTCTGTTGGTTTTATATTCCAGCCTCCCTCTTAAAAACAACTGACAACAAACCTGCTGTTGTTTTATCTGTGAGCCTTTTCACAGCTAAGGGGGGGGGGGGCGATAAGAATTTATTTCCCGAGAACAATCAAGTGATCTGCAGCAGGAACATTATGTTCATATTATTGATTAAAATTTTGGCTTGACAATAGGGAAAAAAGTGCAGCCTAAAAAAGGTGATGATTAGGAAACATGCAGAAAATAGTGTGTCAAGCCACTGGAATGGGTTTTTGAATTATACAGTATCTTTCTGTATATTTCATCTATATTACTTTGCCCAGATAAGATTGTGCTAATGGTGTAATATTAGTCTCTATAAGCATCAGCATGGCATTTGAGAGAGGGAGAAAAAAATAGCCCCCAACACCAATTATGTAAGATATTAACACATTAGTCGGTGCAAGATCTAATTGGATGGCAGCCCTGTGCACCATGACAACAATCACCTAGACCCTGTTTATCTCGTAATTGATAGTCTGGAGCTTAAGCAGTGGAGGCATCAAAAATTCATACAGCACAGTGAGGACTGGCCCTTCCTTTCAGACCACACATTGATTGGTTTTTATTTTCCTCCCTCTAACCAGGGTAATTTTTAGAGTTTTGGGACGAGCCTCTGATATTGACGTTTTGCTGTGTTTTGATAGATGGCCAGTGGGCTGTGGCAGTAATAGTGTAAGTTATCTGACATTCAGGCAGGCGGGGTCATGGGTCCAGACACAATATATTCACAGCCCTTGCTTATTGACAAACTATCGCAGGTATCGGCTACGTCCCATAATAAATATGTATGCTGCAGATTGGTATTTTTTTTTTTTTAGCCACAAATAATCGGTTTCCAGTGTATTGTTGAGCTACCAGCCCAAGGGAAAGGTCTGGCATCATCATCAACTAATCTGAAAAGCATTATAATAACAAATCTATGGCTTGGTGTGATGAAACTTGCATTAACTTTAACAATACAGACATGAATGACTTTAGAATAGCCATTACTTGTGCTGTAGCCTTGCTACATTGTACATGTATGTACATCAACAGAAGGAGTTGTTTTTGATAAGATTGGAGGTATAGTAAGTTAAATCGAATTGTCCCTTATTGTAGAGGTTTCCATGTCTGGTTTGAATGTTAAGCAGGTCCAGGTTCTTTGCTGGTTGTTTGCTCAGTCCGCGCAGAAGTGCACACAGTCCATATTCAGAAAGAATGCCTTTAAACAAGCAATGAGGGCTTTCTTAATTTTGTGATGTCACAAATGCCATATGGGAGACCAGTAGCTAAATTTTATTTATTTATTTTTTCTGAAACACCAGATCGTTTTAGCATGAAACTACAGTCTTACGATCTAATCCGTTGCCTGATTTGTAGGAGTAGGCTATTTTTACCTAAAGCCACTTTCCCACTATAATTAGTGGGTCGACGCAGGTTTTTTAAACACAGATCGACTTGCTAACCATCGGCGTATGGCTCCTTTCCCACTGGCCAAAAAACCCAGTTCTGATCTCCAGCTCACGAGTGGCATGATCGTTCACCAATGCAGCATGTCTGGTGACAGTGCGACAGTGTGATGGAAAGCGTTACGTAAGTTAGTGAGGCAGTGGTCAGTGTCTGTTCATGTTTTGCACTTTTGTCTCTTCTCAAAATGATCAAAACACAGCACATGCCAAACAATTTTTGAGCACTGATGGAACACAGGTGAATGGAATTTGTGAAAAGAGTCGCTATACGTCATCACATAAATTTGCGGGTTGACCCAGGTGCAACATTCCCACTGCAAGTCGACTAGAGGCGAACCAATTAAAACCCTCGTCAGTTGCAGAGTTGTTTGACGCAGGTCGGTGACCCTTTCCCACTGCCATCAGGAGCTGATGGTTAGCAGGTTTGAATGGGTTTTTGGCCAGTGGGAAAGGAGCATTAGCAACAGATCAGATATCTGTGTGTAGGGAGAGCTCTCGTACGATTGTGCCCAGAAGCTGTTCATCTTAAAGCTCTATAAACCTTTTGTCAAAATTTCAAGTTCTAGTGAATGTGGTGAAGCGTTTAACATGTCAAGATTTGAATACTTGCCTCTGGAGAGGGTGGTGAACAAAACTGAGCCAAAAGGAGAGTGGATATTTGACTTAAATTTATCAGACAGACTCCATATCAGTCAGCTAGGTGGATAGATACAGTAACATGTCTGCCATATTAATTTTATCAACTAAAATCTGTTTCTCCACATTGAAGTAGGCCAAAGAGTTCGAACACTCTCGTGATCAATTTAAGATACACATACAGTATATTCTGTATCTGCTTGTGCCAACATTTCACTCAAGTGTGACCCTTATTGTGCAAAATATTTAAGGTTGTAAGTCATTTTAGATTCAGGCAATCCAAGACACTACAGCATCAGATGAAATTTTTTCTTTTGCATGATCTTCTGGAATTCAGCCATGTGATATCTTTGGGAACCTTTAGATCTCAACTAGGACTTAAACTAAAAGTTCTGTGAGCTTTCAAAATGTGGAATCACATGTGTTTGCAATGAGGAGGTTTTAGAGGAAGCTTCTTTTGCTTTGGAATCACTCAAACCTATTCTTTTTCAAGGCAACGTTGTTTTCTAATGAGGACATTTTCCAATGGATGTGTAATACCCACAAATTGGACAAGGTGCAATGGTTGTGTTATCAAAAGCAGACTATTATACTAGTGTCTTGGACCTCTGCAAGACTGTTAATGACAGAGGGAGAGCATAAGGTGAACTAGGAGTCAAAGGAGCAGAGTGTAAGAATAAAAGAATGAGCAGGAGAAGGAGGGAAATAGAGCATGGAATAGACTCAGGGTGAGGAGGTAGGAGCAGGAGAGCGGGTCCCTAGTGGGCACTTCCTGGCTAAATCTCTCCTCTGCTCTCTGGCTGCTTCTCTTCTCTTCTGGTGCTAATTAATTGGGCTGGGGAATCAACGCTCTCATCTTAAATCTGCTCCCTAATTGAGCAGTCCTTTCTGCCAGCGTCAGACAGCTCAGCATGCGTCTTCCGCATGATTTGGAGCTAAACGCACTGTCACTTTATTACCCACCACATAACTTGTAAAGCACTATTACACCAATCAGATAGTTACTACAATTAGCATGTTGCCATTTCCAAGGCGCATCATTACTGGCCCACCCCATCTCCACAAAAGGTGAGAATGAAACCATGTGCAGCAGACAATGCTGGCAGGGTTGCAGTGTTGGGTTGGTTTCTGTGGAGGCTCTGTTAAACTAAGTGTATTTTGGATGCACCTAACGCTGAAAAACAGAAATCTTAAATGGATGTCAGGAGTTAAGTATTTTTATTAACATACACTGCCAGCTGACCTTAAATGGTTTGGTCTCAGGGCTTTTGCTTCAAAGAAACAGTTTGACATTTTGCTTATTTGCTTTCTTACCAAGAGTCATTTGAGAAGATTGATTCAACCCTCACATATGTCTAATAAATATGAAATTACAGAAATTAGTATGCGGTTGTCAGCAACCACATCACAAATGTCTTGGACCAAAAGCTTGAACTATTGTCATTTTAACATTTGGGTTTTCATTGGAATAAAACAAATTGCATATGGCATGTTAATGAGTGAGCTTTGGAGGTGCTGCTACCTTAACTAAGCTTGACTCAGTCTCGTCAAAGCTTTGGCAATAAAAGAGAACAAGCTTATTCATTTCAAATAAAAACATGGTAATCTGAGTTTGAGCAAAAATTAATTATCAGGTGATTTTTATTTCAGCAGTTTTTAAACCATATCCTTTATTCCATTCTCAGTTTATTGCTCTATTTTAAGTCACATAAATGTCTGCATTTGTACAATTATTTGGACACAGACAGAGCTTTTTCTCTTACTACAAGTCAATTCATTGCTTAAACCATTTAACTGTGTCACAGTAAACAGAGACAGAAGGCTGTGAAACAGAATTAAATATTTCACCAGAGAGAGATTTATTTTTTATTTTTTTTTTTTTTTTTAGATTTCTTTAAACACATCTGATTATATTTAGAGTTAAGAAGTATCATCTTCATTCATTTGGCCACAAGCTCCTGTCGTGTGGCCAAATTTCTTTTTAATGACTTTTAATAATGTCATTTTGTGGTTACCCGTTCACATCCCACCATGATGTCACATCATACTGATGTTTGTGAGATACATGATCATTTCACCATTGTGGTGAACTGATGTCTTTCAGAGGAATATCAGAAAAAAAAACTGCACGAAATATAAGTATTACCTGTAAAATAGTGGCCACAGTGATGAGTAATAAATTATATTTTGGTGTCTGGTGGTCTGTGGTGTTGAGATATTTAAGTTGTATGACTTTTTGCCATCGTAAATCATGACACAGTGTATGCCTGTTTTTATAGGATTAACAGTGGAAAAATAGATAAGGGGAAAAAGTTATAAGGTGTTTGAAGGGACAGGTCATGGTCATGTCAGTTCATAAGTCTATGTTTCACTGAGAAATGCTTTTCACATGAGTAGCTTTCAGGAGTAGATCAAGCATAAAAGAAGTGGTGGGCATATATGCCTAAAAATCAAATCTGGTTCTACTTATAAGAAGTTCCCACCCACTTCTTCTCTTGTTACCACGGTGGTGAATGGTCACTTGCACATACACACATTAGAAATGGGGTTTAATAGTTTGAAGTGTGTGTGTGTGTGTGTGTGCGTGCGTGCGTGCGTGCGTGCATGCGTGCGTGTTTGTTTGTGTGTGTGTGCGTGCGTGCATGTGCGTGCGTGCGCGTGTGTGGTGGTGCAGTCCTGCAGTCCTGCAGTGCTTTGATTCTCTTTCTTGGAATGAGGGAGTGATGTCATTGTTCCTCTGGGGTTTCAAAGTTACTGGGATGAGGTCACAGGGGGTCAACGCAACCTTGGATTCATCGCTTTTCTCAGCCCCCTCCTCTCCACCGCCACCTCCACTTAAACACTACCTTTCTTCTCCATACGTTTCTCATACAGAGATCTCCCCCCCCAACCATCTCCGTCTCACCTGGGTTGGATTCAGAAGTTGTAGTGTTTAAAGAAAGACTAACCTGATCCCCCCTCATTGTCAAGTTCTGGAGGACTGCTTCAAGGCAGATTCAATATACAGCTCTGTTGGATGGCTTTTATTAGAACACACTCACATGCTAAAGCAATCAAATTTACACAATTTCCATAAAACCAAACTAGAGGCTAAAATTCTGCTTTGCTTGGACTTTCTCACTTGAACTCCATGTTGTTCAGTGCTGATCATAGCAGGTGTATGTACGTCCACCTCCTGTGTCGAGCTGTTCAGGGAGGAGAGCCAGAGCAAAGCAATATTATATTTCATTCTGATGGTTTCCCAATATGCAGGAAAACAGTCAGTGAAGGGGTTGAAATTCTTCATAAATGGCATTAATGCACACATATGGTATATTGATGAATTTATGCATGGAAAAGCATAGTTCATCTGGTATGTACATTTAGTTTATGGACATACTGCATGCAGTCTCTATGACTATGATCCAGCAATAAAATCTTCTCCAATTTCAACATAAACACATGAACACAACAGATAGCCTCCTGTAACAAACACGAGTGCACATAGTCATAAACTCAGATTTAAACACAATGCTATCAGCTTTTCATACAAATATATATCAATGCACGCAGACACGTGTGTTTGTAAGCCATTTTTTTGTGTTCATATTGCACATGTGTGTTTTGTGCTTTCATCAAAACGGGGGTGTAGGTAAACATGACGTTTGGGACAAGGGTAACAGCGGGTGAGTTAACAGTGAGCTCATAGTGGTCATTATCCTTTGCTCCATCCTTGGACCTCCTACATTCCCCAGAAGCACCTGGTCCCCCCTCTTCTCCCCCCTCTCATTCAATCCCATTGCCCCAGCACAGGTCCTTGCCATAGAGCAGGGCGGCCTCAGGGTTCGAGGGTCCCAGCTGTGTAAATGTTTTCAGTTGCTGTGTGACTGGAGCTGGGTCCTTCTTTTTGATCAGACGCCAAGACAAGCCCGGCGTCGGTTGTTCTTGGCAGCTGCTGGGAACGAAAGAATGTCAGCATGACTTTAAAAATATGACGGTTTGTAATTTGGACCACAGAGTGAAAACTGAGCCGCTGGTACAGTTTGTGATCATCTAATTATGCCACCCCCTCCCTACCCGTCCCTGATTCCCCCTCACAAAATCCTTACCCCCTCCTTTTATTCTTATCCAGGAATGAAGCTGTAAAGCTGCTTTGTCCCCTGTGAATTATTTTCGGGGTAGGCGTAATGGCTTTGTGCCCCGCTGCATTACTTGTCCCATGTTTCTCCTCATCCCTCCTTCATGGTTGCACAGTTCTGTTTCTAGTTGACATGCTAACCTGAGGTGCAAGCAACTGATGTATTTGAAATATTCAAGGGGCTCGTGTTTAGTTGCAGCATTTAAACACAACCCTCTGTGACGGAATTAGAGTTTAATAATGTTGATGTATTGGTACTGTGGGTCAACACCTGTTGGTAGAGGACGCCACACAATATGACCTTGGAAGTTTGCATGTTCAGCAACTAGACAGTGATAAATAATTTGGCTTCATTACAATAATGAGATTAAAATATGATTTAAGTCTATACTTTTATAATGAGCCAATAAAGCTCTATAGAGGAGACGGCTACTGTAAAACAAAGAAGTGTCTACAGAGATGCGGCTCAGAGCATATTACAGAGGAATCTGTGTTCATATGCACATGCACGCATTTGTCTGGCCTTCTGTAAATGTGCCAGGTTGTCTGTGCCAGTATCAGAGGGGGGCATTTCTCCCACACAAGTTGATATGAAGTACTCCACAAATCCCTTAGCTCAAAGCTCAAGCATAGATGTGTCAAATATTTAACAAATGAATGAGTTTTTAATCTGGGGCTCAGGGGAATGGAGCGTCATGATAAGGTTCTTTTTTTTTTTTTTTTTTTTTTGTTTTCCCGTCATTAGCATAATTTCTCTGGAGTACATGTGCAGATTTCGTCGGCTTTGTTTGGGATCCCCACTGAGATCTGAAATGGAGGCACAGAATCACAAGAAAAACCTCTGAGATGTTACAGAAGCCTAAGTGTACCAGTAAAGGCGAGCGTTGCCAGCAACACAGCTCCTATTGTGTCTCTGGCTGTTCATCCATTTGCCCTTAATTGGGTTAATTGAAAACTTAAATGCAAGATTTGTTTTTTTTTTCCTATTCCCTAATTAAACTGTTGTTTTTCCCCCTTATCCAATAACACTGTGCACGGACGTGGTGCCAATCAGCTAGGAAGTGCAACTTAAGCCATTAAGGGCTGGATGGAGGATTACAAATGTTGGACCACCTCTAATCAGAGGACCATTGAAAATCCACCTAAGCAGTGAAGAAATGATTCATTAGGCTTACACACCCTCACAGGCTTACTGCAGACGTATAAAATTATTTGCCTCTAAAATAGCAATAATAAATGTTAGCCTAATCACTAATGGTCTTGGAGATTAAACATCTCATTGTTTACAGCTCAATAAAATGGTGCCTGCTAATGTGAGAAATTACTTGTCAGATTTCTAAAAAGCTAAAAGCATAACTACTTCTGACAGGAAATAAAGTGGAGGAGCCAGATTTGGATGAACCACCCGACTGGACACACAGGGCCAAGATGACTTTCTCTCTTTTTTTTTTTAATCACTACCGCCAACAACAACCATTACAACTTTAGTCCATGCTACAGACTGTGCTCACAACAATTCTATTTAAAACTCTCATGTCAAATGCCTCTAATGGCTCTGAGGTTAAAAGAAGGAGAAAGACAGTGGGAGAGTGGGAGGGAGAGAGGCTAAGAGGGTGGCAGAGTGAGTGCCCACAGATACAGTAAACAAATTAAGTCAGACTTTATTTTGAGGGGCCGACTGCACTAAGCATGAGCTGGCGTCTGGTCTCAGTGTCAGCTAGAGGACCTTTATGCAAGCATGCAGTCCATCTCACGCCTTAATGAGGCAATGGAAAAGCATACAGGCCAGCGCATTAACAGAAAAACAGCACCCAGAAAATACCAACTTAATAAGGCAATACAAGCAAATGAATGATTTTTAGAATCATGTTTTAAACAAGTAGTCCTCCCTGAGCATGCAGAGATGGAGGGAGCGAGAGAAAATCTGCATGTGTAAGTGTGTAAGCGCGTGCGTGTGTTTGCATGTGTGCATGTATGTGTGTGTGTGTGTGTGTGTGTGTGTGTGTGTAAACGAATTCTTCTATAAACCTGGCAGAGCGGAGGCTGCCACAGACATCAGCTCTGCATTTGCATATTCATGGCTCAATTTGCACTTGGCTATGCAAATGTATGCAAACATCGTTTCAGAACATTTCAAAAATAGAAACCAGCATTCCAAACGACGTTGTGCCTCTTAATATGCAGCCACACAAGAAAAAAAAAAAAATTAGTGGGGGAAAATCGAACAGGCCAAGTAACGGCTGAATATCTGATTTAAAGCTGAGAGCTGTGCTGCAATCTTCTGCAAACAGGTTAAAGCAGGATAAGCCCAGCGCTAGTGTTGCTGCGGTGTCATGTAGATATGAAGTGATTAGATGTCTTTTTTGTTGTTGTTGTTTTGAATGCCCTTCTCCTACTCCTGTGGGTATTGTATTTTAAAGACTCATAATGTGTAAATATGTTAAGATGTTCTTTTTGTATAAATCGTTTCCCTCAGGCTTATTTTATGTGGTAATTAGACTTGGATGGGTTTTCACAAAAATGATGGTAGAATTATTGTTTCCAGGCTCCACCACTAAGACTACAGTAAGTACATCAAAAAAAAAAAAAACGCATAATTTGATTCACATTACTCTCTTTATGAAATGAACACTGAATGTTTCATTATGAATCAGTTTTCTATTATGTGTCTCCTAATCTTGGCAGACATGCAAGTTGAACCCTTCCAACACCAAAGCAACTGGCCATGTCTTCCTCTCTACCTCAGCCCATCTACAACACAGCATTGTCTCCACTGTGGCTCCCCTTCAGAATGGGGAAAGTTTTTGAGACAGAAGATGAATGGAAGGGGAAGAGTTCAGCAAAATCTACTTTAGCTTAAATCCTATTCATCTGCTGGGCACAAGGCAGGGTAAGCTGTTCCCCTGGCACAGGGTCTGTCTGAGGGGCCGTGTGGGGCCCTCCGGAGCTTTATCTCTCCTCCCTGTGCTCCTCAGGATAAACGGCTCCACATGGAGCCCTAATCCCCCTCTTCACCCTTTCCTTTCCTTTCCTTTCCTTTCCTTTCCTTTCCTTTCCTTTCCTTTCCTTTCCTTTCCTTTCCTCTCCTTTCTCTTTACTCCCCTTCCTTTTCCCCACAATTGCTGGCCTGTAGAGACCATGTTCTTTCCTATATGCGAGACAAACAGTTCAGTGAGGAGAGGCTTGTTAAAACCTCACCACAGTTTCAGCCTGTTTCTGCTGTTTTGCAAAATGTGTTAATTTTATGACACTAAAGCCCGCAGTAAAAGCAAAGCCCCGGCTAATTAGCCAGTGGTGTGAGGTGAGTGGCAAAGAGTGGGCATGCCACTGCTTGAGGTGCCTTAATCATTGTTTATGGGTTAGCTCAGTGGGGTTTTTTGGCTGTTGCTCTCTTCTCTCCACCTTCCTGTGTAGGCCTGATTTAGCTCTATACCTGCAATTCTATCGTTACTCACTTAGCGTTGTGCTATTCTTTCCAAAGAATAACATGATACAGTAGCTTGACACAATCCAGCAAGTTGTGATTAGTTTTTAGAAAAAGATTTCTGAAAAAAAGTCATCTCCTCTACACCAGGAACTGCTCTTTTTCTGTTTGTATTTCACTACAAAGGCAGCAAATGCAGCAGAAAATACCCTTTAACTAACCGATACATAATCGCAAAGCATTGTATTTCTTTTCTCTCTTTTTTTTTTTTTCTTCATAAGGTTTATTTAAGGAGTGTTCCTTAATGGTGCTGGTTCTTATAAGTGGCTACAAGCCTCATTTGGCTTTGTTGGGCTGGTACAATGGCGGAGAGGGGGTTGCCATTGAGAGGTAAGTGCATTACCATTCATGGAGAGAGAGAAAAGGAGGTTGTGGAGCAGAAAGTGGCTGCTGCCTCTTTAAGATGGGTTTAAGTGATCAAAATTTCATGCAAGGCTGCAATTGGTGGTATAGTGTTGCTCTTTAAGAGAGTTGCCTAATGATTGCCATGTGTGGACAGTGGGTTTTGGAAGGGGATTTTGTGGAGGCAGGGGCTGGAGCGGGGGGGACTGAGACTAGGCCAGACTGTGAAGTAGACTGGTGAGGTCTGGGGGCTGGGGAGCTTGGAAAGCTGAGTGGAGAGGAGAGAGAAGTCTCACGGAGGGGCTCAGAAAAGGCCAGCCATATGAGATTACAGCATACCTAAGAAATGCGCTCGTCGGGAAAGTTTGTGTATTTTGGGAAGTGCTCCAAATTTTCCACAGACAGCTTTTTATTTTTTCGGTTATCTCACTCTCCCCGCCTCTCCCTCTCTTCGTAGTTTGGACTAATTGTGTGGCGTAGCGCCCGCTGAGTCAATATAAGAAAGTCTGCTCCCTTTCCTTTTTTTTTCTCCCCTCACCTCTCTTTCCAAACATCCACTGATAGTATGTGTATTTTTGAATGCAAAGGATAACATGTCTGTATATTTTCTGAGTGTATGGGTTCAGGGTGCTTTTGTGGGTTTAATTTAAAAAGGATGAAATTTAGAAGAGGGGAGCACTAGTGTTTCTGGTTTGTGGCAGACGGAAAAGCCGAGCAGTAGCGAGATAGGTTCTTAGGGGACACGCTCCACTGGTGTCCCGGAAAAATAAACACAGGACATTAAGATGTTTGATTAAACTTGAGGAAAGGTTCATCTGATATTATTAGAGTAGTTGCAGTATTTATTTATCTTTGACGCTCATTATATTTGCCACCATTCTGCTCCACACTTGCACCAGAAAAAAAAGTAGGTCATAAACACAGCTCACTCTTATTTTACAAACTCTCAGCGGCTGATTAAAGGAGCTGCAATTAAATTCACTTTTCCTGTATACAATCATTTCGCAAACTTAAACCCACCTGAGCTGACACATATTTGGCTCCCACGGGTTTGATAGTGGCTCCTCTCACAGTGCATACAAGCCCTGCCTCCACCTGCTGTTCAGCCCTTGCTCTGTGCAGTCACAGACCAGCAGCCGCTGTGGTTGCTGTGTTGAACTCCAAAGGCCTGCCAACACTGACCTGCTTCCACAGGGGTGGTCAGAGGGCTCGCTGCAACCGCTTCAGCTCTCTTGCTAACTGCCTATAGCTCGACAGCACCTCGACGCACAGTCTTCCAGGCTATTCGGTTACGTTCATTATGGTCTTTACGGAAAGGGAAGTGTTATATGTGCTGTAGTGCTATAGTGTGAGAGGAAATCAAAGACGCCCAGTGCAGTCAGTGTCAAAGAACAGCACAAACTGACAGTTAAGTTAATTCACTGCAATTCTGAGGCAGCTTGTTTATCTGCTAATTAAACTGCTCCACTCTCTAAAGACAGTAATAAAGAGCCAAAGCATAAACAGACGATGTCAACTTATTACCAAAAACTAAATTATACAAGTTGTGATTTTTGTGTGTGTGTGTCAATCCTGTGAGTTGTTTGTGTGCGTTGTTGGTTTGCAGCATATGCTACAGTTGCAAAGAAAGAAAAAAATGAAAAATGAAAGAATGGAAACAATGTCACTGGTCCTTGTACCAACATGAAGAATTTCTTCAAAATCCTGTTTTATGAAATATCCTCCCAAACATTTCCTGTTGTAACAAAACGTCTCTTTATCTTGACATGACATGTTCTTGTTATTACATAAGAATATTTCATGTTGTTACCATAACAAAAAAGCTTATGTTGTTATAAAATGGGGGAAAAAAATCATAACCCATTATCGCTTTAGATGAGATAAAAGTTGCCCGTGGATCACACACATATTTTTTCTTGACACGTGATAGTTGTCTGAGGTCAGGGGTAATAATAAGAATAAGAACAGTAAGATTTTTTTGTGGGAAGACTGAATAATTTGGCTTCTAGTAATAATGAGAAAATATATTTTAATAACAAATATAATATTTTGTTGTAATGTAAACAAAAGTGTAACCATCATAACAAGGAAATTAACAAATATTTGCCATTATTGTGGCAACTGAGTGCTGTCATAGTAGCTGAATACAAATTGAACACTATTTACATTTTGTCACATGTAATTCTGGTTTATTTCCATGGCATAGTAACAGGCTAGTGACTTGCAGATGTACTGTATATATTTGTAGAATTAGTGTTGACTGAACCTGTCTTCCGAGTTCACAGATAAATAGAAATTTGATATAATGTAATTTAATCACTGATGGGAGGTAAAATCCTAATACATGGATAACAAGTGATATAGACACACGGCGGAGTCACAGGAAAAGGGATTTATCTGTGCCTGGCTCTGTCGCTGGCTGCCCTGCTCTCTGTCCCCTCTCTCACATAGATACTTATCAGCTTTTAAAGGCGGCGATTCACCCCTATCACCCATCAACAGCACCTTGCGACACACGCTGCCTCACCACTACAAATCCCATTACTTTTATCCTTAGCTAATACTGGGGTGCTGTTGCCTCCTGTCAGGGCCCACAGCACAAACAATTTGCTTTCTTCCTCCTTCCATTTCACAGAACTGCTCACGGTCAGAGAGAGGGGGTGAGGCTGGTTAGGGTGAGCTGCAGGGCCTGCTAGAATTGTCACACAAACTTTGAATTGGTTGCCAGAGTTATAGTAGCTCGAGGGGCAAAGAATTTGCTTTCCCTGGATGTGGCCATGTTATATGACCGTCCTGGTGAGAGTCCTAGCTAAAGAGACTATAAACTGAGCGTGTACTGATTATATGCTACAAGATATATGCCTTTTATATACATTGAGCGATATAATATCTGCGTAGGGAGCCGTATTTGCTCTGCAGTTTGATCTTACCATCTACAGCCGTAACAGACACACACACCCCACCCCATCATCCCTGATGCGTCAGGGCTTGTTGTGTTCACCCGCGGCCAGACTCCGCCTGCCTGACCCTTCTGACCTGAGTGCATTCCTTTCTGAGGTGATTGGCAGCCCATGCAAATACTACACAACCATGACTGGCAGTAAGAGCCACTCTGTGCCCTTCCCACAATGCCCCTGGCCCCTCCCCGTCAATAGACGCTGAGCTGGCGTCATTGTCCATATACAGTGACCTTTTACCTCTCCAAAGTTAGCGCTTCCTGGGAACCACCCCAGAACTTTTCTCCGATCTGTATTGGAATGTGCGACACGTAGGCATGATCTCTCTGTTTACCTCCCCTCTCTCCTTGCTATCTCTGCGTTTTTCTTCTTCACTATCTCTGTCTGTATCCCTCTCCCCCTGGCAGTCCCAGCTGCGAACACAACATAGCGGGGGAATGTTTTTTAAAGCCCACTAAACAATATTCTATTAGCATAAATTTGGTTCTGTTTCTCTGCCTTTCTGCAGTGTCACAGTCAGATCTCTTTGCTTTAAGGATTGAAAGGTAAACAGCTTTAGGTGTTGTTTGTGGGTTGGCTTTCCTTCTTGGCATGACAAGGCCTTAGGGCACCAAATGCATTACAGCTCTAACTGTGTCAAATCTCAGAGGGCTGGAAGGACCCCAGCCAACCTGTGTTCTCTAATGTCACACACCAGCAGTAAGCCAAGTCAATAAAATGAACACCCCATGATCAAAGAGGTGACAAGGATGCTCATGACAGTTGGATGAAATTCCAAGTTTCTCTACAACACAACGCAACACAACATGGTGATGCAAACCCTTTGCATACATATCTTCCCCCTGCAGCACTCTATGTGAGTGGTAGTAAAAGGGCTTGGAGGTATTTGGATCATTAATAGATCCCACCACTGAGCTGTTGTGCACTACTGTACACTGCCTGGGAATATTCCCTAATGATTTCCATGGACCTCAAGCCTGCTCCTCTTCCCCTCCCTTGCTAATCTGTTATTCCTTTTGTTCATTTGCCTTTTGTTCTTTCTCTTTATATTTTTTGCTTCTATTCTTTAATTACTGTTCCCACCCAGCGAGGGCCCTGTCTCTGTGGCCCCCCATGTCCCAAGAGAAGCAGGGAGACGCGACCATGTGGCTTTGCTGACAATGACATGAATGGCCACAGTGGCAGGGCCACCTCTCTGAGGACTGGGACACATGGGGGAAGGAGGGGGCAGGGGAGGTGGAGGAGAAAGGATGGAGAGAATGGAAAGGGGTGGGAAAGATGAGCGCAGGGAGCCCCGGTTCAACCCTTATTTCTCTTTCTCTATTCTCCGTGGTTGGAAAGGAATTCTCAGTTCCCTGGGTGGTTTGAGAGAGGAAGGTGGAATGAGGAGAGGGGAGGGGAGGTGGTTTAAATCATGGAGGACAACAGGCAAACAAGAGGCAAAACTTCAACAAATCCTCATTTTCTATCTGCACTGTAGCACTTGGTGATGTAACAGCTGTGCCCAGGAGGCCAATAAAAGTTAATCACAGCGGATTATTTAGCCACCAGTCAAGCTCTGTGGAAGACTTTGAATCAGAGCTGACGCTGGTCAGGAATTTATTTCTAGCAAACACTCCTTATCCATAAAAAGCGGGACAGCCCGCCAGAATGGCTGCTTTGAGTTCCGCAGTGAAGAGGGTAATAAAGACAGCAATGATAATGATGACGACGATGATGATGATGATGGCGACGTTGATAAAGATGAGGTTGGTGGTGTTAATATCATGTAGTTAAACTACTCCGACCTCAGCTGTAACATCTTGCAGAAAATCATAAAAATATGCATCTTGCTGTGAGCAACCACTGACACATACAGCATAAGTGTATAATAGTATGTACACACGTGTGTGAATAAGTCTATATTCCCTCCAAGCTGACAACTTAATGCTGTCTCAGCCCCAGCAACAAGATGAAATCAGATTGGCAGGATATCATGAAAATCCAGACTGAGAGTGAGCTCATGAAAATCTGTAGAATAGAATAATTCACATCTACGCTTGAGAAGGAAAGACAACGGAAAGAAACCACCCCCCCACCCCCAGCACTCAAACACACATGTACACACACACATCATCATCACCATCATCATCCCACCCCCACTCTCCAACCCACGCATGCTAGTCTCTGCCAGCTAGTCCATGTTCATTCCACACACATCTCCACCAGATAATTTTTGTTTAAATAGAATCGCTTAAAACAATTAATTACAGTCGCCTTTCTCTCCCCTTCATGCACCTCTCCCCCCACACTCACACCCTCTTCCTCTCTCACTCATTCCCCTGCGTCGCAGGAGATACAGGCGGTAATAAAAAGGCGTTTATTGGACGATTTTCTGGAGGCCCGTTGGTTATTAACATGTAAATTAAATCATCACAGCTGTTCCATTTTCAATCAGATGGAGTTTGAGGGAGGCGGGGCGCAGACGAGGACCCGGTGCACTGATTTTATTACGCACACCTTCATTAGGAGCCCTGCAGCCACGATCACCACCACAACAATCAACCTCCTGACACACACACACACTTACACACAAACAAATAGAGAGGCAGGCGCACAGGCACAAACAAACAGCACACTGCTATTATAAAAACCTTCTCACTAACATGTAAGCTACTCCCACATAATATAGAAGTGGTCACTCTGTGTTTAAGACACATAACTGCAAGATAACAAAAACACAAAGTGAAGCAGCCATACAGGAACATATTCAAGTATCAATATCTAATCTACTGAGTTGCATTTGAGAATTACGCAGGATTTTATGTGTAATATTCCAGCTTCACCTTGTCCAGCCTGCGGTAATGTGCATGAGCTGGTGGCAGCCAAAATGCTCACAGATCAATACTTTTCCACTGATTGTTCCACTGAGTGGCTATCTTGTCCTCTGAGCTCTTGACCCAAACATGAAAAGCAACATGCTCTTAAAGACAATGACGCCTCACTGATGGGCTGTAGAAAAAAAAAAAAGTGTCTGTCTTTAAACAGAAAAAGCACCCAGTCCCCCCTTCAGGCCCCTGGACATGAACAGGCAAAAGGCAGAAGAACGGCTGTAACTCATAGAAATTGTCAGAAAACGCAGCAGATGATGGACTTTATCAATGATCATTTTTCTAATGCATATATATGTTTTAAAGGCCTGCGAGACGGCCAATCTCATAAAAGGAGCAGTATTTAAAAGCGTGGGGCAGTGAGACTTGGGCTGTGATGAGATATTGGTAAGCCTGTGTGGAAAGGTTAATGTTACCCACAGAACGTGCTAATGGTTTGGATTTGACAATGGCCTGTGGGGAGTGTGCTGGAAACCTTGCAGAAGCTAAGTCATTGACACATAAATTGTACATTTTCAACAATTTCATTATCACCTACACCATCTTACTATGACATATATCAATAGGGATGAAGTGGATGGTCTTATTTTTCTTGCTTTTCCCCCTTAACTCACAGGCCTGAGAGGATATTGATCTTTCATCTTTTCAGAGGAAGAATCACATTATTGCCGATGGAGAATAAAGTGCCCCGGCCATATTGAAATTAAAGCATAGGCAGCTGTGGCATGCAGCAGTAAAGTACTGCATGTCAAAACATTAATGGCTTTTATCTTCCTAATAAGAATAACTGGATCATCTGATTTGCAACATTCTGAACATAAATAATGTACAGTGCAGTGATCAGCTAATTGAACAGAAAGGAAGTGATTACTTAGGATGCAAAATGAATGCGCCACGCTTGAAACCTTACACGATCTTATTATCTTATTTTCTGCAAAATATATTAAAGGGGCTACAAAACCCAGCACTAATAAACTGTCTTGGTGGATAACACTTGGAACAGAGTTTTTTCCTCTCTAAAAAGGCTTTTTGGGGGAATTTTTTTCTTTGAAGAAGGATGTGGAAATAGTAAATCGGTGAGCAGATTGTATGGCAGAATGAGGGAGGTGAGGTTTGTCTCTGTGTATGGTGCTGAGGAGTCAGACAGCAGCTTGTATGGGTAGTGGTGAGATAATGGATTGACCTCTAGTCTGCCCGTGCAGAGTGGCTGCATTATAGCAAAGCCAGTGTGAATAAAAGAAAAGATGGTTATTTTTAGCGCCTGATTGAAATGCTGAAGGAATCTGCCACTGGGCTCAGAGTGCAGAGTTGTGAGGGAGATAAAATTATAGCGAAAGAAAGAAAGAAAGAAAGAAAGGTAAAACGAAGGTAAAGCAAAAAAAAAAAAAGGATGAGCATCAAGAAGCAAAAGCACTAAGGGAACTTGTGGATATACACATTTATCGTCTCGTTGCAGTCAGTGGTGCTTCTGCCTACATTTACTTAAAAAAAAAAAAAAAAAAAAAAACAATAGACACAATCCCAAAAGGAGATGCATAATTTACATAAATTATATATTAATCCAGATTAATTAGCATATATATTTGAATTAGGATTTAAAGGCTTTAAGGCCTATTTTGATTTTCCACTATGACTCTAACCTGTGATCACTTTGAAAAGGGGATGTGAATTTGTATTTTCAACATTAATACACTATGCTAATAGTGGCTAATACTGATATGCAGATTTACTTAATTACTAAATGGATTTTACTCTACTCCGCCATGCTTTGCTACAGCGAGTCAAGTATGTTTGTTTTAGTTTATGTTCAAAGAGGCTTACAGGAACTCACATCTTGCAATTAATGCAAGAGGATAAACTTTGCCAGATTTTGGCTGGTTTCCAGTTTCTTTAAAACAATAAAAACCCATCCTACATTTCCTCCTCGTCTTTATGATTATTGGCGTCCTGAAAATCATCTTCATCATCGCTCTAATATCCCTCATTAGTTACAGTAGTTAAGGTAACGATGATCCTCCTATAATATGTCACCAACCTTATTGTGTAATCCACAGGAAGTATACATGCCTCTGTCAAGCCCTATTAGAAACAGAGAAATAATCTCTCCCTCTGTTGAATATATCAGCCTAGTAAACAGTGCAGTTTATTGGCACAGGCTGCTGTTTTATGACTTAATCTCCTGTGGTAACGCAACTTGGCTACAGGTCATATTGGTTTATTGCTGTGGCACTAAATAATCAATAGCATGGATGTTGGGATGTTATTGCATGTCTGTTCTGGATTGATCTACAGAAGATGCGCAAGATTTTTGCCGCCTTCGAAAAGACAGGTAGAATATCACACAGAAAGCCATCACAACATGCTGTCTTATGATCAAGTGCCTCCCAACAACCCACAGTCAGGTTTACGTGTTTGAAGATGCTGGAACTACAAACACAAAAGAAGAGCTGAAAAAGTTATATTTACAGATACAGTTTTATGATATACTAACTATTGCATGCTTTGCTTCCCGCTTTGCCTTTCTTTGTTTTATTTTCACCTTTCAAAGTAGTTGGCCTACAGCTTTCATGCATGTGTGAATACAATAATGTCAAGCAGCTATTTATGGTATTTCACCCTCACTGTTTTTTCACATGAAACACGCTGAAGGTGTCAAGTTATTCTTAAAAGGAAATGGAGAGGAAACTTATTTACCCCATGAGTTCAGCATGTATCTCCCCAATTACCAACCACTGTCACCTTTAACCCAACAGTCTAAGAATATGCACCCTCCATGTCCAGGCCCCCCATCTCTTGTGTCACATGCAACGTTGAATGTCTGTTATATTACATTGATCAAGGGGTGATAACTTGTAATAATTGGATGTTAAATTAAAGAGCTCTATCCTACTTCTTGCCATCTCAATTGTAATTGTCATTGGGTGGCTGTTATGATGATGTATGAGGGATTGTGTTTTGCGCAGTGGAGCATGACCCTGATGAGTAATGCTCCTTTTGGCTGTTTGGCATCTCTCCATTTCTCGGCCTTTGCTTTAATGTGTGACGATTGGAATATTAAGGGGGGGGGGGGCAAAAGAAGAGAGGAGAGGATGGAGGATAAATATGGCTTCGAGGTTCTTGAGGAAGAGGATTAAGGAAAGCAACTTGCAAAATATATGCGTTTGCTCTCTCGGTCAGTGACTGTGTTTGTGCACTCTGCAGTATATTCTGTCGTACCACCCTTGAGAGTCCGTCTCTGTCTCCACAGAGCTGTTTTGATTCACTGCTATCTACTTGTCCCATGCCAAGCCTGCCATGCTGTCACCTGACCTAGGAGTGACAAAGCAGAGTCCTTACCCCTTATTATGAGAACATGAGGTCAAAGGCACAGCCGCATATGACAGACACCTCCTCACATCCCGACCCCTGTCACTTCTCATCCATATGAACCACCACCATAGGCTCCATGTTACAGACAAGGACACTCTACTGCTCAAGTATATCACCCACAGAATTTATCCTCTGGGGCGACAACCTCTACACAAGGTCCTTTACAAAGAAAAAAAAAAGAAAGAGACTGTTTATGGTATCTACAAGTACAGTGCACTTGCTCACCATCTTCCCTCTCAGACTGTTAGAATATTTGAGTGTGTGGTGCTACGACACACTTCTGAAAAATGACGGTTTGGTCAGAGAGGTGAAAACGTAATGTTTATTGTAAGAATTAACAGTGTTGTAGAGATGTGTATGCGTTGTTAACGGTTCCTGTAAAAGCTAATGCATCTTTTCAATTGCTCACCACTGTTTAACCTGTACTCCATAGCTGATGAGCAAGCAAACAAAAATTTACTGTGGTGCTGCTATAGCTGACAACAGAGAGTTACAATTCATAAAACTGTCACCTGCTCGAGCTCAAGTTCAATAAAAGCTTACGGAAAAGAAATGGCCAACACCGTGGTGAGAGAAAAAAAAAAAAGACTTGTTGGAGCATAGCCAGAATCTCACATTAAAGCACATACATGCAGTCTTGGCTGATAGAAAAATAAACCAGCTAAAAACTACACAAACATTCGACAAGACAAATCTAGCAGACACATAGATAAATATACACTGCAGCAGACACGTAAACACGGCAACGCAAACATCCCGGGACATCCTTGGATACATTCACAAGCACTGCGTCTCATCCCAAATAAGCAAACACAAGCAGAGGTAGATAGCAGATAGTGAACCAGTGAGCAGTTCCCGTAACAGAGGAAGACGAGAGGTGCAGCGAGAGCGTCAGGAGTCAAAGAACTGCAAGGCCTAGAGTAAATACACACGTACCTATGCTATACACACATACAACACGTGCACACACATTTTCACACATGCTCACACTTTCTATGTTATCCTCTGGAGACTAATACGGCAGCAAATTACCATATTCAACAGGCTCATCTCCCTCTACTCATTAACAGATAAACGATATGCCTATATTTAAAGTACTGTCGCACATTAGTGTCATCATGATATGTGTGCGTGCGTGTCGGTGCACTCGCATCGGCATACAGTGACACATGCCTACCACACACACATGCACACACAGGCAGAGGAGTGTGTGTGTGGCGTGAGTATGTGCATCCTAACTCCACGGGATCATCCTCCATCCAGCCTCTTTCGCTTTGTGTGTCCCACTGCTGCACTTGCTGTCAGAGTGTATGGCAGTGAGTGTGTGTGTGTGTGTGTGTGTGTTGGTGTGTGTGCGTGTGTGTCTGCAGAGCTCCCTGGTGATGTGGAGCCAGCTCAGTGAGCTGACAGTGGGGGGGGGGCAACACCAGCGCAAGCGATTAGCATGAGCTTCCGTGGGGTGCCGCAGTGGCTGCTGGGAGATTCCATCGTAGGCATGGACCTGTCTCTTCATCGGAAAGTGACAACCCCCTGTGGCATGGCGCGCTCAGCTCGTCGATTCCAAGAACCAGCTGCAGCTGAATCTCCAAAGTACAGATACATTCTCCTCCCTTCATCTCCATCATCAACATAATCAAAACCATCCTCCTCCTCTTGTTCATCTTCCTCTACATCCTGACCATTAATTGCTATATCTGCATCGCTCCCTTGATTACTTCAGATACGTAAGATATTATCATAGTGTGATTATCATCAGTGTTAAGACTGCTGTTCACCATACAGATTGTCAGCTTGACAATAAACACAAAAAGTGGTGTTCATCATCATTAGCATAGACCATAGCAATTCACTGAAAACTGACGCTAACCTTTCTACCAGTTCCAACAGTAGATAGTTACCTTATGATTCAGCAAAGTCAGTGTTAGTGTTCATAAGCAGTTTATTTGATCAGCGATGACACCCACCCTGAGGATCTTTGCTGTCTTGCTTGTCTTGGTCTGAATGCACTCAAGACTGACAGGTGCAGCTTGATGTAAAACTTGTTTCAGAGGGTGCGATAGATTTGACTGGCCTTGTGTATTCAGGTTGGTTGATACAGAGACATTCACGTCTGAATGCTCTGACCAGTAAAGTACACAGTATGTTGGCCCCCACAGGTTCAGGTACTGTACAACCCCTGTCTCCTCTTCATCTCCCCCACTTCTTCATCCTTTCAGCCTGTCAATTCAGGGCACAGGTTTGCCTGACGCAACCTATTTCATTGCAGTGTTTTGTCAAGCATCACATAGCTGGTGGCTGTGATGTGGATACAGTTTTATGTGTAACACCCACAGAAGTAACCCAAAAGCTGAGCACAAGCAGAACAGATACAGACAAACACTGGCGACCTTTATCATCTTTTACATTTTTGTCTGTACAGTATATTACATGTTTGGTGTAATAAAGCCAAACCTAAAGCTTTCACTCATCGGAAAATAATATGATATTTTCAAGAAATCCCATGAAAAAGATAAAACCAAATGTGTTAATCTGTTTTTCAGCAGTTTCTTGACACTCAGCAACTAACCCAAGCAAAGACCTAAAAAGAGCAAAACAGTGTGCTTACTGGGGACTATTTTCAGTTTGAGTATTTAGAGCAACAGTACAGCATAAGTGGGAATGACTATCTGGTAATGACCTGCTCCAATGATGTGGTCCATTTATATGTTTTTTTTTCTTTTTTTTTTTTTTCCTGGAGAACATTTTAGGTTTATGACCCAAAGAAAGAGGCAATGTGAGGTTTTAGCTGCAGTGGCAGTATTTGTTAATCTGATCACTGCTAGATGTGGTCCTTTCATGGGTTTTTATTTTTTGTTTAACCACAAGAAAAAATGTTTAACTGGACTTCTCGTTTAAAAGGTTATTTAGTAGTTTTTCCTTGGCTTCTGGCAGAGCTGGGGCTGGGTCAGCCTGTTAAACCCACTGACACATTGTATGTAATAATGGTCTATTCAAATAAACTTGACTTGACTTGGTTTACTGCATAATTTAACTGGCTGAGGTATCATAACATTCAAAATCAATGCTAACCATAAATGATTCAGAGTGTTGAACATTCAGCGGTAGAAGAGCAGGATGCATGCAAGAATTGCATGGATGACATAATCATGTTAATCTCTCTTTACATTGTATTCTGTTTGATATGTGGTGAGATTTTTCTCTCACTCTCTGGGCTCTCCTCAGGGCCTTCTGCTCATCGGGAGCTCAGGCCTTTGATTATTTCTTTGTTTTTCATTATGATACTCCTTGTACTCTTTTGCTTTCCTCCAGGTGCACTACCCAGCTATGATCACCCGTGGAACAAGTGATATGCACAGGGGCTCAAATGTCTGGAAGAATATACTGCAATGTCTCTTTGGAAGGTGTAGCACAAAAAACACTAGATTGCATTGTTAATGTTGCTTTAGTAGTTTTCTTTTGTGCTTTATTTCATGTCTCATACTCTGTCAGGATGACCAGCCTTCCCTTGTGCACACTGATACGGTGCAATCTTCCACAGTGCATTGATAATCCTCTCATTATCAAGAAGTGTATGCACTGCATTGTTTCACAAAATGAAGACAAAGCACCAAACATATCTAAAAAATTATTCATAGCAAGTTTTTATTTGACATGGTCTGCTGCTGCTGCTGCTGGTCTGCCACATTGAAATATGTATATTCCATTGTTAAATGCCACTGAGTCTATTATTAAATTATTCAGTTCAATTGTACATGACACATGTAAGCATACATTTTAATTAAATAATTGTGTAATTAATATTGCATTAGTGTGTTAATGGAACCATTGCATTCAAAGACAGGAGCACTCCGCCTATAGGGACACTTATTTTAATACAGTGGGAACAAAAAGCAAATTATAGTCGTTTCACTTATTTGTGAAATAAAATCTGCCTCATATAAACTTGTCGTGTTTGACTGAAGGGTTACTTCATGCTACGTTTCTGCCTCATTGATATTGATTCCCAGTGGGAGAGATGTGTGTGTTTCTCCATCTGTGGTGCACATTTCAAACACTGAACCTCTCCCCCCTAAACCCACCCACACACCCTGACATATATATACACACAGACACACACGCATACACACGCACGCACAAAGCTGTCTGACAGGCCCTCAATTTTTTTTTCCTTTTTTCAAATCATGAGTTAAAATTTGGGTGTTTAAAACATTTATGACTGATTAGCAGAGAACGTATCCCTTTTAAAGCCTTTCATGTATAAATCATGTGTATTTTGATTTGAAGGGGGCCGCTTCTGCGTTATTGATGAGGCGCTCGACTCTAATCAATTAGTAATTGGAGCACAGCTTTTAAATAATGTATTTATTAGGCCTTGTGATGTGTTTAATGGCAGCCCCTCACAGTGCAAATACGTCTCAAGTGCCCTAATGAGTCTTTTATGGGCCAGCCCAGGGAAAATGGCACATCTCACTATGTGACATTACTGTGCAATATGCCTTGCTTACACTGAACTGGCGAGTCAGAAAACCAATGCATAGAGGTCCTTACAAATTGTTATGGTGGTTATTATGCTCATCTCCATGTGCCCTATGGAAAGAAGTTGAATTCATGTTTTTGTTTTGTCTCATCAGCTTGTTGTCTCTGCGCTGCCTCTGTAACTGATAACTTGTGTGGTCTTCCAACTTGCCAGTTAGTAACCTCATGTAATAATCAGCAGTATTTATTGCCACAAAGAAAACAGCAACCAGTGCAAAACAGTCCTGCTAAACTCTAACAGTTTAATGGTGTCACAGCACGTTATTGTGGTGTACTCCGAGGCTTTAAATGTTCCTCATACGATGGAAATTTCCTTGTGAGATAATTATCCTCCACATCACTGGTGAACCACCTGTGTAGAAGAAGCCCACCACCTGCCTGAGGACAAACCCCTGGTGAAGGCCTGAGCTGTTTAGCCAAAGTCTATATCACCAGCCAGGTTATGCACACCATCCATCATCGTCAGCCCGACTGTGTTTGTGGTCTGTCAGCAGTGTGTGTATGTGTGCACGTGCGTGTGTGCACATGTGCGTGTGGGAGAGTGGAGTATTGTTGGAGAGCTGTTGCTCTCCTGGCAGGGGTGGGTTTTAATTGGAACACCCAGTGAGTGGTATGAGTGCCGGTGTCACAGTGAAAACTCCACAGACAGGCCCACACTGATTCACTCATATGGTGAGCTACAGTCTCCTGAGGGGCTGCAGATTATAAAGGCATTCGCAACTTTAAATACCCATGCATCACATCATCTGACTGACTGTGCATGAGCATGTGTGTGCGCGCGTGTCACATATGATTGTATTTATGTACCTACCTCTACATGTTCTGTCTTCTAAGGAACTGTCAAACAGATTATCATTGCCCACACTGATATGACAAGTCAACTGTTTAACATTAGTATGTTTTTGTTTTGACTTGAGAGTGGGATCAGCGTGCAGAGGTGTGACATGAGACACACATGGCTGCTGAGTGTATATGTGTGAGTCCTGTGTCAATAATGCATGCATATGAATATGTTTACCACAACAAATCACTTGGCTGTTGCTCCGGGGTTTTATCCTGAATTCACACATGTACGCGCACGCATGTGTGTGTGTGTTTTAAGACTCCATGGTTGACACAAATATCACGATCATCGAATTTAATCCATCCTTATCTTTCTCCATCCTTGTTCCTGTCCAAATACCTGGAGTGAGCGTTCTCCTTTCCTTCCCCCCTCTTCTAATACTTTGAGCAGGTACTTCTGAGTCATATTTATCCACCATTATTACAATTCCCTCCCAGTAAGTCTGTTACTTTTTTCTGTTTTTCTCCTGGTGTTTCTGTCTCATTTGAATTCAACTTGCACCGCGCCCTCCCCACTCTGTCTTCCACACAATTTATATACACATGCTACCCTGCATGCATTCACAAACATACACGCACACAGTCATACACAAGCACAAGCCCTCCCCCACAAGAGAAGCCTAACACACACTCAAACATACACCACACACACACACACGCTCAATGTTTCAGCGGGAGTGGTGCCTGACAGGAACAAGTGACAGCTCCCTAATTACCTCCTCACTGTAGACGCTGACGCTGCCTGAGACGCACTGCTCATTTTCCTCTTTCTCCTTCCTCCCTCTTTCCTTCCTTCCATCTCTCCGCTCTCTCTCTCTCTCATTCACCCACCCTTCGATTCCCTTTCTTCCTACCCACCTCCTCTCTCCTATCTCCCCTGTGGTGAATTATGCATGTCCAGGAACTCCCAATCTGCATTCACACCAGCCCTGCCGAGACCAACCACCTATACGTTCCCTTCATCTGTCCTTCTCTTTCCTCTTCCTACACATTTCCACTCACTTATCGTCTGTGCCGTGGAGAGTGATGCTCCTATCTGATAACATATCATATAAATGGAGAATTGTTGGGGAAATAGTGGCCCTTGATCAATAAAGACTTGTGAACACTGCATTTGGCTATGATGAAGGCAAAAGGCTGGAGGCTGTTGTGGTCAGAATTAGCCCTCCTCATTGCAGGCCACTGGGACAGGCTTTCCCCTGAGGTGTCCAAGTTTGAAGGAAGGAGAGGGCCCAAGGAGGCAGCCTGGGATCTCCAGAGAATGATAACATTCACTCTGGAGTCCCACAACACAACAGCGGCCCCTGTTCTCCTACTATACCTCCACCCCACTCTGGGTGTCAGCTCAAAGGCCCAGATTGCATTTCCAGTTGACGCCTGCTGGCCCCACAGGCATGTTTTGTTCTAATAGAAAATGGAACCCTTGCATCCCCAACCCCCCCTTGTCCACTCTCACAGTGTGATTGTCCACTGGGAGCCAGTGCACAAACACCAATGCTATCTAATCATGAGACGGGGAATAGGAAGGAAAAGCTAGGATAAGGAGTAAGGTGGAGAGAGGAGGAGGAGGAGGAGGAGGAGAGCCAGTTGGAAAAGAAAGACAGAGCATTAATATGGAAAAAAGAGATGTAGGGCAGGAGAGCCAGAGAGAGAGAGCACAGAGGAGGAGAGAAACAATCCTAAGAGAGAAGTGCAGGCAAGGTAGTACATAGAAGGAACAGAGAGGAGGCACACAACGAGAGGTGAAGCAGCGGTGTCGGGGGCATGTAGGCAGCTGATAGAGTGCCACTGACAGGCATCACTCAGGGGGGAGAGTTGCTACAGGGTGCTTGTGAGATGAACCACTGTAAACATTGTAGTTCCTCCTCTGCACAGCATTTCAGTCACTGTATTGTTATGAAACAGTGATGGACTGAATGCACTGTCACTGTAATCTGGACCGGACTTCTGGTTGCTCCCACTCATCTAACAGTAATCCATGTATTCAGTCAAACAGCTCCTTTTGCTTCATTCATGTCAAGGTATTAGCTGTGGAGTGAAGGAAAAATACAACAAAAAAGGAACAAAATTGCCACAACTCTGCAACGTGTAATGTGCAGTTAAAATACAGTTACATTAGAAGTATGTATAGGTGGTCACGTTTTACTTTATAAGCAGGGCATATTGTGTGACGATGAAAATGATTATGCTCTTAACCTGTTTCACCATTTTCCTCTAAAAGCAGCGGTTTCCTCCTGCTTTTGTCAGCACTGAGAGGATTATACCACCGTGACTGTATGGATTATCATATAGCAACACAACAGGTTTTTAAAGCAAACATGGCTCTGCACAAATCTCATAATATTTGGAATCAGCTTCTCTTTTGTGGCATTTCTCTGTACATTTAATGTCAGGTGGTTTGAACTTGAGGCTAATAGATATTCTTGTAGCAGAAAATGTGTTCTTTACTAATGAAAAGAAGTGGTAGGACGATTCAGTGGTAAAGTAAAGCTTTAGGGCAGTTTGGTAGTTTTGAAAAGCTTTCTTAATGATCAAGAGGGATGACTGTTTCTCCTCTTTGAAAGAGTAGTTATTAACTCTGCCAAGTAGCACAACAGAACACTTAGTCCAACACCAGTGTTTGTGCTGGCTCCAATGAATGCTGTGACTCATAAAGGTTGCTTTATAATTCCTACCCTGCCAGTAGAGCCGTGCTTTAACCTTTTTTAGTTATAGTCAAACTAATTATCTAACAGCAAGAAGTCAGCTCCAGACTGAATCTGCCAACATTTTTAAAAAGCAGTGTCCTCACAAAACATCAGTCCTGAAAAGAGTTTTTCTTAAACAAACAAGGGAAAACCATTAGAAAAAACATTGTGGACTCCACAAAAATCAAATGCATGTCCTTTTAGAGGGTGGGAGAAAGAGCTGTGAAACTCTATAATAATTTTATTTTATACTGTAGGCTCTCACAATATGGTAACAACAGGCTACAGGTAAGAAAAAAACCCTTAAATATCCCACAGAAGTTACATGAAATTTGATTTAAAACACTGAAGCTATGTTCACCTCATGTATTTAATTGCTTTAAATACATGAGACAAACATACAGCTGCAGTGTTTTAAATCCTTTTCATTCCTCATACGACTTGAAGCATGACTTGTGGTCCTTGCAGTTTGCAGTTGTTGTATTTCAATATAGTAAATAATTACATCCTTTAATTGAGTGGAAATAAAACACAAAGGCATGTACTGGATAGTCACTTAAGTAAAAATAAATGAATAAATAAAAAAAAGTGGCATAATTAGCATTTGTCAGTTATAAATGTTTGAAAAATAACAAATTAAATATTAGATAATTGATTTAAATAATTGATAAATAATTTCAATAAGAATTGTACAAACATACTGATGGGTATAAGAGTACATTGTATTTTATGAGCTTGACATGTTTTTTCAGTGTAAATCTGAATCTGTGACATGTGGCAGAGGAAAAAGTAAAATGTGTGTGTTGTGAATTTGCACTTCAGTTCAGTACTTGTATTAATACTCAGTAAACACAAAAGATCAAGGAGGTAGTGGAAGTTTGGTTGACAGTAGGCAACATACTATTGTGAAGCTATTACAGGTACAAGTATGACAACATTTTATATTTATTAAAAAAAAAAACTCTGCCTTCTTCAGACCGACACAACCAGCTCTTGAGACCGATATAGAATAATATATGTGAATGAGTTTAGAAGTACCTGAATGACCAGCAGAGGGGCCACTGCTCTGCGAGACACCAGCTCCTCGGTCTGTCTCCAGATAGGAGAACTCATTTCAGAGTTTGTGCTTAAGGGCCATCGAGGTCCTGGAGAATGACTGTTCCTCTTGCAGAGAGAGCAGCAGCAGAAAGGAGGGGAGGGTCAGGAAGAAGCAAGCCGAGTGGCTGTAATGGCTTTTCAGGGTAAATTAAGACGCAGAGAGCTGTTTGGGTCTGCCTCTGCAGAGTGGTGACCCTTATTCACACAGGTCGTCAATGCCTCCTCACCACCTCACACTCGTCACAATAGTTTCTCCTCCCAATCAGCTTCAGAGCAGCGTTTATCTGACTGCCACTGCCCATGATTTATTACCCCAGTCCCTGCCACTGGGGCTGAGTGTCATCAGGCCTCTGCCACTCTGCAAAGTCACTACAAGGCCCCAGTTTCTCACCCAGACCTCTTGTTGGGCTCCACCTGTCAGCGGTGTGCTAACCTGCTACAGGAAGGTACTGCTGGTCACAAAGCAACATATGAAGGTAATGGTTTGTCAGGATCTCTCATGGTCACTTTTCTTTGATTGTAACAGACTTGTACAGTAACATGGAGGGCACTCTCTCTCTCTGAACACACACACACACAAACACACACACACACACAGGTACTGCTGAGGTATGTTTACTCTACTCTGTTTCTATTTGCAGACCCTCCCTCTCCCTCCTTCTTGTAGTGGGTCTTGCAAACAGGTCACAGTCCTGTTGTTCATTAATTTTGCTATAGCTGTACGTCATCATGTGTAATAACCAGACATATAAACACGCTGATTGTGCCCGCTCACTAGATTCTCATACATGTTTATTCATTTACCCTTGTGATAAACACTCTTCAGTATCACGTTCATTTCCTGTATACAGTGTTTATTTACATACATGCCACAGTGAATAGCTTGCTCCTTTAGTTTCAGTCTTTAATAAGTATCAGCGATATGTAGTGATAATAGATTATGAGGTGAAAGGTGACAGCACACACTCATCTGGATCACCCGCATTGCATTCTGCTGATTGGAAATGAAATGAGGTTATATCCAGACTGACATTTTCCATTTCTCTAAAGTTGCAATCACTTGTGCTAATGTGCTGCCCTATTCATATCTGCAGCTCAACCTTTTATTGTGCTGGAACAAATTCTGCTGTGATGCCTGAAATTGCAGCATGAGAAAATTACAGTGCAGGGGGGAGAAAAATGAGTGAGGACTTAAGCACGGGTGAAGAAGCGTTACGCTGTTGCTAATTACTGCCTCATTAGCAGCAGTGCTTAGCCATGTGGACAATAGCAGCAGAACAGCTGATAAAAACACATGCAGAGGCTACAGTTGAAAGAACAGTGCTGTGTTTTATGTCTTCATCGACTCACTATACATTTTAGTGCAGGGACGTCCAAAGCACTAGGGATGAAGTTGGTAATTAAAGCAGTTAGAATGGTGTGATGACAGATTTTTTTTTTTTTTTTTTTTGAAGGGGGTAGGGGGGTGGGGGGGTGCAGTAAATGCTGCAGTCATTGCAGTAGTGGATCAGTCCGTTGCGCTGTTTAAAAAAAAAAAAAAAAATGCCCAAATTGAGCAGCAGCAGCCGATTACACACCTTCATCCCCACACCTACACCTTCTGCCTCCACCCTTTCCTCCCTCCCAACCCCCAGGCCTCCAGATGTTGCTGTCACCCCTGTTCTGCGGAGGCGCTGCAGTGTGGAACTGCCTGAAGTGATGACAATAAACACCTCCGCCATAACCTGGGCCTCTGCATTTGCATATTTGCTTGGTTTAATTTGAGGGGGAAGTATGCAAATGTATGCAAAATGAAATCCATCTCCTAATGACATGAGACGATTAAACAATTTTTATGCTTAAATATTCTGTTTAATGAAATCAAACGGGCCCACGCGCCGCGACAAATTTGCAGAGGCATGGGCAAAATTAGAGGATATCACAAAAAAAAGACAACTAGGAAGAGAGGGAAGAGAGGGGAGGGAAGGGAGGAGGAAATGCCTGTGGTTGGTGTTCATGACAGCTTTTTAAAGTGTCCCTCACAAGAAAAAAAATCAGTAAGCTCCTGAATTCAAATAAGATTTCTATAACAATTATAAAATCTGTCAGTTTCCCTTTTTCATACACCCACATCCTCAGTTGAAAGAACAGTGGGTGATGAGGTGCAAAATGTACTTTTAAAATATTCTAAAATAATATCTATGTCTGTAATGATGTATTTTAGAGTTGTTCCAAAAAAGCTTCCCCATTTTCTTGCAGATGGTGTTGAACTTGGAGGTTGTGCATTATCTCGCTGTTTAGAGGGTCTTTCTTTACAGTACCTCAGGTCAGGAATTACGCTACTTCTGTTAATACAGGGCTTAACAAATACGAAAATAAAATGATTTCCTTGTCCAAGTCAGCGCCTAAAGACACGATCACCCAGGAACAGAATACATAACGAAGGAGACAGCACTGTGATTAAAGTTGGAAACAGAGGGGGTGAGAGAGAAACAGCGAGAGAGAGAGAGAGAGAGAGAGAGAGAGAGAGAGAGTAATATGTGACTGCTTAATTGTGGCTTTGCAGGGAGCTGGTGACTAATGGCCTTTCCACAGAGCTGTTCAAGCCATGAGCTGCGCATTAATATAAAGGGGGTTATTATTATGTTTTAGCTTCAGACCTGATTAATCACATGGATTTACTTCCAGCTCAACACCTTATATAGGGAGCCATGCTGCTGTTAGGCAAGCATCAAGCTCATGATGTAGGTGCTCGCACCTTCTTTGAAATGCAAATGTAGGACAAGATGCACTGTACGTGGTTAAAGCAGGTTAGACTGTCAGATGGAAGTGATTCCCAGAGGCAGAGAACCCAAAGCTATAATCATGTCTGTGCAACAGAAAATAAGGGAGCGTATACTGGATTTGACCTCGCATTTGAAGGATGTACAGTATTCAGAGATCATTATTGGAGCAGGAGGGGTAAATATGAGTGATGATGGTAGTGGTACTGTAGCGGAGAGCTGGAGTGGATGACAGCTGGAGACACAGTATGAATGGGGTGCTGGTTGGGTAGGCTCACTTAGCCTCCGCACGGCCAAAGAGCAGCAAAGGCCTTGGTTGGACCCCAAGGCTGTGAGGGATTTCTTCAGCCTGATGCTTTGTTGCCTCCTAATCCTGTTGGCTTATACATTATCCCTGCCTTCCCTCCGACAGCAGGCTAATAGAGGAAAGGAGCCCGAGCTCTCTTCGTGGCACGCTTCTCTCTCTCCAAACATAAAGTACTGCGTGTGTGCGTGCAAACTGTTGATTACTGCTAGTACAGATGTTAAAGTGGACACAGACTGAGAGACAGAGGGAGAGAGAGAGAATCACAGTCACACACACACAGACACTCCTGCACATACACACATACATGGTTAACTGAAGTCTTGGGGATGGGGGGAAGCAGCGGAGAGGAGCTGAGCTTGTTGTAGCGTATCGATCGATTTCAGGCTCCTCCGACAAGATCCTCTGCTCTTATACCTTAGAGCTCCAAGATGATGCAGTGTGTATGTGTGTTGTGTGTGTGTGTGTGAGGGTGGGTGTGGGGAGTGATGAGGGGGTAAGGTGGTTGGGGTTGGGGGGGTTCCCTCTCGTTGCATGCTGCATGACACCCTGCCAACAGTTATAACAATGCCATGATGTCAGATGCACAGGGACATGACAGACCTGAGAACACTGTGTGTATGTGTGTGTGTGTGTGTGTGTCTGTCTCTGTGTCTGTGTCTGTGTGTGTATATATAGGTGTGTGCAGTAGGATTGTGCATAAGTTGCCAGGTTTGTGGTCTGTGCATGTGCAGCATGTATCAGCGTCTGTTTATGTGGGTGTCCCTTCATGTTTCATGTGTGTGTGTGTGTGTGTGTGTGTGTGTGTGTGTGTATGGCATTATATTCTGAACATCTGGATACACGTGTTAATGTTAGGGATTTGAGGTTGGGTGCAAGGGGAGCTGGAAGAGGTGGGGAACTGGATTATTAACCCTTAACATGGAGCTTGATGTGGTTTGCTAAAATTATGGCACAGGGGGATTTATGTGATCCCCATAATCCCGCGGGCCTTGATGCTCCAAATCCATTGTCATGCTTCACTTTTACAGAGGGAAATTTCCATGACTTCAGCTCCCCACTTAGATCGTACTTTGCATAACCACAATCACACACACATAACTGCCATCCATTCAACATTCCTGTCTGAATGCCCAGGCATCACATTTCACAGGGCAGGTCTTTGATGTTATTACATTCCTTTATTTGTGGTTCATGTGCTTATATCAGTGAGCTGATTATATGCAATGCCCAGTCTGCTAAATGGAAGAGTGAATGAATGAGAGGGGGGGTGAAACCCCCTTGTCATGTGACTTTTGTCCCTTTTTTATTTAAACTGTGCAAGTGATAATATATCGATAAAGTCAAAGGGCAATTTTTATGTTTGTTTTCAAAGCCCCCCCAAAAAATCATAGCAGATATAGTCAGTCTTGTATATTAAAGTGAATTAATATCAATCAGTATGACTTTAAGTTGACCTTACTATGCAGCGGCAGCAGGTGTAGTGTTAGTGTGAAATGTGAGAAAAAATTAAAGTCAAGTCAAGATCAAACTGACAAAGGAGTGTGTGATTGAGAAATATTTTCCATTTGCCTCAGATATTTGAGCATTTAACGGTTTCTCATCACATTTGCATGAACATATGCGTTCTGTCTTTGAAATGAATTTCTGCGAATGTGTCAGGAAGTTAATTAGCTCTGTGTGCTTGTATGTCATTGAGTGTGTGTGTGTGCATTTGTACTTGCATGTGTGTGCCTATGTGCATGAGTGTATTTTTGCCATGCCACCCCCTCCTCCCCACAGCACCAAGAGAAGACAAAGTCACAATCATATTTGTCACAGCTGGGGGTAAATGTGACTTGCTAAGTCATTCTTATTGTTTTATTTTCTTCTAAGTAGAGGACTTAAGCATCTTTCCACTCCTCACCCTCTCTCTGCTCTCTTTCCCCGTGGCACATTTCCTCTGTACCAAACTTTCTCCATCCCCTCATCGCTTTCTCTCAAACTCTCTTCCCCTCTCCCTTCGCTGCGGGATGGTCATTTAATCCATCTAACCAGCTGGAAAGATAAATATTCCTTAGTGGAGTGTGAGGCCCCTGCCTCTCTACTCACGCAGACCGGAGATGAGGGGAAAGACTCCCTCTCTGCAGAGCACAGACGCCCGAATGCCTTAATAAAGTCTTCCACTCAACCAGACACTGACATGAAGATGGCTGCAAAGAGTTCAACGCTTCATATAGGCTTTCTCCTTTTATTTGGAAAAAGTTCAATCTTTTTGTTCAGCTCATTCAGTTTGTAAGATGGTTATCTGTTTGAGACTAAAAGTATTTGCTTGGTGGTTTAGAGGTTCCAGTGTAAAGGAAAATGAAGAGGAGGGTGTTTTCTGGTCTAAATTTAGTATACTGTCCTAAATTCTTTAACAAAAGTCCATATGGATCAGACTTGTACATGTTCTTATATAGCCCGGGTCCTCCATCATCCCTATAGCATGTACATTTTCCAGGCTGCATTTGGCTGATTATCCTTGCAGGAGGAACGTGGATGGGTTCCTGAGGCTGACTCATGGTTTCTGTTTGGAAAGGTCCAGTCCAGTGCAGGCTGGCCCGACTGGAACCTGTGTTTACACAGCCTCTCAGGCCAGACTGGGAGGCCCTATTTTCACACCCAGGTGCTTTCCAAAGAAAACCTCCAGCAGAGGCCCCTCGCCTAAGGTACACCACACTGAAAACCATACATACCGCCTCATGTTCCTGCTGTCGTGTTGCATGCTTCAGCTGCACACTTATTATGATAATACAGAAACTCAGTATAGGACATTATGGCAAAGGCTCTGCATGGCAACACAGAAGTAATATTTTTTTCTGCTCACATGGATAGTGAGTGCACGATAGCAAATATTCTCTGTATCTTATCTTGGCATTACTCACTGCAGGGGAATTTGGTTTCTCTGTGTGTGTTATTTGGTTGAGGGAGCTTGAAAAATTGGTATTCTAGAGGCTGTTAACTCTTCAGACAGCTTCGCTGCTGGAATGAGTCAGCATGACCCTCTTCGCTGTTTAGGAGTGTCAGACCTTAGCTTTCAGGGAGATGTTCAGCGCAGGGTCAACCCCAGAGGAAGGATGCTGCTGAGCCAAAGGGGTTGAACGAAGTGGTCGCAGGAATCCAGGGGATGAAAAACACTTTGCAAACAGTGAACACAAAAACACAATGTTAAGGTAGTGTATGCACTCTTGTCAAAATAAGGTAGCAGTCACTCACCGCAGACAGAAATATACACGTGAGGACAGCTCTCTCTCTCTCTCTCTCACACACACACACACACACACACACACACACACACACACTGCACCTGAAAATATCACACCAAAGCTCCTTTTCAGAGTAAAAAAGGCTATGCATATATGTATATAATAATTACATTCCATATATCTTCCAAAATCCCATTTCCATCAGTGGTAATTCTGCTGCACAGGAGTAATGGGTGTATTATACAGTTATGACAGGCCTAGCCCCCCTCCCATCCCCTGCCCATCAGTCGGTATACAGACCGCCCCCTCCCTCCCTCCCAGCTTCAGTCATACTGCTGAACAATCAAAGTAAAGAGTAAAAATATGCAAAATGAGGGATTTTTCACTTTGAGTCTGTGGAATGACTGAGACAAAGACGTGATGGGAGGATGGGTAAAGGAAGAGTTCACCTCCCTAAAAAAAGACCGTCTGCAGGATTGTGAAGCCTTGTTTATAGTTTGAGAAGAACATGTGAGCATTGTTCTCTTATTCATTCCATTTCCCCTTGAAAACCACCATTATACACATGTGCAGTCTGACACCGATGTCACATGACCTGTTATAAGACACTGATCATGTTCCCGTGAACCTTGCTTTAAAAGCATGATGGGCCTGGTGAGCGCACAGCGAGGAGGAATGAATAAATGAGTGTATAAATGACTAGGCCAGTGATTGAGTGAAGAAATTATTGAGCTGGTAAATGAACAAATGTTTGAGCGAGCAAGCGAGTGAACGGCTGGGACATTGAGTATGTGTCTGACTGAGTAACCGAGCCAGTCTGAGAGCCACACACACTAGAGGCAATCCAAACAAACAGCTCTAAGTGCTGCAGTGTTCGCTGAGGGACCAGGGAAAAGCCCCATCAGCCCAATGAATGAGAGCATTCTGCCCCCTTGCAGCCTGTTATTAAAATCAATTAATGACAGGGAGGGAGGCCCCTGTAAAAGCTGACTTGTTGGGCTCTAGGGGTCTTTTGCGACACGTTGCCTTTCTGGATCACTTGTGCCATATGGAACCTCCCCTCTCGTGGCACATAACTCACTTTTACGAGGGCTTCATTGGCTAATGATGGAATAGTGCACGAGCACTGAGCATGGGAGTGCTCCTGTCCCCACCACTGTCACTCCCTCTGCTGTCGTTGTCTCTGTCACTCTGATCTCAGCTGAGACACCGTTGGCATCAGAGAGTATGTCTCTGACAAGAGGTGAGAGACTGAGATGGGTAAAAAGGAGCAAACGATTTTTTTTTTTCTTTTCCTACAGCACATTAACCGTTTGTTTAGGCGCAGCCGACAGAATGACAGAGAACATCCAGGCTTAGCATGACAAAATAAACTGTGACTCAAGCAGGATCATGGTGTGTAGTAACAAAGCTTAAGAATCGAAAGCATCTCTTACCTGCCTGTCTTGTTGTTTAATGCTTCTGTTTTCTACACCCACAGATAGATCACATACATAACACAGATCACTCCAGCAGGCGCACACTGATACACACAAACTATCTCCAACAAATATTTTCTGAATCTTGGTGTAGCTTCAGGCCAGACAGGCTCAATTGAAGAGGAGATTGGCCATTATAGAGAGGCAGCATGGTTCTGCTGGAGGATGGAGGCGGCCCATTTACCCGCACTGAAGGAACTGCGCACTCATTTTCAGCAGAATCCCACGAGGCGAAGGAAAAGGAGACAAACTTTCTTGGATCTCTTATGTTTTCACAGGAGCGGTCGGCGGGAAATTGCTCTGTTTTGCCATTTCATCTGAAGTGCTGGGTATGTTTTACAGTTTTACTCTGTAATCAAAGGTGTTGACCCCCCCCCCCCCCACAATCTGGTGGTCTCAGCTCAGCTTGACAGTCACACCTCCGTCACACACTGCCACAGACATGCTCACTGAGCAATTTTTCAGAGATCACTAACAAGAGGATGCCTTCTCCTTAGAGATGAGTTTAGCTGACCCATCAATTACTTTCTCCGAGGAGAAACTTAACATGATAATAATTATGATAATGATGTGACATTGTGATAATGACATGATAGGGAAGTGTAAGATGAATCTGCCCCCTGTGCAGTAAGTGCTTATCATGTCAGCAGAGGAGAAACTAGACCTGACAAGAAATGCACTTAATGCCTATAGGTAAAGAAGTGCTTGGTTGTATGTGTCAGGTGTGTGCTGTGGATATGAATATAGTTCACATGCTCCATAATACTTTCATACCAGTTGTCATTTTCAATGCAAAGGTTTTGATATTTGTTCTAAGATTTTCCTCTATCAGATCGTTGCAAGTGTAAGTGAATGTTTTTTTTTTTTTTTAATGCGCTCCTTATATGCAACATTTCCCTCTCTTTGTTTCACCTCCAGCTCCGATACCTTGGGGCTGTGTGAGTGATTCTGGTGTCGATGTGTCACAGCTCAGGTAGATCTCCATATTTCTTTCTGCTTTGCCCGGCAGACGCCTACATCAGAGTGAAACCTCCTGTCTTCATCCACCAGGAGGAGAGAAGCAGAGGGAAAGTCCCCCCTTGTGCCAGCAGGGCGGCCAGTAAGTTCACCACCCAGTAATTCAATACTGCCAAAGCTGAACATGGTCATAACATTTTCATGTAATGCCTCTGCCCTTCACTCTCTATGAGTTTATTGTATGTGCAAATCCCTTTTTTTTCCACTCCCCTTGCTGAAGCGAACCCAGTGTTAAGGCACTGGGATGTTCATATGGTCCAGTTTAATATTGGATGGTGATGGACAGAGGGTCTATCCATCTTTTCAAGCAGAAACGATCTCAGGCTTACTAACTGCTGAATCTTCAAGATGGCCACAATAATCTATTTCAGCACAATTTTTCAAATTAAGTCCGGATTTATTAATCTTCTATTCACTCTTGCCATCGCCGTGTCTGCCCACTGTGCTTTAACATATGAGGTAAAGAGAACTGTAGCCTATCTAAGTGCTTAACCTGCTCCACACCTTCGGAAGTGAGGGATTGCTGAGTGTGCTGCACCCCCTCATCTCAGTACAGTGTGTGCAGCAGCTCAGCCAGCTTATATTGATAGATGTTGTCCAAATGTAAAGAGAACAGGAATAAGTCTGCTGGGAGTGTGGGGAGACTGAAAGAATCTGAAGACCGTCCAAGGGAACAAATGTGCGGTGGATTTAGAAACACGCAGTGGTTTTATACTGTATATATCAATTTTTTTTTTTTTGTGGAGCGGCTTATTAAGGTGAGAAAAAAGAGCAGTATTTGACACCAGGAATTCCTGAAAGAGCTAAACATTAATTTAAAGACATGGGTATGAGCTGATCAAACCACAAAGAGGCATTTTGTCATCCTCATTCTGATTTGTAGTCGATGGCACTTAAGTTGAAAATGCTGCTGAATACTTCATCATCCATATGCCAAATACACCATTTTTCATTTCTTGTTAATTCCCTTTCCAAAGCCTCCTTCTATTCCTTCCACCCCTCCTAATCTGGCTATAAAGGTCAGTTTAGCATAATGACATCATACAGACGAGCATGGGCAAACCTAGATTACTAAATCTGACTCTAATGTGGCTTTTCAGATGAAACAGCATTAAATGACATTAACGCGGCTGCATTCACTGGCAGCTTTAACAGAGATTGCTCAGGACTGGCCCTTCTTTACCCTCTTTGTATTTTTAATGAGGTGGCAGAGAGAGGCAAGATTGGAATGGGATGGTCTTACAACATGCTGAGCTGGGATCAGATACAGTCCGTCTATTTGTGTAATATTCCATCAGCTCTCTTATAAGGCTGGGGTTAACCTCTTCAGTGTGACTGACATTTTTAGAGCACAGGCACCACCACTGGCAGAACTCAAGGGGACTTTTAGAAAAATATTACAGCCATCATTGGCACGATGAGATCACTTTATTTTTTAATGTTTCTTTGAGTTCAGGCCCAGATTAGGATTTACTCTGAGCTTTGCAGATGAACAAACTGGTTTGTGATTATCACTGTGGTTCTATAAGCTGGTGAATTAGCAGGCCGTTTGCTCGAAATCTTTACAAAGTCAACATCTGTTTGAGTATTTATGCCCTGAAGCACATGTTGCTGTTTGTATCTCTAAGACAAAGTGGAAAACAACATATTTATTATTCCCCCACTTCTGCAATTTTCATTTTAAATTAAAAAAAGAAGGAATGAGAAATGAGAGACTGAGAAATGTGTGGAAAAAACAGACAGATGAAGAGCTTTAAACACAAGAAGTCTTCTGGCTCTGGTGGGTAGTCTTTAACATTCATCTGTTTCTCGGCTGCTTCCAAAGAAAGATGTTTTTCTGCTCCATCTCTGTGGCAACAGCAACTTTCCCAGCACAGGAAACATGAAGACTGGAGGGAATGTCGACTGGAAAAGAAGAATGACGACACAGGGGTCATGAATTATACAAAGGGTGTTAGGAGCTTTGCTACACTTAACATCATTAAGGCCTGTATTAATTATTGTTATGAGGCATTGTAAATCACATCCGTAGCACTTTCTCTGCTGTGGTACAACACAGCCACTTCATAAGTGACTCATGGCGTGCTGGTTAGGAAACAATACACTTATCCACATAGAGCTGCGTCTGCTTGTGGCACAATTACCTAGAAGATCATCTCCCTAATGAAATATCCTCGTATGTTCATGTAGTTGGTCCCATCTTGACATAATACCAGAGACACACATGAAGGCACAAAAACACCACACTGCCGTGAGTGATGCTGCATTCAGAATCTATTGAATTAACAAATCTTGACTCGAAATGTGTCCATCCTTACATGTTTGTATCGCTAGTTATATTATGAGTAAAGGAAATGCTGCCAGCTATACCATCAAGTGTTTCTGTGTTAAGTTTCTGTGGCACCTGTGAGGATCTGGGGCTTTTACATGGAGAAGTCTGACAGAAGAAACCAGAATTAACAACTTAAGTGCCACATGTGGTTCGTTTAGCAACATCACAATCCGTCCACAACCAAGGCCTGTCACACCACAACCTCAACCAAGTACTATGAGCTCCCAAACACAACTGTAGAAAAGAAATACACTGATTAAATATGTTTCCTCATTAAAGTTAATAAGAATGTTGTTTGGACATATTGGTTGTTCCGAAACATAAATTTGCGGGAAGCAGGCTTCAACTGTCTGTCATACATGTTACTTTAATAGATTCACATAGATGTTTTACCACTGTACAGGAACTTATTTTGACAATGGTTACCGGTGGTTATTGATGGACATTTTTAAGATCACCCTGTTAACAATTAAGTTTAACTGTTCAGAACTGATTTCTTTATTTATCCCAGATGTAAGTCAAAATAAATTAGGTTTATTTCTATGTGAAGTGTTTTCCTGTCAAACGTTTAAGTAGACCTTTAATTTTTATTTTACTCAAAACATTTTCTCCATGGAGGAAATGAAGCCTCTCTTTTTTTGGCGCTGCAGCTTTCCCACAAACACATGGAGCCGATCAGGGTTACAACCAGATAATGGTATCATATCATGGTGGGAGCCCAAACCAAATCAATGCAGTGTTACCACCCTGCCTTGTTCCGCTCAGACATGTGATGCACATGTCTGATAGACATCTGCTAAGAGAAGGAGGTTTATGAGTGAAATCAGGACAAGGGATGGCTCTTTCCACAACTATGGCTTATTGGTAAAAGTGGCCCCTTTACAAAATAAAACAATTTATGCCAAAATTTCAACAACCCTGAACAAACTCGAGCTCTATATGGTTTCATTTGATACGATTTATGCTGTGATGCCTTGACCAGAGCCTTCTGTTATTCTCATAATCATCTTTTAAACAGTAAAATATGTTTTGCTGCATAGTGCAATGGAAAAAAACCCAGAAGACTTTGACCACTGAGAATTTTCCGTGGCCATGGTGGTTGGAGTCCTGACCAGCAGTGGTCAATGTGGTGTTTAACTGTGGTGGCCAAAGGACACGGTCATGAACAGTGTGTGCCCAGGCTTCATTTAGCTGCAGAGACAAGCCTTAACATGTGAGCGTTCGGTTCAAGCCTTTCATCTGTGTGAATGAGTCCCCTGGCATGTGTCAAACATCACGCAATCGACAACTGCCATGTCAGCAGTCAACTTAAACCGTGTGAACAACACATCAGATCAGGTGCAGTTCTGCGGTCGACTCTTAGGATTTATGTTTCTCTTCATATCATGGCACAGGGAAAGTCAGATCCAGGTCAGTCAGCAAAGAGCTAATCCTGCCTAGCTTCTCTCTGCTCTTGGTAGGACATCCAGAAAAGTCCTAACAAAAACTTAAGTAACTAAAGGAAATCATGCTGTCATGTGGGTGGTACCGACTTGTTTAAAGTGTTAAATGAAGTCCATATTTTTTTCAACATTCTTGTTTTTGTGGTTTTTGGCAACAGCTTCAGTGATAAACATTCATAGCTTTGGTGTTTGGCAGTGCCTTCACCAGAAATCATCTTGTAACTATAATGTCATGCTTTGATGTCACTGAAGTGCCAGCAACTCCCAAACCCCAAATTAACTGGCTTTACTGTTCTAATGCAAAGCTACAAATAGGCTCATATGCTTCATGTACGTCGATAGAGTTTAACTGCAAAGTCTGCGTTCCATCATTTGGTTTAAAATCAAATCTGTTCAGTGACATAACTGCATGTTGCTAATAATGGGCAAGTGCCTCCACATACTGAGGTAATAACAGACACAAGAGCTTAAACTTACAAATTGAGTTTAACAGAGATGTTTGCTGTGACCCAGAGTGGTTGCACAATCTTGATGTTAAATCATAAAAACCTGGCACACAACATCAACCACAGTTTCAGCACCAGACCAACATTATAAACAAGACAAAAAAAAAAAAAAAAAAACTCTTTACTGCACCTTTTCTTACAGGGCACAGACTGCAGACAAAGACATGTATCATCACTTGTCAGCTTTTTCATTAAACTGTTAATTAAGGAATTTTACCAAGGCAATTTTACCAAGGCATAATAGGACATGTTGTATGCAACCAATTTTAGAGTCATCCAAATGTCCCACTGGTGTGAATATATTTATTTATTTATTTCAGCATTGTTCTTCCTGGTCAGAAAAACAAATCAAAAGTGCCACTGCTGATTAAAGGTCTGGGAGTCTATTGCTACTCTTTGTGCATTTCCTTAATTTCTCATTTGTTGCTCATTCAGGTGATGACATGTGGTTTTCTCTGTCATTTTTTCATGTTGCACATTGTTGTATAAATACCGCGCTCAGCATTTTGTCTGTGAAGTGCTCCTATACTGCAGATACTCTCTATATAATATGTTCTCATCTGTTAGTTACACCACTGTAATGTAGATATAAGGGAGTGAAGCAGGGCCAAAGTGAGACAGAGCAGATATTACATTCAAGTGAAGTATTAACACTATTCACACAGAGCTGTAGTTATATTTATCTTGTACAGTTTCACATTTGCTTAAAACTAAATATCTCTCAGTCAGTTCTTAGTTCACAAATCAGAGGAACTGAACAAGATTAAACCACAGTTAAAGCATGAAGATGAAGATGATTTACTCAGGTAATTTAGTGTCTTGGATTAAGATAGGATTGACTCAAATGTTTACTTTCAGATCCTCCAGAGTACAATTAATCCAAATATGAGCCTAAATTATCAACCCAAAGCACTAATTGGTCTTTGTTGTTCAATCTTGGTTTGCTGTTTGTATTTACACAATGGCATAAGGATTACTTATCTCAGTGAAGCCACTGAGGCATCAACAGGACTGCACCACAGCTGCAAAGCTAATTAATGTGATTTATGCTTGTTTGGTTGCTTGCTAGCTTGCACATTTTTGAGGAGAGCAAAATCATCTGCAAGTCATTGTCTTTGGTAAATAAGAAAAACTGAACTTTTCAGTAAGCCCAACACTGGCTTCCTCCTTTGCCCGGTGGTCTACAAGCACACAAAGCTTTCTTATTCTGCCTCACACACTTATGTAAGCTCTGCTTAAGCCTCTGCAATAAGCCTGAGGGTTTTGAAGAGTTACCACTTTTAATGCAAAACAATAAGCTCCAGACTTTGTGAAATTCCATTTTTGGCAAGGATTGAATCTTGGATGATGACATTAATAGTGCTTGAATAACTTTACATGGGGATACTGCATAGAAACTTCTTCATATTCAGCATTTGTTCATAGTAGAAAAGGTAGATATAATTCTACATACAGTGTAAAACCAGCTGACCCCAGTGGCAGTAGTGGTACAGTACAGAATGTACGAGAACTAACATTACCCTGATGCTGAAATGCTATATTCCCCATGAACATTTTAATGACGATTTAATTGTGCCCCAAAACAGTTATTTTCTGAGGGGTGACCATGTATGATTCAGAAGGGGCACAGCTGGACAGAGGCCCTTGACCATGCCAGGGATTTTTAGATATTTATTGTGTCGGAGTTGCTGTTAAACTGTTGTCATGGGGCCCAGAATTTCTTGCAGCGCTCCTGGTTATTTGTATTAGCCAGCAGCAAAAACCATGAAAGTCAGGCAAAATGCTTAAGTGAACACAGTTTGTACTTCCCCCCTCCTGCTCTTTTTTGCTGTCCCCCCTCTGGGCTGCACTGTGCAGTGGGAGAGGCGGGGCTCTTGAAGGCTATGGTGCTGCCATTTGGCTCGGGGGTCCACATGTGTGCCGGAGGTCCTCATTTTGATTCTAAATCGCCTTGACACCAAAACAAACAAACTCTCCTCACTGCACCAAACAGGCCTGAAAAATTATGGGCGAGGGAGGGATATGCAATTACAGCAGCTAATTTGCGGTCACCAAAGCTAGCCTCATTCCCAGTACCCCCAGCTACCCTCAATTTTTAAATATTGGGGAGCACAAACGTGTGTGTGTGAGAGCATGTGTGTGTGTGTGTTTTGAAGAGGTCTGAGAAGGGGCTGTGGGAGTAGTTCCCCCTCACAGCTGTAGGAAGGTCAGGAAGCACTAGGGCGATTAGCTTTGCTCATCACGTACAATTACGGTTAGCGCTCTGCAAGGAGGCATCTGTTGCTAATTGAAGCAGAATAGATATCAAGGAGGTCCATGCTTTGCCCATGCAGAAAAAAACAAGCTCAACTGGAAGTAAATAGACTTTGGCTTGTGTGAAATTGGAACTGTGAACCACCTGCACATTGTGCAGGATAATACTTTCGATCAGTGGCTTTGTGTGTAACTGTTCAGAATTAGTTGGGTATTACACCAACAATAATTGGTCAGGTAATTTTTTAAAATGAATGATGAATTGGTTCCAAAGCATTACCAGTACACAAATCCACATCTAGACACGCAGAGGCAGACAAAGAGTCTGGAGTTATTAAGGAAGGAAGGGGGATGGGAAGTAGAGACAGGAGACTTAGCCTGAGCGCGTCAGAGTCAACGCCAAAACCGGCCTGTGATGGCAATCTGATGCGACTGAACCGTGTGCCCAGTGGCCAGCTGACATCAGCCAGCGCCTCTCTGACCAAACCTCCCGGCCCCTTCATGCCAAGGCCAGATGCAAACAAAGAAAACCAAGGCAAGCACACACAGACACACATCCAAACAGATTTGGTGTTCATGACAACACCCTGAAAAACACAGAAACTACAAGATGCTGAAGAACAATAAACAACAGCATTCTGGAGCTGTTTAAACCTACTAGCACATTTCTGTGGGTGGATTTCTAAAATACAGTAACGTGTCAGTGGGATAACACACTGGCACACTCCTGTGATCTTTGGAGGACGAGATCTGCAGCTATAGCTGTCATTGATTTGGCAACTTTTTTAAACAATATACAGCTTGTGAGTGTTGGAGGTAGTGACAGTGGAAAATGTGAACAAAAGCAGCTCAATTTCATATCTGAGCGCTGTGCTGTGCGATGATTTTATGTGCTCTTTCTAGTGCCTCGACACACACCTTTCACACATACATGCACACACACACATACTGAGACATCCCTACGGAGCGACGGAGCGTTGCAGGATTTATCCTTTTTGACCTTCACAGTTTGAGTCCAAAGTAGGACTTGCCTGGTTGAGCTGGTGTCAGTGTTGCGAGGGGCAGCCAAAGCACTACTTATCAATGCTGTGGCTCAATGGCTCTTTTTCTCGGTGTAATAAGTGCACCGCATCGTTGACTCCCATTGCAGACTCCCATCCTGCGCATCTTGTTATGCTGTGAATGATCCCAGAATAAAGATTGTACTTCCATTCAACATGTACAATATGGACCTAATCAGAAAATGGTTACAAAGCTGGGTGGATCTCACAGTCTGAACAGGCACACTCATCCTTTTTTGTTAGATTGCAAAGCCAAACGTTGATGAGGTCCACGCAGGGCAACGTGGTCTTTCAGAGTCCCTGACATTAATAATGAATAGAGCTGTGTTAGATGTCCTTTGTTTTCGCTTCTCCAAAGCCAAATCATCCATGAATGACCATTTCACAAGTCACTAAATCACCATGATAAATGTCCATGTATGACCTTTGTTTCTTTATATTGTTAAAGAATGTTAAGGGGCCAAGTTGGATGAGACATTGATTTGATTTGTGGCTGTAAGAACTTTTGGGCATGCAGAATAATTCCCCATAATAGCTGTGAGCTTGTATGGCAGAAATGGATTTTATTTAGGGGTTGTTAATCAGTAAGACTCGTCTGAGTCTGCCTGGTCTACCTACAGTCGCTCTTAAATCCAGCCCTGTAATAACCCTCTCTAATTAGGACTGAGACACACTAACAAGGGACACCACCATCATCATCACTCAGCCACCTCATCATCATCACCATTCTCATTATCAACCCTGAGATCAAATTCCAGCCTGGCTCCGGGACAGTGGGACTTCAGTACACCTGATGTATTGTGCATCATTAGATTGTTGTTATTACTGTGCCATGGGGAGTCAAACAGGATGGAGATTCACTCCTGTAATATTCTATATGGCCTACCAGGGAGGACCCACTTGACATTCTCCACCTAATGACAACAATCTATTGAGGCAAAGGCCTGACACATTAATTTGTTTACCCTCCCTCTTACCTCTTCTTTTTCACTCACCCGCACATATGAAGAACAGACATAATCAACTGTATTAGACTCCTGCAATAGTGAAGTCCATCTCAACACAACACAAATGTTTGCATTCTTGTCTATAGTAATCCACATGCCTCATGGTATTGATCTTGACCAGATAAAATCACCCTCAGTCTCTAGTTTAATTCATCTCAATTAACACGGGGGGATGCATGTATCCATTTGAATGGCAAAGGAAAGAAAACCTACGAGTGACACCACGGGCTGGTAACCAGGCCTCTCCATGCAGCCCCTGTCTATCCAACATCCTGCTCAGACTCGGTGCTGCAGGGCAGCTACTGCTAAAAAGGCAGCTGCCTGATGATCGATGACTTCATCCAGTCTGCCTGATTCCTCCACTTGTGCTGAGAGAACACTTAATGTAACAGGCCCACAGAGAAACGCCTTGATTAGCGTGTGAGAGCAAAAGGGCCACGGGGAGCCACTTACATGGAGAAGCTTTCCATGCAGGAGTCTTTACCAGACCATACAACACTCACTGATGTATATGAGATGCCACAAACACATAGTGTCATTCTCAGCTCGTTGCACCACTCCACACGCACACACACACACACGCACACGCACACACACACACACACACACATACATATACATACACACATGCACACATGCCACTCCACTCTGTTGCCAGCAGGAGGACCAGACCCTCCAACACAGCTGGTGTATCCCAGCGTTGAATCTCCAGTTGGGGAGGACTGCCGCGGGGATTTACCAGATCACCGTAGGCAATGCAGAGATTGGTCGGGTATGAGTCGATCAAGCTTTATCTCTCCCCAAGGCACCAACACAAATCTCTCCAATAAATAACCTGTTCTTAATTCTGATTTCTTAATGCAACTCCTGCAGAGAAGATTAATCAGTTTGAGTGAGGCCCCCAGATAGCTTGTTCACATGGAGTTTCTGCACAGTAGCTACGACTGCTTTAAAGAACTGATTGCATTATTTTATTTCTTTTCAGCAAAGGACTCAACACCTTCCAGCTCTGGCATGTGCATACTCTCAAATATTCACACAGACAGTGACACGCGCGCACACACACAAATACACACACAAACACTCATGGCACTTCTTTCCAAGCCCTCCCAACATCTGCTTGTTCTTCCTCTGATTAAAAAAATCCTCTGCGTTTCATTATCGCTGATTTGCATAGTAATAGCACGCATATTAAGCAGCTACTTCAGAGGGTGGGCGGTCTAATGAATGCCGCAGTCTCCTCTGTTTTAACTCAATTTTTCCTCATCCATATTCAGTCGTGTGCCCCCTCCCAGCTCCCTCACGACCCCCCTGCCCTCAGGGACAGCAATTCTGTTTCCGCTGAAATGCTTCCTCCAGCCTCTCCCCAAATCCCAGAACCCTCTCCATTAATCCAATTAATTAGAGCCATTGATATGCAACCCGCTTAGACCAAGCAGCTGTTTGCCTGCCAATTGCCTTGCTATGAGGAGGAGAGTGGGGTGGGGGGAGAGGCAGGTTATGAGGTACCCTATCACCCACTGCACACACAGAAACACTTAGCACGCAGCGCTGAGAAAGTCGCCACCCACAATGATCCCATCAAGTCGCCACCATCCTTAAAGCTATGGAGAAGCATCTCATGGTTGAGCTAACTCTTGATAAGTGAAACGACCAGGTAACCTTTTCACTTTCACACAATCATTAGACCATTGAAGTTGTTGGCACTTTGCCACTGTTTTGACTTGCTGAGCCCGGATGGAAAACTGGCTCATATGAACATGAGTAAAGCAAGACTAAAAAAAACTATGTTATTGTATGAACTTTGGAGTAGAACAGCGGTAACTAACAGTTGAACCCATTTGGTTTCATTCACACTCATATTGTTTTATTACCCTTGAGCACAGGTTCCTTCCTGGGGAAACAAAAAATGAAGGCAAAATAGATGAGCAATGGAAATAGGTATGCCCTTTTATTCAATCAGCCACTACATATTCCTCTGTGGTTTGACAAAAAGGAGCTAAATATACATCAATGGATGATAATTCTCCCAATAAAACACCCAAAATAGAAAATCTAGAGAGAGATGTCCCTGGGTGCCCAGAGTAAGAGGTGTGCCTCAGAATTACCATACAGAAATGAATAGCAGCGACAGTGTCTAATGTTTTGTGACACAGCACAAATGTGCACACCCTTGCCCAATCCAGAGCTGAAGCTGCTCATCGGAGATATTAAATTAAGAAGTGCTGGAGTAGAAGGGTAATTCACTTTTCTGCTTCACTGGCTATCATTGCCGAGCAAAGGAACGTTGGTGGTAAACTATCCCTATCTATCCCTTGAGTCTGTCTGTCTCTCTCTCTCTCTCTCTCTCTCTCTCTGTCTCTCTCTCTCTCCCACTCTCTTTTCTGTCTTGTACATTCAAATGGTCATCTGTTCCTTTCTGTCACCCAGGCTGCATGTGATCATACACATTTTCAGTACGTAATTCGATAGACTAACAACAATATGTTTTTAACAGAGCCGAACCCTGTACCATGTTCAATAATGATCACTTTGGATGTCAAACTTTAAAATTCTTTCTTTGTACAGTATCTGCACAAGGACACTACAGTGTGGTTGCATTGCTGGAAAAGATGTGATCATGGGACATAATATATTGTTTGGATACTCTATGGTTAACTTAGTTGAGGTATATGATCACAGTTATGGCTATTACAAAAGGGCAACATTCACTGCAGGTCAGTGACGAGATGCAAACTCTGCGCTCTTGCATTAACGTGAGATGCACTATGAGCTGATCCATTTCTTCACCCTCCCTTTGGCACCGAAGGATTGGCATTGGATGTAAATCATAATGTGTGTGATTTTTTTTTCCGATATTGACGTAATTCCTGGGGACACTGAGCTGGAGCAGAAGTAGGAAGCTGGGGGTGGAAAGAACACTGTTCCCAACTGGATACGTTGAGTGAAGAAGGTAACACCCTTGGTAGTGACAAGCTTGAGAAAGTTTGTTTTATTGCACATATGATATATACAAGTATGGTAGGATCATATGAACTCAATAAACCCCAAACATACAGTATATGGTTTTTTGTACATAGAATTGTACATATGATTTTATTATCAATTATTTATCCTTCAAAAATATTTGTCATTTTTCAGTCTGTTTTCTTTCTTCTACTGTCCACTTTCTTCCCATTACACTGCAGTGTGGGACTAATGAAGGAATATCTTATCTTATCTTATTCCAACAGCAGTAGTGTATGGAATATTACAATAATGTCATGGGCACACTGCGATGTTGACATCTGAAACCCAAAGGTTCTGTAAAGAAGGTTGTTATATGCTGAAAACCCTCTTCCTGATGGAATGACACCAAAGCCTCGTGATGTTTCAGACTGAGGGAAACTTATCGCTCCATTGGAATTGATTCAACATGACTTACTTCCATCTTTGTTTAGCTGACAGTTCAAGGAAAAAACACCAAACCCAACAGCACAGACCCCAAAAATAGGAGGAGCATTGCTGACTTTGATATTGTAAGGAAGAGGACCGCATGTAACTTTTTCCATCTCCGAAACTAGGGTGTTGACTCAAACATGACAGTCTTGGAAATACTTTTTCGCCCATGTGATACGTGAGAGTAAAGGCAGGTCAGGTGAGATGTTTAAAAGAATTGTAATGAATTTAACGTCCAATTTCTCTCCTTTGTCTGAATGCTCACTACATGGTCCTGAGTGTAAAACTCCACCCATGTGCATGCTAGAAAAAGTATGTGCTGGATTGTATAGCAACCAGCCAGATGTGTGAACAGTCTGTTCTCCCACAAGATTTAAACTTTTCCTTTTGAGTTCATGTATTTCTCTGTTGGTGTGGTAGTGAAGCAGGGCTGAAACCAAAGACAAATCAAGACCAGCTTTGAAACAGGATGCATAATGCAGTGGAGGTGAACTCAGATGAGAGGGAGAGGACAATTTGTTTACCCTGGATGCAGTGTTGATGTTGGAGGTCTTTGTTTCAGGAATATACAAATCAGTCTGTTTAAGATACTTTGGTACCTCACTTTAGGGACTAACATGAAAACGTTGGCTTGAACATGCACACGTCTGGGAATGTGCAACAGGGCATTGCTTTGTTTCAGTTACAGATCCGATCTCTTATATTTTCCATCCTCTCAGCTGCTTTTGTCAGTGTGCACACACGCACAGAGCGAATGTCAATTTAGCATTGATTACAGTACAATTAAGGTAATGGCTATATTGAATAATATGACCGGCATTGAATATTCATGGAAAACAATAATTAACATATTCTCAATTTATTGGTGTAATGGTATGACCTCTAGAGTTATGGCAACATTTCTTGAAAAGTAAATAATATCTGTGGAGCAAGAGTGAAATGGTAGAAGTGAGTTCATTCCTCCATCCCAATCCCAAAATGGATTTTCTTCTTCATGTTTTTCTTTCATTTTATTCTAGTGTTAAAAGCTGCCAAAAGCCTGGAAATAGAGCTGGAGGGCCAAACCTGACCTGGTCTGGACTGATGCAGAACCTCTCAAGACTCACTGAAAAGAGAGGGAGTGAGGGGAAAGAGAGAGTCAGAAGGTGTCTATTTATCTAGGTGAGGAAGAGCCTCTCTGCCCCCCTCCCTGCCCGGCCCTCTTCATGTCTTCTGAGGCAGAGAGCTGTGACTGAAACACATCGCTGCACCTCACTCGGGATGAGCTCCAAGTAAATGGGGGGAATGAGGGCACAGAAGGAGAGTTGGAGAGAGAGGCAGATTGAGGCTGGAGAGGAGAGCTCCTTAAAAAGGGTTGTCAAAATAATGAAAACAAATGGCGACAGAGTCTCCTGAGATGGAGAGGAGAACTTCATTTGCGAGGCGTCTTTCCCAAGATTCTGCTGCACCGCAGCAAGTCCTCAGTTTAGAGACCAAGGGGAGCCTCCGCCAAGCTCAGTATGGGAGTCTGGGAGGGAAACAAGGGAAACTGAGGAGAAGAAAAATGAGAGCTCTCATTGTAATAATTGTTCAGGGTCAATTATTCCCACGTTGGAGCAAATCATGCTGATATATGTTAGCATGTGGATGGGAGCCGCTGAATGTAGCATATGATCCCCAGTGATGCCTGTGCAGAAAGCAACAGTGTGTATTGATTTAATTCAGCCAGTCTAATTGCGAACAAGGGATTCAGATACAGTGTTCTGCAAAGTCAAAGATATGAAATGATAAGAATTTAGGAAAGGTGCTTTGACTGGTTGTCAATGTAGACTCATGTTGCTTTTTAAATGCCGCTGTCCTGACGGTGAGGGTTAAAAAGAAGTGATGAAAATGAAGCTAAAAACAATGTAAAAAAATATTTCAGGCTCTGTTTTCCTGGATCTCCCTCCAGCTTCCTGTCTTCTTGGCTTATTCCACATTAAAGTTCTGGCATGAAGCCAGGCCAATTGTTGTTTTCCTTTTTTAGTGAGACATAACATACACCGTTTTCCTACACCCCTACATCCCCTCAATCCCTCTCTTTATCTGACTTTCCTCTCTTTCATCCTCCCTCTCTCTGGCACCTAGCATCTTCTTTTCCTTATCACCGCCTTCGTTCGTCATCCTCCCTCCTTCCCCCGACTTTGACTTCATCTTTCAAGTGTGGCAGCCACAGCAGCAGCAGTGGCGGCGGCAGCGGCAGCAGCAGCAGCAGCAGCAGCAGCAGCAGAATCTTCCCTCCCCGTCCTCTTCACAACGCTGTCCGCCGTCTGCATTCCTGTCACGTGCCCACCAAAGGTTATATGGCCCACTTTCTTATCAGCTGCATTGTGGGATATCTCGGCTCTCAGGCCTGTCTTCTAGAGAGCTATCTGTACCCTCCTCCTCCCGCTGTTGACTGCTGGGAGGACAACCTTTGTCGACCTTGTTTTTTTTTTTTTTTGCCTTTAACAGAATAAAAATGAAAGAATGAATGCATTGCGGACAAAAAAAAGAAAAGGGGGAGAAGGTAAAAAGAAAAAAAAAACACATAAGTCCCCTGAGAGAATGTGTGATGAGATTGGTCCAGAGTTAGCCTTGTAAGAAAAGTGCCGTTGGCCCCCTCTCTCTCCAAGTACAGTAGACATTGAATCAATACCACCCCCCACCCCCCCACCCCCTCCAGAACTATTCTGCCCCTGCGCGTGCCGTCCACCTGTCTGCCTGTCTGGGGCATTTGGGTGAGCTGCTGGTGGGGGTAGAAAGAGGCGTATGGATGTTTGACAGAGCCGTCATGTACAAATTCATTTTGGATCCAGCCAGACTTTTGCTCTAATAGGCGCACATGCTCAAGGTCTTTGCGGTCACGCTGAGACAGAGGAGCAGATAGATGCCTCTCTGCAGCACTGACAGCCTCCAAACAAGAGAAATGTTCAAAATCTTGCACACTGTGAGACATAATTTTGTAAGTTTACTATTTAGAGGGTGATGTCAGATTTGACCTTGAAATGCATGGGCGTCTTTGCAGGCGTTTCTACGTTCCACTTTGAGAGCAGATATTGAGCATATTGTGAATAATATAAAATGTCTCAAAACTTTCCTGAACCCTGTGTTAACAATAATAAATTCACAAGGCACATTTCATTTGTTTATATACATTCAAATGCAATATAGGTTACAGATTGTATTCAAAATTAATAGATTAAAATAATGTAAAATTTTACATTTGATTACTTTTGATCACTTTGCAGTAATATTACCTCAACCTGATGATGCCCTGTAGAACTTTCACAATGTAATGACTTTTCTAAGTTAATATTTGCTGAAACACTTGGTGAATGTCCTTAGACCTCACATCTGAACTGCCTTGTCTTCCAAAAAGAAAGCATTGTATACTGTGTTACATATAGGCTACTGTGACTGCTCAGTGACTGACAAACAGCACGGTAACAAGTTACTGCTCCTGATATCCTCCTGAGTGGCTATGTACACTGTGCAGTGGTCTGCTGTTTGCCTTTGGGCCTATGTTATCTGAGTCATCACTGTCATGCTCGTGCTTAAATTCTACTTCTAATTTTCCTGATGTATCACTTATCATCTGCTCCTTCAGGCACATATTCATTTTCGGAGTCTGTAATCGAACCCTGTGACATCAAACAAAGTGCTGCTCTACAATGAAACTGACACAATGATGTTACTGCAACAGAATTCAAACATACACTCATCCATCCTTCTGTCTTGTGCTCGCAAACAGCATTGTATGCATTCTGCATTCAAAGGCATCCTTAGATCTCGTAGGTCTGTTTTGGAAACCTTTGAATTTTTTCAGTAAGTAAAAAAAACGTCATTCAAAGTCACGCTCTCATTTGTAATGACACAAGTATCCAGTCTTGGAGTCTTTCTCCGCAGACTGGATATTGAATATTTCTGTTTTTATAAGTATTTAATTATAGCTAATAGTCACTAATAGTTTCCCTGTCAGCCTTACACTATTGTGGGTTAAATAGCTCAACAAGGGAGGTGAGTCCAAGGGCTGTGGTCAGACGTCTGTAATAACAGCAGCTAAGATTTCAGCTAGGAGGCTGGAAAACTGAATGAAAAATGAGTGTTGATGAATTATATGATTAAAGATGAAACCAAGCAACACTGACATTAGTACCTGGTGAGATTTTTCTTTTTCTATACTCAGTCATCAATGAATGTTGTCTATAGCTAAAATAATACTGGTTTCAGCCTCCAACAGTGGATTCTGTACTGGATTGTGATCAGTTTCAGAATATGGAAAATAAACCTGTTTTGGAAAGACTGATGCAAGAAATCTTGAAGGAGAAACTGCACTGGTAAACATACAGAATATGGAATAGAGGCTATAGCCTGGGACTCACACCATGAATTCAGCTCTTTATCATTTTATCTAAAGAAAGGCACATGAAATAACAAAGTTGACACTGACAGCAGAGGTTTGTTAAAAACAAATAGTCTAAGGAATAGAGGGCAAGCCTTAAGTGAATAAAAAGAAGGTGTCAGACAGGCTGTAATGTAGTTGTGAGGCTCCACAGACCTGAGCTATATATGCATTCCAACAGTAAATAAGCTTTCCTATTGTCACAAAACATGTCCAATAGGTTTCAGTTCGAGCAGTTTTTCAAAATCCACTCAAATGAAAATCAGAGGTAAACCACATTGTAATATGGTGGTTTTTAGAAGACACATCATGAGCAAAATCAGCAGCCATCAAAAAGTGATTCCAGTTTATCCAGCTGTGCTGCCCCTACTCTTCCTCCCCTTCTAGTGGCAGCATTTGACACACCTGTGCATGTAGCAGGCCGTAACCAGTGTGTGTTGCACCTAACTGTGGGGTACCAATGACAATGTCTTAAAACTCTAAGTCAGACAGCCTTTGGTTACGTTTATGTCACACATCTGAGGAAACAACCCTGTCGACTTGTAGGGTGGAGGTTTCTATACTGTTTTTGCCATAGAATATAAATGAATGATTGACATCACTCTGGAAATACACTGCCTGTGATGTGTGTGCGTGGCAGCTGCCATCACTGACCTGCTGCAGAAAAGCACATGCAGCGGCTGTGTGTTTTATGCGTTGCTGCCACTGCCAGCTCTATTTCTGATAGAAATCGTCAATAAAGGACCTGCACCTGCCATAATGGTTAAAAAATAGAGACAGAAAACTTTAGTGGAAGGTGTCAGTCTATGTAATGTTTGTGGTATGATGTCAGTATGACATCATTTTCTCTGTCTATTTCTCCTCCGAAACATGTACATCATGTGTGACAAATAGACGACATGCCAAACCTTTACATCATGTGATGCAGGCACAAGGTGTGAGATGTGCATCCAAAGCACATGTGACAGCCGGTATGTCTGCTAACATGGGTGCTGAAATAAAGATCCAAGATCCAAGTTCCACCGATGCCACACACTGTATGCATCCAGAGTGCTCCTGGTGTTAGAGGAGAAGCCTCTGATGCAACTTACCGAACTTTACAAGCACAGTTATCTAAAGTAGCGAAGTCAGCTGGTGACTGAGACCATGATTTAACAAACATTTCACATGGTGGCCTCAATTATCTCTTACTATACCTCCAATGCGATACTTGCTGGGGCTGCAATACAATGATCACACGACACATTGCATAACAGAGGAATAATAACAGCTCAGGTATGGGAACCAGCAGCAGGTAACAAACAGAATTATCCCTCATGGTAAGCTGGCCACGGACACGCAACCAACATGCTGTGCAGGTGAAGTGTTACATATTAAATCCATGTGACATTTCACATGACTATTGTATCGTGTGCAAACAAAACTACTAAAATGGAAAAAATAAATTTTATTTATCATAGGTCTATTAAAACTTCTGCCAAATTAAACACACACAAAAAAATATTCATCACTTATACTTCAACAGGCAAAATAAATTTGAATCATTTGCTGAGCTATACTGTATCATTAAATGCTTCATGGGTGAACACTGTTATTCCCAATCACCTTGTTACTGGTCAGAAGACTTTTTAAAATGAGTTAATTGCAACTGCAGCAGTTTTGTAAATAAAACATGAAGGTGCTTGAGCACGCAACCTTGAATAAATATCTCAGAGTAAAAAAAAAAAAAAAGTCACAGCAATTAAACATGCCGTATCTCAACACACTGAAATGTTTTAAAAGTCTTATTTGGCCCAACCCAGACACTGTTTTTCACTGTATTTTCACTACTTATGTGGTATCACCATAATAGCAGAAGCCATACATGTTCCCTCGTAGCCCCGTCTGACAGACCCACCTGGGACTAACTAGCGTGAAGCTGCGACTTCAATCTCTGGATTGGATCTGCCCTGCTCTCTCCCTTTTTTCTTAACCGGGTTATCCATTCAGTTACATGCAGGAGGAGAGCAGGGTTAAGAGGGGCGATGGGGGAGCACTTAGCGAGTGAAGGCCATGGTGGCAGTGCTGGAGTGTTATTTAATGAAGTAGAGGATCAGGATGCACGGCGCTGAACACACGGGCTGGTGCAGGTGGTGCTACAGGAGTTACACATACAGAGGTGTATGTTTGTGGGTGGGGGTGTTGGTGGCGGAGGTGACAGCAGGTTGTGTTGTATGTTCCACTGGGTGAGGGAAGGAGGGGAGGAGGTTGATGGTGCAGTGAGCCTGGGAGGTAGGGGGGCTAATAAGATCACTTTTTATTGGTCCACAAGCCCAGAGGAGTGTTTGTTTGTCTGCATGCATGATGGAGGGGATAAAAAGTTAATGCATATGCACTGTGGGTGCAGGAGACTGGGCTGGTCACTGCTGCCCCCTGCAGGGCATGCTCCATCTATATGCATGTGTCTGAGCATGTTTGTACGCGTGCATGCATGCGTGTGTGTGTAGAAGATTTGCATTTGTATTGTTGCTCCTGTTCCCATGTCTCCTGACAGACAAATTTCACAACATAAGCTGTGGACATTGTAATGTTGATTGAGCGCTGCTACATTGTGATTTGCAAAAATTATGACAGACACACACATACAATAACAGCATTTGACCATGTAGTTCAGAATCAGTCATACTGTGCATATTATCATTTGGCAGAGCTTTCCTGTAGTACGTCTTTGATTGAGCATTGCCACAAGGAAGCAAACTGCTTTCATGTCTCCACCTCATTTTGTGAATTAATGTTATTGCAGTTTTATTTACATTATTGATTACAAGTGGCTAACTTTTTTAATTCTACTGACATCATGGCCAAAGGCACTCATTTGTGAATTAGTTTGTTAAAGTGTTTTTGTGCTGAGTGTGTGTGTGAAAGAGAACATTTGAATGAGAGATGTCTTTTCTTTTAGAGAGAGAGAGAGAGAGAGAGAGAGAGGGAGCTCCTTGTCATCTCAAAGTTCTGCTTCTGTGCGCGGGAAGAGATGGAGCGAGGTATCAGGGTTGGGTAGTAAAAAAAGGGAGTGGATTGGGGAGGAGGGGAGGGGTGTAAATTCAACATGGGGGGAGCTGGGTGAGGAGAATATCAATCGGGCATGCGGTGCAGAGGCAGCCTGCCATGGTCCGCTCCAGGAGAAAGATTAGAGAGGGGATCAGTGTCATCAGCAGCAGGAGAGTAATGGTGCGGGCCAGGTTCAAGGCTGGAGCCAAGAACTTATCGGCATCGCTGCCACCCCCATCCCATCACCCCCATGCCGACACCCCCTACATGAAATAGAGGTTAACCGCCAATCCAGACTTTTTCCCCCTCTTTTACTGAGGGTGAAAACTACCGCTGGGAGTCTCAGGACAATTTTTATATAGGATTAGAAAACAAAAATCAATATTTAATTATCTTTGAGCTTTTTGTGTCACTGCATCTTTAGGTCAGTATATGTTCAAGAGCCAGGGTTGCCCCGGCACTGTAAGTGAAGGAGTCGTTAAAGAGCCAGTATCTTTTTTTCTTCACAGAGCTTTCATTGCACAAGGTTAAAGTTTGATGAAGGTGCTGTAGCCTTGTGGTAAGAGCATGGTTTTGATTGCTCAAACCTCTGAAATAAATAGGTTTTCAAATGATGGAAGTGCTGATTGTTAAATGGGAAGTTTTACACTATCTTCATTAAATTCCACAGTAAGCTCTATGCTTTGACATAATCTTGAACTTTTAGATTAGTTGAGTCATAAATTTTAATCTCGCTCCAGAGGGATTTGTGACAAAACTATCATCGCTGGCCCTTTACACAGCAGCATACATCCCTACACAGCACTGCACACAGACCGCGTCTGCTCCAGTACATAAAACACTGGCTGTTTACGTGGCTCACAGACGCTGTATTGGATTAAGGTGGCTCTTTAGCTTTTTTTTCCCTGTGGCAGTGGCCGATGAGCCTGTGGAGTGGATGTGACGGCCGCTTAAGCGGTGACAAGCAGAAGGTCAGTGTCGCTGATGAAGGAGTGAGGCCAGCTGGCCCTCTGATGTAGCCATCCTTTAAAGTACCAAGAGAATCCATCCTGTTTAAGGCAGACACCCAGACAGACATGGCCGGGAAAGATGGTAACAGAGAGAAAGAGAAGGAGGAGGGAGAAGAAGAGACAAAAGGAAGTGGGCAAGGTAAGAGGAGTGGCAGAGACAGAGGACTTAAATGTCCCCATTCTGATCAGTTCCTCTGTAGCAGGCAAAAATGTTCCCCGGTCCCTTGGGCCATTTATTAAAGTGATGAAGAGCAGAGTGGCCCACTATGAATCAGACTCTCCTGTCCACTGTGAGCTGCATAGGGATACTCATGGCCAGATACTCTCCTCACTTGATTGCGGTGATGCTTTTGTAGCTTGCAAGAGGAGCCAAGGATTGCCGTGGGACAGTCTGAAGGCACCAGGTGAAGGAAAAGGAGAAATGAAAAGAGGCCTCTCTGCCAAGATGTGCATAATAGATTGGATTAGTGCAGATTAGATAAAACTTTAATGATCCCTGTGGGGATATTGGGCCATTACACGGGTGCAAGATAAAAAAGAAAAGTGAGTACAGGAAAAAAACAAAACAAAACAAATAAAAAAAAATAAGTGCAAATTGTTGAAACAACTCATCTGTTGAAAGTAATAGAGCAAATAGTAACAATACAGTTTATTATACAGTCCAAGGTATTTATGAGCTCAGGTGAATGAACAGCTATGAATTACTATTCACCTGCTAGTGTGACTAAAAGCATAATAATTGCATCTGCCATTTACAGGGCTATAACATGCTGTATGCCTGTAGCTACATCTAAAACGCTACCCCCTTTGCCTCATTCCTGTCCTCTGTACCCACATCTACACTCTTCATGCTGCCTTTGTGTGTGCATGCAAGGACGTGCTGCGCTGTGCAGAGCCTAGCTAGGCTGCACCATACATATGCCTCATTTCCCTTTATGAGAATGAGGGAAGTCCCATATGCTGATTATCCTATATATAGCTAGTTGTAATCAGAGGCTGGTGGAAAGTTAAAGGGCTGCATGGGGATAGAGCCTGACCCAGTATCATTCACTGATAAACGCAAAACTCTTTTCCATGTTTGGACAAGACCGCTCAGAAACCCTGTTGAGTTTTTGTGGTATCAGATCCAGGTTTAGGTTCTTTGAAGCCCCTGATTGGCCAGCATTGCTTTATGGCTATGTTTTTTTTTTCTTAAATCAGAAAACCCTCTGTTTTGAATTCTGAATTAATCAAAGCTTTATATCTCTAATTATGAGGCCTCTTCTTCAAACAGTTTCTGGCAGTACAAGGATTAGCAGTTGTGAGAGATGAAGATACAGACCTAGATACATTGAAACGCCCCGCACAGATCAGCACCGCTCTAAAGCCGTTCCAGAGAAGTTCTGAAGGTGTTATTGTCGTACATATGAGTGAGCTGTCAAGATATTTCCTCCACCTAACCTCCTCTCTGTCTTTCACCTCCCTCCCCCACCACCTCTCTCCCTCTCCCTCTCTCTGACACCTTCCCTCAGCGTAATACACACCAGCAAGCAATCGATACATACTCAGCCGAGAGCCAGGAGGAATTGTGGCAGTGTAGGCACCACACATTACAGGGTGGCCAAGTACAATAAGCTGTGGAGGGGAGAAGGAGAAGGACGAAATTGGAGCTATGGCTAAATAACAGCTTCTACGCACAGACTTCTCCCTTGATGACTGGAACGTGGTTTTACTGCACATTAAGCCTTTATTTTTCACTGGCGGTGACGTTTATTCAAATTTGGATAGATGCTGTCATTTTGATCGAACTGACATCAATTTAGGGGCGATCTGATCCTTTTTAAAACACTCTCTCGCCACCCACATTATTATGCTTATTACTGTAGAGAATGTGATGAAATGTGCAGAGCGCCACAGCAAGAGATATGCCACCACGTTTCCATAGCAACATATCACACTGCCACCGCTGCATCATACACTTAAATGACAGACACAACCTATTAAGCCCTCTGAGATATATGAACGCTGTCTGTTTGCATGCCAGTGAGAGTGTTAGTGTGTCAGTCTCCGGCGCCATGAGGGTGTGCGTCTTTCAACCTCACATTTCTCTGTTAAGCAACAAAACTTCGACAAGAGGATACCACTTCAAGTCATCTCTCACAGAACATATAATTAATTTTGATTGATTGATTTTTATACTGAATATCAGTGTGCTTTTCATTTTTCCTAGGGTACACACACACACAGACACACACATTCCCTACACACTCTATAGGTATGACATGAAGATATGATATAACCCAGGTGCGCAGCAGCAACAGTTTGCGGGGATTGAACTAATTCAGTTTTGCAATGAACCTGATAGATGCACTCATTCAGTCAGTGTACTGTCAAAAACTCTGAGTATATAGTGATACTGGTTCAATCAGCCCAATAGAAAAGAAATGTTTGACTGACTGCTCTTTGTTGCCCAAATTCTATAAATTTGTCAGCTACAAAATATTCTTTTCCAACTGAGTGTAGTTACTTTAAAAGAGAGAAAGCCATTACAAACAAATATTATCAATATGCACACTGGGTGAGCAAGAATGACTCAATGCAGGCAGACAAGTTGCACTTTATTACCATCAGTAAACATAATAAATTCTATATCTGTCATGAAACAAACTATTCTTCAAAGTCAAAGCTGTTTTTTTTTTTAGTTTTCCTGTCACAAGAGTCACCGCAGTCTCTCACACAGGTGAGATACAACTGTGCCAGTGGTTGTAGAACCATTTTACTTTGCTTTTAATTAGTGCACATGCTAAATGCTAAATGCTAAATGCTTGAAACATAACCAACCAGGCACATGTATGACAGTAGGTTTGTTCGGAACATATTGCATCCAAATGTGTATTTTGGGGATTTTAACGACAACCATTGAGTTGTAGAAATGTCTTCTCTGTTGTAAGTTTTAATGTCAGTCACCTTCACAGAGCTGCACTTGTTCCACATGCCACATTAATGCAAAAAAAGAAAATCAGGAACAGTGGTTTATTGTTTTCTATAATAATAGTGAAGATGTATTCACAGAATAAAAATATGTTTATGCAGGTGATTCCCATTAATTGATATTGTGAAATAAACAAACATGTTTTTGTACACTGTGAGCAAGTGTGCCACTGTTTTATTCAGACTACGCCACAGCTGTTTTCTAATCATAAATTTAAAACGAGCATGCTGTACACTGCGTTAGTTTGTGTTTGTTCTGCGTCTGATTGTTGGTTAAAGCACTTCACCATTTAAACCTCCTGCTGGTTTAAAGATCCCCTGAAGTTACTGAAAGAAAAAGGCCTGGAGCATCATCAGTCTTTCTGATTACAATCAGTGGCATACAGATGACAGCATTTGGGAAGAATTAGATGCAAAACACCTGTCATTTTACCTCAGGAATTCAGGGAATAAATAAATAAATAAATAAAAATAAGAATTTGAAAGAGTTTGAAACAGTCATAGAAGTCATTTCTATTTCCCTGTCTTGAGTTTCTCGCAGCATCTCACCTCTTCACATTCACAGTGAAGGCCACAGGTGCCAGACGGACAGAGTCTTTAGGTTACAAAATTGAGGACGTATAATTTAAGTCATTTTAATATAAGTAATCTATGCATCAACAGGAAGCTACGGCCTGTATAGACTTTATAATGTCCTACCACCACTCACATCCTACTGATGTACATTGTTTTGTAAGAGGTTGAATGTGACTCATCAGAAGAGTCCTGTCACTTCTCTGGTCTGGACCGCAGCAGTGTGGCCCACACCCAGTCTGAGCCTTGGGCAGACCACCATGATCTCAGCATTGCCGTAAATGTTTCAAGTCCAAGAGACTGTTAACTATCAAAGTCTCGCAAGTGACCACATCCAAGCAGCCTGGGGACATGTGTGCATCACCCACACTTGCAGATTCACGAACACACATGCACACATGCATGCACACACACACACACACACACACACACACACACACACACACACCTTCAGTAATGTTTGTGTAATGGAATAGGGAGCAAGTATCAAAGAGTCTTCCTTACAGGCATTAAACCAAAGATACTGTCTGCAGTTAAGAATTAAAATGAGCCTCCATTAATCTGTGCTCTGCTTTTATTAACTTTCACTTTGTCTATTGCTTTTCTATTTATCTCTTCTCTCGCTTCCTCTGTCCTCTTACATCTGTGTCCGCTGCTGCATGTCTCAGTCTGGGCTAAACATGCTCTTTGCCTCCAATTTATCTGCCCCACCTTCCCCTCCTCTCCACCCCCACCCTCTACCACCATCACCACCTTCATCTCCCTCTCTCTCACTCTCTCTCTCACACTCATCTATCCTCACCCGTTCTTCCCTCATAGATTGACTCTTTCCAATTACATGAGCAGTTTCTTCAATCACACTGTAACAAATTACCTGACAAATTAAAAAAACACCAGTGATATTTCTGGGCTTTAGCATGGGCCATTCTTACTCTTAATGAAATTTGCTAAGCCATACATCAGTAGTGTGTTGTCAGCCACGTATAGCTCTTCAAATCTTCCCCTTTCCCCCTGCTGTTTTAATATGCTTTATACAGATAATTATTTCCACAAGGAAAGCGTGTCTCCGTAGCTGGTGCCCTTGCTGTTTTCTCATATTACCCATTAATTTAGCTCTGTTTTTACATTTTTCCAAAGCACGGCTGGTTTAAAGGGAAATGTTTGTGCATGCCTATTTGCTGTGAATCTTGGACAGTCTGCAGATTACACCACCAACATGTAAAGGTAATTTTCGTGATTAAAGACTTATATAATCAGATGCAGGTTCACTGTTGGTTAATGTTAGACTGTCTAAATATTCTTCAGTGCTGCCGAGTACACCTCAGAGTTTCCTCCCTTCGCAGAATTGAATGTTTAGAACATTTGAAAAATTCATGAATAATATTTTTCTGCTGTTCCAGGATTAATCACAGAATAAATTTACTCGTGGAAGGATTTTCCAGAGTCTGAGGGGTGAGATTAAATGATTCAGGGTGCAGACAAATATACGTACCTGTGAACATCCATATTTCAAATGTAACTGCATGCTCATTTTTCACATTGTGTATTCACTTTAACATCCCACTCTAAACTGAGTTATAGAGGTAATGTTTCCTGTTGCATACAGCATTGTGTGTGTGTGTGTGTGTTTATGCACTGTAGGTGGGTGGGCAGTGTTGTGTTTTACTGCACATGCTAATTTGATTTTACTTCTGCTTGATTCTCAAAGGCTCATTGTACAAAGTAGCATGACATCAGGCCAAATGACACACTGCAGCTACCTGGATACAGTATCAATAGTTGGCATGCTAATGTAAATAAATATCGAGTGTACTTAATGTTGGACATGACATGTCATGTAGTAATTTACAATAGGCAGCACAGCTACAGCCAGTGCACTGACTGAAAGCATCAGCTGCTTGTACTGTATCATGATAACAGGGACTATTATTGAGGTGTTATGACTTTTTATGTCATGTTTTGTGCAGTTTTTTTCCCTTGTATTGCACTAATGGCCTATTGAACCTGCCAATTCACGTTCAGCTGAGTGTGCGAAAGCCGTCCTTGTTGTGAAAGGTCTTATCATTATGAACAGCTTACGGCGTCTCAGCCTGTACACAGTCTGAATACCAGCGCAGAGTTTGCGAGCAATTTTTCCATGAACAGAAACATTCCATCCAGAGGAGGGATTCCTGGTGCTGGATGGGGCACAGGACGTAGAAAGCAGATGCTGGTGTTGGAGCAGAGCCAACATGTGCAGGAGACCAGGGACCCAGCTGGTGCGCATGAACACAGAGAGAGAAATGTTTGCTTTTTAGATGTGAGTTTCAAATGGAGGGAGAGCTATAAAAAGCATACGTCCAGAACTGAGTCTGAGAGTCAAGGCCAGGGGCCTGTCAGACGGAGCACATATGCAGCACTGCTCAATTCTGGAAAGAAGGTACTGCTTTAGTTACACTTCTTCCTTCTCCAAACCTTCTGCGACTATGCTACTTTACTATGGTAATATTTTATTATACCTGCTACTGTACAGTACATGCAGGGTTGCTGAAAATACATCCTTATGAAACTTTCCAGTGAAAAGTGGGTCTGCAACAGAGAGGAGCATTACAAACTGTGACACTGGAGCAGTGCCCTATTTAACAAAATGAAAATTTAGTTGTCTTTTGTTACCATTGATCAAGCCAAGTTCCAGTCTTTGTGCTAAGCTAAGCTGAATGGCAGCCAGCTGTAGCGCCAGTAGTTTCAATTCTATTATTGAGAGACAGCTGAGTTAGACTGTTTATATCTCTTGTGCCATTTGTCTCGTTTGCTAAACATTACGTGTTCTGTATGCTAACAAAACTGCATACAGCTTTAAGTGCTTGAAACTTGACGCCACAAAGATTCTGAAACCTCTGCTACCCTTCCTCTGGCAGAAACTGATCAGGTCCACATGGACCAAAAGGACAAAAATTAACACAGAGCTGAAATTGAATCAGCTCCCTGACCTCTGCAGGCTTTCCATGAACCCTCCCAGTAGGTTTTCAGGGACATAAATCTCTGGGAAATAGTCATCCTGCCGAGCACCTGCTGGATGACCAGACAACTCTGCTCGGCCAGAGCCCTTTAACTGCAGCTGTGACGACTTTTCGAGGCGGCTCTCGGTTTCCAGGTCAGGCTAAAACTCACTTAATGCTATCCTTAACAGCTCTGTGTGTATTACCTCTACACTACAGCGCTGGTCAAGGTTACAGTGATATTGTTTTATGATGAGCATGTAACACCAAATACTGTAAATGTATCTTATCCAGATGTTTATGTTGGTCATATTTGGTGTCTTAACCCTTCAACACAGGCCAAGCTGCAGGCTTCAAGGCCTCTTTTTTGTATTGACTTAACCTTCAATTAACCAGGATGCATCGCTGGTTTAATGACTTTCATGCCTCAGGTCATGGTCACTGTAGGAAACATAACAGCCTTTAACACTGGTGGTATCCTTCTGCTGATAATAAAGATGACATTTCAGGCAAAGGTATAGGAAACAGTCCATATAGTCCTTCCCACTATAAATACAGCTTGTGTGTCTGTGTTCACATGCGTGTTTGTGTGTGTGTGTGCGTCCACCTGTGCGCGTGTTTACGACAGGCAGTGAGCAAGTTCGCTCCTTCAGTCTTCAGTAGGATGCCATAAAAGTCAAAAACCAAATCAGACCCACAGGAGTCTTCTTACCAAAAAATGTCTCAGCCAGGAGAAAGCAGTAAAATGTTACGCGCTCTCTGGGAGCACTTTGAACGGAAGAACCTCAACACGACATGATGCTTGAGCTCTCCTCCGGCCGTCAACATGTGATGTGTCCACAGGGAAGCCAAAGCCGGTAACGTTCGTCACTTCCCATCTCATCACAGACATGTGAGAACTAATGTCAACTGTGTGGAATCTGGTGTGTCACAATGAAATGAAATTATATTTTTAGTGTTTTTCAAAAATATACTATACTGTAATGTAGTGGGGGGGGGGGGGGTTGTTGTTGTTGTTTTTTTTTTTTGCTATATACTCATTAAAATAACAGAGTCAGTTCCTTAGAGCTGAAATCACACATTCAGATAATACAAATTGATTAAAAAATCTTACTGATTCATATAAAGGAAATGTTTCTCAAACCAGAGGATATTATTGTAATTATTCACCCTTATAGGCATACACCCGTGCAGGAGGGGAGAAAACAAAGAGGAACAAATGAAAGAAAACACAAAACAATTAAAATGCTAATTGTGTTGTATGGTAGCAGCATGTGGAGAGGAGAGTCTGGAGGCCCTTCTTGAGAGCCTCCTCTAACATGGACTACGACTGCATCTGAGCGCCGCAGGAGCGCCGCTGCACGATTCTGTGAGAGGAAGACAGGATTTTTTTTTTTTTTTGGTGCATTTTTGAAATATTTCTCAGTTTGCATCATCTACATGCTGTAACGGTTTAGACTTAAGATGAACTGTCACTTCGAGGGCACACACACAGATCACCACATGGCGTTTTGACTGACAGCTCCTCAGAATAACAAGCTCTGATGTGAGGGACGTGTAACCTCCTGCACTGAAACATTGCAAACACACAGACCCACTAGTGCTGAGTAAACAGAAAATGTAAACGCCGGTTATTTAACAAGCCTCCACCTCTCCATCCTCACACCCCCTTGTCTCTTCCAGCCACCCCCCCACCCCCCACTCCCCCCAGCCTGCCCTCGTCCTGCACCCCTGCCCCCGCCTCTTCACACATTAAGTATGCATTGATTCAGCCTTCCCCTGTGTTATAAATACAGCATCGATCCACCCCGCGATCAATAGACTCATTCACATGCATAGAGCCACTTTGATAACTCTCCTACTCTGAGCCACTCGCAATAGCATCCCTCTCCCCCTCTCTTGCTCTTTCTCCCTCCATCTCAATAGCTCAACATAATCCTCTGCATCATTCATTATTTTATTCCTATAAATATATATGTATGTGTAAAGACACTTACAATCAGCTGTACAAATCCTTAAGATGACAGACACCACACTCCAATCCATAATTCATCTAAATCACTATTACAGCCCACACCATCCATTCTCAGTTACTGTTAATATTGATGCATAGTTGTTAAAATACTTCTTGCAGTCCAGATCTGCCCACCTTGAGTCAGGCATGAACTCATCTGTGGTCTCCCTCACACCAATGAACGACCCGCATGGTATCAAAAGAACCGCTCACTAAATGACCACTAAATAAGTCAAATTTTTATTAGGTGACTGGTAGATCAAGAGCAGAGCTGACCTCCAAGTTCGACGGGACCAGTGCTGTTATTGTCAGTGTTCTCTGCAGACATCTGGGTGGGAAAGCTTAGCTTTGAAGGGAAGCAATTCACAGGCTACAAATGTATTTGTAATCAAAAAAAGATGGAAACAAACACCACCAGTTTTAATCAGGCTGCATGTGGTTTGCTTTAGATAACATCCAGGTGCTTTATTGCCTCTGTATGTGAGTAAACCCCTGCAGAAACTCTCCCTATCACTCCAGCTGCTTAACACGAGCGAGACACTAAAGAGCAGGATTCAGAAAACTGCCTTTTTGGCAATTGCTTTCATTTTTATTTACTATTTTTCGTCGACATTCCTTTATCCTCCTCCCACGCTCTCCTTCTCCGAAGGAAGTGAAGGCAGAGGAAGGTTGTTGATGATCTTTACAGGGGTCTGTCCCTGTTGTGCACTTAAGTAGCTCCTCATTGCTTTTATGGTGACTCACTAAAACCTGTCTTGTAAAAAGCAGTCCAGGGAAGGTAAGGAAAGGTGGAACATACTCATAAAAGACAGAAAGGGGGGCAAAAAATCAATGCCCATTTCTTCGCGCACCTATGAAATTCATTGACACTGGCCCGCCACCCATCACTCTGTCACAAATTTGCCAGTTTTGGACTGAGTGAGTGCGTACACTTTTTCTTCTGAACCTCAAGAAAGGTTTGTCACATCTTTCTGAGTTTTGTGGGGCAGAGTCATCAACATATAATTAATGAGTATTTCTTGTTCCTTTTTAAATTCTGAAAATAATCTTTAGTTAATCTTTATTACTTTCACTTTTTTAAACTCTCTTTAAAAACAAGTAAATTGCAATGAGTAATTTCCACTCTCATTTTGACTTTTAAAGATGAATCCTATCTAAATTGTGCATTTGTAGTTTTTCCTCTCGTTGCTAACATTTAGAATAAATGGAAAGAGTCAGCATGAAACAGGCCTCTCAGGAACATGCAGCGGCACATTCAAAATGACTCCTCTTAATGTCAGAACCTCACTTTACATTAGCCAGGGTGTAGAACAAGCAGACAGATAATGTCATTTTGTCGCTGTGCTTTACAGCTACTCCATTTTGACGGGGGAGAGGTTTGCCTGGCAGTGTCTCTCATCTTAAAGATCAGCCTTAATTGTGCCAGTGTGGAGGAAGACCCTGTCGTCCTCAGCGGGAATCTAATTGGCTTAAACTTAACTTAACCTTTCCACGGCTTCATCGTGCAAGCTACAGTCAAAACGACATCATAAATGGATCTTTTGTAAAGCAACACAATATTACAAATCATCACAAACCTCTGTCGATTACTGCAGCACAGTGGGTACAAGCACGCTGCACGGTGTGTATCGTTCAGTCCTGTGGAGGGAAATTAAATCAAAATTAAAGGGTTTGTGTCATGCAGACCTTGTTACTCAGAGATGCATTCGAATTTCATTTTATCCACCTCTGCCAAGACATTTCACGTGTTCACCAAGAGGAAAAAAAAAAAATCACTGCAATCACTACTCTCCATCAGCATACTCAAATTTCTGAGATTTTTTGCTTCTCAGGTTAAAGGGGCGCTCTTCTTTTATCCTTCAAAGACATGCAAATGTTCTCCCCCTCTCTCTCTGTCTTTTACCTTCATTTCAGTAAACTAGGCTTATTAAATGCATTAGGGAGAATCAAAGTTGAGGTGTGCTTTGAGTGCATTCAAAGAAGGTAGTGATTGGAGCTCGAAAAGGGAAAAGATGGGAACCCCTCTTAGTGTCCCTGCACCCATTTCTGTACTTCATTTAGCACCAATTAGATTTTCAGTTCCCTTTCTGCTGCTAATGCCCAGGCTTGTGGGGTCCATGCTAAATTAAGCACTAGATCTTCATTGCGGACTGCAAACCAATTGATTTCACCCCTTAATCAATTTATTTCATTAGTTATACATTCCTCTTTTTCCCTCTCTGCCGTCTCGTCTCAGGAGCCGGCATGAGGAGAGTGACCTATCCCGGAGTGTGACACAGAGGAGAGTGATTTGAATGATAACCAAATAGCTAGCACGGCCTCGCCGGTGTTTAAAGATCATATGTAAATCAAATGTCGGGGGTGGGGGGGTGGGGATTGCTTGGTGGGGTTCTGTCAGAAAACAATTTAGTGATCGTTAAAAGGGATGCCTCGCCGTCGTGCAAACCTCCGCAAATTAAATCAATGCAGCCACCGGTCTCTGCCCCCTTTCACTTCTATCAAGACCCCCCCCCCTTCTCCCACTCTCATCTTTCTTCTCTCGCTCTCTCTCTCACACACACACACACACACACACACACACACACACACACACAGGTACAGATACCCACAGAGGAAGACAGAGAGTGAGAGCCTAAACCTTAAAGATTTTCTGGATAAGGAAGATAAGAATGTTTTTATTACTCTGCTCCTACGCTGTGCAGTTTTGGAATTATGAAGAGAAAAAAAGTGGAAGTGCTAAGCCTCAGTGTAAATAACACAAAGGGACACAGCGTGGCACATTCACGATGACAGGCGTGATAATGCAACATGAGATGCGGGGAGATTGAAACAAACCCCACCCAGGATGATCTCACCGTTTATCCTAATGAGATGAGTTACTATAGCAGCACAAGACAGCTTTGCTACAGAAGACATGAGTACAGCAGTAGTTATGGAGAAAAATACTCTAAAATGTTAAACCCCCCCCCCTCCACCCACCCAAGAGAGCCAGTCATGCTTGACTCCTATCCCTAAAGCCTGTATGTGTCAATCATAGTCCCTGGGGAGAGGCTGCATGTTTCAGAAGACTGGGGAAATAAAAACATGTTGTGGAAAATCTACATTTGGTAGATGGAGGCGACATCACTCACTGCAACATGTTTGCAGAGTTGTGTGCCGGTGGAGGCTACAGATGTGGTTTGCAGTTGAAGAGCAGAATGTATTTTTCTTTTTCTCAGCCTTCTCCAAACAGGGATGCTCAGGCAAGAGATGTGGGTGGGCTGGCATGTACGCATGCCCACATGTACGTTTGCTGTGTTGTCTACAGGGTGTGCCGTCATACACAGTGTCACTGTGAACACATACTGTGAGAAAGAAAGAGAACTATAGCCCGCCACATGTGTTGTCTTTGTAATGGCACCTTTGTTGAGGATAACATGCCGGCGCTCACACATGCAGTTCACACTCACACACACTCAGACAGTCATGTAGAGATTCTGCTGTACACACTCATTGTGTCTACTTGTCAAATGGCACCTGATATCCGCCAGCGTCTGGGAATCAAATTAAGTGAGCGACTGCTGCCGAGGCCTCCTGCTCTTTTTTCTCATCCGCCATCCCTGGGCATAATTAATTTTATCATCAGCGTCATTATTATTGTTAAATTGTTTTTCATATTTCTTCATTTTTTTCCTCCTCCGCCCCCCCCCCCCCCCCCATCCGCCTGCCTGGAATACCAAGTGTATGCTAATGTGTTTTGGAGATTGCCAGCGCACACGGAGATGGAGAGAGGTAGAGAGGAATGAGAATGAGAGAGGGTCTGAGATGAGGAGAGGGGTGGGAGACGGAGGTGAGACAAGAGAGAAAGGGGGGCGGGGGGGGAGGGGGGAGGAGGGGAGCAATGAGGTTGGAAGGCAGGTGGAGGGGAGGAAGGGTGTCGGCGGCGTGGGGGGGGGCTCAGGTGGGGAGGGGGGCACTGTTGTGAGGGGGCACATTACGTATTCCACCGGCGTATTTGGAACCCAATTAATCAAGCAGAGGAGAGGAGAGATGCAGAAAGGATGAGATCGCCCTTCACGTTGATGAGGCCTGGCCGGGGCAAACGCTCAACCACCTGAGCTCCTAACAGCCATGCCGACACACAGGAATTATGGCAATACCTTCACTCCTCTCTCTCTCTCTCTCTCTCTCTCTCAAACACATGCTCTCTAGCTCTCCCTCTCTCTCCCCTCCTCTCTCTCCTCATCCCTCTCTTTGTGCTAATGTAACAGAGTCTCACCTTCTCTACTTCTTCTACCAAAGCTATTTACCTTGCACATTTTTCACCCTCTGGAGTAAAATCCGGCAGTTATTTTCTTCTCCTTGATCTGTTAAACACATTGTTAAAAGTTTTCACACAAAATGACTTTTTGCCAGATGTGGAAACTATTTAAAACACATATAAAGACAGGAGAAGTGAAGCAAGAAGGAAGAGAAAGAAAAGGAAGGAAGGAAAAAAAATACGATTTTAAAGTGACCGTGACAAATATATGTCAGCCTTCCATAAAGAGGTATCTTTAATGCCACCTTCACTGACTTCTGAATCAGTGCAGGAGTCAGGTCAAGCCTGTGGTGGCCAGCCACCGGCGTCGATCGTTGGGAAATTGACCGTCTCATAGAGGAAGAGAGACCAAGAGAAAAACTCCCTCGTTGACTTAATTTGATTCCCCTCCCTAGAATGCAAGCCAATAGATCCCATATCTACATAGTGCTCTGTGCAGGGTCTATAAATATTGACCCCGCCATTTCCTGTGTGTGGCGTTAATGAAGCATTTAGTATACCCACAGCATTATGGAGGACCTATGTAAAGCCACCTCTCCCTCTGTCAATGCCATCTCCTCCTACACACACACACGCGCACGCGCGTACACACACCCTCACACATACAATAGACGGACTAAGGTGCCAAGAAAGTAGATTTACAAAAGGCAGGTTGGTTTAATGCTCATACTCATCAGTTTCTGAATTTAAAACGACTCATCAACTGAGAACACAAATTATGAAGGTCTCATATCTTAAGTAAAGCTAAAAGCATTCATCCACCAGCAGGTGTCAACTTGTCTTTTTTTTTTTTGGCCAACAATGCTCCTTTGTCTAACGACTGCCTGTTGCTTCACTTTGTCCGTCTAAATAAAACTTTGTTTAAGTGGATTTTGATGCATTTATATCATTCGTTTTATGTTACAGTATAGAGACATTATTCATATGACATGTTATTCCATTAGGAATGCCTCCATCTATTAATGCAGTGATGTAAAACATGGGACAACAATGTCAATGTGCAACAAAAGAGGGCAGCAGATGGACGTTTGACCCCCCACAGAAGTTTGTTTTGACCAAAGGTGGTGGCATCGTGGCCACTGGGCCTGAGCCAGCTTTTATTTTGTCACACATCGAGTGTGAAGGGCAGTTTTCCCCAAATTGTCCTCTTGGAGTTCTTCTCTCTATCTCATCACTTCCCACATGTCTCTGCTGCAACCCCCGTCTGTCACCCCCACTTCTCACCTGTCACCCTCTCACCTCACAACCAAACACCCTCCATCCTTTTTTTTGGGGGGGAAAAAATGAAATAATTTTGTTGTGGGGTCCCCGGGCGGTTTTGTAATTTCATGCCTGTGTATGATAATTTTATGCTGTCCTGCGTCGCGTAACTCAGGGCTGCCAAATGCTGACAGGTGATAAATACGATCTTTTCCGCCCCGTGTGCAACAGACCTGAAAAAAAAAAAAAAAAAAAAGACAGACAGGAGGGGGGTCTGGGGTTTAGGAGCGGAGGGTTTGTGTGGTGGTGTGTGTGGGGGGGGCAGTAGAGTGGGGGGTTCCTATTGCTGGAGACTGAGGCCTTGGTGGTGCGCACAGCACTGTCGCCATTGCTGGAGCAATTTCACGGCTTGCCCACCCCACCTTTCCTCACCCACACACTTTCATTCACTTACAGCCTGCCTCCCCACATCTCCCTTATCTTTCTCTCCCCCTCTCTCTTGTCCCCCATCTTTTTCCATCTCTCTCTCCTTTCCCCTCCGTCCCCCCCCCCCCTCCTCTGCCCAGGAGAGACCGAGAGGACAAGAACCTTCGAGTAGCCTTGAACAGCAGGGATAGAGATCAGTGCATTATTTTGCTTCTCACAGGAATAACAGGAAATAAACAAGAGGACAGTTTGCGGAGGTGCAGTTTTCCACCCCGTCAAGGAGACATTTATGTGGCGACGGGGCAGCGGAACAGAGAGGGGGAGAGGGGGGAGAAGGGGGAGGACAAGGAAGTGACCCAAGCGTGGAGGACTGATGGTTTTCTGAGTGACGTAATTATTCGCCTCCTTGCGCTGTGCAGTTAGAATGATGATATCCAGAGAAAAAAGGGGTCCAGTCTGTGCACACATGTACACAGAGTACACAGTGACCTTCACATTATACCTGCATGTCATGTGCATTATAGTTTATAGGTTATGGCAAACACATCCTATGGATTGGTTGGCTCTCCCTACAGCAAATTACCTATTTGAAATTCCCCTTTTTTGACATGGCTATATTAATTCTGCCAATGTTTTTTTTTTTTTTGGTGCAAGAACACGATCCTGATGGCATTTAAACATGGCGGTAATAAGAAAATTGAATATGATCATTCCTTGCAGCATATCTGTGGATTCTGCACCATGTCCAAGAAATCCACTCAATCAATCTGGAGATGTGGGCGAGGGGAGGGGGGGGGTCTGCACCACCGAGGTTCCAAGTCATTAAGCAGCCAGAAATTAATTGACTTCACGGTCCTTATATGGCTGAGCGTGGGTTTAACCCAGGCACTGCAGCCTCTATTAGTATTGTACTGCATGTTCCTAGAGCTGCAAAATTGGAGAGACACAGCCTGATGCCAGTCAGCAAAAAACGTGTCCTGATCTCCCATATAGTGTGATTAATAAGGCAATCACATGGTGATAAAGTGCCTCAATGATACATTGTAAACGAAAGGTTAATAATGTACATGCATGCATATGATCTGAGCTCATTATGCCGCAGTTAAGTATATGTCAATAAATTCCAATATAACCTGCAATCATTTAGGTTTGTAGTTCATAATCTACTCGCTCGTAAGATGGAAATCTCTGTTCAGATGTGGAACAATGTGCTTTTTCCGTCAAGGCTCATGGCAGCACACGCATGCGCGCACGCACACACACACACATAGACACACACACAAGGGCCGACCTCGAGGCTCTCTTTGACCTCTATGTTCGATCTTTCTTTCAGAATCCAATCAGGCTGAAGTCTCCAGGGGTTGAGCAGAACAGAGGTGGAGGAGGAGGAGGAAGTGAAGTTAGGAGCACGGAGTCAAGGAGCAACAGGAGCTTAACACACATTGCGTATGTTCACGTATGCCATTGGAACTGTGCTCAGGGGCAGTGGGCGCTCAGCATGTGGCTGTGCTCCACCAAGATCTGGACAGTTCACTTGAAAGGAATGTGGAGCATAACTGTGTGTGTGTGTGTGTGTGTGTGTGTGTGTGTGAAGGGTTCTGTTTGGATCTCATCTGATTTGTTTGCTTGCATGCCACTTTGTGAATGGGAAGAAAGACCATGGCTAGAGTTGACAACTTATGAATGAAAGGAAGGATGAAAGGGTGGATGGATGGGCAGATAGGCAGACTGAGAGGTAAACAGAGAGAGTCACTTCAAAGTGGGTTCTTCTTACCCCATGTGAATTTCACTATATTCTGCTGAGAATTTCTTTGGTGTGGTATTCGTGTCACTATTACAGCTGAGATCAGTGAGGACTGACTTCCTGCAGGCGTGAGAACCGAGACAGATATTTAGTCCTGTTCCATCACTGATCTTCTCTTTTAAAGCATCTAAAATATGAGCATTTAGCCAGGGTTATTTTTTTTTACTCAGGAATGCGATTACTTTGAAAGTCTGTCCTATTGGTGAGACCCGGGAGGTTTTTGTCGGTCGAGTTCATACTGCAGAGTGGTTCATCCTTTTAGTGGCACTTGGACAAAATGTTGTGTTCATGTTGTTGGACACTCAAGCTTTTTCTGAGTCCCTGAGCACCCACTCCTGCAGGGGACAGAGTGCCACCTATTGGTGCCCAGTTGGCTCTAAAATCTATATCCCTCCTCCTTCCTGCTGTGTATGTTGTTGTTTGTTGTGATTCAAGGTAGAAAACAAGTGACTAGAGCAATACAAAATCTTTAATACGCACTTAAGACTGTATTTAACCAGTCTAACGTACTCTCACTGGGAAGGTTATTTATTTAACTCTGATATTATATAATATTGTCGTGTCTTTTAATTCAAAACACATCTTTGGATAAACAGATTAGGATGTGGAGGTAAATGAAGTAAAAATAATAACACATGATGAAGGGCTTAACCCTTACTCTCACAGAAAAATCTATATGATATGCAGCGAGGGATTAAAAAGTCAATAAAGGCATAAATCAAATATATTTTGTATGAGGAATACATTTCTTTATGCTGTGATTTTGACCTATACACACTATAGTTACCACAAACCCAGCAAGCTGGACAAATCATTAAAACTATGTCAAGGAAAAATCCCAGTGAGCTTAATAAAACAGTATGATTAAAATTCAAGCAAGGATGGTAGTTATTCCACACACAATGGCTGTCTGCTTAATATACAGCCGTGTGCAGGCCCCAGGTCTCTTTGTCCCAGGCCTCAGTGCTTGTAAAGAGCAAGGTCTTTTTACATTTTCACCAGGTTTGAGAAAACAAGCTGCTTACACATTCATGCTCCACAGCAGAGGAGAGTTTTGGACCGAACGCAGCTTCACCTCTGACACTCACAAACTCCAGTCCATGGCATCTTTTCTTTCTTTCTTTCTTTCTTAACATGTTTGAATGTCATGAAGAGCACGGGGTCCCTTGCTCCAGAGACTTTTTTTCTTTTGTTTCAATAATAATAATATTAATAATAACAACAATAATAATGAAAATTGTTCATGAGGTTCCAGCTCCATGCTTGGCTGTCAATTGCGTAAAGTGTAGACAGTCTGAAAGGTGCTGGACTGGGAGATTATCTCTTCAGCAGTTTGATGGAGATTTGTGATAGATGTAAGTGTGTGCGTGTGTGTGTGTACTATATGTGCTAATACTGACCATGTGTGTGCGTGAGTGTGTGTGTGAGTGCTCTGTCAGTTCCAGCACAGGGGAACTCCTAAATGGATCAGGTCACTGCTGATCACATGGCAGAGATAATGGTCCAAACAACCTTGACGAGAGTGGAAGAGGTCTCTCAATTTAATTAGAAACTTTAATATTTCATTCTCTGCTGTGCCTCATTAGAGCCCTTCCATCACACCCTCCCAGACCCATGCACACTACAACACTGCCTTTTTGTCTCAGAGGATTCTCATTGGACAGATTTTCTGTTTCAGCTTGAGAAAGAAGGAAGAAACACAGTTTTTCGTTTCTGTCCACACTTTTGTCGTTGCTGAATGCATTTGTTTTTTTCCCCCTCAGTGTTATACCAGCTTTATTTTACAAGTGTTGACTGGTTTATACCAACAGTGAGTTGAACTTTCATTAGATATACAGATGAGGAGAGAGAAACGTCTACATCCATTTTTCTTTAGATAAAAAGAAGAGGTGGAAAGATCTCGTTGGACCACTGCAGCCCCTACTTGTACTGTAGAAGTTAATCACTGGTAAAGCAGAAGCACAGTGGTCCTTGGAAATTTGATTTAAAATTGTTATTTCCATGAAAACATTTAAATATGATTTTGAGAGTATTGGAATAACCTGAGGATGTGTATCAAGCCAACTTCCTTTCACCACAAAATATTATATACCTTGTAGATTTTTTTAGAGCCACGTTGAACAAAGCCTTGGTACAAATAATTTCTAATTTTCCTGTTACTGTGGCCATACCAAATGCTAAGTGAACATCAGATGTGGCACCCCTGCATACAAATTCAATGCAAAAATGCAATTACAGGTGAATTCCATGCTGTGGTAACTAGTGTACCACACTTACTACAAAAATATGGAGCAGACTGAAACATACCTCTTCATGACAGTAGCAGTAGCAGCGCTCTCTCAAATTCAGAGTCTGTCCTGTCTCCAAAGTTTGTGCTGCTTGTCTGTGCTGAAAGTCTCTCTCCTACAGCTTGCCACTCTCCGCTTGGACATCTTCACCTTTCCTTCCTGTCTGAAGAGATTTTAGGATTAATCTTCTGAACCGAAACTAAACATATCAAATGTGCAGTAAAGAAGGAAAACATTCAAAAATCACCTGTATGGGAACCTCCAACATGTTTACCATTAACTGACACCGACTTGCTGCAATGGCATTGTATTGATCTGTTCTTGAAACAAGTTGCTCTTCTCCTGTAACAATTTTCTGTCTTGAATATAAGTGCGAATCTGCACTCCAAAATAGCTTTCCATAAGGAAGCAACTACAGGCAGTAATGGAAGTTTCTTAAGTTTTATGAAGTAAATGTTCTGTAAAAGCAATGATGGCCCAGAAAGAAGTTAGAGAAGGTGCGGCTATAGCATCACTTATATCAGAGCTGGAGAATAATTCTTTAAAAAAAAAAAAAAAGAGAGAGAGAGAGGGACACAGCACTGAGGGCTTTTCCTCAATAGCAAATATGTTTTTGAGTTTCTCCCGAATGGCTTCAGTTTCATTTACCAACTCGCTCCGCTGGAAGTGAAAAAAAACAAGGGATGCAGAGTCGGATTGGTTGAAGTATGCAGATGGTTCATCCAATCACCTGCCAAGTATTTCCAACGAAGCCTTCCCAGATGGTCTTGTGAAACAAACCATCTGGTGTGTCAGGTTATCGTTCTCATGGTAAACACGCAGTTCAGATTGGGGGACGGTCATGGATACAAAAAAATTATATACGTATATCACCCCACCACTCTACAGTATGTCTTACCCTGCAAGCTAACCGGTGGGGTGAGTGTTTTGGGTTCACTGTTACAAGTAGCTACTGTAACAGTTCACCTATGTTGAGTAGAGTGAGTACTGATCAATGTCAATTTCAATTAAACGATCAAATTACTACACTTAATCAACTGACATGAAAACACAAAACATAAAAAACAGAGTCCCCAAATAACAGAAATTACCAATCGTAAAACTGAAGTCAATAAAACATCCGTGCACAGCCTTCTGTTGGGTCAGGTGCTGACAGGTAGCAGGAACGTTTAACATAAACTTGAAATGGAAAAGCTACTGCACACTGGCAGACTTTACTATTTATTGAGAGCAAACAAGGCATTTCGCTTTCAGAGCCATCAGGTTCGTCAAAGCATGTACAGGTGAGTTTAATGCCTGCTGATCACATGAGCCGTACCGGTCCAGCTCTCAGGTTTTAAGTTTTTTACAGAGCTTTGCAAAATAGATCAATATAAACACTGTGCAGTGTACAAAACAATATACATATAAATATATCACTGCAACATTGCAACAACGCATTTTATCTCAAGCTTGATGTTATTTGCTCAGATGGAAATATATTTTGGTACATAATATACAAAAACATACATATGTATACGTATATATATGTATACATACAATATATTTATATTGTTTTTGATGTAATTAGGGTAAAAATCTTGCATAGTTTCTCTTTAACTGTTCATCATCTACACTCTCTATAGACTTTAACATCAAACCATCAATATTCAGGATACACCTTAGTAAGTAATGGGCCCACAGACAGTCACTCCTGCACTCACTCACCAACTCAGACACCTTTGCTGGCCAGTGTGATGCTCCGGTGTGCTGCGGCCGATTCTCCGACGAAGGACAGATGAAACCGTGGAAGACTTCGTCCTCATACACCGTGAAGAACAAGCAGCAACAGCGAGGCTGTCCGTCGGCAGACGAGCTAGCCCGTTTCTAGTCCTCTGGCTACTGCTCTACTCACATAAACTTTTCACTCTCTGTCTCTCTCTCTCACACACACACACACACACACACACACACTCGTACCAATAAACTGTGCGTTAATGAGGCAACGTGCCGTTTTGTGGAGTTACTGCAACTTTTATAAATCAATTACTCGCACGTTGAGCGAACGATGCGCATCACTTTCTACTTCCGGTTTCTCTCCTTCTTTCCTTCTCTCTGACCTTTGCTCACTGCAGGTGACACCAACTCACTATCTGTTTATCCAATTAAACAACAGACCAAAACAACAAGAAATTACTGATTCTATTCTTTATACACAAAACAAAATTATCGTCTATTTGTTTTCTTATATAGAACTTAATGATTGTTAAATGAAACACATGTTACTTTCAGTATCCATTCAGAAAAAAATAAAGAATAATAATACCTTCAGTAAGAACACCATTGTGTTGTGGCCAAGCCTCAAAACACCTGCCTGTTACCAAAATTACCCCCTGGGGTGAAATTCAAATAGGCTACTTTTTTTTTTTTGACGTAAGCTACGGGGAGCCCTGCGCATGCTCACACACACTCAGGGGGGTCCGGGAGCCGCGCATGCTCACAGGCTGACTGCTACGGGGAACCCTGCGCATGCTCACACACACTCAGGGGGGTCCGGGAGCCGCGCATGCTCACAGGCACGGGGGCAGCTGACCGCTGTGCCAATGTCAATTAGCAAAGGTCGCATAGCAAGGGGTCTTTTTTTGACACAAACATGGTGGTATGGGTCTGTCTGTCTGTCTGTATGTCACCAAACTCCCAGCGCAAAGAGTCAACACATTACAGCAATGAAATGTTAGCTAACATTAACACCCAGGCCAAGTATGCTTTTCATGTAGTTTTAATTAATCAGGTCAAAGAAACATAACATCAACCTCTCTGTGAAATACATCTCACCGCATTTTTAACAATTACGTAAATTGATTATCAGACAGTGTGATCCAATCAAAACAGTGAAAACACGCAAGAAAAAAACACGCTAACTAACAGCTAGACTGCTGTTGTTGGTCATACTCCTCTGTATTGGTTGTATCTTTTTGTTAAGAAAATTAAAATTGGCAGTCGTTCAACATTTGCCAGTGGGGGCACACAATATGTAGAGACTTTAACACTCCACTATCCACTGCCAGTTGGTCACTTTTGTCTTCCCACACAGCAATCGCTCAGGTATTCCACTCAGCTCACAGTTTCATAACCATCTCCGCCATGGGACCAATAAGACCTCATCTATTCCCTCTCCTTTTTATCTTTTGTCTGGCATCAGGGGTGCTGAAGCCTGGTTAGGAGAGGAAAGGCTTTGCCCAATCACTCTGTTGTCCCAGAGGCTCCCCCTGCCTCCCTCCCTCCCTCAGCCCGGGCCCTGGTAATGGGAGGTAGGAATGTGATGACAGGACACTTTAAGGGTGATTCTGTTCAAGGGCACGTCACTCTGTCACTGACAACACTTTAATCCTGATCAAGGTGTCTGACCAGCCACCACTCACGCTCTTTCCATATACTGTATGAAATTAATAAATATCCAGACGTGTTGGTTAGTAATGAGCTGAAGATGATAAAACTGTTAACTTCTTTGTGTGACACTATACTTAAAAAAACATTTCATAGTAAATTATATTTTTAAAAATTACAAGAATTTATGCAAACCAGTGTTGTTTTTTGTGTTCACATCATTATATGTTTGCATCAGAATCTGAATATGTGCATTTGAAAGTGATGGTGATGGTGCCGATGTATGTTTTTATGTGCATGTGTGTGGTACATTATATGTTTGTGTGTAAGCAGGCATTGAGGGGGGCATAAAATATGCAGGATAATTACCAGGAAGAGGTTGGGACGCAGATGAAAGGCCTCATATTGATTCTTGAAAGGACCTGACAGCTCGCCTGAATGTTTTATTTCCTCCGCATTGTTTGTTTTGCATATAAAGGATTCCATTTTCTTGTGAATTTTGATTGCAGTAAAGGCGGCAGACCCTCTGCTGCTGAGGGGAGGACACGCAATGTGTTAACTGTTTAGAGACAGAAGCAGGGATATGGGATGCATGTGACCCCCTGTGCGGGCCCTTTACCTGACTAACCACCAACATCCAGAGCTAGATGACAGACACATTGTATAAAAATGACCTGAAAACAAAGAAAACATTAGGTAAGGAGGTACAAGCTGAGACACACAGCTCCTTCATATTCCCTGCTGAGAAGCCAGAGACTCTCCTGTTTTTACATATCATGATAGAGCACAGGAATCCTGAGACACATGCACAGATTTAGGTAACGAAAAGTCAAGCGTGAAAACATGGATCCGGATCTGGTGAGCCCACCGTGAGCGCTGGAATGCATCGGCGTGTAGTGTCCTAGCCCAATGTAAACAGCCAGTGCACGTGTGTGCATGCCTCCCTCCTCTAAAGCTGCTTTCCATTTCCCTCTGGTGCCCATTTCTCCTCATTCAGACCTTTGTTCCGCCAGCTACCACAGATGCAGTCCCACCACAGGATTTCATACACAAACACAGCATCCGGATCCCCTGCCTGCAGCCCGCCCCTCTCATGGTCCAGCTGTCCTCACCATCATGTTGTAAAGAAAGCAGTGTGAGCTGTAGGTGAAGTTTATGCCTGTGAAATGAAATTATATCAAAAAGTCATTTTCTGTACTGTCACATTTCCAGACTGAAGAAGCAATAGTTCTGAGTACATCTGTTTTAGTAGTTGAACAATGAAAACATCTTCGTTTTCCAAAAATAAAATTAATGCTTTAAACTGAACAATAATGTGTTTTTTCTAGAAATAATCATCTGAATAGTGGTTAGGCCTCCTTGCACTTTTCATTTGAAAACAAATGAAAGTGAAAGACAGTTTCTCCTGTTAATTAATAAAGATTAAAATATAAATATATATGATGCAAAGTCTAAAAGTCTAAATGCTTAATGTAGCTTGCTTACAAGAGATTCTAGCTCAGCTTAAGTAGCGAGAGCCAGCTGTGGGATGAAAACAGCTTCTGAGCCTGCTGGTTGTCCGGCATTATAAAACACAATTTGATCACAATAAATCAATCATTAATTTTATTTAAGAGCGTGGGCATCACAAAAAAGCACTACATTACTGTTTTATTTATAGCTAACATCCCATACTTCCTAATCATTTCCAGATTGGGTTTAGTGGCCTTTGTAGAATATATGAAATAGTGTATTGATCTTTAAAGGAAATTCTCCTTCTGCTTGTGCAGCAGGGGCAAAGGTCAGGGTCAGTCACAGCAGACTGCCTCTGGAGCCAACGAGGGCTTAGTATCCTGCTCAAGGAGGCTTCAGAGAGTACTTGCTTGCCAATACTGGAGCTTATATGTGGGTTTCTCTTTATTCACTAGGCCAATCTGCTGCCCCAGTATCTGTTTATCAGCACTTACAAGAGCAGTACTTACTATTCTCAGTGGTACAGACCTTCAGTCCCTCATTGTGGCTATCACTAAACAAGACTTGTTATGTTGCATTTGAAAACTTAAGGAATTTTCCATCAACTTCTTATTATACACAGCTGGGTAATAAAAAATGCAGGAGACTAGTTGTAAAGGAAGTGCAGAACACAGGGTAATCCAGCCAGACTTTTGCTCAAAAGCTCAAAATGAGACGTTCTCAAAATTGTACATTTTGCTGTTGGTATTCGTCTTTATCTTCAACTTGCAAACTTGAATATCATATTCATTTTTAATTTTTTTTTTGTAGGTTAAAGTAGAAAAATCATTTACAAATCTATTTAGGAATTGAATTTAGCTAAAAAAAAAATGAAGTACTCAAAGTGTGCAGAGAGACAACACAGCACATATGTGCTTCATGCAGAGATTTATTGCAGGTTAATGAAACACAGCAATGTACTGTGTGACATGTCATCTACTTTTACTGAGCCTGATACCTGTCTGAAGAATACACATATCATGTTGATACACATTTATTTGTGCTTACATGTATTTTTTTTCAACCCCTCATATAGTTAAATTCCTAACACACACTTAACCAACAGTTTCGCCATCTAAAATGTCAGCCCTCATCCCACCGTCACCCCTATTTCAAACCATCACCCCCATCAATGCCATTTTGCTCCTGGGCTGAAAAGCAATTGAAACAATTTTCTTGCAGAGAATTATTGTCCTTAATTGCAATGAAGGGCATGTTTTCCCGTCATTCCTTGGGAGTGTTTTTCTCTCTCTGGGTGGAAATGTAGGCATTGCCACTGAGCGTGGGCTCTCTGAAAGAGGTCATAATTACATCCTTCAGTATGCTCGCCGTCGGCAAGGATTTTACGCCTCATAATTATTAAATGGCAGATTCACTCTGTGTGTGCGTGAGTGTACGCCTGCCTGTGCGCGCCCGTGTGCGTGTGCATGCGTTAAAATGCAGGGTGAAAAGAGTTTGAATTTGTTCTCCAATGAAAGATTGAGAGGAGACTGATTGTGCATTCTGTGCACACACTCACCAAAAGTTCTCCCTGCTGAGAGAAGTTCAAAGAAACTCTGCTGCACTGTTTAGTTGTTTCTGTCTCACTAATGTATCACCAATCACACTCAGCATTATTGGCTGTCACTGAAGTAAACAATGCATGAATAGCATCAAACTCATTTATCTGTTTCAAGAAGCACAGCAAATTGATTTCAAGTATATAATATTATTACTGAAGAACTGAACAGAGTCTCAAATAGATAAATTATTTTGTAATTGTTATTGAGACATTAGTAATTGATATTGGAGATGGTAGGCAAAGTGCCATCCTAACAAGATAAGCTCCAGTCTGCTCAACTTTCCTCTTTCAGCATCATTTCCATATCATAATTATATTGTCTCATTCACAGCTGAGATAACATCCCACACTCCACATTCCTAATCTCCCTCCCATCTCTCCTCTCTCCTTCAGCTCTCTCGCTGTCTTGGGTTCCTATTACAAACTTTGCACCAGGAAAAAATAGCCCTCTCAAAAAGTCATTTGCTGTTCTATTTTTCTTCGAGAAAGCAATTCTGCCAAGATAACTTTGCTAATTTCTGTTTTAGTTAAAACTGCGTAAAGACTTCTTGAGCAAATAAACAACAAAACATAATCCCGATCACTGTCGTCTCATCTAAATGCATTGTTTTAACATACATTTAGAAGGAAAACAAGTGATATTGCTTCATTGTGATGCAATGTTTCCATCTTTTTTAAAGGATTAAAAGTCAGATGAGTGATTCAGACTCCTGCAACATCCCTGCCTCCCCACACCTCTCCTGTGATGAGCTAATTCTGGAGATGATAATTGATTGGCACCACCTCAGACACAGCTCAGGTCCTTTCCACACCTGACTCCTTCAGGAAATCATTATGTAAAAAAGACTGGAGAGCTGCAATGAAATAATTTACTTAACCAATACAGGAGTAAACAATTACACAAAAGCATTTAATTGTTTTATTCCTCTATATACATACATATATATACACACACACAAACATACATGCATGATAATAATTCCTGTATGCACTGCTAATTATTCCTTTTCCATCTCTTTTGTACAGTGTCCACTGACTGTGCTCTTGTTTTCCCCAGTGAGAGCTATTAGAAGTAATTAGAGGGAAACTGTACCGTTGTTGGGGATGAGCGGAGTTGCATGTGCTGGTGAGAAGCAACAACATCTGCGACTAAGGAATAACTGAGTTTATTAGTGAACTTTGTGAAATTAATTAACACACAGTAGCAGTTTACTGTATTATTTTTCATGCACTGCAGAGGATGGCTCAGAAATACTGTGTTGAGGAAAAGTCACTGCACCTGGTTTTACATGTTCAAAAATATTTTTGAGTATTACAAACATTAGCATCAGTAGTTGGCATACTTTTTTTTTTTTTTTTTTTAAGCAGAGATTCAAATAAGCCAAGTTGAGCTTTAAAAGTTGTGTCAAACCTTCACATTGCTGAAGTTAGCTCTGTTTCCAGAGGCTTCCAGTGGACACATGCATTTAAAATGTTCACAGCTTCTTTTACTGATGGGATAGTCTGAGTTTTCAGGTGTACACTGTACACTTTTTGTATATGCTTTTGATAACACACTGAATGTGATACTGGTCATATTAAACAGGCACATTCACTGAGATTAGAGAGATCTGTGTACAAGAAAAATATATGAAGCATCATCATGAAGCAGACAGCTTTCGCAGTAATGTATAATTTTAGGGGAAAAAAACCCAATTAAAACATAAATGAAAATTGGATTTATGTCTTGGTTGATTGATTGATTGATCTACTGATTATTTTTTCCACTTTAGTGATTAAATGTTTGGTCTATAAAGTTTCAGGAAATGGTAAAAACTTAATGTTGGGTCCAAATTCTGGGTCCAGACTGACATCTTTAAAAGTCCAAAAGTTCAAAATAAAAGAGTTAGTTTTAGTCGACATTACATTTCATAATCTATTTATTTACATTACAATACATACAACTGTATGCACATGTATAGAACAAGAAATATTAGTTCCAAATTGAAGCTCACAGCTGACAGGTTTGCAGGCCTTTCCATAATGACACCACACATGAAGAAAAAACTCAGACCTCTGTGATCGTTGTATCTCTAATCTAGTACAAGTGCACATCAAGTTACAGCAGAGTGCGTTGTCATTACATTGGGCAGGTCAGCTGTGTTTTTTTCTAATGAAGCATTGTGAATTTGAAGGCTGTCTTTGGGGATGAGGCCACTCTGTCTGTGGCTGTAATAACAGAACTCCATAAAGTGCACTGCTTTGCCAGCAAACAGGGAACGGTTTCAATGTAGGAGAGTCAATTGAAAATAATAAAATAAGTGTGACTCCCATGTCTCTGGGGAAAACCAAACATCCTCCTGCAACAAATCAAAACTTTCCCTCTCTACCGTGGAGCGGGTGTCGAAAATGCCCTGTTTAGTCTTGTTCTATTTCTTCACAAACATGCATTTTCTGGTGAAAAGAAGGAATCAAGACTTTTCAGTTGTCTCGCTGGAAACAGACACCTGAGTTGGAAAGTGGGAGAGAAGTTGAGCTGTTAGATCTCAGTAGCATACGCTCCCCTGGGGAAAGCCACAGCTCAGGGTACTCATCCTACGCTGCTGTGGAGCTAGCTTAAAATACTGTTGTCACACAGCGATCACAGGCTTCCACTGATGGTACACAAATAGTCCCCTTGCGAAGCTCTTAAAAGCCTATTAGACGTCACCACGCGTGGCGCTGAAGATGCCATTGCTAAGCGCTCCTGATGCCAAAGGGAAAGCATGAAGACAGGCCTGATGCAGAACAATTCCTGCTTTCACCTGTTTCCCCCACACACACCCCTTCCATCTGAATATGTTTGTTGACTTTTCAACTCATTTTATGCGGTAAATATCTAAGAGAGTGGCAGCAGATCTCAGATCAGGGTGTGACATTTCTCCACGTTCACAGAGTGACACAGACGTTTAGCTGGTGAGAGCTGACTTCTCAAGAGTGTTTCACCTTGTTCTGCCTGGCAGAGTGCAACACTACAGAGATAAATATGATCCTGTAGATGTAGAGGTCAAGCATGGCCCCCTGACTTCAGGGAGGAAGCTGCTGGTGGAGTTGAGCACAAGAGGAAGCAATCATCAGCGTGCTCTTGTTGAGGTCTTCATACAGTATGTGAAAGCTAAATAGTGCCATCTGGTGACTTTTGAGAATCAGGTGGCAAACCACAAGATAATTACAGTGATAATGTAAAGTAATAATAACAATAATAATGTTGATGAATAACAGTATTTATTGGGAGGTTTCATTGAAAGACTATGGATCAGTGCAGAGGTACCTGTACAAGGTATAAATCTGTAATTTATGCAAATAGCATATCCAATATTTCAATTTAAAACAGGTGTTGCATTTAATTTACACAGGTTTCAAACACTCTCACTTCATGCAACAGAGCACAGCATGTCTCATCATCTCTCCAACCGTGAACGTTATAATGACTTTTTGATACACAAATCCACCGATTCTAAAAATGAGCACCATTACACGTTGCCAGGTTAGAGGGAAGATGAGGAGGCAATAAGAGGCAGAGGTGAAAATGTGAGAAACTGGAGAACAGAGCGAGGTGGGGGTGCGGGGTACGTGTGTGTGTGTGTGTGTGTGTGTGTGTGTGTGGGGGGGGATAAACAGCATGTGTGCGCGCTGTGTTCAAGAGAGGTAGGTGAGGATAAATGGAGAGCAGAACTCTGTTTGAGTGTGAGAATGCGTTGGCAGCCTCCGGAGCTCAGTGATCACTCCTCCAAACGGTTGCTGAGGGGATTGTGGCTCCTGGAAGTGGAAAAACTAACAGGTTCTAAAGAGGCGCGAGCCCAGAGGGAGGGAAACAGTGCTTACAGCAAAGGATCGGCCCAGCTAGTGCCTCTAATTGCACTTCATTATCTCATATTGATTTAATTAGCAGCTGCCTTGCCTTGTGCGCTCAGGGTTATGGTATGCCTTTAAACAAAAGGAGCCAAAAGAATGCCTATACTCCGCTGTACGGGATCTTACTCAATAAAGCACGTCATATGACAACACTTAGCCGTGTCACTATAATTACCCTCATGCGATCCTGCACATCCAGACACAAATAAATGTGTGTTTCGACCACAGGCCGCGAAGCCGGTCTTGAAGAACAGTAGGTCACAGATTTGAAACACATACTGCACAGACCTGGAGTCAAAGCGCCTGTTTGCTCTGTCAGTAAATTGGTGTGCCATAAACATTATTTAAATAGAAAATATCTAAAAGGATGCTTCTTGTTTTCTCTGCTGCTGTAGTTGTAGAGGCGACGTCAGGAAGCCTTTAAATATAATTATGGGCTACTTTTTGCAAACACATGCTAAGTGTATAACTGTCAAATGAAGATGGCAGCACATGAACAAACATATGAAAATGTGCTTTAGCAAAAATACTCCCTAACGTCAGAAGGTGAATACATTAAAATAATTGTCTCAATGGGTTCTGTTGTCCTGCTCGGCCATTACAGTGACTTCCCTGCTGACCATACTGACTTCAGTGTTTACTTCAGAGCTTGCCAAAAAAAAAAAAAAAAAGAAAAAGCAAAGCGAATCCACAAAAGAGCACTATTAACACTGTGAATGGGGTACATAGAGGCATAAAGTGGATGAGAGAGTGCTAAGAGGATGACCCCAAGTTGAGTTTTGCAAGTGGAAAGATTGCACATTTATAACCTGTGGAGAAAAACAACAGTTGAGCGCAATGGCGAGAGACAGAAATAGGGAGGACAAGGTGTGAGTGTGTGAAAATGGGGTGAAATTGACAGCTGAGCGAGCACTTTTGAATTAATAGAGGACTCTTAAGTTAAGTTAGCACGCTCCTCAGAGTATTTTTTTTTTTTTTTGAGTCAACGGGTTCCAAGGGTGGAAAGGGAAGTTGACAGCCAATCGGGATAAACGCTGTAGAGACGCTTAGGTTGTGTATCTTTAATGATCCAACCAGATTTTCTAACAGTCATCTTTGGAATATAACTTAACTATATCCCTGCCCAACCTGATCCTTCCCCATCTCAGATATCTGTACAGTATTACAAGCAACGACTGGAGAGAGATATTTAATCAAAAGGAGATGTCCTTGAGGGGAAGTTTTGTATCTAAAACTTGGGAAATTCTGTTATTAATTTTAATACCTGCTAAATATCTTAAAGATGTATTTTACTTATCAAACAGAGCAGCCAACAGAGAGCTGATCTCACAAAGGAGCCTAAATTTATTTCATTTCCACAGCCTTTCCTGATTGTCACAGCCTTTTGAACACCCCTCTCTCTGCCGCTTTGACAGGGTCCCTTTGAAGACTCAAATATACTGGTGGAATGAATGAATAGTTCAAATCAGTAACAGGGTTTAAAAGGGCTTAGCTTGACTTCACCTCACTGTTTTTCATCCTGCAGACATGCAGTCTTTTGACAGAACCGTCCTCTCATAACTTGCCCACCAAAACCAAAGCTGCAGCCCCCTCCTGTACTCATCTACCCTCTGACCTCTCTAACTTGCCTCACTCCTGTGTGTGATACAAAGGTTGAAATTTTTTTACCCACACTTTAGCTCTATTCCTACCTATCTTTACTTGACTTACTTTGAGAAACAGGATTAAAGTCTTGCTGCACAAACACGACGTAGAAGTAGGAGTGGAGCATATATTAAAGTAAATTCAAAGAGTCTGAGGTTCACAGGGAAAGGAGGGAAGTGAGGGAATGAAGACAGCAAATAAAAAACAGCACTGGTTAGAAGAGAGTGCAGCATGGAATGGAAAGCCCCAGCAGCCAATCTGCTAGCACTTAGAGTGAAAGCAGCCCGGGGTCAGTATCTAAAGCCAAAGACATAGAAACACAGACAATTTCAGCCACTTGAAATTGTTAGACAAATAGCAGTTGCTTAGAAAGGACTGCAGAAGGTGTGATTCCCCTCTCTCTCCCCGAGACTTTACGTTTTCTCCACTTTCTCCACTTTTCTGCACTTGGCACAACTTCTCCTGGAGTATGTTCCTGTCTTCTTTTTCTCTCTGCTGGCTTGGCACACTGAGGCAGAGATAGATGGATGGACTTGGCAGGCACACATAGCCAGCCTGGTAATGTGAGAAAATCTGGTGCCAATGCAGAGATGGTACAGATGGACATGACATGTTGCTGTTTTCTGTTTTTGTCTAATATTTCTATATTCTTTCCACGTCTGTCTTCTCACATGTGTTTAAACACATAGTTGGATGGTTCTCACAGGGGTCTTTACTCATAGGCTGAGAATTGGCCATTAGGGTATATGTTCAAAGGACAAATCATCAACGGCTAATTAACAATTATTAACTGTTCTGCTGTGAAAGAAGACAAATTATCATAAATTACTGCCTAATTAAAATGTGATTGCTGGCTCAATAGTTATAAATCATTAATTTTTAACACCCTTATCACATGCGGACGGAACCAATTCAACAAAAGGTCTATTAGACAAAAATGAATTCACTGGTTTCTTTCAACACACACCCCACTTTCTGCTCCTCTCTCCCACTGCAGTCATTAGCCATAATTACTCTATGTAACACATTGGCTTTATCCATACATATTAAAGAACAATTAAACCACAGCCTAATTGCATTAAGTGATGTCTTGTGTAGTGGCTGTCCAATCTTAAACTCTATACACGAAGTTAGTGCGTGGGTTTATACTGTATGGGTTTACTGAGGTTACCAATCAGACAAGTGCAGTATGGAAACTTAAAATATAGTTGTAGAAGTGGAGCAATTACTTTGGATATAAATGTCATAAAAACTCAGCATTGCAAGTCACAGGCCTGCATTTAAAACCTCTCTGCAGGAAAGGTACAAAAGTATCACCAGCTAAACATGCCTTGAGTTATAATCCTTATAGAGGCTATTTGTAATCTTTGTGATTGCTAAACAGCCACTGTCAGCATTAAATGCTGTTTACTTCAGCCATTGTTGTGTTCACAAGAGGTTATAATAAATCCTCCGTGAAGCATTCCTACTTCAGGACAGACTGCACACTACACTGACTTGGTATTGGAAAGTGACGAAATTGGCTCACTGAGTCAGGGCCTTCTGGTGAGCATGCAAACTTCAATAACAGAAAGAAGCTAAAAACACAGGCAAAATAAAAAGTCTGCTTTCATTGCTGGGAACAGCTCTTGGCAGGTCATGAAATTAAATTTGAAGTTGATCCACTGAGAAACGGATTCATATAAATTTGACATCATTATGTATTTGGAAGGAAAAATTCACAAATCATACAAAAACATTTCCCTCCAAAACGTGGCAGGATCAAGTGGCATAAAATAGAAATGCAGCAAAGGACATGGGCAAGTGTTCTTGGTTATGGTGACTTCTAAAACGATGTCCTGTTGTTGCCAATGTTTGTCTTTTTTTTTTTTTTTTTTTTTTTTTTAACTTTCTATAGCATCTATTGTGTCCACATCCTCAGTCACCTTTATGTAGGCTACAACCATAATCTCCAACATCTCCTCCACATAGGTGTAGTGTATTTTCTATCCCAGGGCTCCTGTTTGTAGAATTTTTCTGTCTATGTTCCTTTGCCTTCGATCCCTCCTCCTCTCTCTAACAAGCTATCTTTGGGCCCAGCGAGGTGAGCAGAGGTGAGGTTGCGGGGGGAGAGGTGTATTGTTTAGAGCTGCTTCCGTCTGACATCCAGGTAAATGGGTAAATGTGCACTCTCATCCATATTCCAGCAACCCAGGCAGAGGCATTTGGCCAGAGTGTGGCTGGGGCCAGGATATGAAATATTAAAAGGGTAAAGTGAAAGGTGGAGTACCCAGAGGGCCTCTGGACAGTTAAACAGCTCTTTGTGTAGATGCATCTTCACTGCCTGTATCCCCACCTGGCATCACCTCTGTGAGAGGCTGGGATTTCAGCAAGGCTGCATTGTGTACTTCAGCCAAGGTCAGCACATGGTACACCAACTTACCATCAAACTGTGTTCTATGATCAGCTCTTACCATCCTAGAGCACCGCCAACAATGGACCATGTTCACGGCTCGCAGACAAATCAATAACTCTGTGAATTGCATGACTGGAGAACAGACAGTGAGCTGGGGAAGATGTAAAAAAGTAAAAGACGAAGCTCTTTTCCAGTTTTCAAGGATGAAACCTAGCCTGCTGTTTGACTGGTAGTGCGCCAAGTAGGGACTCAGATATATCAGATTTCAATTAACCACAGTTCATGAGGGCCATCCACAGAGGTGACATGGCCCTCACTGTCTCCATCGCCTGCTTAGTTGCAGCCCCAGGGAGTAGGTAATGAGATGGCTCTCTATCTGGCTCACCATCTCCTCTCCTCTTTCCGGAGGAAGCCTGGCACTCAGGGCCAAGGGGGCCTGTTGACACCTAGGGTAGGCCAGAGCCTGAGCCATTTGGCTCTGGCCTGCAGCCTCCAAGCATGTTTGGCTTGCAGTGGCCACACAGTTTGCCCCTCTGGACTGCTCTAGGGGGGTAGATAATGAATAGTCTGAATGCAGGTGTGTGCGAGTGCAAGGATGTGTGTGTATGTAGGTGTGCATGAATTATAAATAGGCAATGAATATAAAATGTTTTTCACATTTCATATAAGGGCATAACAACTTTAATGAGCTTTTTTGAATGTTATGTTTCCAAATCATCCAGTTAAATCTTATAACAGAATTTCTGGTGGATATTTGAAAGTGAAAGAGGATTCCTCCAGTCACATCTGTCACTGGCAAAGACAAGAGGCCTCCAAACGTGTAATTCACTGCTCAATCACTTGGGCCTGATTTGTATGCTGAATCAGTGACAGAAGAGGAAAACAAAGCAAGGTGAAGAAAAATGACAGTAGCTCACTAAGAAAACAAGAGAGGTAATTCTTCATGCCACACCATCAGATTCATATAGTTCGGCCTACTCCATGTTGGCTGTTCAATGCAGGTAGATGGTGGAAGGGTTGAGACATCCCTCACAGTCGCCCCACAGGTTTTCAGGTGAATCTGCAGTTACTATATAATGCTGAGAGAGATATGAAAACAATAGGTGACACGTTTTTGGTTCATTTGCTAGAATTGCATCATGTTGTTGATGCTTTTAAGTCTTGTTGTGGTTTAGAGTAGAAATTTGCCTTAGATGGAAGGTCGTGAAGAAAAAAGACTTGCCCCAGTATTTCCATGCTATGCCAGCAACATTCATAACCAGAGTGGGGCAGAGAGTTGGGAGGATGCAACAGTGCATCCGTCACCAAGAGGAATGGCGGTGTCATCACCAACTGTGGTGTGGAATCACAGGCAGTCGCTCTAAGATACACTTCTTTATGGAGGCACTTTTTACATTCTGCTGAGTAGCCCTGGAAAAATAAAAGCTAAATCTTAGCTGTCACTACCACGCTTTGCTGCACTATAACACTGTCCAGTGTTTGGGCACGCCACATGTAGAAAACAGAAACACAGAAATTCCACATACTCTCTGATGCTGCATGCATCATGCAAGAAAAATGGATAGGCTGCTTGTATCTTTATATGTTCCTAAGTTTGTGTATGTGCATGTGTGTATGAGTGTGATGGAGAATAATAGGGATGAGAAGGTCTCGGCATGGCTGCACAGCAGCCGTTTCAGAAAATCAAATGGCTGAGCAGTCAGTAATGAGGAAGACAACAGAGACTCAGCCAGACCCAGAAGATTTGAAGGGCAGACGGAGGAGAGAAGGGGGGAGCTGAAGGATGACAAAGGGGGGAGAAAATTATTGAATTAGTCAGACAGTAATAGCAGAAAGAGATGAGTATAATGTGAACACACACACAGGGGGAGTGGGGGGGGTGACCCAAAATATAAAATCATGCAAAACAGAAGCAGTATTAAGAGAAGACAATTCAGAAAAGATGAAAAGTGAAAGTTTGCATTTGCATCATTTATCAGAGACAGAGGTGAGTAATGATAAGAAAAAGCATCACTGGTTGAATCTTCATTTATAATAGCCAGAGGAGAGGAGAGGAGAGGAGAGGAGAGGAGAGGAGAGGAGAGGAGAGGAGAGGAGAGGAGAGGAGAGGAGAGGAGAGGAGAGGAGAGGAGAGGAGAGGAGAGGAGAGGAGAGGAGAGGAGAGGAGAGGAGAGGAGAGGAGGATTTGTGGCTCATTAACATACTGTTGATCCTCTAAGTGCCACAACTCGCCCACCACTTCTCAAGCTTCACACACACACACACACACACACACACACACACTGTCATACTTGCAAAGCTGTTTAAGATATTGGTGACTATGTCGTGTAATGTTGGATGTATGTGATCAGCACTTAAGGTCAGCAATGAAAGTACATGGCTCCTGCTGCAGCAACCACACAATAATAATGAATACAAATATAACTAAATGAAACAAACATCAAAAATATTGTTTAACCAATAATACCATCCATATTATTAGTAATATGCAACATTGTACATAACAGTTAAATTGGATTCATATGACATATCTAACACATTTATGTTAACAGTACTGTTAACAATATGGTGTTAATTGCTGGTGGTGCAACTAAAATGTCACCATGTAAAAATACTTGCCAACCTGAACTGGTCATGATGATGTTTACTCACCACATGTTGTGGGATTTATGTGAGATTTATCATATTAGACCAAGCCTCCTCAAGCTCTCCAAACACAGTGCTCTGAATAGTACATGCAATGTAAAGTCAGTAGTAAAATGTACTACATATTCAGCCTGAAGTGAGTCATTGTGAAGAATGGATTATTTTATGTTTATGACTCAACATATATCACAAATTCAGAGGTTTGAGCCTTTGTTCACTTTATAGATAAGTTTAGCTCAAATGTTTCACCTACGACAGAATCTACAATGTGAGTACATGTAGTAAAGGCACGATATTAACATTGAAACAACATGAAACAGTCCATTTATTTAGGGAAATAATTATATTGATCAAGTTGCTTCTTGTTGCTCTCAGACAAAACACGAACAACTGCTGGGAGATCAATAGATTAAAGTCAATGAATGCATTATAGATTGAATTATAGAAATGCCATATAGGCCTACAGTCTTGATTCACTCATCAATGAACAGATAGGTCTAAAGACAAGTGAAGAGACATCAGTGAAAGAAGAAGATCTGACAGTGAGGTATGCAAAAATAAAAGTATTCAAATAAAGTATCATAGTATTCAACACTATGTTTAAGCCCAGAACTCTCACAGTTGTACTTAGGTACTTTCCACTATTGGATACATAAAAAAAAAAAAAAAAAAAGTAGTTGCAACATATCAGTGGACAAACTCCTCAAAACTAGAGTGAATGTGTGTGAGCAGAGAGAGGCAGCTGAAGGTATTATGATGCTTCCTGTCTTCCATCTCCCTGGGAGCCTGGCTCTCTGGTATTCCTGGAAGGTGGTGATGCAGTGTCGGATTGTCGCTTCCTCTGATCTGCAGTCACACAGCGGATTCCCAGGGAGCGTGTCACTGAGGGCGGGGCGGGGCGGAGGGGGGGAGAGGAGGCTCAAATGCTCTGCTCGTTACTCTAAACGCTGCCTAATTAATAATGTATCAGAGAGGACGCACTGAGACACAGCAGGGCTCCTGCTTGTGACAAGCACTGACACACACACACACACACACACACACACATACATGTTTGAGGGGAGACTGATCAGGCCCTGCCACCCCTCTTCTATACAGAAGCCCCCACCTAAATCTCCTCTGAATATTCAGATATGGAAGTAGGAGAGAGACTCTGAATACTTGTGCACAGACCATTCTCCATCTTGCTGAAGCCCTACACGTACATACATGTATACACTCACTGCACACACTCACAGCGACAGGAACTGAGCACAGCTGACTCTTTTGGGCTTTGTTTCCGCTGCATGAATTTTCATAAGTGAAATTTTATGGTAAACTGAGCCTGGTGTAGGGAGGGGCCAGAGCGGGTGATGGAGGTTAGTTTCTCTAGGCTCATCTGACATGCACTCAAACACACACCCGCCCACACACATATATCCAACCTGGAAGTAGCCTGGTCCCTGGAGACAGATGACAGGTGACACTGTGCTGGTGTTGAGGTAATGGCTCCTCCTGTCCACTTGAGTTTCTCTGTTCTGCACCACACAAACACTGGAGGCCTTAAAAAAAACAAACAAACAAAAACAACAACCACATTCATATGTATTTTTAACTTCTTTTTATTTTATGCTTCTTTTTTATATACCTTATTATCCAAAAGCTGTCAAGCCAGCTGTCATTGTTGAAGACACTTTGGATTTTAATGTGGTGCTTTATCCATACAGTCTTTAAATAAAAACAAAGTCAAGATTGGTTCCTACGATGTAATATTCAATTACTTCATCCTCCTATCCTATTATCTATTCATAGGTTATCAATAACACTACAGCTTTGTTAATATATATGTGTTCTGAGAGTGATAAACATCCACAGCTTCTCTCTACCTCCTCCTCTGCATCTCCTTCTTTCTCTCTCAACCTCACATTTGATTTATTTGCTTCTTTGTTTGTGTTTGTCATATGGAGAGATGTAAATTTAGCCACCCCAAGGGAGAGCATCCTCACTAGTGACACAAAGAAGACTGGAAGAAAAAAAATCAGAATAACATAAGCCAAAAAAGTGAGGGGGGTGGGTGGGAGGGAAAAGTAAAGGAGGAATTGTGGTTTTAGAAGGGGGGGGGGGGTTAAAAAAAAAAAAAAAAGAACAAGAGAGGGAGGTTTGAGATGCACAGGACTCTGTAAACAGTCGACGCGGGGGCTGGAAAATTAACGCTGCATAAATTGTGCGAAACATGTCCTATTTTCTCTCCCTTTTTTCCTCTGTCAGATGAACGCCAGACAGGCATTTTCCGACTCCGTTTGATCCCGGCTCCTTCTTTTAAAAACACTTCCCAATGACAGAGGGGAGGCAGAAAGCAGGTCGCAGTGTGTGTGTGTGTGTGTGTGTGTGTGTGAGGTGCCTGGTGGTGAGCGAGGAGGAACAGGAGAGACGAGCAGACGGGAGACACATGTAGACAGACTTTCACAGTTATCACACCCTCATTGACACTACCTTTATAGTCCCTGCAACCGGCACCTCTTGCAGGGAGAGCTGCGGGGATTTTGTGTCTGATAACTGTGTCAGCGCCTCGGCATATCTGATTTGTGCACACTGGCACTATGGTGTTATGTACAGGGACATATAGAGGAGAGCACAGGTCAGCTTTTACCCTGTTGGGCCTGTACATGGACCGAACCAGGACAGTTACACAGGAGAAGCTGCACTGACTCTCATAGCAAATGAGAATGAGTTGTGTGCCAGAGCAGGTCTGTAGGTTTAATGATGCCAAAGAGATGTTACAGTATAAAATTCAGCATAAAGAATGATGGATGGTGGTTGTGGAGGTGTCTAGGTGTATTAAAATCACACAACTGTTTTCCTTCTGCCTCCGTGCATTAAAAAATATATATATATATATAATTTAAGTCCATTCTCTCTGAAACAATAATCTTAACTTCTCTCCTCCTGCCGCTATCGACTTCACCCTTTGTGTCAAACTACATCTGCCTCTCCCTGCTTCACCAGCTAATGAATTCCAAACAGAGTGAAGAGAAGGAGGAAAAAAGCAGGGCATCTCTCATTGCTCTCTCTCTTTCTCTCCCGATCACAACAACACCATTTCCATTTATAATTTCGATTGTTAATTTGCATGAGAAAAATTAGTTGGGTGACATGCGTGATGTTTTTTTCCCCCTCTTTTCTTTTCTGCTTAATTTTCCCACTAATTATAAGCAGCAATGGCACATTATTTACATAAATAATTGTTGTTCCTTCTGTTCACTCATATTTTTCTCCTTTCTTTCTTTGTCAGAGTTGTTTTGGCATTTGTCGTCCGCAGGGGCAATTCTCCTCTGAGAACATTTTCACATGTCTCCTGACTGAAATATCTTGGATCTTGAGTGTTTGCGCCTGATGTTTGTTGTGGTGTTTTGCTGTCCTTTGTTCAATAAATAGATTCATCCTACATTTTTACTTCCCCTCAAAACTTCTAAACTCTCATAAATAAATATGTCAGTTGTGAACACTTTTCTACTATTTTTACAAACAGAATGATCACTCTTTCTTTTCTCCATCCATGGCTTTACAGTGAAGGTAATGGTATGAGGGATCAATCACTGACCCTGTATATAAGCTAGAGTTACGGCTTTTTTTGTTGGTTTGTTTTATCATCACCATTTTGTTACAGCAGTTATTTTTCCTTTGAGTGTTTCAAGAGTGGCTCTCAGTTAGAGGGAGCAGGATAATAATGTCATATGTGTGTCACAGGTGGATGTGTAAACTGCCCCCTGCTGCTCGGGGAGCTTCACAGTTCATAAAGATCACAACAACCCTATTTCATAAGACTTGCACCCTGCTACATATAAAACCTGGTAATATAAACATAAAAAAATGGTTCACAGTTGTTCAATTAAACCTTTTCAGCCAGTTGAAATATGCTTTTCATTAATTAACCCTTGAGAAAAATATACTAATATTGATATGTACTTGTGTTGGATTGAATTCCTCTGAGGCCAGTTCACAGCAGTAAACACACCCATAAACTGAAGAAGCTGAAAGACTGAATTCTCCAAAAGCATCTTTATGTGAGGCATCAAGAGAAAGTCAAAAGATTTCCTCACATTTAAATCTTTATATTGTTTTAAAGCCTGACTCTGTATGTTTACATCAGTCATAACATTAAAAAAAAGTGTGTCCATTAATACTTGAGACACCCACTGGACTCAGCAAAAGTTTTAATTCTTTAAAAAACAACCAACAGACATGTTATTGAAAACGTACTCAAACAGGTGTGAAAAGCACATTAGTTGGGGACTATTTTCATCTGCAGATTAACACATTATTTGCAGTGACTATTTAAAGTAGCAGAATAATGAATGTGGGATTGACTCCAAACAAACACGTACATCGTAATAAAGGACCCAGCGTACCAATGTGGCTCATTTGTGTTTTTTGCAAAACAGTGGAGCTCTGAGGCTCAGAGGAATAAGTGATCTCAAGCTTTGGCTACACAGCCAGTACTTGTTAGTTGGATGTGAATGTAAAATATTCTTCTGAATATAACTAATGACAATCACTACACATTCAGAGTGATAAATTGTGTAGTTCCTCCACCTTTATTTTTCCTCCTCTCCCCACAGCCTCACTGAGCTCAGATGTGAAGGTCCAGTTCGTTCTCTGTAACAAGGTGAGCGAGAAGTCACTGGGAACGTGGAGAGAGGCCTGCGTGTGGGGTACACACTTTTAATTGAGGGGAGGAAAATGTGCATCAGTAGTGTTGTGAGGGGCGGAGGGCGATCTTCAGAGGCCAATTAATTTGGAATACAAAGCAGCGGTGCAATCTGCTCAGATTTCTGTCTGGGTGCGTGGCTAGCTCACACCAGCCCTGGCTCTGAGGCATCCAAGATCAAATTAATTTAAACACCACTCCGCCCCCAACTCTAACTCCCCGAGTAGTAGCACCACTCGTCTCACTGCACAATCGTTCACTGTCCCTACCCCCATTATTGCCACTGTGGACTCTCTACAGAAAAATCTCTCCTCATGGTGTAAATTCGTGCTATTATGCCACACAAAAATCACCACACATGCATACTTTTTTCTCTCAATCCCTGCCTCTCACAGTGCAACCCGTAGAGAGGAGCCTCTCAACTCAGCCAAAAATAGCAAGACTTTCCTCCTCAGTCTGCTGTCTGTGAGCCCAGCAGAGAGACACACACTGAAGTGGCCAAAGCTCAGCCACCCATTCCTGGATTTGGTCTACTAACTCTCTGCAGAGACACACAAAGGGAATCAGGACACTTGTGCCCACAGTGGTACGGTCTTGTAATACCTGATGGCAATAAAAGTTCCTAATTCTTTTACAGTCTTTCAGCAGGTCAAAGGTCAAAATGAACTGTGAAGAAAGTCTAGATTCAGTCCACTGATTTATATTTAAGAGTGTTTTCATTGCTCCAAATTGAAGTTTCAGTAGGTTCTGAATGGTCGCACTAGTTGCAGCACCAAGCCGTACTAGAATCTTAAATGGGCCTCCTATACTCATCATGAATGCTGTGCACTCCTGAGGAAGAAGGTCTGAATAAGAATGGATCGAAAAGGAAAATCCTGATATATGTCCGTGCTGATGAAGGCCAGAGTAAAAGCGAAGAGATAAGGAAGGCTTACAAAGAAGAGAAACCTAATTGTGGAAGAGAGAGAGGCTTGCAGGATTGAGCTCCTCTGTGAAATGGTTAATTTATAAGAGCGGTGGCTGGGGTAACGTGACAGGCCGAGTAATGGTAAGGAATAGTTTGAAAGATTCCTTTGTCTCTCAGGTCAGGCATTCATTCATGTCACTCAATTCTCTCCTCTATCTTCTTTTTCTCCCTGTTCCTGTTTTTTTTTTTCTTTCAGTTACTCTTCCGTTGTGGACACACATGTATATCCATGCCTTGCAGAAGTAATCAATCTTAATCATGGTACGGATGAAATATTTGCCTCAGCTGAGCCAGGGAGCAGCATCTCTGAGCTGGGCCGAGTTGTGGCCTGTTTACACTAAAGCCCGGGAGGTCTTATACCTCAGGAAGTCAGGCTGGGATGAGGAACACCACGTTGGTGTTTTAGAAAATGCTACACATTATGATTCTGTTTCTCTTTTATGTTTTTATTTTCTGTTTAACCTCCATTTTTATTCACGGTAAACCTGACAACAATCTCCTGTTGAAGACGGCCTATCTCACTCTGTCGCCCTTGCTTTCTCTCTCTCTCTCTCTCGCTCTCTCTCACTCACTTTCTCCCTGTCTCGCTCTTTCCCTCCCACCCCCCCCTCTTCCATCTCTCTCTATCTGTACCTCATTGCCAATGCAGGGAGCATAGCTGCAGCCATAGACCTCTGCGTGGAAACACCCAGCAGACAAGAAAAATGACGGCCAGCGCAATCTCATTTTCTGAGGGGCTGCAAGTCAGGCAGGAAATGGCTATTATTCCATCGACACTGTCGGTATTAAGTTATTTCCTTCTCTAAATACGAGAATGTTCATGAATATCTATTGAGTTCCAGGTGCGAGCGCTGGAGGTTTTGTCGCCACACACTCGGATGATTGCAGCCCTATATTCTGCCCGCTGCAGCTTCACTTCTGAGATTGAAGTGAAAGACAATGGTAGTGGAAATTGGCTAATAAATCCAGAGGAGGCAGTTTGAGCAATACTGCCAGCTCATGCATGCTTTTTAAGAAGAATAAAACCTCCTGGCTTTCCTCAACCTTATGCTTTTCTAAAAAGAGGTGACCTGGTTAAATGGCTAAATCTCCCTCGCCAGGCCCAGGTGACGTTCTTAACAGCTTTGCTTATGTTGGTAGGAATGCGATTTTGCAGTGTGGTCAAAGGGATGCCAAGCCATATCTGTAGGTATACAGCATCTATATTTCAAAGGAATGAGATTATATATTCCTGCTGATAAGTTTGCCAGAATCGGTGAGATGGAGAGCATGGCGTGGAAAGAGAAGAAGCTCATGACAGAACTGAGGCCCATTTACATTTGTTCCGCATGTGCTTCTCTCATTCTGCCGTTGGCTGTGTGCTTTGTTAATCGTGAATCACAGCCATATAGCTGCCAGTCATGAGCGCGAGCGGGGAGGTGAACGCCATAGGAGGATACCGAGAAAGGAGAGTAGGAGAGCAAAGAGCCAGGGAAGGCTGTAGGATGATGACCAGCAGCCAATCTAGGATTTGAGTGACCAGTTACCTCCCACTGCACAGCAACACAGAAGGCAGCCAGCAGGACAAAAAGAAGAAGAAAAGAGAGAGAGAGAGAGAGTTGTGGTGCTCTGCTTACATGTGTCCAGTCAGAGGCAGTCCATCGTGCAGAGGAGACGGGGGCAGAATTGATTGAAGGTGGTGGACCATAAATGAAGGTATTGATTTCAGGGTCAGACTCGCAGGATGAGGTCTTGAAATAAATTGAAATAAACATATCAATACATCAAGTGTATTACACACCAAGCACACACAGACACTCTCACAGATATATTATGAACCTTGTTTAGTCTAATAGATGGTTGATTAAAGCAAAAGTAATTGCCTTTATAATATAGATAACTCAAGGGAATAGGTAAACTAGGCTGTCATCAGTGATTATGACTGTTTTAAGGAATATTACCTACTGATTGAGGGGAATTAGAAATTATTGTCAATAAAGACTCATTTCTGTGCAATTCTGTTGCAAAACAGGCACTACAACACAGCATGTGCTTCTCTGCACTGTCACTGGCACTTTAAACTGAACAACTTTTGTGTGTAAATTAATGCCATTTTTTGCCACCATTTATTATGTGCTTGTTTCAGAGATTTAGTTTTACAACACAAATTTGAGGCTAAAGAGATCTGAATAAAAAGCAGATGTGAGCGATACCAGTCACTTTTTGAAATTTGAAAATCCATCTCATCTGCATAATAAAAGAATAAAGAGAGCGCTATAAAGTGAGCACTCAGGAAAGGTTAAAGCACTTCCAATTTATGGGTCAGAGGGAAACGCTTTTGCTGAAAGAGGGGGAGAAATTACTTGGCTGGGAGACCAACAGAATCTCAGTGTAAAGACATGGCAGCCAATTAAGAGAAAGGTCAGACCATAAAAGAGGAAGCAGCACAGAAAGGCTCTGCACACAAGGCAGCAGCATCTCTTCCTTTTCAACTATCCCTCACTCCACAATCGAGGTGCTGCTCGCAAAATTTCTTTATGTCTTTTATAATGACAATTTGTTTTATGAACCACGTTTCTTAGATGATTATTCAGATGAATAAAAGTTTATGTCCAGCTGCAGGGGCATTGGCAGCTCAATCTTGTTGAAGCATTACTGTATGTTGGATTATACAGAAACTTTCTGAAGAGTAAGAAAATCAACATGCTGTACACAAAGGGCCTGTTAAACCTAAGCTGTTATCTAAGCTGCACACCAAGCTTGTATTAGTGTCTTGTATTAGTGTAGCAGAATATTCATCCTTACTTAAATGTCTGTGGCCATCAAGATATAACAAATATAAAATCTTAGCAACCTTGCTGTTTGAGCCTAATGAAACACAGACTAGTTCTGTTTTGTTTGAAAAATTGCATTGCATTCATACTTTAAACCTTCCCCCTTGTCAGACTCCTTACTAGAGACAGTCTCTGCCACATGACCTCACTTTAAAATCAAAAACAAATGGAAATGCATCAGAATGAGAAAAGTTAACCACAGCACCTCACGACCGTAGTATGACTGCCATCTTTTGACATGTTTGGTGAGGAGGACTTATTGCAGTCTTCTGTTGCTGCTGCTCTGTCTGAGGATGACTTCAACATCAAATTGACTTTATCTCAAATGTTGACTCATGCTAACGATCTTCTTCTCCTTGTAACTCTGGGCAAATCACTATTTTACAACTTAGACCTGGTGTGCACCGCAGGATTCCCCAAAAAGCCCTGAGTGTTTAGGGAATTGATGCTAAAACCATTGTTCGTTTTGTTATCACTACATAGCCAGCATTACATTAACAGCTGTTACCAATCTATAAAAAACTTGCTGTGCATTCAGCATCAAATTTCATTCCCAAACTCCCAAAGCTGTCTTTGGTGGCGGAAAGTTAATTTTAACTCTTGTCTTGATCCATCTTAAGTCATTATGCAGCCCATATCAGCCCATCCAACACCAATAGTTTTTCCAATATAGACGCAGAGTGGCCTTCAGTTCATTCTGAAGATGTAAAGCTATTCTGAGGATGTATTATAACATCTTGTATTACTAAGATAAACTCTTTTCAAGTAAAAATCACCATCAGCTTCTCCTGGCAGGAAACCACACTGAGAAGAACACTTACAAGTAGCCCTTTGAACCTCTAATAGATGAGTTTGTGACCACCTGAGGGCAACACAGACAGGCTGTAAAGACAATGACATCTCAACACCCAAAATGCATTAGCAGCAGTTGCCTGTTTTGCACATTGAAAATACAGAAAGCACTATCTTGGGGTTGTGTTTCTGGTCCGATGTTGCATTATTTCAGCTCTGTCTGGTCTCTGACCTGCTCCTGTAAGAAATATGAGGCCCTTTGGCTGCTATATGTGCCACCATCTATTTGTTGAGCAGTGGCTCTCTGCCATTTGGTACCACGCAGTTCGCTCAGTTTGCTTTGGTGATGAGGCTGGCAAAAATGGTGACACCCTGCTAACTTATCTGTCTTCTACCTATTTACACAAGCTCACATGCTCCCGGTGGACAGTCTTGTGATGTGAATTTTTCTATTTGATGGACAGAGATTATTTTTGATACAGTCCTAAAGTGGTTGGAGATGGTTTTGGTGAAAATGAAATGAAAAGTTTGGATTGCAGATGTAGTCTGAAACTAAAACTCATGTTCATCAGTACTAACAACAAGAGTCATAGTGGAATGAGAAGTTTTCTCCACCACATCCCACACTCCAACCAGACAAACCCAGTCCATCCCCAGTATGATGGACTGATATGTTTTTCCTTCAGTGCTAATGAACAAGTAGGGAATTCTAATAATTGCATCTGCTGCGGTTAACTGTAGACATCCTTTACAAATCTGTGTCCATGGCACCAGAAAACAGTAATTTAACCATGTGTAATAAACCCCAGCACACACACACAGTGACTATGAGTGATTTAAGATGCTGGGTGGTTGGTGAGGTTAAATGTCCCCCTGTAGTTTTGTCATGAATAAAACTGAAATGGCTTGTGGAAATAAAAAGGTTTGAGATATAACTCTACTCCTCTGTTGCCTGATTAATGTGGTCATGTCTGTATGCATGTATGCATTTCTGTGGCTGTGTGTATTTCTTGTTTCATCACCTTCACATCACAGCACAGACCTCCTGTTCCTCCAGGGGCCGCAGGCCGCCCTCTCAGCTTCAGCAACAACATCACAGGTCGCTCCACAAGACCTCCTCAGCAAGAACTGAGATCATCATGACTGTGAAACAGTCTCATTTTGAAAGGCTTCTGGTTCCTTCTTCCCGCTCCCCTGGACACAGCCTTTGCCTTCACCTTAAGACCAGTCAACCATGGCCCCCGTTCCCTGCCTCATTTGCTGAATATAGTTTCTGCTTTGTCCAAGTGGTGGCAGGTGGGGGCAGGGGGGGAGTTGTCAGGTCCAGCTATTCTCAGAAAGGAAGGAGCGTACCAAGGAAATACTATCATGGGGAGCATATGTGCTCAAAAGGATGGGAGTCTTTTGGAGTCCTAGATTACATTTGCAAAGGTAATGAGACAGAACAAAAGCTGTCTAATATCAAGCTGTTCAAATGTATTCCTCATGTACTTAACACTGCTTTTTGCCCAGAGGCTGAAAACGGGCAGTGATTATATTTTTCCTCACTGTGAAACCAAAATGTGATATTTGTGAAGTTGCCTCCAAATGAGAAGTCCAACATTAACTGAAACCAAGTACAATTACACAAATGAAATAACACAACTTAAACAGAAAGTGTTGTAGTATACAATAAATCACTACATAACTACATAAAGATTTTTGTAGGTTTATCCTGAATGTCCAAGATGTCTTCTCAGCAATATGTACAGATTTGTGTAGATAGTTTTCTCCACAGTGAACAAATTTGCCCCAAACTGAATATTGTCCATTAAACACCAAAGCTGGACTGATATCAGTACATGGGAACAGTGACACCTTGCCCTGTCCTCGTTGTGCACCCCCTTCTGAGCAGCTGGCCAGGCACATGGGCATGGGAGCGTGGCATGAGGAATGACATGTGTAATGGGAAGTGGCGTGACAATTAGGGTGCTTATGTGGTATTGGAGGTGGGCTGGGTGTGGAAGGGCAGCCAGGATCCCTGCTGTACTAAACACTGGCATGATGGGTCTCTTCACACAACAAAATATAGAACACATCTCCTCCTGTGTTTCCTGGGGAAAACGTAAATCAGTCAGCAGTAGAAAGTATCGAAATGGCACTTTATCCAGATGAATATGTTGCATTATATTGTTTGAAACATGTCAAGTGTGCCATAAATGTGTTAACAGGAAAGAATTTGGACACCAGGGACTGAATACAGTTCACAGCCTCATCATAGTGAGGCCCACTGCCAATTATTCACAGGGAGTTTCTGCCAAAAAGGACAAAGCGATGATGAATTATGAGAATGATGATGAAATGGAGGGAGAAAAATCAACGCCTTATTAAAGTCAGAAAAAGCTGAGACTGAAATATCTAAACATATATTACAATTCAGTGGGGCTCTTTGACCTCTGCAAACCACTTTCCTTTCTCCACTGGAAAGAATCGTGATCCTGGGAAGTGACAGCACCCTGACACCCTGTCACCTTGCTGCTCCCTCTCTGAGGAGCTCCTCCATTGTATGTTTCTCATCTCTGGGTCTCCAGAGCTGACGAGAGAACAACTGGCACTGTCCTGTCTTGTGCCTCTGTCTGTTTGCCCCCGCCCCCGTGCTCAGTAGCAGCCAGGAGTAGTGCCATCACTTGTGGTGATGTTTTTCTTGCCTGGTAGTTAAAAGTTGGTACCGGTCAGGTGGTGTGTGGAAAGTTAGTTTTCACATTGATAACTTTAGTTCTGCATCAGTTACAGTATTTCATACACTACAAATGCACTACCTACCTATGTTCACATGCATACATCTACAGCACAAACTATAACTGGGACGTAAATGCCCAGAAGAATCAAGATCATTCATTTTCAGCATGTTTCCAGGGCTGCTAAGTCGCTCGAGGGTGAAAGATGATATGCTATTAAATATTTGCATGCACATACACAAAGAGAAACAAAAACAATGTATGTGTAAGCAGACATGAAAGGAAGAAAGATGATAACCATGGGCTAATCCTAAATGTGTGCATGAACATTAGGGCACAAATATTACATACAGTACACACAACAGTAACAATGAACAGTAACCATGTCTGACACTTAAACTCATTATTTAAATACATGCATCTCTACATATTCAACACATGAATATACATGCAAGCACTGTTTAATAAAGCATCCTTTTAATATGTATACAATGTAAATGATTACATTTAGAACTTCTGAATGTTTCAACTGAACTTTATTAAACTTGAATCAGACAATCTTCAGAGCCCAGTGCTAAATGACTGGAGTTTACCACTGACCACTCAAGATAAATCCAAGCGTGAACATGTCACAGTACAAGCTGACAGCAGTATGTGACCTGCGCGAAAAAAAAGTATTAAATTTGGAACATTATGTTGATGTGATATCATCAGTCAGTGATATTATATTTAAAAACTGGCAGATGACTCTTTGTCCTGAGCATGGTGAACTCAGTGTTTAAAGTTAAAGGTTAAATGACTCTTTATAGGTTGTTTTCTCCAGGTCCTGCTGCAGTAAGGACTGTACAGTGTGGGGGCCATGCTGTTCTTTAGACAGCAGAGCAGAATGGGAGGCTACGGTACAGAGGCCTCACTCTAGGGGTCTAGGGTTTTGGCAGCAGAATGTGTTTACATTGTAATTAGGACTTAATTGTCCTAATTAGAATCCCCAAACCCTGATTACTCAAAGCCTTGCAACCTGCTGAGCCAAACGGCTTGACTCCGCTTCGGTCGTCAACCTAGACACCCTGCATAATGCTTGTTCCAAGAGCATGGTGTAATATTCATATAATTTTCTGAAAGACTCTGATGACTATGAAGGGACTACTCAAAATTGCCCAGGGAGCATTGAGAAAAATGGATTTCCTGGAAATGTGTTTCTTGCCTTAGGCTGGGAATGTGTTAGCAGAGGAAATCATATGCACAGGCCTGTATACAGAGGGGAGGCCTTTATCACAAACTGCATCCTACAGGACTTTTCTATTGATTTTTATTGAGGTGATTTTATGAGATCAATTTTCATACCATCACATCACATTTTCCCCTCTTTCCCTTCAACTTGTGTTCACATTTTTTCTTCTCTTTTGTCTGACTCTCCATCTCTGACTTTTTCAAAATCAATGTTATGGGCATCTGTCCTGGCCTCTGTTGGGATGGTGGGGTGAAGTGGGGGGCAACAAGTAGAAGATAAACACACCTGTCTCCCTCACCCTCTCTACTTGTCCTCATGGGGCTGCCAGGCAGAAGGCCCCATCAACGGCCCATCTGAGCCCTGTAACCAGCACTGCCAAGCCCAGGTCCCAGTAGAACACACTGGGCTGACACTCCAAACTGTGTGTGGGGAGACTGGGCAGACTGGGCAGCCGGCTGGCTGCTGCTGCTGTGCTGGAGGGAAACATGGAGCATGTCAAACCACAGCCAGTCTCTCCTGGGGCTCTGCATGGCTGGACGGGCCTGACGTTCCCAGGCATTGGGGGGATGAATTGATCCACAGCCAAGTCATGAGAGGCCACCACACATCAATGATAGAGAAGCATAGCTCAGTGTGCTCAGGCCCTTTAAAATGTGATTCTGACATATTAAACATGTCAGACTCTCTCCTCTCCTCCTCCTCCTCCTCCTCCTGTATTTCCTGTCTTTCCATTTTTGTATTGTTGGTTTCTAAGGAAGTTGGACTTTAAGGCTGAAAATTCAGCAAATATGCTTGGACGTACCTTATTAAAGTCAAGCTAGCATTTTTTGGCTAAGAAATCAGCATACTGTGCTTATTTTGACTTGTGTACTTACTTGGTCAAAGCTGTTCTGTAGGCCTACTTCAATCTCAACAACCACACAAGCACTTAACCAGTCGGAGGGCTGATGGTGTTGGCCAATGTTTAGTCCTAGCTATGATTTCAACAATCCATATGTTATTCATCATGACTCAAATCACAGAGTAGCATACAGAGTGCAAAGGTTACAGTATTACCCAGTGGCGCGCAGTGACTTTTACAGCAGAACCGAAGAACCACAGACCACCATCTCAATGTGCAATTCAGCTGTTTACTAGACCGATGAGAAAAATGGACCAGACTGAAACATACGTTTTCATTCACAGTATTTTCCTGCCTCAATATGCCGTCTCAAACTTCTCGAACCTACCACAGATCTTGTAAAGAGAACCCTATACCTGGATTAACAGACAAAAAAATATTAACATGAGAAGCAAAGTGAATGAAAAGGTTAGATATAGGGTCATTTTTAATGGTCAGCTGTAAATGTGTCCAAATGGATATTTACTGTAGGTCTGGAAAAGCATTCCTTGCAAAAGAAGTACCTAAGTACCTCCTTTTGGGATTAATAAAGTAATTCATATTCATATTTGTAAATGTTCTTGCTCAATACACTCTAACCATTATAACAATGCTCACCACAGTGATAACTAAGGAAACTTATATCAGTTTGAGATGGTAAATTACAGTGTAATAGGCTCAGATATAGTCATAAGTACAGTCATATTTGCAGATAATCAATCTCAGTAAATCAGAACACTTTGACATGCACACTTGTCTGTAGCTAGCTAGGGCTATTCTCCATCAAAGATCCCATGATTATTCACAATGTGCATGCATCCAAAAGATGCAGCCATCTCCTCTGCTTAACAAACACCAGCCCAACAGGACCATGCCCACACAAAAGATAGGAATGATAAAATGATGACTGGCATATATTTTTTAGCTGCAGCTCATCACAGCGTGACCTCCATGTCACTGGTACTACCTGTTTCAGGGACTTTTGACAGTCTGGTCATTTAACATCCTTACAGCTGAATGAGAATCAGTTAACCCTCACTGGACAAAGTAGTTGCCACTTTCCAAGTGGAATACAAACTAACCCAAAGGTTAAACATTGTGCTGAAAATGCTGAGGCCAGTAAGACCACTGTGATGCTGTTTATAAGTGTGCAGAACTCATCTTCTACTGTAGGTTCAGCTCAGAGGGAGCATTAACCCAGATATCAGTGAGATCTGACTCCACACTGAGCAGGTGGGTGAGAATGAAAACACTATTCACTCTTTTAATCATGTTTCATTTCTTCTGCAAAAAACACAAAATTAACTGAAGTAAAACATGGGGACAGCCTCTCAGTATGAGATCTATGCTTAGCCCACTCCACTTGCTCACATCATTTAATGAACCAAGTCTTCTCACTAATGAGGCTAGCAAAGGACTCAAGGGTCAGGTTCTCTCCTCTCCTCTCACTCTCTCTCCCTCACACCCGCGCGCACACACACACACACACACACACACACACACTTTTTGTCTCCACTTAGTCTCATTTTTGAAGCTGTCTATGTTTAAAAAAAGGCAGCAGCAAAATTTAGAGGCTCTGAGTTAATTAGTAAGGAGAGGTCAGAGTCTCTTCATTAACTTGTTAAGTTCATTAACCTTCGATGACATCAGGCGGAGAAGTTCCTCTTTCATATCACATCACTGTGGGAAACCACACATTTATGTCCTCAGGAGATGCCATCTGCCATTCTTGTACTATGACAGCTAAAACTGTCTGTTGCATGTTATGATAAATAATGGTGCAGAGTGATCAGCTGAGTCATGTATGAAGCTGCTGCAAAGTAAATGTAGTAACAGTGAAATTCAAATCTTATTGGCTGATTGGCTACCAGAAATCACTACTGATTACAATTATGTTGCTTAGCAACCTGTTCAACAGTTATGTTGCTGGGGAGAATATTATGATGATTATTATTATTATGAATTATAAATCAACTCATGCTTCATGGCTTGCCTAATAACAGATGTAAACCTTGGCCTCTCTTGGCTTTTTGTCGAAATATCTGACGCTATGAAGCCTGAGTGAAACAGAATATTGAAGTGGATTTAGACAACCAGTCAGCAATAGATGGATTCTGACAGGAGATCCTGACAGGAAAATAGCTTTGTAATTTTTAAGAAGATTTATATACACATATACAGTATATATATATATATATATATATATATATATATATATATCAGATAAACATAGCATTTACCCTACAGTGTGCAGTAGAAATTCTGGTGATGAATCTTATACCTGTACACCTGAAGGCATCCTTCACTGAGATGCATAGGCCTACACAATAAAAGAAAATAATGCCCACGTGCGCGCACACACACACACACACACACACACACACATTCACATTCTCCATCTCTGCAGGTGCTGTCATGGGCCCACTCTTCAGCCTCCCATCTTTTCCCCAGCTCTCCTCTCCTTCCTTTGTTCCCAGACTGCACACCGTCATGTCCAGGTCTCGCCTCTAGGGAGTTGTGCCTGGCAGGAGGCTTGTTTTCAGAGCTTTGCTCTTTTTTCCTTTCCTCCTCTTTTCCTTTCTCCTTCCTGGGTTTTTTCGTCTGTACCGGTGCTGGCTAATTACCGGCGCATTCTCCTCCTGCCAACAGCGTGCTGCTGCTGTCGAGCGCCTACCCGCCTCCCACCCTCCCCCACCACCACCATCACATCCTCCTCCCCCACTTCTCTGTTTCTCTCTCCCTCCTCACTAGGAGTGAGAGGAGGAAGGAGGTGGATGGGAGGGCCGGGGTACAGATGTGTATTAATGAAGCAGTGAAGGGCAGGGGGTGACTCATAGAGAGTGAGAGAGAGGGAGGAAAAGAGGAGCAAGAGGCTATTTGCATGCAGAGACAACGAGATTCACCACTTCTACAATGCCTTTCTCTCTATCTATCTCCTTCCCTCTCCCTCTGTCTATTTGTCTCTCCCTGCACATCCTCTTCCTATCATCCTGCGTTCTTCTACTCTCTCTCTCTCACTCTCTCTCTCTCTCTCTCTCTCTCTCTCTCTCCCCCTCTCTCTCTCTCTCTCTCTCTACCTCCTTGCCTCTCTCCTTTGCTCTCCGGCTTGCTGCCACTGCTGATTTGAATAATTCAGCACAAGTCGGTATTCTCCAGGGTCCCATTGTCTGTGCACGGCAGGAGAATGAGAAGGAGAGAGATAGGGAAAGAGAGGGAAAGAAGAGAGAGGGGGGGGAGTACAGGGCAGTGTGCGTCTATGTGTGTGTGTGTGTGTGTAAATGGTGGGGGGAGGTCCATCCTGCCTGCCTTCACCTAGCTGTGGCGTAAATCAGCACTAATGAGGTAGAGAAGGAATACCTAGGCCTCGTTACAGACTACAGAAGCCTTTGCCATGCAAGCACACTAATGCACACAGGTAGACACAAATTTAGCTGCCTTTGTGCACACAACACCTCTGTAACCTTCGCTGCTCTGCTGTGTTTCGGTTATTGACTTGTTGCTAACCCTCACTCCCATGTGTGCTCAACCCGTCGCATGTTCAATGTCATCCTGTAGGAGGGGGAATATTGGCAAAGAGAGCAATGGTCTCAACAAACACAAGAAAAACAATCGGTGTAACTGATCAATAGCACCATTGTTAAGGTCATATGTGTGTAAGTGGTCGGCAAACACTTAAAATTGTCATCTTATTTGCATTAATTACACTGAATTCATCATCCTGTAAAATGAAACTAAGGGAAAAAAATCAAGCTGGCACCCTCATCACTGACTAATGGCTGGTCTAAGACATTTTATGCCTTTTTGCAGTGTGTTTGTTTGAATACAGTTAATTTCACTGAGCAAATTATTCAGCAAAAAAGCTCTGTAACACAGCAGTAATCTAAAAGAATAATCCAAAAGGTTTAAAAAAAACAAAAAAAAGTTTTCTCCGGGAATGTGTGTCTCCTCTCTGGAGGTTTTCTGATGTAATACTTTTGCTGTAATGTTGTGACAAATTGTAGTTTTTACAGCAGCAAGAGGAAGAGCAAGGATTGCATGTTTAATTTGATACAAAAGAAATTTGTCTGCATATCACAGGCCATAATTTGACATTTTCAACCTTCCCAGAAATAGATCATCAGCTTTAGATTGAACCCTGAAACACTGGAGGGCAAAACCCAAACTGCTGAGTACAGAAGACACAACAGATGCTCTCTCATGCTGTCTCCGTAGTTCTCTTTGACTTTTGCACTTTATTTTGCTTTTAAACCTCATTGATCTTCACCTCACATCTTACCTCCTGTCAGCATAACCCTTCCTTCTCACCATCCACCCTCTGACTCTGTTAGGGGAAAGGGGGGCCTAAGACTGTCCTGTCCATGGGAACTTCCCCAGACAACAGGCACAACACAAAGACTGGACTCAGATCAGCTGAATGTGACAAAGCTCCAGAGACTGCAGTCTACACTGCAGCTTCTTCACGCCCTGGTGGTGATTTGTTCCCATAAGAAAATATGTCAGTAATAGCTACACCTTCATGAATATGGACCAATGTGGAAGCTTTGTACTGTCTACACAGTGACTTCAGTCAAGTACCTCTCTCTTAGGAGATGACATACTAGCCCGTCAGATGTAGGGTTTTTAGTTTCTCAAGAAAAAAAAAGAAAAACATATAATGTCTAGACATCAAAGGAATGACGCAAATGTTGTGAAAGGGCTTTCTTTTGTAAGTCTTGTGAACTTGCTGTCAGGGATGGGTAAAATGTGCATTTTAAAACGTTTGGGAGTGTAGATTCAAAACTAAGTATTGCATATTATTTCTATCAGCGCAGCTTTAGTTCTATATTTGGCTCCTGTGGGTGAAGAACTCAATAAAAAACAATGAGCATGGGGGAGGCATGATCACGAGTTTTTTTTTTTATATAGAGGAGCTAATTCCCCGGGTACATTTTACAACTGTGATAATATAATCTAGGGAACATTTATTGGGTTGTTTATCTGAAATAACAAGTTAACAACATGTTAGATAAGCTCAATTAACCAGCAAATCACAAAAGCAGTGTTACATCGGAGCCTTCTCTTAATTTTCTCTTTTCTCAATTCTGTTCCTTTGCTATTCTCCACCCACATCTAGTTAAGAAGTCTAAACCGTGAGGTGTTTTTAGCCATCAGGAAAAGGGAGGCTTTACTTCACATTAACAAGCTTCACATGATGAATGAGGCCACATGAGTATAATGGTCAAATAATCAGCTTCAGGAATTTGCTCAATGAATCAAACCCTATCCCTGGAATAATTTCACTCGGTGAAAGGAAAGACCAGAGACTAACTTTTCACTGTTTGCACTCTGGGCCCTCTCACTTTGTCTGCGCTCCCCCATCACTCGCCTTGCCAAAAGCATCGACTGGAGGAGGGAGGAATTCCTCCAGGCAAACTGCAAATTTGAGAGAAAGATCGAGTTAAGAAAAAAAAACGAAAGAAAGGCCAGAAAAGAGAAAGACAGAACTGCAATAAAATGATGTAAATGACGTTACAGCCTGTATGGCGATCACGGATTAGCTGGTATCTTCCAATTATGAATTCAATCATTATTTTGTTCATGGAAAGAAAGAAAGAGAGAAAGAAAGAAAGAAAGAAAGAAAGAAAGAAAGAAAGAAAGAAAGAAAGAAAGAAAGAAAGAATATATTCAACATCTGTTGTGCAGCTGGAAGTATTGCTAAGGGTCGCCAGGAGAAAAAGGAATTAAACACAAGGAGGAGGAGGGGACGCTCAGAGAAGGCTGGGAGAGAGGAGAAACACAGGATCCAAAATGGCTGGATTGGATTAAAATGGCAGTTGTAAAGCTGCACCTTCCTATTTACACAGTCATATTAGCCTGGTTGAACTTTCATGTCAGAGAGGACTGATCTTGCTGCCATGGTTAACTTTGGATTTCAGCATGGAAAGTGTGCTTGTGAATTAGGCTTGTATGCTGACCTTTAGTAAAGCCTTTTTCCTCTAAGGTGAGGTAATTTGCACCCTGAGTAAAGTTTCACCTAATAAGTAGCAAATTTACAGCATGTAATGGCAGAGGTTCATGTAGCAAACTCAAAGTCCACATCTTTTCCCCGATAACAGCTTCTCAACAGGTGTGAAGTGGCAGTAAAAAAAAGAAATCAGGCCACACACACACACCAACACTGTGTGGCAGAGTGGGGACTCCGCCTCGAGCTTGGCCAAGCTTTGTCACTCCTACAGGCCCTGACAGTAATCAGGAGAAGAAGTGAGTGCTGAGGAAGTGTCAACAGAAACAAACCCTGTGCTTCGTTTAGGCCAGATTGAACTGATAGCTCATTGCCAGTGACATAATTTAGATGAATGGTGGGTGCAATCCATCAGAGGAGTATCGTTGGTCTGGGTGCAAGTGGTGAGAAGAGGAGGGGTGCGACCCTCTCTGTGCCTGGCTGCCAGTAGGGATCCCATTACCTTACACCTGTTAACAACACCAATCCCCTTTTATAAACAGTAAAGTGATCCCTCTATCGAAGGCAGAGGAACGGAGAGAGACAGACGGGGAGAACGAGACAGAAAGGGAATGTGGAGAATGTGAGTGGAAAGAGCTGAGAGGACGGATGAAGCAGAGGAATAAAGAAATGTTTTCGTGTTTGGTTCTAGAGAGACTAGCACCTCTGGACATGATGGATGAACCCAAGGTCTGGAGAGACAAGTCATGGACAGATGGCTCCGATACACACTCCAATTCCAATACAGCTGATTCCAGACTAAAGCAAGAGGGACATCTAGTGGTGGAGACTGCAACTCCACCATAACTATTTACTACTACCCCACCCTGCACTGGTGGAAACTTAATCCAAAAATCTCAAGCAGATGTTTTAAATGTGAGGTTTCAAAAAGCCATCTGTAACATTTTGTGGGGATGTTATTAATTTAGCTGATTAGCTTGCAATGAAAAGATTACTCACAAATATAGGAAACCATCCCTGTGTGTGTGTGTGTGTGTGTTTGTGTGTGTGTGTATGTATAGGTGTGTGTGTGTGTGTGTGTGTGACACACATACAGTGACTTGTGACACAGTCACTTGTGACTGTGACTAATTATAGTTTGCTGAATATGATCTGTGTGATGTCTTAGAGATAAGGATAAGGACTCTTAGTGTATCACAGACAAAGAGTCTGATTCTGTCCTTGTGTAGAGATTGTTAACATGATCATTTCATTGAAGGACTTGCAGATGAGATAGTTGTGTTAGTTAACAATTAAAAGTGATTTTACATGAATTAATTTTTAACACCTCCAATACTTAGTGTCATTTTTTTCTCCAAATTCAAAATCCACAGGCCAAAAATCCACATCATCCCATTTTTAGCCTGTAATGTGGCACCGGCCAATCAAATTCCTCAACATAGCAAATATGCTGTGTTTTGTGCTACTAGGTTGACCATTCAGCCATGAAACACACTGTGGGATGTAGAAGAGGATTTGTTATGGTGAGCAAGTGGCAATTATCTGCCCCTGAAACACTTTTTTTTTCTTCTTTTTGGAGGGAGGTGGTGGGTGGTTTGGTTTTGGGGGGCACCATTATACCTCGATGAATGGCTTGAGCATAAAAATGAAAAGAACAACTATTAGGTGAAAGCAACTGCGTCAAACTGTAGGCTAATTGCCCTTTTTCAGACAGTGAAAATAATAGGCCAAAAATCAAAAGCCCAGATTTGACTAAATTACCTCCTATAGCTGGAGAGAGAGTTCATATTCATTACTGAACAATAATAGTCAGAAAAACACAGAGCAGTGACCTGGCAGGTTTTAAGGTAACTATTAAATGTTTGATAGCTTTAGGGGCCACAAGTATCTCCATGCTTTTGTCATTATTGTTCAGTTTTCACTGTCAACTTGAGTTATTGTGGAGGAAGAAAATGGTGCTATTTTTTCGCAGATGGCTGTTTTCCAGCAAGTTCTCTTCAGCTTCAGTTTTTACATTGTTTTCCTCTGACTTATCACAGGTGAGAAGAGTTTCAACATCACATCAATGCTTTGGGACGGAGGTGTGGACAGACTGCTGTCTCGATGTTTGAGAAACAGTTCACCATCTGCTGAATTTATCAACGTGTGAAAGATCTATTCATTGAATTACCAAAATTCAGTTTTGAAACAGATTTTAAAACACAAAAACCTTCCATTGTGTACATCTGGCTATACTAATAACACTTCAGTTGAATCTGTATGAAACACTTCCTTAACAGTGGGTGTGAGACAATAACACTTGAATCTCATGTGGTTGCATGATGGTTAAACTCATTGTCTAACATGTTTGATTAAAACGTAATCATGGTTTTACATCAGGATATTATGTGTCCTGCAGTAACAGCACCAGTTTTTGTGTTTGCTGTCTGCTTGTTGTCTTTGAGCTAAACAAGGCTAACTAGCAACTGGCTGTAACTTGAAAGAAAATTAATTTCTCAAAATACTGAACGACTCCTTCAGCATGACTTAGTATTAAATAACACAGAATAACATCACTTTCCACAGGCCAGGGAGAGAGAAAGTAAATACAGTCATTGATGAAGCCATCAGAAATGTTGTGTAATGGCCTATTACTGTTGGATTCAAACCTGTGGGAGCTATGAAAGAGTTAAACAGTGTGAACCTGTAACCTGTGTCAGAACTAATTTGGGAGTGTTTCAGGGTCTCTAAATGAAGTATTTCATATTTATACAGTGCTAATGACAGTGCAACTAATTCCCTCCATTTCCATCTCATCAGCCCACAGTATAACTTATCAATGAGTTTTCTAAATGGCAGTGTGTGGGAGCAGTACAACCATCCACAGAGGAGTTACTTCCGTCCTCCTCCTCCTCCTCCTCCTCTTCCTCCTCCTCCTCCTCCCCTCCTGCACTGTCTCCCTCTCTTTTCACTCTCATATTGTGTCTCTAACGAGTCACGTCCATCTAGCAATTATTATGAAATTAAAGCTATTTTCCATGGCCGATGTTTGCCCCGGTAATAACCACGGCGAGATAGGCTTCATTCATTTAGCATTTTAGTTCAGCTCAATTCCTGTCGCATTAGCAAGAGGAGCAAAATCAGAGTGTCACTCAGATATTCTGCTTAATGGTTTGGCGATGGCCTGGCCTTTTTTTTCCTCCTTTTCCTTTCGCGATCCTCCTAACCCTATCTCCCTGCCAATTACACTGTTTAATCTATATGTAGATAATGGTGTCCAGGACCTCCCTGTTGAAATGTCAGGTGTGAAGAGGTTATTAGCTAACTTTTAATTACTGTCCATCATTCACCAGCCAGCAGGACAGATTGGCCCTCTCCGACTGTCCGCTTATCTAGTCTCTGAATGTTGGCTGCAGGCGAGGAAAAGAAAGACATTTAGGAAGCACCAGGTCTCTGACTTAATATCATCATTTTCACACTATTAACAGGACTTAGTGTTTGGAAGAATGACGTGGGAGGCTGGAGAAAATGGTGTGACCGCATAGATCATGTGTCAAACAGTTTAATCGAAGCAGATCATGTGTGGGATAGTTTAATGGAAGACGATTTAAAAGTTTAGTAGCAGAAAGGATGACATGCAGCAAGAATCAGTGGAGAGGAAAGTAGCTGTAGTACAATGCTGCTCAAAACTCTGCTGCAAGTATGCAAGTAATTTTGCATCAGCATGAGGCAGAACCAGAATCTGTGCAGTCAGATTTTCCAAAATACTTAAACCATGTTATGTTTTGTGGTTCTGCAGATGTAGTCGTGTCAGTCCTTGGATCGTCTTGTTGGTCTAAAGAAGTTGCAGCTTGGTTAAAACAGAGATTGTCCTGTTCATAGACAGATTAGCCACATTTTCCCTCTTTGAATGTTTTAAAAGTCTGCAAACCATTTTCTTGAACTCCTCCTGCCCTCACGTTAAAGCCCCTATTGTACATTTAAGGACCTGCAACCCCTGACCCAAATTCTGCTGCTCTCCACTTTCATTCCTGCTCTCCAATACTTGTACTGGGGCCCAAAATAATACATATGCCTGAGCTCAAAACTCTGTCTCCATTCGTTATTTAGTAAATTGCAAAGGCTAACCTAAAGATACAAGAGAAATACAGTGTGCTTTGTTTTTGTTGTAGATGTGAATTTTTAAAATGGGTAAAGACAGATCAAGAAACCATTGTTAATGTACTGGAAATTTAGCATCGTCACACTTTGTGTTATGCAACAAAGTCACACATCCCTACATAACACCTGCTGGTGTGTAGCTATGCATGTGACATATCAATTTTAGTGTAAGACTGTTTCATGAAATGCAACTGTAACAATGACACAGACCTATTTTTTTGAGGGGCTGTGTCAGTGGGGGTTGTTATTTTGCTGGAAGTTGACATTTTGCAAGAATACAGTTGTATGATTCGCCAGGTGCTGTTTTCAGTATATTTAGTTAATAAAAGATCTCACCACTGAATTACACTGTTTGAGTGTATTGGTTTAAGTGTACAATATATATACAGTCTGGACACTACTCCTACATTGTTTAAGCTTGTAAGATACCTTTACTAACACATAACATACAGCAGGCCCAAATAACATTTGCATCCTAAAAATAGAGAACCTTAACAATATCATAGCCTTTCTCACATCTTCATTCCAGCTACAAGCAGAGGCACACACAAACAAACATACCTGCAGGCAGAGCCATCTCTATTCAGCCCTTGAACTGCCTTTGAGCAGATTTACTATTTTAAACTCTGCTGGGCCAAGCGCTGCTGATTACAGTGCCACAGAGAGAAATACTTCCCTAGCTCACTTTTTCTTCTTCTCCCTTGCCATCTTTTACAGCTTACAGACAAATTCTGTTGGAGGCAGCGAGCTGTTATTCCAGCAGACATCCTCCCTGTGATGGAGGCTCTGGTTACAGAGAGCTGCTTCTGGATCACACATATAAACACAGACACACAAACACACACGCACACATATGCACCATGTTCAGACATTCCTCAATTTATTCAAGGAAAGAGTAAAACAGATATAGATAATTGGTAAAATCTCCAGAAATTCTGAAACGATGAGATTGTAGCCTAATTGTGGAACTATTTCTTGCCAGCCTGCACACTTTTTTTTCATCTCAGTGACTCTCTCTCTCTCTCTGTCTCTCTCTCACTCTCTCTCTCTCTCACTCTGTAGGCCACAAATGTCTCTGTGGCATCCAAGTCCCTGTAAAACTCGAGCATTAGTGTGTTTTCAAAACTAACCATTCACTAGAGAACATCATTAAGCCGATTAATGTTTTTCATCCCAACATACTTGCCTTTGAACTGGAGTTTGTGTGATATTCAAGACGTTAAGTGGAGCCTCACTGTTCTGTGAGGGGTTTTGTGTGTGTTCAGACTCTGCTCTCTGAGCTCTGTGGTGAATTACAGCTGACCCATGAAGACCCCAGGCCCCGCTGCTCCTACCTTTGGAAACCCCCGTCATCTGGATCACATTGGGCTCAAATGGGGGGGCACAGTAGAAGTAGAAGATGTGTGCACTATGGCCCCTCAGTCTTTCTTTCTCTCTCACTGTGTCACACAGACAAATTCAGGTATAGCATAGCCTGAATGATCAGAATCGTTGGTGCCATCTGCATATCTCGTGATCTCTCAGAATATAAACTGATGACCTTTGACCCCTGCAATTATTGCTAGACATGGGGTTTTAAGCTATGTGCAGATTTAACTAAAATGCAATTAATATAAAGTGCGTTGGGAAAATAAATAGCAAACTGTATGACATTTCAAACAACATTTATTCAGCTGTTGTAAATTTAAGGATAACATCCCATAAGTTGGTGGATGAGCTTCCACTGCACTAGTCCTCTTACCTGATGAGTTGCTGCCCCCTGCTGTATTACCACCTCCATGAAAATAAAAATGTAAAATCCTCTCAATTAACATGTGGGCAGTCAGCATTGTTACTTAAAATGCTTATAATCTACAATTAACACACAGTGAGTTGAGAATCTACAAGTAACACACTGTGATCTAACTGTACAGGGCCGGCCTATACACATAAGTAAAACCCCTGAGTCCTGATGTAATCGTGCCCATGTTTGAAAAAAAAAAAAGAAAAACGTTCAAATTCAGAGGCTACAGAGAAATAAAATGTGCAAACATAAAATACATTAAAAACAACATAAACCCTGATATCAACATATTTTTTTAAGTATTGGCTATTGAGGCCTTGAGAATGGATGTCTTAAAAAAAACGGCTGGTTGGTTACAACTGCCTAAATGACATCACAGATGTGTTGTGTTGATCAGGTGTGATGTTAAACATCATCACACTCGATCAACTCATCAGTCCAACACTTCTGCAAAACAATACATTTTAAAAGAAATGCCTTTTAAAGAAGTGGTGAGAGATTCATCGTTTTTTCTGCCGTACTCCAAAAAACCCGTGTACAGATCTGATTTGCCTTTAGTCAAGGGAACTAAGGAGATTTCTCTGTGTGTTTCAAATGTGCATGTGTGTGCGCGTGTGCATGTGTGTTTCTGTGTGTATTATTGTGGCCGGCCACAGGTGTTGTAAACAACTCTGCATGTGTTAAACTTGCTGTGACGCCTGTGTTGAGTTTTCCATGCTGTGACAATAATCATGCTTCAGTGTGATAATAGCAATCAAGAGAGTGAAAATGTTATTTAGAATAATGACACTCCATATCACTAAAGATAAAGTACCTGGTAATTTCCTGGCTGGGGTGGTGGACATTGCTTTACCTGTTGTTGAGGGCCAGCTGTTTTCTTGGCTGCAAGAGATCCTTTGTGCAACACTCTTGTTGTTGGTTGCAGTTTTTCATGTAAACAATACGATAAAATCATGTTTTATTTGTGTGCGAATATTTTTTATTACAAAAAATATATAAAAATATATAAAAAATGACAACTGATAAATTAGTAATAAGGTACATAAACAGTTAACAGTTAAATCATTTTCTTTACATGCATGACATCTCTACACAGCTGATTGTTCGAAAGGCCTGAGGGTGATATCATATGTTATTTATTGTTGGCTAAAATTAATCTAATGAATATGACATAACAAAATCAGGTCGTCACTCATCACATTCTGTGCAATTGCACACTGACACGCTTTTCTGTGCTCTTTCTCTCTTTCTCTCTCTCACACACACACACATACACAGACAGGTTCAACCACATCACTGCTTCTAAAAAACTGAATTGTGTTAGTACATTCATTAAGTGATGCAACTTCTCGAAATCAGGGAGCTTCCCTAATTCTGCCAACAAAGTTAGTGACTTTAGTTAGTTTTTGTTAGATTATTAGTTTATTAGTGGGTTAGTTTGTTAGTTTGCAGTGAGCTGTTTGAAGCTCCGCAGGTTAGTAACTGTTATTTGAACTTTCAGAGATGTTAGTAGCTGGTGAAGGAAACAAAACTATCAAGCTTCGTTATAAGGATGTTGCGGTTCTTAGAAGGACTGCTCACTGATTAAAAAGCACATTCTCATGATACTAATGGATGTTTTGGATAAAAGCTTCTATGTAATGTTATTTAATGAACATCACTGGTACCACGAGGCATGCTTTGATCTAATTAAAGATTAACAAAGAGACATCAGGACTGAAATCATGTTTCGGTCAAGAGAACAGAGATGTTAGTAAGAGCAACAGGTGAGCCTGAACAGCCTCACCTCTGTTAGTATCGACAGTTAGTAGTGGAGCTGAGGTGTGGCTTGGCTTGGGTCTCACTTGTGGTGACAACAAGCCAGGCTCTCCCCTGCTAAGGTTGACCACACAGTGTACAGGCAGAGCCACAAATCTGTTGTCTAAATATATTAATTTTACTGTGAAGTGTGACACAGATTGGTTATATCATCTGGAATCAGAACATAATCACTTTTTTGTAAGGATTCATTATTTTAAACTATGTGGTCAACCCAGTTTAATATCAGCATTGTAGCTGCTCCTCTTTTCATCTTGTGGTTAATAACATTTTCCTTCCCAAGTCCTGAAAGCCTTCTTGACAAACTCTCTCTAACTATTTTTTCATTGATTTTTCTTCAGTGATTAATCTGAGGCGGTCATTTCTGGAAGAAGGATTGCAGGATCATGAGAGAGGAGTGTGTGCATCAGACTGCGGGCGTAAAGCAAAGGGTTAGTCAGTGTGTTAGAAAGAACCAGGCCAGCCATCAGCATTCAGGGTACAGGTTAGTAATCATCCAACCGTTAGCAGACATTAGTACTGTTAGATATTAGTGAGAATCTGTTAGTACAATCCAGACCTGGATAAAAAAAAAAAAAGAAGCTATTTGCACATAATTATTAGCATTTGCTGTAATTAGCTTAAGTATCAGATGATGGGGCTGTAAGCATCAGGACAGTTTAATTAATGCCAGCAGGCGTCATTTAGATAAATACACACCATTCATTTCCAGCACCATTCTTGTGATTATCTAAATCACGAGAATTCCCACCCAACTGGTACTTCAATGAGGTCGTAACAAATGCCAACAATCATTTGTAAATATTTTTCTCATCCCCTTTCTGGGACATCTAGTGGCTAAAAGATGAGCTTCAAGCATTTGAAAGGAATGAGAAGACCACTGTAAAGCAGCTTGTAGCTTCAGGCCCGTTTCTATCAGATGTACATAATAATACACATGCACATTTAGAAGAGTGAATACACACAAATACATACACACACACGCACGTAGAGCACATGCATAAACACATGCACTCAAGCAGACACACAAATACACCCGCACATAACAGTAAAAAGAGCAGGTGAGCTACTGTATATAGACCATTAAAACAGTAGTATCAAACCTAATGATGAGGTTTCTCAGACCAAAAAAACATACTGTGTAAAATTACACACCATCTGCAATTTTTTTTAATATTACAGGATTAAAATATTAGAGGTTTCCAGTAATGGATGCTAGCAATGGTGACAGTTAACACACAGGAGAACAGCGCTGTTAAAACACAACCACTGGTCAATTTAAAGTGTCTTCAGGGGAGGAGGTGACTGAAGTGTTAGACAGAGTAACCAAGTTAACAGAGTGAAGAGGTCACTGCACACAAAGGCTGAAGAAAGCAAGCGTGCGGCATTCAGTGGCTCCAGGGTCAGTGCTTTTGATCACTGAAGAAAAAAAATATGAAAGTGGGCCGTATGAAGCTGTACTCACAGCCAGGAGAAACGCAACTGCTAAAACACAACCCTTGAAATACCTTCCTGCTACAGCTGATCACGCTGACACTGACTACATAGAGGTTGATGTCATTTCTGACTCTTCAAAGCTCTTTTCCACGGTGCATGAGGGCTACAGAGGTGGTCTCTCTGTGTGGAAACACTCGAACATGGATCCTCTCCTCCTGAAGGTCCAGGACTGCAGTAACGGCACCATTCATCAATCACTGTGGGAGAAATGAGGTGACAGCTGTTACAGAAGTGAATGATGATGTGAGTCACATTCCTGTTGACCTCCTTTATAGGACATGCTTTTACAGACATATTTCTGTCCCGGTTTAACAAATGTGTGAACATTTTTTCCCCAGGATAATCCTGCATAATGTTGGATAAATAAATCTGGAAAGTAGATTATGCTAATCTGATTTGGTCATGGTCTCCACTCTTCGCTTGGTTTATCTCTCCTCTTACCCCATAATCCTGGAAAGGAGAGTAACATATAGCAGGAAATATGGCAGCCGTGTTTAACACATAACTAATCTCTTGTCTATCTGCTCCCATTTATCTGCACCCACAGCCAGCACAGAGGCTTAACACAGGGATACATACTGCATGTAGGAAAAGGCAAGAAAGGATTCTGTAAAAATGGGCTCTGTAGTTTATATTCATCCAAAATCATATAACAACTCACGGTATAGAGTGTAAAGTGAATATGAGGGAAAAATAGTCTCAGTGGTGTAAATCTACTGAGAGATGTTTACCAGCGTGTGAATGCAGCACAGTAGAGGGCAGTGGTGTAGAATGAGAACCAGTGTGAGCCTCGATCTGCTTTTTCATCGGTGTAACTGGAGAAGAACACACAACACAAAGCAGCAGAAAAGTGGAACACAACCCAACTGTCCTCCCATGACACCTGCTCTTTTGTTGTTTCTCCTTACTGCGTTTTTTATTTACATGCTAGTGAGAATGAAATACACCCACTGCTAAAAGACATAAGTCACTTGAATTGGTGTAGGCTTTGTTGATGTCAGCTATCTCACTGTGTGAGAATCACGCTGTCACAGTAAGTAGCTGGATATTGTGTGTCACCTCCCTCATGATGTAAATAAAGGTAATCCACCCTGTACACATAACCTGCCACGCTGTTGGTTCCCATTTGGATCCTCCTAGACATGCCAGCAGCTCCTTTAGATGAATCCAGTGCAGTCCATGCAAACACAGTTACCTAAAAAAATAAAATAAAAGCAGTTCTCCTTAAACTTCCCAGTTCTCCTTAAACAATAAAGACAAATACAGGTTATAATCAAAAGTTAATGGCCTGTACATGTCTGCAGCCTTATGGGCTGCTCTCTAATGATGTGGGCTATAGGTGCACAGAATACTGTAGCAGTGCCTAGAGTTACATCTTGGCCGAGACTGAGAAATTCCTGTCTCTAATGCTGCCTGTTTCCACCAGAAATAGTTTCTCTATGAAAACACATATTTCACTATTCATAAACCCTGCATGGGTGTCAGGTTGAGGCAGGAGCACTGCTAGGCCCTCCGCTGCAGGAAATTCGAGGGTCAGTGTTTGTTTATTCAAAGAACAGAAAAAAGCAAACATGAACTAGTTCTATAAGCGTAATAAAACCTGGCCGTGCAAAAGAAGAGGAGGATAATAGGAGCCATGGGGTCTGTTTTCTGCTACCAGTCATCCCCAGGTTTCTCACGTACCTGTCCCGCAGCATCAAACGGTGAGAAATGATCACACCGTCTTCTTCTTCTTCTTTTTCTCCATGTTAGGGGCGAGCTGTCCACCCTGCAAATACACGTCGTGTGTGTGTGTGCTGGGACTTCGCCTGCAGTGAAAACCTTGGTCTCCTCCAGCACCCACAAACTACGCACTAACACCAGCCGCGGCTGTGCGTCGTCTACATGGCTGCCGAGCTGAGACAAGCAGATGTGGGAGTGCCAACAACAGCTGCGCACTGACGGGAGTCCGGTCCTTGGAAAACAGGATAAAGTGTAGACTGCTGAAACCCCGGGACAAAGAAAATGGATGGGGCGTATTAAAGAGAACAGCGACGTCTTTTAGTGAGCGAGCCTGCACAGAGCCCTGTTAATCAGCGCTCTCGCTCTCCAGCTGCTGCCACAGGTTTATGCTCTTTTGTATGCGCGCCCTTCATCCACCATCTGTGTTTCCTGGGCAACCGAGGACTGCCTGCAGGCATCAACACCACCAGCTAATACACGGCAGCCACCTCAAACCAAACCAAACACTACAGTACGCTACTCTGCCAGAATTGAACTTAAACTGTCGCACAGCAACATACACAACCTTTTAAAACTTAATAACGTCCATGCACAAGTATCCGTGTGTATTGTCACATAAACGCTTCATTGTGACACGTGTTTACTTGTCATAGTAGTGTAGGGCTACTTTTTGTTTTCTTTAAAGGAAATGTATGAGACAGATGAACAAGAATAAAGCCATTAAAATAATACAGCTCTTACATAATCTGTAACCTTAAAACACCCAACATGCATCACAAGCTTGAAACCAATAATGTTAGTTGGATAATGTAGAATTATTATAGTAGATTACTGCTGTGCTATTAAATACCAACCATGATCTGAGTGCCACAGATGGGCTTGTAAGGCTGGTGCCAGAGGGAAGGCTTTATTTCTGATGAGTGTAAAGGGTTAAGATGTTTGAAGGACGCATGCTTTCTGGGGCCTATGGGTGGTGCTAGAGGAAAGGACATTAGAAATGTGAGCTGTGTATGGATGAGTAAACTACATCATAATGCTGTTGTTATGTGTAGATCTTCAAAATGGAGAAAGTGAGATATAGATTTGATTTGTTGTTATGGCTCAGAGTCTACTTTGTAAAAGCAGTGGTTCTGCAGGACTGATCAACAAAAGAACCACTAACAGCTTCATTTATTACAGACACTATCTCTATTTTCGCCCTTCAAACACTTACCAATTATCTAGTAACTATGTGTTTAGAATAACTCTAACCTGTTTTTACAGTAAGCATCATTTAACATGGACTTAGACTTAGTTAACATGGAATGACCCTGTGCAGTCCACTTTGTAGGAAACTACTGCTCTGCACAGGGTGTCCAGCCATAGTACCTGTAAGAGTCCAAACCACAAGGCACAGAAGGTTCATCAGGTCAAAGGCAACTGAATGACAAGCTCCACTAATGTTACTGTGTGTCATGTGACTTTATTGTTGAAAGCTGTAACTGCGCTGACTGTTCTGAGAACACATTATCACAGTTTTACACCAGGGTGACAAACAAACCGTATACCCAGGTGCAGAACATTACTTCCTCTAAGGTGATTTAATATAGGCCATCAAATTAGTGTGAGCAAAAGTCCATCTTGTACATGGCTAAAACATAATGCTACTAATGTACCATTTGTTGGGCTACAACAGTACGTAGGCTACAAGAAGGCAAGTACTCTTGTTTGTTACCAGTGTAATGAAATTCACCTCTGTTTCGTAGAGCAGATCAGCCATTTGAAACCACATGAAAATTATCCTTCACCTTTTTGTCTGTTTCTTGCTCTCCCCAGATAATTGCCTGCCTATGTTTTGGAGGGAAAGAGATCCAGATCAACACGTGGAATACCAGAAGCTGGAACAACATGTAGGTTGCTGATAAAGGCTACCAAGCTACCTCAATTTGTTTTCCATTGTTTGATCAACTACTGTCAACTAGTTCTTAATTCTCTGCATTTTGTTTCAGATGTGATCTCAAGTTGGTTTCGTGAAGCCATTTCCTGGAGCAGCTGAATACACTTTAGGTTGTGTGAGAAGAGGGCGAGTGTTACATGTTTCCCTGGTGTCCTCTGCATTGATATTAATTTGTGTTAAATGGACATTGTTCTAATTTTTACCTTCAGATGCTTATTGCATGACTATTATAAAATGCATTCCGGCTATTTTAAACTGTGCTTTTACTTGTTCTCGTCCAGCTGAGGGCGACAGCGTGTGTACTGCTCACAGAAGTTTGGCCTTCTTGAGATGCCGTACAAGCATCAGTCGGTCTCTCGCTCCTCTGACATCCGGGATACTTGAAACATTTACAGGCGGTAAATTTTCTCACTGCCCATGCATCGGTCAGGTCTTGCAGGTCTCTCAGGCCTGTGTCAAGTCACCGGTCATCTGTATCTGAGTAATGCTCGGGCGGCTAATGATTCCGCTCAGGTGTCTGGGCATGAGATAACCTGCGTCATCAACGTTACCGAGACCAGGGGTCAATGCCCTGCTCTCCACGGGGTGGAGTACATCCACATCCCGGTCTCTGACTCTCCGATATCTCCTCTCAGGGATCACTTCGACGATGTGGCAGATAAAATAGAGCGCGTAGCAGAGCGCGGAGGCCGCACTCTGGTGCACTGTAACGCCGGTGTGAGCCGCTCCGCCGCTCTGTGCATGGCCTATCTCATGAAACACCAAGGAGCGACTCTCCTAGAGGCTCACAGGTGCGTGAAGACCTGTCGACCCATTGTGAGGCCCAACAATGGCTTCTGGAAGCAGCTCATCCGATATGAAATGGAGCTTCGTGGATGCAACTCTGTCCACATGACTTACTCTTCCATTGGAGAGATACCAGACATCTATGAGAAGGAGGCCAGGAATATGATGCCAGTGTGAGGACTTGGCCTTACTGCACCAGTTTGTGTGGGCCACTGATTGACAGAGGGGATGTGTGCAGTGGTATAACAATGAAAGGATGTTTATTCATCAAATGAAACAGTGTTTTCCCTCCTGACTTATAATGGGCAAACTCAAGCACTGTTGTACTGCAATACTTTACACTACTCAGGAAAATATTATAAACAACTTATGGCTGGGTTCTTTAGTGTACATAAAATAAACAAATAGATCCCAGCCTATTTGCTGTTTGTAAAGGTTCATTCGATTTTTGCTGTGACCCCTTGAATATTGACTATTTTTACTTTTTGTAACAAGATTGGATGCAACTGATTTCTCCTTGATTGTTTTGACATGGTTGTATTGGTAGATTTACTTATTCAGTATCTGAATATCTTCAACCACTGATTATTACCAGACCTTGAATTACTGAAGCTGCTGTGTCACTGAAGCAAGGTTTAGGAATCCAGCTCATCTGAGACTTGAAAGTACAAAAGCATTTATTTTACAGTCATTTGAATTGGTTCAGCAAAGAAACATTTGAAGGACAGCAGTTTTCATGGACAGCCATTCCTAACAAATAATGGATACTTCATTGTTTAGCTACTAGATCATTGAACAGTAAATTTTCTATTTCACTCATGTTGTTAAAAAAACAAAACAAACAAACAAAAAAAAAAACATTAACTTTCTTTCCAGATTTCACAATAAAAATATATTTTTGGACATAATATGGACTTTGATTTTAATTAGATCTCTTTTCCTTTTATATCTACAGAAACAGCTCTCCATAGGTTATGACCCAGTAAAAACAGGCCCATATTCATTTATGGAACAGGCACAATACAAGAATCACACACTGAATCACAAAGTAATTCAAAAATTGGCACAAGTCTGTCAGCTATAAACATCAACACACACACACACATCTATTCAAGAGAACAGTTAAATCTAATGTATTAGTGGTCAACCTATCCCCACAGACACTTGTCCTTCCAATAGTGCACTCTCAATGGTCAAAACACCACAGGCGTTGGCCAGTTTCCTCATATAAAACATTTTTGGTCAAATCAATCAACATTTCAGACGAGAGTTACAGACAAAGCAACAAGTGACACATGGCAAACATAATAACTAGACTGACAGTTTTCAGTTTCAACACCAGCCTCACTACACAGGTTGTTTGCATGATATTCAGCGAAGACAAAATAAGGGACCTTTATGTACTAAACATGCTAATTGGTTGACTCACTTAACACTTTGGGAGCCTGCAGAGAGAGGTGAGGTGATCAACTCCGCTCTTACATTGCAAAATGCTAATAGTGAAGCTATGGTCAGAAGACTGCTAGCTTAGCTTAGCTTAGCCTTGCCTAAATGCTCCACCTCCTGAAATAGTTGAACACGTGACCCAGTATAAAACTGTGTTTTTACACTTTTCTATGGATGAAACAAAGGAAATGTAGCATCAACTATCAGAAATAGTCTGGCTTGCTGTTTCACCTTGTGTCAAGTCTTTATGCTAATAAGCTAACCAGCAGTTAGCCACTATGTTTATCTATTTTAGTATATTTAATTGCCTTTCAGAGTCTTAAGTGGATACTTTTCTTATTCTGTAAATTAAAGATTGCTATCACATTCATCTGGCCAACACTGTCATACTTGAACACATCTAAATGGAGTATGGATACATTTTAACTAACAGACATTTTAAACATCCGCACAAAAACTACACAGTATTTTACAAGGATTCAGATGGCTTATTTAGGTACACAGTGCAATCGCTTATGTCCTGTACAAACGAGGCTGGAATCCAAACAGCTAATATTTTCATCTGCTACTGAAATATCCTGAGTCAGGACCTTAGTCAGGTCAAATTACAAGATTGCCTAAAAAGTGGAATCACAACACAGGTGCAAAAACAACATGCTTATTTAACTTTCACTGCATTTCACTATGTCCCTCAATAAGGCAACAATTTTATCTGCATAGTCATGCAATAAGCATCTGAAGGTAGAAATTAGAACAATGTCCATTTAACACAAATTAATATCAATGCAGAGGACACCAGGGAAACATGTAACACTCGCCCTCTTCTCACACAACCTAAAGTGTATTCAGCTGCTCCAGGCAATGGCTTCACGAAACCAACTTGAGATCACATCTGAAACAAAATGCAGAGAATTAAGAACTAGTTGACGGTAGCAGATCAAACAATGGAAAACAAATTGAGGTAGGTTGGTTATTTAGCCTATATCAGCAACCTACATGTTGTTCCAGCTTCTGGTATTCTGTTGTTTTAGGTCGACGTGTTGATCTGGATCTCTTTCCCTCCAAAACATAGGCAATTATCTGGGGAGAGCAAGAAACAGGCAAAAAGGTGAAGGATAATTTTCATGTGGTTTCAAATGGCTGATCTGCTCTACGAAACAGAGGTGAATTTCATTACACTGGTAACAAACAATCATGGCGGCACAGTGCATCCATTTTTCTTTGTGTACTCCATTATGCACCACACTTTACTTTGCAATCAATGATTAGAGCAGATTATCAGCAACTCAAAGAAGTGGTTGGATATTTCTCAGAAATGTGTGCATCTTATTGCTGAAATATGAGAAAATTTATACCAATCTCATATCAGCACAAGTATGAAGTGCCATCAGCAACTGGCTAGCTTAGCATAAATCAGACCCCATATTTTGAGACAAATATGGCAATGAACTACTCACTTCTGCTAGAGCACTCTGTACCTCTGTACTTGTGTTTTTATACACAAGTACAGAGGTATACTGTGAGTGACAACAAAACTTTCAGAGGTCAAGTACCTTCCGCTTGTTGTGGTAAGTGATGTACAGCACTGCCACCAGCACAGCTGTACAGACAAGGTAGGCAAAGAAATGACTGCTTTCTGGTTCGTCCTTCATTCCGGGGGAGGAATACGGACTATTGTCCTCTGTTTCCTGATCTTTGTTCTTCTCTTTCTCCTTCTCCTTTTTCTCACTTAGGTTACCGTCCTTATTAGCACCATTCCCTGGTTTTTTCTCATGCTCATCATTTGCGCCTCCGCCTTCCTCATTAGCGCCATTCCCTGGTTTTTTCTCATGCTCATCATTTGCGCCTCCGCCTTCCTCATTAGCGCCATTCCCTGGTTTTTTCTCATGCTCATCATTTGCGCCTCCGCCTTCCTCATTAGCGCCATTCCCTGGTTTTTTCTCATGCTCATCATTTGCGCCTCCGCCTTCCTCATTAGCGCCATTCCCTGGTTTTTTCTCATGTTCATCATTTGCGCCTCCGCCTTCCTCATTAGCGCCATTCCCTGGTTTTTTTCCATGCTCATCATTTGCGGCTCCGCCTTCCTCATTAGCGTCATTCCCTGGTTTTTTCTCATGCTCATCATTTGCCGCTCCGCCTTCCTCATTAGTGCCATTCCCTGGTTTTTTTCCATGCTCATCATTTGCGCCTCCGCCTTCCTCATTAGCGCCATTCCCTGGTTTTTTCTCATGCTCATCATTTGCACCTCCGCTTTCCTTATTAGCGCCTTTCCCTGGTTTTTTCGCATTCTCACCATTTGTGCCTCCGCCTTCCATATTAGTTTTGTCTCCATTTTCATTACTATCATTACCTCCTGAACCTTTGGGCTTAGGGTTAGGGGCACTTTGTTTTGTCACTGAATCTCCCTGATTTTGTCGGTCTCCCTTTTTTCCTGCATTGCCTGTTTGTGCTTTAACATCTTGACCTGTTGATTCATTAGTCGTTGCTTTACTCTTGGGCTGACTGTCACTTTCTTCTTCAGTTGGCAATGTTTGATTATTCTTTCCTGTACTGTTGTCAGTGGTATTTGTCTGATTAACTTCCAGTCCAGCAGCTGGTGGAGGAACAGGTTGGCTTTGCCCCGTCTTGGGTGACGGTTGGCCATCCTTAGGCGGTAATGGATCACCTTCAAATTGAGGGAAAAAAAAAAAAGTTTTAACCAGCAAAACAAAAGCATGGTGACAACTAAAGCAACAACAGTCTTTTGAAATCTTGGTTGGTGACACAGGCACATCTGCTTGCTTGTCTTCACTGATTTTCTCTTTGTTTCCACGGCAAAGTTTTGAATATTTTTCCGACCTTGTTATTTTTTCTGATGCCCACATTTAAGTATCAACCAATGGTGGGACTTTCCACTGTAACCTTTTGCCAGATTTCCCCTCCCTGCTCTATAATTGTTTCTTGTGGCTGCACAGCTACTGTTGAATCCTCCTCATTCACATGAACTTACTCAGAAATGGAGTTCATTTGTTTGTTTTGTTGTACAAGGCTCAGGCGGTCTAGAGGCTTGTACCACAAAGCAGATTCAGCAACATACATGGGATGTCCCTTTTATTTCATTTGCTTAATTCAACCTAACATCGGCCATCCTAGGTAAAATGTGTAACAAACCTAATTATACACTAGCTCACTCAACTTTGGATATATCTGTGCAGCTGGGTTTATGTAAAAGAGGTGGCTGTTAACAACATTGTCAGAGCCATGAATAAAATACCCAATATGATATTGGAGTAAATGCTGAGACCTGTGGGCAATTCCCTTAAAGCAGCACCAAACGTGAGCAATATGATCAAATGAATGGAACAAATAAGAAGTACAAATTATTTTCATCTAAAACTCTCGAAGTAGAATTTGCAGGTAGCAGCTGGCTTTACCATTTACCACTTTTAAATACTGTTTACAACTGTAAACACGTGTGTTAATTATCATTAAGTTTTTACCTGGAATGTTTGTTTTTGTTTTGTTTTCCTTCTTTATGTGACAGTGAACAAGCTACAATAAATATGTGACGCAGGTAAAAGGATGAGAGGAAAATTGGCTGATGCCTGATGAGGTCAAATTGACTGAGATATATTTATCATTTCCCTAATGAAAGACATCAGTGGGTTTAGTTTTTATCTCTTTATGTTAACCTGAACTGCAGTGATAGAAGAGGAGTGTAAAAGCATCAACACTGTCAGGAGTCCTGTTAGGATTAAAGAATCAATCAAAATCAAACTTTAATCATTATTCTGTAGTTTCATTAGTGTGGTAAATCCTCCTTCAGTTTGTCTGAAGTCATCCCATTGTAAACTTCTCGTTGGGATCCTGTAGGAATGATGACTCAGTTGTTTTTCCACGACCTGATCGATCGGTAGTTAGGCTGCTGGGAGTTGGTGTGCAGCATTGCTTCACATGGTCATTTCCCCTGTTAAGAGGTGAACCAACTTGCTGGGACTGAAAATCCAGAATTAAACCTGAAATCCTACAGGCCCCTGGAGGGCCAAGGCCCAGAGGCCTCGGTTAAGCCAGATAACGACAAGATATCCTCGGTACGATGGCTGTGATTTGTAGTGCAGGCTATATAAATATATGGACATGTGGCCTTTTAATTAACCTGCCACAAGTATCCTGTTGTGTAAATAGGGAACTCCAGACAATAAATGGAGATCAACAGAGGTGTGATAGGAAAGTGAGCGTAACTGACAGGTAAGTCCAGCCATGTTCTTGATTTGTTGTGTCTTTTTGTTTCATTTTATAATGTTTATTGAGCTTTTTAATTTATGTAACCTGATATTTGGCTTCGAGTTTGTAGTTTTGTTACAGAAAATTAAAGTTAATCAAACAAATGTCTCCACTTTACTTCATTTCCGTGGTCATACAAGACAACATGTGAATATTTCCAGTGTTTCTGTCGAGGAGAAATGGTCCTGCTGCTCAACACTGACCTCTGTCACTGGTTTCACCTGTGTCGCAAGAGTTATTTCGTAATTCAACCGTCGAAGGGAAGAGGGATTATACAGAGAGCCCACTGTTTCTCTAACAATGACTGGAGGAAAAAGACGATGCAAAACTCCACTCACCTCTGACTAAGCAGCAACACAGAGACACGCTGATTAGCAGAAAAACCGTCTTCATTGTGTCAACACACCGAAGTCAACACACACGAACAGATGAACTCCGCTCGTCTCTGCTTATCGCTCAGGACACAATCCGCCTCCACTAATGGGCTTTGACAGGTTGGAAGGTTTGACAAGTCCTGTTCCTGCTTCCGTGTACAAACCAGCCCCTTCTTCTTCTGCAAATAAAACACACAAACACAGAGAGAGGGGGTGATGGCGGTGGTTTACTGCTGCCACCTACAGCTGGAGTGTCGACACGACAGGACATGAAGGCTCCGTTTGTTCCTCTCTGCTGCTCCATGCTCCAACAACAAACTTTCTTCTTCTTCTTCTTCTTCTTCTTCTTCTTCTTCTTCTTATCTCATTTTTAACTGATTTCAATTTGAGTTGAAAATTAATATTAAAATAATCACACTAGGTGAGATGTGAATGCCAACATTTAATGCCTTTTAGTATAAGACTTTAATTTCAGATATTTGATGGTCCAGCTCTCATATCATGATCTTAAAAAAAAAAAAAAAAAAAAGTAATAATTGTCCCTGAACTTCAAATCGTGTATTCCCTAGTTTAGCAACAAGATATCACATGACCAGACACAACCAATCAGATATCTGTCTTGCAACTCAGTGAAATGTGTCTGGCAAATGTACTGTCATCCATGTGTCATCAAAATGCTGTTTGTGCGGTTCAGCCAGGGGAGATCTGAAGCCTCTGCAGCCATTTTCAGTCCTGGTCACAACACATTCCCTTCACAAGTGTCTGCACTTAAAATAAGACATGAGTGCACATTAGAGCCAGTCAGCTTGACTGTCAGTGAATCTTGGTATGGAAAGCACTCCAGTGGGAGGCCAGACTCAGCTGTCATCGTCCAAATTATTTAGATTTATTTGAATGACATGTGTTGAGACAAGGAAGACTAAATATTTAGATACACACTACTGTAGATGCTACTGTATTTGAGGCTGACATCCTCCTATTGTATTTACACTCCACTGTACTCAGCTGACCTGAACTAATGTGTGTGTGAGAGAGGGCACTGCTGGGAATTAAATTATATATATGTTGTTATACAAGAAACATTGTTGTTTTTACAGGATTCACCACAGGAGGAGTGGAGTGGATAACACTTGTGTTGTTGCTGCCACCCGCAGGTTAGGTGCTGCCATGGTGGAGGTATCTACTCCACCACATGGCTGTGTTAGTATTTGACCTCATCAGCAGATGGCAGTGTTGATATATAATGCAATAATTTAAAAAAAAGCCCATCATGACACTAGATTACCTAATATGTATGTGTTTACACGGGGATTCAAAAACTCAACTCAACTCATTATGTTGTTTATGTCGCAACCGCAGAGGGTTTGAATACTGTTACAAAGAATTAGCATAAAGTCACATAACTGCACAGATGAGCACCTTTGTTATTATATTTTAGGGACTGGGACTGAATGTGTGCAGTAGCCTTCAGTGGTGAGATAATGATTCAAATATTAATTGGAAGTGTTTTACATGTCAGCTGAGTGTGGGGGACCTATGGGTGCTTGTAATGAATATGTCTTAATTGTGCCAGGCTCTTTGACATTTGAAAAGTCCAATGATCCCTCTCATTCTTGACACACATTTGCATTTCCGTCTTTAAGGTCAAATGGGTGTGAATAATACATTAAGGAGCTTCTTAGGCTCACAGCCAGCCATACCTATCTTCTCAAAGGCACCAGCTGAGACTTGCTAAGCTCAGTGAATGTTACAGAAACAATCAATTAGTATCACTTTAGGAAACCACGTGTGAAGCAATCAGCATCCTGTTATTAGCGGGACTATAAGGTCATAGAGCCATCGGATGATATAGAATCTGATTTTTTTGATTGAACACAATGATAGAAACTCACCGTCGGTGTCAGTATGTGTTATTGTGTGGATTTTCATCAGCGTCATTTATGATGATGCTGATGGGTTGGTGTTTTCTGTGTTTGCATTTTTTTTAATCTCAAATAATTTCAGTGACTTCTGAAATGACAGTTCTAGGTGCAATATTACGCAGGGGAACTATAACAGGGTTAACCTGGAATAAATTCAAGATCAAAGGAAGGCCCAAAAAAGAACCTTGGCAAGAGATTGGAGGAATTTAATGAGCAAAAATTAACATGTATTAAATCTGACCTTGTGCTTACATGGCAGATGTTGAGAGAGGATGTGAAACAGATCTGTTATTACAGCTAAACAGGTTACATTCTCAGTGGAGAATGGGAACTTTATGGTAACATTTCTTTTATTACATTTCAACTACATTTTTATTGAATAATGAGCTAAATACCTGTGTTTTGAAATCCTACTTGCCCTGCCCACTGTGTACTAAAATTCACCCCGGAAATGCTGTAATTATCATGTTGTAATAGATTTCATGGGAGTCCCTTGAATAAAGAAAAAAGTGAACTATGAAAACAGGCAGCCACCGGTATGGAGATATATTTACCAGAAGAATTCCTGCAATAACCAGCACATCTGAAGTCATTCTCTTGGGGACTGAATTTCATAATAATAAGGGTACTGTCTTAGCAGAAGTGAATATCGATGTATGGCCTTGAGGAGACAGATTTGCTGGGTGTTTTGACAACTCATTACCTGTAATTTCACTGACGGATTGGTGAAGTGGCTCAGAGCAGGCCGCCGTGGCACCAGAGTGTGGTTTTACTGGGAATGATGTAAGATAGAACGGCAAACAAGCAAAGACTTATTATGGCTAATGATTGCTTAAAACAGAGCGGGGAAGACTTGACAGTTTGGTGCCTCTATCTGGGGTGGGGGTGGGGGGCCACAGTAGAAACACATCCTTAGTCCACCTGACTACAGTTTGGGGAGACTGTGAGATAAATAGGTAATTTTTGTTATATGTTACTGACATTTGATGCTGTCACAGACAATTAACAGTGAATGGATAAATAATGGTTCAGCTGACTAGATCTCTGACAATGTCAACATCATTTATGTAGCATCTGTATGCTTAAACTCAATTAATACAGAACCGTGCAGTGTGTCTGCTGATGCTGTCAAACATCTGGAAAGTCATCTTAATGGAAATATGCATATATGTGGTAGTGGGCTCGCCCGGGTCACTGTCCCACCCCCCACCCACCCCTGCTCTGACAAAATTGGTCCATCCCTGGCACTACTCCTCATCTCCAAAGCCACCAAAAACTGTAACCTACCTTGTGTATTTTTCACTAATTGAAATGCCTAATGAGGTCCCAGGGGCTCCATCCCATTACCTCTGAGTTAATTAAAGCCTAAGCAGCGTGCCAAACGGTGAATAAAGATGCAGTAAAAGTGCAAAAGGAACAGGGAACCCGAGCAGGGTTCAGTGCACTGGGATGGGGCTGACCTGCTTTTTTGTCATTGTTGAGGGATGCTATATTCCAAGAAGGAGCAGATGTCTATTATTTTTTTATTTGTACTTATTTTAGGCTTGAATTTTTTTTTTTTTTTTTTTTTGCTACCCTAGTTCAGGCACTCATTTTCCAGTGTGGTTAGCCTAATTCTGCTTTATTAAACATTCAACTCCTCGCTACCATCAGCAAGGATTTTATGAAGATGTTCCCTGTTTACAGCTGAAGCATAACATGAGCCTAAAAAAATGACAGGTGTATTATGGACTTTTATTCAATACTACTGTGGCAGTAATAACATTATACTGCTTATTAAATCCACGTTCAACACCTACAAAAGGCAGTTATCAACTTGTTTTACCCCGCGGTCACTATTATGAGAATATTAATACAAACCACATTGCCCTCTTAAAGAAACCTCTCCTTATTAAATGACGAAAACATGCATGTGAAAAGACAGATGGAGGCATTTCTTTTAAGAAACAATTTCAAATGTTTATTTAACATGTCAAAGAAGGGGCACACACTCGTGAATTGAAAAGGGGAGGGGGGGGGGCTGCAATTATTGGCCAGTACTATGACTTAAACTTAATACTAACATTAATCAGGTTTGGCTAAAAAGAAAACATGTTTTTGTTCCTTTTTGTTTTTATAAAGAAACTTTATGTACATTGGTTCTTTTATACAAGAGGTTCATTGGATAAATGCATCAAAAAGAAACCAGTTCTGCAGTAAACTTTACAAAAAATACATTTTGTTTCATTGAGAGATGTAGAAAAGGAGACAGTCAAATATTGACCAATAATATTTCTTCCTTTTCATCATTTAGAAAAAAAGTTGTTCTAATACCTATTTTAAAGAAAAGCAATATACAGCACAATAAATGGGAGAAAAATTTGCCTTTGCGGATTCATTCAGTTGGTTTGGTTACCAAGGACAGGGGCTGCGACTGGAACAGGGCATGATGGGAGTGAAGGGCTGCCTGATGGAAGGGGGAAGGTGGGGAGAGCATCGAAGGGTGCAGAGAAGTGAAAGGTATTGGCCGGCTGAGGATGGGTGTGGTCGACTGGCTACCTGAAGTACCAAGTGGGATGGAGATGGCGGGTTGGGATGAGGAGGAAGAGGAGGAGGAAGAGGAAGAAGAGGAGGTGGATCCAGAAGCCTTTCCAGGTAGGGAGAAGTGGTGGTGCATGCGCCCCTCCGGTTTGGTGGTGAGCGATAACGGCTGGGCCTGCTCAGAGTGAGTGGCGGCAGGAGCAGCCGGGGAGGCCAAGGCTGCAGAGGGAGTGGCTGGTGAGTCCAACATGCTGCCGTGTGACGACGCAGGGCTGTCACACATCTTCTCTGAGGGCAGGTACTGCACACACTGCTTCTTGCTCCTTATTGAGAAGTCTGGGGAAAAGAAAAGGAGAAGTGTGAAAGCTGAATTATGGATCTCCTGCTGGCTTCAAATCTGGTTCAAGTCCCTCAATGCCACCGGTGACAGAAGTGAAGGAGTGATTACTACAACAGTGAAGACGATGGTGGTGAAAGCTCTGAAACGTGACTTGTACAAATCAACTTAAATAGATGCTACAACGAAGATGGCAGGCGTTTATGAAGCAACAAAATTAACACACTACATTAAAATGTGCACCGACATGTGAAAAGCTCTTTTTATTTTGTGGTCATTTGGTTACACAACAGCAGACATACCTGCCGCTATTAGCACTGAACCTCATAAGCTGCTTGTCAAAGTACAGAAGCAGGGATAGAAGTTAGTATGTGTTAGTCCATGCAAAAAAATAAAGGCAGATAAAATAAAATAAATAAATAACAGAATAAAGTGTAGTGTTCCAAGTTGCACTTGAGCTTTGCAAGGAAAAATAAACCTCCCACTGTTAGTTTCTACAGTTTTCTTTCATACTCCAGTAAGTGAAGAAAGAAAAAAAAAAAAAAAAAATGAAAAAAAACTGTCAGGAAGAAAAGGCCCCCTTACCTTCTGGTTTTGAGTCTGGTTTGTTCTCTCTCTTCCTCTTTTTTCTCTTTCCCTGCACAGATGAAACAATGCAGTTTTTCATTGTGGAACTAAACCACCTCAGCAACTTCAGCTTATGAGGACAAAAGTGTGGTTACTATAATTACACATTTAACTGAACCTTGCAAAAAAAAGAAAAAAAAGTTTTTTTTCTAACTTCCTCTACCTAGTGATTTAAGAGCTGATGGCGGAAATGTCCTACTCACATAGTTATCTCGTGCTGACCATCCTGGATAGAGCTGGGAGTGCAGTTGCCGTTCTTTTCTGGCCAGCTCATAGTATTTGGCTTGTTCCTCTCTTGACAGGGAATGCCACTGTGGACAAAGACAGAGTATATCAAAAGACTGCTAAAGACACGCACATACACACACACACACACACACACACACACACACACATAGTTATAAACGCAGATGCACATCTCTGTCAGTGCCACTTACCCGCCTTCCAAGGATCTGGTTGATGGCAGCGCTCTCTTTCAGAGTGCACTCTGCCACTACTTTGGCTCTCATCTCCTTCATATACAGCATGAAAGCATTCAGGGGCTTCTTGATATGAGGCTTTTTGTCCTCCTCTTTCTTGGGAGGAACAGGGGATTTCCTGCTAATCCAAAACATTAAAAAGATGCTGTTAATGAAGTGTGAATGATAGAGAGGAGCTGGTAAAAGACAACAAACACTGCGGCCACAAAAGCAAGTTTTAATGACTATCTGGATTGTCCTTACGCATGCATCGAGGGACTGATGTTGTCACCGCTGGGCTCCTGCTTGATGGCTGGGGAGACGATGGCGGGATGGGGAATGCCAGTCTGGTGCAGGCTGTGCGGAGGTGGAGTCACCATGTGGGGGGAGAAACGGCTGGACACCAAGCTAAGGAGGTGAAAGGAGGCAACATTTTAACAGTCGTGTTTCACAGCAAATTTCTGTTAATCTGGTGAGAAAAGGTTCAGCGAGCTTGGCACATTTACTGCCCTGCCTTAGCCTCCGGGCAAAACCCACCGTGCCCACTGCCTCTGTCTAGACTAAATTCATACACACAATGACTTACATGCTTGCTTTTTGTTCAAATAAAGACTTTTTCAAAAGCCCCTTTATTCAGCAATGGCTGGAGAAAAGTGGAGTGTGTTGTTACCATGGTGACAGCATGGCCGTGACACCTGAAACCACTTTCCTTACCACGTTCCAGACCATGGAGAGCGTTCTGACAGCCGTTCGCACACAGAACACCTTTTACAAAGTGGCTCTCTCAATTTCCAATTGTTAATACAAAGGAGCATTGTAGTGGACAAAGAGGGAAATTAACCCTCTATCACACACTCTGTAGTTAGTGGTAGGCAGGAAAATTCATTCTAAATCTATTTAAAGCTTTTTAATGTTACACAGATGATGATGGATATTATACACTACATGGCCTTGTACTTGCTGAAATGAGGTGAATCCAGAGTTATTATCTTTACCTCATGATACAGTGAAGCCTGTACAGAAGCCTGTCCAACCCGGTAAGTCATCACAACAACAGTATCAATGTTATAAAAGCTCACACACAAAGCTCGGTCTGACTCCTCAGCTCATGTTCGGCATCGCTATCTCGATAAAGTTAAAAACAAAAGTTTTGAGTCTTACGAGACAGATGCAGCTGAGGGCTGGTGTTTTGCTTTTTCCTCAGTGTGTCTGTGATCTATGTTTTAAATGTAAACAATGAGGTGCCATATCATCCCGTTGGTGATAAACCTATATCTATGACTACATCGGTAAACATCCTGCTCAGTCCCCAGTGAACAGCTCTGTTCCTGCTCCACGTGATGGCATGCAGTCAAGCTACACATTGTTTAAACAATGCTCTCATTAAGATTCACGTAGTGCAGTGCAATAGTTGGAATGCACTAAATCTGAGGCATTACATAGTAATAAAAATGGGTGTGAGGTATGTTCCGATGATCTGAGTTCACCTGAGGATGGAGCTGCACATGCTATTGATCACAGAGGCCCTTCTGAATATTTCATCTCATACTAACACCGGAAGGCCCGCAACAAATCTTTCCAATTTTGACAGAGGGTCAGAGAGTTTAGTCAGATGGGACGTATAGGATCAGATGAGCTTTGATTTGTCCTAATCGATTCTCAGCCCTTTCATCTCGGCGCTATGTGAGTGTGTGTGTGTGTTGTGGAGTGGCTCAGAACACTGGCCTGACCACAGAAGTTTAGCTCTGAGAGAAAAGACAGGAGAGGAGCACTGAATGCCAATAATGTGTTCAGTCTATTTAGGAAGCTGAACTTGTCTAAGATAGACTCAGACCCTTACATCCCTTTGTAGTCCTGACACCGCTGGCTGTTTTCTCAAAAGTGGAAGTAACTTTTTTTTTTTCAATTTTGCTTTATAAACATATAAATAATGCTCATAATATATAATATGTAGTTGAGAGATATCAAGCAACCATTCAAGCAAGATTTACGGTGTTTCCTTAAAATGTTGCATCAACAGCTTAACAATGAAACTGCACACCGCCCCTTTATTTTACTCACAGTCTATTAAGGCTTGCAAACAAAGCACGAGAAATGTGATTACAGCATGTCATAGAAGCAGCAGATATTAAATGTCTCCCTTTGGGCAGCTGGGGGTGTTGCTGAACATGATCTGCTCACCTGGACATGGATGCATTCATCGCTAGCGCTGGATAAGGGTGACGGAATCCCCCCGGAGGGATGGAGTACATGGGCTGGCCCTGTCTGAGAGACAGAGGGAGACAGAGTGAGAAAAAGCTCCAGTGTGAGGTGGATCAAACACAGCTGACAGCTAACCCACCAGCACTAATCCTCTACTCATCAACTCAAATCCCCTGCTTGTGGAACAGCACCGTTGCAATTGATTATGAGACCCGTAGCAAAACCCATAAATGTTCAGGAATTCCTCCTGGTGAACTCAAATGTTTTAATTTCATCATTGCTCTGATATGGTGCACCTGTACTGAGACTGTGGGGCATAAAACTAAAGAAACTGCCCTTAACAAACATTACAGAAATTGTCCTTTGAATGCTCTTCAGGTTTAATTGTGAAATGTGAACTTTATCAAAAAATCAGTTCATAAACATCTGTGCCATAACTGTCCTGTGATGAAAGTGACTGCTATGTCTGTCCAACAACTATATTAAAGTCGAAACGTCTTTACGTTTACACACTGTGTGGACAGGTGGCGAGAAAATGAACTTACTGTGGCATGAGCCAGCCCAGAGGGTGTGCGATGGATCCGACAGCGCCAGGAGACAGGGGGTAGTATGGAGAGAGCTCCGATGGGTGAGGTGTCCGAGGAATACCTGCATGTGACACGGACGGAGGCAAGCAGCTTTTAAAATGCAGAACACACTCGCTGAAGCGGCAGTATTTTTTAATCTCAGAAAACAAAATGAAAGTTTTTGCCACGCTCTTTGATACTCTAATCTTTTATTCTAATCTTTCAGGCTTTAGGAAGCTGAGGACAGAAGCAAAACAAACTAACAAAACGTCCATAGAGACGTTCTAAGTACGCACCAACAGAAACAGCTCAGTCAAAATGTGTCTCAGCACACTGCTTCCTTTTCATACTTTTTTTCATACATGACCCTGTCCAGCTCATTAGCATGCATTTGTTTGCACTCATTGCAGCACTGGCCTCCTGGCTTCTGTGGAAGATTCAATACTTTTGTCCATCTCAATTTATAGTGACTGACGTGCATCTAATATGACCACAGACACGCTTTGTGTGGATTTGAGCATGTACAGGTTATGGAGACTTCACCTGTCTTTGGGTCGAGGATCTCTGGGGAGAGGTGTGACGGTGGCGTGCCTGGGGAGAAGTGTTCCTGGCTGTAGGTGATGAGGGGTGTCAGCGGGTGGACGTGGTGGGCATGCTGCACCACTGGGACTTTGTTGGACTGTTGATGAAGAGGAGAAGAGGAGAATTTACAAGCAGGAAGTGACCGACTCAGCAGCGACTGAATGACACAACACTCACAACAGAGCGAACACAAAGTCATCCATCAAAGTTACAGTGAAACAAGTGTATTACTTCTCACACTGTAAACTGCACATGATTTCTGTGAGCCATTGTTCCAAACAAATGCATGGAGTAAATAGGCCATCACGTGTGAGTGCCCTCCACGGTAAACATCACAGTCTGTGCTTGTGACCAGCCCTGTGATGCAATCTGGACCAGCACCAAGGAACACTAAAAAGCCTCGCAGACACATGCCAAGACCATTACGGTCATTTAGCTAAGGAGAGAACTGTTTGTTCAGTCCAACAAGAAAAACAACGGTGCCACAGAGTCCAAAAGTCACACCAGCAAGCCACAAACAAACACAATCAGGCGAAGGTAAACTGAATACCCATAAACAAGTGGAGACATCATCTCCCACTCTGTCTGACAGCAGTCACTTGATGGGAGTGAGCAGACACACATGGGCGCATTTCACTGCCACGTTCGAGCACAGTTGACCCAAACGTTGGAAAAACACTTCAGATTCTGCATAACTTGAGATAAGTGGTGAAGAACAGAAAGTACAGAGGTGAATCTGACTTTCACACAAGGCGTGGATTTTTAAACAATTTCAACAGCACTTCAGAAAAAGTAGAGATCTAACGGGGCCTGACCAGCACTACAGCCATGATGAGTATGATGAAGACAATAATAATAACCAGCGTCTCTACTTTCATTAGGCAGCGCTCAGCCTCGCAGTCATTTCCTCTGGCTGCCTGGCTGAATAGAGCACTTGTTGGCTCAACTTGTCACATGGGAGGGTCAAGGGGTGGGTGGGTTGGGCGGTGGGGAGGGGGAGAAAGGAGTCTTGTTCCTCCAGGCTAACCTTTCTTCAATATCCCTCCCCACCCCCCTTCTCAACCTCTCGTCTCTCTCCAACGTGGTCTGCTAGGGAACAAGGTTTGCATTGAGACTTCTGTACACTCTCCTGCCTCATGCTGCTTAGAATTGTTCCAAAATGTAGCTTTTTTTTCTTATGCCACTTTTTTTTTTAAGGAAGGTCCAGCCTTTTCCTCCTTTTAAATCTTTAGCAAATTGGTTTCTCCCATGTCTAAAGCACGCTTTGATTCAGGTAATGCCAGGTGTAGTGAGGAAAATATTTACTGGTGTTAAACATGGCTATATTAAGATCACTTTGCTCTGGACTTTTTTCAGTGTCTCTAGACCTGGAGCATATAAGGTCAGCGCATATGATGATGTGCAGAGAACACGATTTCACACAACACAGAAAAGGCTTTGATAAAGCTTCATGGTGGAAATATTGTTGACTCGCAGGGTTGAAATCCCAGGTCCCACATGTCATGTATATTTGAGTTGTGCTTTGTTGTTCTACTTCATGTACAATATGCCTGCATTTTCCCTATATTGTGAGGGCTGTTTGAGACCTCTAGACCTGGGTGCCAACACATTTTGGGAAGCAGTTCAGTGAGAATTTGAAATGATGCCTATTAATTATTCATATCGTGTGCTCTAAACATGTTTCCAAGTTTGAAGGCACTAGTTTCAACTCCAGGCTGCCTTTCAGTTCCACAGCCCGACAAAATGTGAGGAAAAAAATGGAATATGCAGGTTGCACATATGCAAATCTAATCTGACCTCTATCCTACCTGCCAGAGCTTCTCTGTTAGGAATAAAAGACTGCTGCTTGATCAAGCACGGTCTCGTCTTACAACTCACAACATTTTTCAATTAAATCAGTTAAGATCAGCATGGTTTTAGCAGGAATTATGTCCTCCAGAGCTCTGAGTGAATAAAATGTGGTTTTTTGGAGTTGAAAAACTGGGGTGATGGCTCAATCACGACTTAAAACTAAACACTAAATGTATCAATGCCTTCTTTCACTTGCTTTCTGTGTAGAGGTAATATTCCTCCAGCCTGTGACAGCTTCATACGTCTGGTTTCATGATCCACAAGCAAAGCGTAATAAGGAAACCACAAGGAACATGAGCCGTGTTTTAAATATAAACAACACCTACGTGATAGGACGGATAAAGAGCAACCTGGAACCAGATGGTATCTTCATCGACAGGCAGAATTCATGCTCTTTACATAGACCTGCTTGTTGCAAACAGGTCGGCTGTGGTGTGTACCTCTCAGCTAGCAAGTAAAAACACACACAACTGGCCTTGGAGCAACTGGACGTAGTAACAGGAAGGTTTAAAGGAAAGAAAAAACACGGCAAAAAGTTGCTGAGCTGATGCAGAGAAAAGATGTCTGTCTCTTAAGAGGGTTTGAAGCTTAAAAAGGCCGAGGTGGCAGTACCTCGCCTGGCTGTCCAACTTGGAACGGCGCTAAGAAAAGCACAGTCCTTGGTCAATGTGGGTGGAGGGGTGGATTTCATTCAAGCAAACATGTTTTTGGATCCTGCACATCTGAATTGAATTACTAGGCAAACAGCCGATGGGGAAGAGAGCTTAGAACAAACTGAATAACCCCGCAGCTTTGTGTGTCTTTATGCTCGGCGATTCTGGGTGGGAGGCTCAGAGGCCTTTCAAAACTCCAGGAAAGACAGGGTGAAAAGAATGCCTGGCATGCTGAGAAATCCAAGCCTTGTTTGTCAACGCCAACAGGAAGCGGACGTGAGAGGGGACTGACCGTGTCGTATGTCCTTAAAATCAACCATTCCAAAACTATGCCATTCATCACAGGCAACGTGTGCTTTACGTCTGGTCAGCGCCCCTGAAAAGGTCAGTGGCGGTAATATTCTAGGTTAGAATAATACAGCGCCGAGCAGCGTCATATTACTGGAGGGAATATCCCCAGTGGTCAATAAATAAATTGAGATGGCTCGCAAAATCAGCACAGCATATACAGACACAAACGCGCAAATCTCAACGGGATCCACTGCGCCTCTAAATATTTTCAAACTGTATTTTTCTGCTAAACCTGCCGCTAATAAACAGTGTCTCCAGCAATTTCACTCATTCTACCAACCTAGATCTGAGTCAAAGCACTGGTTCCTTATTCCATTTCTGAAGAGGATCTTGTCTCTGCAGTGGCCCAGCAGGGCTGCAGACCTCAGATCAGTATTCAGTTCAGTCCTCCCAAAGCCTTTGATATCGTGATGGATCCCGGTTGTTCACTGCCTAATGCAAAACGAGAAAATCTCACCGGACTTCCAGTCAAAGGTCTGTTGAACGAATATGGGCTGAAAGCAAGTATATGTATTGCTTTGAGAAGAGTAAAAAAATAACAGCATCTTTTTCGGTTAATATCTCTTCTTACACTGTGGCACAGCCCACAGAGTTGACGAGGGCACCAGACACATGCAGGGAGACAAAAGCCATCCGTGGAATGCTGCTCTAGACCTTGCCACTTCAATTCACTTAAACAATTCGGTGACTAAGTGACTTATGACACGCTGACGGGACCAGGTCCCTTGCTGCCTTTATTACTCTGCACACTAATACAATATTGAAACAAAGAGGAGGATTCTTGCGTCCCTGTCAAGTGAGGACCAGTCCATATTTGAGCACTGAATGCACCGTGATCTGATAAGTAATGGAGGGACAGACACTCCGGTCAGTTCTGCCTCATTAGACAGTCACAGCACCTTCTAATCCAGTGTAACAGTACTAGTCAGTGTAGTCAGTAATGACACGGAGAATAGGCCTTATAGACAAATTACTGCAAATGACTGAATGACCTCAGTGAGGGAAGTACGCAGCCCTGACATCATTATCAGCAGACCGTTAATGACTGTGAATCGGTACGTTGTGAAAGATGAGTGCGATCTGCAGATGATACAGACAGCCGCACCACCTCTCCTTCCTTCTTTCCTCTCCCCTCTTCTCCTCTCTAGTCCAGCTCGGCCACTACTGATGGGCTGACAAGTTCCTCATACTGCATCACCAAGCCCTGCAGCACCTTTGATGTATTATTCATAAGAAGGCAGCCCTCTGAACACAGGAGCTGATATGGGGGTTTTGGGGTACTGCACGAATGTGTGTGTGTGTGTGTGTGTCTGCTGTGTGCGTACACACACATGGTGGGGTGTGGTATGTTCATAGAAAAGCTCGACCCCCTCTTCCCAGTCCTCCCACCACCACCACCACCACCATTACTACCAAAAGCAATACCAAGTGAATGCTAAACAAACCTGTCTGTTGAATAATTGAGGATCTCAGGCCAGAGCAGGCTCCGATTAGCATACAGGCCTTATGGACCCAATCTGCACAGTGACAGGACGGTCTTTCCCTGGACTTTCCGTAGCCACCGAATGCTCTGAGTTCTATTTTACCTCCTCTTCTCTTCTCTTCTTCCATATTGGCAGAATTAGCAGAAATGTCAAAGAGATTTTGGCTCAGCAGCAATAATTGAATTGATCTCTGCAGGCACGCGCAGGAATGTGAGATGATATCATTCACAAAAAAGCTAAATATCAGCATTGTCTTTGAGTCCTGAGGGAAGATTTGACAGTGCATGCCTCTAAATTAATATGCTGCATAAACCTCATCAGTGAACTAACAGTGTAAGACAAACTTGTGTCTACAAGAAGCTCTGAGTCCATCAGTACTAAATAAAGTCAGATTTCACACATGCTTGCAGAATGACTGCAGGAGTACAGGTCTGCTTCAGGAGTCCCTGCTGGTGTCTCCTCACTGTCTCTCCTTAGGTCTCTCTCTCTGGTTCTTCTTGGCCCTGGGCAGTAATCCCTGGCCCCCCGTGTGTGCCCATCCGCTCCCCCTGCTCTCATTAGTGCAGTGTTAGGGCCTGGGGAGCCTGCAGGCCTGGGGAGCCAGCCTGCTGCTCCCCTCCCACTCTCCCTCGCTCTCCTCGGCTGGAGTAATGAGCACATAATCAGCCTGGCTCCCTGTCAGCAGCAGCACACCAGAGGGGCATGTGGGCTCCTGGCCCAGAGTGGGGGGTAAGAGCAGAGCATGGTGTTTCATTTTCTATCCTGGGTGCCCAGGGTGCACCGTACCCAGTTTCCCACCTCACATCAAATGACCCTTTGGTAACAGGTCACCAGATCAAACATGGTGACTTCCTCTTAAGTTCACATAATGGATGCTGTCACTCTTTCAGTGAACTTTCCCACCTGTTCAAGTCAAAATGTTACAAGGGTTTCAAGGCAACATCTCACATTCTTTGGTCTCATCTAGCCTCTTCATTAAAACTGTAAACAGTAAAATATATATATATACACACATATATATATTAATCCCTTAAAAAGTCAAAGCCTACATTTTAAAAGCAATACAAAAAGCCCATGATCTAGATATATAAGAAAAGCATTTGAATAATATTTCCATGCATGATGCAAAAGAATAAATGTTCGAGACTTCAGAAATAAGCCCATATTTATGTTCGCCTGAGTGAAGGCTATTTATTGTTCAGATGTGAGAAACGTTTGTGTCAGACAGTGGTTTGATCTCTCACACTCGCGGTCCTCTACAATGTTTCTGTATCAACTTTTCTGGTTTAATGACGTTCAAAGAGATGAAGGCCAAACAAAAAAAGAAATAAATAAAAGCACCAACATTGAGCCACATGAAAAGTAGTAGCAACCGCAGAAGGACAGAACAGAGACAATACAGCCTTAGGACAGCGTGCTTTCGTTTCCTTTAAACACAGTTGCTGTAACCACATTTATTTGTTGTGACTTTCTCTCTATCTCTCTACAGTCTGTGGATTCATATATCTCATGATGTTACACATTTTCTACATAAATTCCGACAAATTTCCAGCAACGAAACTTGACACAGCAATTGCTGTGTTTCAGAGAAAAGTCGACAGGGTCACAGAGGGGTCAGTATTTATTCCAATAAATTGACTTTAATTGGTTTCCATTGAGATTTAAGTCAGTGCTATTCCCATGAGCAAACTCAGTCCCCTTTACAACAATTTCCCATTGACTGTGCTCAATGAGGACTTTGTCATGTGCATCACTGGAGATCCAGAGAATCAACCACAAACTCAGCAGACACGTCTAGCCAGGGTATGTAAGGTCAAGGGGCTGAGCCACAACGTTCCTTATTACTAAAGAGTAGTGATTGTGGCTTTGTGCTCCGTGCACCGCTTAACACGACTTCCCGAACCAGGGAGCGTCCTGATACAATCAAGTGAGATGTTAGATATAGATCCACTGTGCTCTGTGTTATCTAATGTTTTCAATCCCAAACATACATCCCTCAGCGAAGCAACTGACCAAACAGGTCTGCTGAGGCCCCGCATTGTCTAACCAGACTGACACACACCACGATGACTGGTTCACGCCTGTGTGGGAAAGCTCAGGAATGGCAGGGAGGTTCAAACTTAAGATTTATGGTGGAGATTGAGTTATTGTGGCAAAGACAGACACGACTGCTCAGCAGTTAGTCAGGTGCTGGGGGGGGGGGTATGTGTGTGTGGTAAGGGGTGGCAGTGAAGAGGGTGGGAATTGCTGTACATGTATGGGAACATGCACACTATAACGTCATTATTGTGAATAACTGCATTATGGTGATAGTTTGATTACAGCATTTATATGGTTTGCAGTAAACAGATTCCCCCAATAAGTTGACATGATTTGTTTGATAATTGAGTTAATGTAGGATGTATCCTGAAGGAAACATCTTGTTAGTGCCTCAAAATAAGGGAGGCAAAATAGTGAGACAGCGCTGGAGCTCCCATTCATAAATGTATTTACTGACCCCCGTACTACACTTATTTGGCATGTGAAATTTTACTGTGGTAGTGATTTTAGGATTTATTATTTTATTTTCATTGCACTTTTGTCACAATTTCTCTCGTTTATATGCAACAGTAACATGAAATATTGATGAAATGATCAAAAATGCTGATAACCTTGAATTTGAATTGATTTGATGTTTTTGTGTCGGTGTGTACTTACTAAATGCCCTGGTGTTGGAGAGCGAGAGTCTTTTAGCGCAGCAGATCCAGGAACATCCAAAAGAGGCCATTTCATCTGCAGGTACTGCAAACGAGAGAAAAAGAGCACAATTAAACAACAAACCAAAAACACTGCAGAGAAAAACACACACAGTAATAAAAACTAGAGGAAAAAACTCAAAAACAGGCAGGATATTGAGACCAAATGTGCAAAAATGGCTCCTCCTTAATATTTACAATTACTCCACCACAGGGAGTACATCTTTTCCTAGAGCGTGCAAAAGTGCTATGAATGGTGTCAAACCCGCAGAGATCTCCAGCAGACACCTGTACGAGAGCCACATTGCTGCTGGAGGCAGACAGTGATTTCTGGCACGGGGGAGAGCAGGGGAGAGCGATGTGAACACAACGGACTGGTGGAGGACTGTGAAATTGCCGTTTGTCAAGGAAAAACAAGAGGCCAGCTGTGGGCGCCCATCGCTGAGCGGGTGGGAAGAGACAGCTGGAAGGAAGCCCCAATCTACACAGCAGCGAAAGGCTGAGCTGCGGACTCAAAGGTAACTTCTGTCTGTCCGTCCCAATTGGTTTGGCCTTTTGACCCTTTCGCGCCTCCTCCTTTTAATATCACGGTTTTTCACACATGTACCAGAGTTATCATAAAGGGTTGTGTAAGTGTTTGCTTTCCCTCTTTTTTCTCACTTGTCACAAAGCTTTCCACCACAGTTTGTCCTATTATTACGGCTGCTGCCCGTCCTTTTGCACCATGTGCCATGGCGTAAGAGCTATGTACTAGGCTTTTATGATTTACTGCTTGATACAACATGCTGGGCTTTTTTTTTGTCCTCTAGCAATGAAGATAGCATGAAGCCAGAGCTCCACAAGCACGGCTCAACCATCTGGTTTATGAATCAGTTTAAATACCGGATACAGCAGCTTGTCATGCATGTGGATTTTCTCCCTGGTAAAATTTCAAATTAATTAAAAGGGTTTTATATTATATGTTTTGCTTTACTCATCCAGCCCCATGTAGTGCATACACATAAATACACATAGTTCATTGTTTAAGTTGCCTTTTGGGCATAGAAGTGTATCATGGGTTGTAAATTGTGTGTAAAAGAGAGGATTACACAATCCCACCAGACATCCACTGTTATCATTCTGTTGCTGTCATTTACATAGCACTAGGCTTATGAATTCTTATGCACAAGCAGCTTGACGTCCACCTAAAGCAAACATCTGATAAATGGAAAAGACAAGAAATGGTATGTGACACTTTGAAAAATAAAAAGAAGGACAAACCCTGTTAATGAATATATGCAAAGCTTTGTCTACTTTTCACAAGTTGGCGCAGGATAAATGATGACAAACAAGTAAACTGGAGGAGTCATGCATTCAGGTTTGGATTTTTAAAACTTCATTCATCACTCGGGTTTGTAAGGAGGAAGGAAGCTTGGATGGCTGTGGGTTAAAAATGGAAAAGACATTATAGCAGGAGGGGGAAAAGGGAGAGGAGGGAAAAAAAAACATTTTCAGGAATGAGTTTGTCGGAGCAGGCAGAGAGTATTGTTTCCTGACAGCTGGGGTCCAACAGAGCACCGAGGCAGGGGGAAGGGGACCCTTTTTCCCTTCGAAAAGGGGGGAAATTCTTAGAGTTGACATCAGCCCTCTTCATTTTCACTATACTGCTCAAGGCTGAATCGTAGGTTCCAACTAATGGGCCCAAGTCCATACAACTGTCAGGAGGCAGTTGCTTTTAGAGGCTGCTAGCTCCCTATTGAAACTTTACTCTGCTGTGTGCATGGTGCCTAATGAATGCTACTCTCCAGAGAGAAAATCCAAAACAATGCAGTTTTCTCTGTCTAATCTATGTCAATCATGAGTCCTTCCACAAATGAAACAAGCCCTATTGTGAGCGTTTGGTCTAGCCCGGCCGTGCCCACCCCGGCTCTCCCACCCAATCCATCCCTTATTTGACAGCTTCTGCCAGGACTGAGAAACATGCCCCCAGGCGTTTTTTTTTCTGAGCGCCTACTTTTCTTTTAATTGCCAGTGTGCCCTGTGGAGCGACTGTTCACACACTCCCCGAAACATCCAGCCAGGTAATGCCAGCTTCACACTGTCATATTAGCTCCAGACCAGAGCAGCACACCGCTCACTAACTCATGGGAGAGGCTGAGAGGGAGGGTGTTTGGGTCTATGAGTTGTTTCAGGAAACAAAAGGCGAGGAATTGCGGGTCATGCAGCTCAGCAAAAACTTTCTCGGCGTTAACAGTGGAAAAAAAAAAAAAAAAAAAACGCAAAGGGAAGTGTAGGAGAAAAAAGTTAGAACAGAGCGAACATTTGAAATTCACGATTCAAGCAGTTACGACATGGCTGACATGATGAGAAATGTTTGTGTAAGATTGAAACAGAAGATTAACTTAAAGATATTTAATAATGCTTCACTCATGCCCTTATTTCATTAGAAACAAATAGAGACATATGGTTGGGGCCCCACAGCAATGCCCATTTCAGCATGGGAGCTGGAAACTCTGGTAAATCGACTCGGACGGAGTACTGAAAGAAATGTGTAACTAAAGTGAAGTTTAGCTGATCCATTTTTGTAGTTCTCTAATTGTCTTCCAGCTTTCCCTGTTGCCTCCAACACTCAGAATAGACATCAGTAGAATGTGCTACTTTTACAGGACCCAGATGCGACAAAGGTGGCAGTGATGCCACTGAAATTTTCCAAAAAGCTGCACTGGAGCCCTTTGGTTTTTCGAACAGAGAGAATACAGCATATGCTCTGGGGCATGTGGCCTGCCAGAGCTGGTTTCTAATTGTTACATTGCTCTCACAGAGCGGAGGAAAACACAGCCAAGAGTCTTTGTCATCTCTGAAGTGTGTGGTGCCATACTGCAGGCCAACATCAGAGCATGGAGAAGAGACAGATGTCTGGACATTTGCTGTCAAACTAAGTCAGACGCTCTGCCAAAAGGACAGAAAATATCCCAAACTTTGCTAGCAACTATCTGCCGACTTCTGAGCTGCACTGAGAAGTCATAATGGCTGTCAAAAGAATATAAATATAGCATTATATTTCAGCTTCTGTAAAATGTGAAATAATACTACAATAGTACAATGATATAGCTTGATTTGAGGGAAAAGCAAATGTGGCTGACATGGATTATATGTCTGGACAAGGACATGGAGCTGAATTGGATTAACTCAATCAATCAAGAGCAAACAATCAAAGAAACCACAAATAAAAGAGTGAATATGTATATAGTGGCAGCTCAGACGAGGCCTGACGCTTGTAAAATGGCTTCACCCGACTTGTGGTGAATAGCAGGAGCAGCAGGAATGCCTCCATGGATCGCTCCAGCAGATAATGTCAATCACCTACTGTGTGGAGAACCCCTCCCCATTGTTTTCTTTTACCCCCAACAGAAAACAAATGGGCCACACAGCTTGCTGTTTGGCTGAGGTGTTAATTACCGTCCCCTGCCCATATGAACAACAGCTCTATACAATAGCCCTGTCAGGGCCCCAACACAACAGTCCCTCCGTGGTTCTCTCCAATGATATCTCCTGCTCATGCGGGGCCATTGACACCTCAACCTGATCTATGCATGAAACACAATTAGAAGCTTTCAGGCACAAAGACAATGTGATAAGTAGCCCCCGCCTCGACTCAAAGTTTGCATTAAGGCTCATTGTTTGCCAACATTACAGGCAATTACATTGACAATTCTTAAGCAAACCTCGGCAGTCATTGTGCTAATTAGTGTGTAATTGATGGGGAAACGACGAGCTGCTCAGCCGGTCAGACCTGTAGTGCACTACCAGGCCACTGCAAATTTTTCTGAATGGGGACCGTGTCCTTTTATCCAGTCCACTATGAAGTAAGCAGATTAGTCAGGGAGGAAGTTATTAATTAAAGCTATCTTAAAGGACGGCACAAAGGAACAACAAAAAACATTTTGGTGACAATGCACCAGTTGAATAAAATATGGTCTTCTTTTCTATCCAGACTGACAACATGGATTTGGCTCTGTGCGAGTTTATTTGTGCAGATGTGTTACATCTACACTGACCTGCATTTGGACGCTGAATACAAATCACCAGAGGACCCCAAAAATACCTATAGGAACTCTTGTTATCTTTTTTTCAGCCCTGGTTTACATTATATTAACCCTGACAAGTCTGTGGTGCTGCGCTGGAGATAGCGCGCTGCTAATGGCTGCCACATTTGAAGTGTCCATTAGCCCATAGAGGAATGAAGTTAAGTGACTATGACAGGGGGACTCCCTCAGTTTGCCGGGCCTCTATTGTGACCTGGTCGGTCGTCCTGCACTCTCATTCACAGCCAGTAAAAAAAAACTGGGTCAAAGGTCAGACATCCAGAGTGCTGTGGTTTCTATGGTAACGTGGCCTATTAAGGCCAGGCTCATTGGCCTCTTAACATGCTCTTGTGCACAAAAGAACTATTAGTGCAAAGAGGGAGAGAGGAGTGAAGAGGGGAGGCAGCGTGAGGGAGGTCCTAACAACACAGCGTCAAGGTTTTTCCAAGATTTCCAAGATGGTTCCACACTCTGCCTGCAGCACCATCTACGTCTGTGCGCAGCAAACACAGAGATTCAGTAGTCCCTTTGAGGGGTGTAGAAGACACAGTAGAATTTATTGTACAGTATGTCTGATAATTCATCATTCCAAAGTCAGTAAAAAAATATTTGTTGTAACTTTATGAGCTGCACATAAATTGCAGAAATCCTCAATCTGAACTGAACATCTCAGAGATTCAACTCTGAAATATTCAATGAGCGATTGAGTGTCATATGACTGCCTCATGCATGTTCTGTACAAGGCCAAACTGGGTTTATTTGAAAAGTCCTGGGAGTGAATTTACTGCGGTTTCAGTAATAAAACAGCATTAACAGAGAACAAGGCCAAGATAAACCCCCACCCCCTCACCCCCACCCCCAAAAACTCTTCTTTAACATTCAGTCCCAGTGAGTGAGCTCCGACTTCAGCAGGAGTTTGCATTTTTTGCAACTCAAGCAATTATTTGTTTCGGGGTCTATTTTTTTTTCTTCCTTTTTGCATGACAAGTTCCTGAGTTATTGCTTCCTGCATCTACAGCGTTATCACTGAGCTCATACATAGTGTTTCAATGAAGCCGCCATCTTTCTTAGACTTGTATCTTTAAACAGATATAAAGAAAAGTTCTCTTACTGAGGTTGACGTAAGGAATAAGTGAGTAATTTTGTTACACAGCAGGTCATATAAAACTCACTGTATAATTAGACACATAACAAAATAATTATACATCTGGTAAGAGCAGGGCCATCTCATAAAGACAGGGAGGAGGGTGCGATGCTTTTCGAGTCAATTATGTGGAGTCAGTTATGTGGTTTCCCGTACCTGGGAGATCTGCTTGCAATGGTCACAGAGCGCTCCGCTTCATGTCAGCATGATCTGATGTCAAGACAGGCTACACCTCAAATGTCAAAGATGTCCTCCTTTTCCATGTCCTGTGGCATTGTTTGTCCAGTCGCACAGGAACACAACTTTTTACTGTTTGGGGAGTAGCCCCGTTTCATTGAAATTCACAGCCGTAAACGTCTGTATAATTAACTCCAGAGCATGAGGTGGTTACCAGCGGCTGGCTGGATGTTTACAGTAAAGCTCGACTTAGAAATCAAATGTGTGTGTAAATGTATGTGCGTGCGCGCGCGTCGAAGTCTACGCCAATGACACCCAAGTGAGAGCTGAATTTTTCATTTATGACCAAACACAAATTGACTAGAGACAGCATGGGTTACCAATATAATACAGGGTTTCCTGCCAAGGCATTTAGGAGGCAATAATAAGTCCAGCATGCACCCCTCACACTGAACAGGGCAAATACCACAGCACAGTAATCACTCCAAAGTCTCGGTTAAGACATAAAAATAATCTTTTTTCTCTTCTTTTTCCAGAAAGTGCAGATAAATATTTACCCCCACTCTCCATGAGTAAATTTGAGTACGTCTGCTAAAAGTGTGTCTTTTTTTTCTGACAGGGCACAGTGGGTGATTGTTTCCCCTTTTTTTTTAGCTTCTCGAGGCACTTAAAAAAAAGAAAGAAAGACAGAAAGCAAAACTCCCCAAGAGCAGCTGACAGAGGCAGAAGAGGCAACGAAGCATCTTGAAGGGAAAAAGTCAGTTTCGAGAAACTGAGGTGGGCATAAGTGGGTGTAGTGGAGACGGCAAGAGGGAGAAAAAAGGGCCTAAATTAAACACATTTGTTTCTGCTCTCACATACCACAAGTCTTATGAAAACAGAGGGCTGATTGTGTTCACTCTGCAAGTCCACCCCCCAACCCCACCACTCCCTTCCCCTCCCCTCCTCTCTCTCTTCACCACCACCCAACACCACCACCCAGCTCCACACCCCCACCCCCCTGTCCTGAGCGGCAGCCCCTCCCCCCACGCACGCACGCACACACACACACACACACACACACAGCTGCCTGCAGATGCCTCCTCTGTTTGCTCTCCGAGTGCAGGCGCAAATCTCCAGACCCCGCAGACTTCTGGGCCCTGCCTCATCTCAGTTTTTACTACCTGACATCGCTATCACCCCACTGCTAGCCCCACTCACTTCGCCCTCCATCTCTTCTCCGCCCTCCCCCAACCTCACTCCGCCGCCTGCACGCCCCCTCCAGCTTTTACCTGCTCAAACACACACACACACACATTCACATGCCACAGGTATGCTTGCGCCTGTCGCACCGGGACACAGAGGCTGACTGTTAGAATGAAACCCACATCATTTATGGACACTTTTAGAGACATTTACAGAGGGATGACTCAAAAAAGTTGTAATAAAAGCAGTGAAATTTCTAATTTTAGGAAGAAATTAGTTGAATCAAATGGGCGAGACGGAAAATAATTCTCTTTTTAGTTATTTATTCCGCTTTTAGCAGACTAGATCAGACAAACTAAAGCAAAACATAATCATTTTGGGTCTGAAAATAATCTCAGTTGGCATATAAGGCCTGGCATGTTTTATTGAAAGAGAAAATATTTTCAAAAGTAGTTTCAAACTTCCACACTGTGCGACACAGTGCACGACTTACTACCATGACATTCCCCAGGATTAGTTATGCGTATTGTCGGCAGACTGCAGGGAGGTCTGGAACGTGGCCAAAGTGTTGATTTTTATACCTGAAACATTTGTAAAAGTCGTTCCCCTGCAATCTACAGGCTTCTTTTTCATCATGCTGTGTGTTGTGATACTGAGTGCTAAATCATGACCCGCTGATAGGTGTGGTTATAAATTCAATTCATGTTCACATCTGAGGGCTCGGCTTACATGGCTGCAACTTTGTGAAGAGTACATTTTCCAGTGAGGACGTATAGGTTTTCAGGCGGTTGGAGGATGAGTTTGGGTCATGAAGTCATCTTCCTCTTCAACATTCATCAAGTGCAGCTCAAGAGACTTACAGTCACATGAAAATGTATTTTTTTTTTCCATCAGTTGATATTAAATGGATAATTTTTACTCATTTTGAAAAAGAGGAGATGTTTTTCACAGACTAACACTGATTCATCAGGACTGCAACAGTTTTCAGAAACGACCATGGGGAGCTCAAGGCTGGACATGGACATTTAAAAAAAACATATACAGCTGCTGCTATCTTTCAGTTTGAATACAATCTAATGAGAACGGCAAGGTGATTACGATCAGGGGCTGCTGTAAATATCAGATTCCCAGGGACAGAGTTTAGGAGAGGCCCCTTACAATTACACAGTATTCAGGAATGCAGAGCATGAACCACAGTAACATGGAGCTGAAGACAAATGCTCACATCCCATCTTGGACGTTTAGCACACACCACGCGACAGAGAGGTCTTAGGGAAGAGCATCGAAAAAAAAAAAGCAGGAAAGTTTATCTTTGGTGAAGAGTTGTTTCTGAGAGGCCCAGATCTGCGCCACAACGCAACAAACCTTTGCTCAATCCAAGCTGCACACTCCTGCAAACAATTAAGTGTTAACCCAAGAACTGTAAGTTGCTCCGAGAGAGATTGAGAGAAAGAGAGAGAGAGAGAAAGAGGAGAACGAAGGGGGAGAGACTGGGGAGAGAAGGGTGCTTGTGCACAATTACAACAGGGATTTATGGCCTGAGAAACAATTTATAAATCACAGCGCCTGAGCTAATGTGCTCCAGATTGTCCTCCATGCAGCTGCAATTTTGGTCTGCGTGAAACGGCATAATAAACCTGGCTGGAGGACATGTTTGGGTGGGTGGGAGGGGGACGAGGAGAAAAGTTGAGATTGTGGGTGGGGGCTGACGAGGGTGAGGCCGTGGGCTCGAAAGTTTCTGAGGTGTTTCGAACAAAGAAACTGAGAAGTGTTTCTGTTCTCGTGTTTCTGGTGTTAAGATTTCGCTGGGGCGCAAACTCTGAGGGGCTAAAAAAAAACATTTTAGCCTCTATAAATCCCCCCTAATGCAAATAATACTAATTAAAAGATGTTTGCTAATGTAATAATGGGCCAACACAGTAGCTGGACAACAAAAGCAATGAAACGCCTCCAAAACAAGAACTGTAACTGAATAATTACACAAGTTTCCACTGAGAAACAATTAGAGTTTCTAGCCAGTTTTATGAGCTCATTGTGAAACTGCAAACTATACCCCAACAATAACACCCTCGACATAAGTGAAAATTAATTTTAGCTTATAATGAGAGAAGACAAATGTTGCAAACCGATCCTCTCATTGTGGCTGCAGGCTGGTGTGGAAGAAGAGATCGGATGTGCTGAAGGGAAGCCTGGGCTTTTGTGGCCACTCAGCCAACTGGCCCTGAACCTTGACCTCTAACCCTTCACCCTGGGGGGCAAACAAAGCTCTGAGTGACATCTGAAACTAGACACTCTGTGGGGAGAGAGTGTCTGGACAGGACTCAAATAACCCCATTAACTCTGCAGAAAAGATTTATGGCTTTTTTTTTTATTCTGCCCCAGCAAATCTCAGAGCTGAAGAGTTGCACACAACTGTCAAAAATAATCAAGCAATTAGAGGTGCGCACCAAGTTGCATCTTGTTTACTTGCCAGTATCTCCATCTTGCACGAAGATAAGCAAAAATGTTCCATAATTAACGACTGGGAGTAGAGTTGTGATTAGCAGTGAGACACATATGCCAGCAGTTAGTGTGTAGCAAAATAAATTCTGCTTAATACGAGCAGCATGAAGCTAATCTTCAGGCGGGTTTAAGAGAGTCACTGATGCATATTCACCAGCAACACTGATGGATTCTGTACAATGGATTACGTAAACATCTCCAGCATTAGTATACTGTAAACAAAAACAGAGAGAAAAGTTGATGGTAAATGTGCTGCGGTGAATGCGAGCCTCCGTCGCCAGAATGCTGAAAGCCAGTGTAGTATTTAAATCAGGCAAGGAGGGAGGAAGACTGGGCCAAGCATTCTGTAGCTCAGCTGTGAGGCTCTAAGCCGTTGCCCTAGGGTCTTTGTCCTGCCTTTCAGGGCAAGTCTGAGGTAGTCAAAGACCCTATTCATGACCGGCGCTCCCCCTGCCAACACACCCATACAGCCCCAGTCAAGTCAGCCGAGAGCTATAGAGCCTTCCCATTTCACACGAGAATCAGACCTGCCCCTAAAGCCTGCTTCAGGGATTTCCAATAGCCAGCCCCTCCAACCCATGTACAATTCAAACAAAAGGGCTCCTTGGCCTACTCCATGTCATATAGGGCTGATTAGATCTTTTTTTCTAATGTAGCTACTCTAAATTTGAAGCAAATAAGTCAGTCACATTTGTAGGGATTTGGTATCTAGCCATGTAAATGGATGAGGGATTATGTCAGCAGAGGCGTGGAGCTGCCATCCGGTCGCGCTCCATCCATCGTTATCACCTGCTACATGATTCACCTCACGCTAATACACATCTTTCAAAGAAAGAGTGAGAGAGAGGAACAGAGAGAGAGGGGGGGGGACCAAAAGGCCCACCTGGGTCAATCAACTGATCACATCTCTGAACAAAGAAATCCAATCATGCTGATCATCTGGGGCAGCCACAAGGGGAATCCCGCTCGTACTGAAGAGTGTCTCCTGTCTGAGGAGCACAAGGCCCGCAACCACAGCCATTACTCATAACTAATCAAGAGCACAGCCTCATAATTTTAAATTGAGTAGAGAAGGTCAGGAAAGAGTGATGCATCCTGCGGCCAAGGCCCGATGTAAAAATATCAGCCCATCAGAGTTTCTGCTGCTTCTGCTGTTTATTCTAACAGGATCCACAAGTCTGGACGGAGATAAGGAGGCTACACATTTTAGATGACTTGTGCCTTTGCTGGGCTTTAATTGAATTTGATGCTCTGCAGAACATTGTGACTTCTTAACAAGTACAATTGGTTTATGAGAGTAACTGGGGGAAGTGAGGGCCACCCAAAGGTTAAGTTATTATCAATATTAGGGCAAGTGACCTGATCTCATGGGAAAATTGTTCTTATATGCAGGATATTTGACAAACAATTACACACTTCATGGACCTACCAAGCATGTCTTTCTACATTAATGAACTTATTAAAAACTATTCAAAGCAGGGACGTAACCTCATCTTACTCCTCATTTTAACCAAAGTCGTTAAAATCATGACTTGACCCAATAACGTTAGAAATATAACATATAGTTGTTCTGCAAAAAAAATGGCTATTTTCAAGAATATAAAATGAAGATATATTCTCTGTGTATGGCCATCAAGAGAATACACTGATACTAACAACAACTGGTAGAGGAACTAAGCTAAAAACAATGCTGTTACTTTCAAAACTACATGTCAAACAAACTTATTGAACTCGAGGCAAATGCTTGTAGATATGTGTTAAACATGTGGCTCTCTTTAAGGTTTATGTGGCCAAGCATACAATCTGACTCAGATTACAGATGACATATCAATGACATCAGCTACACTGTCAGTTATACCTTTAAGTTTATATGCATTTTAATGTCACACAGCCAAAGACAGTGCTAAACGTTTCACTGTGTAAAACAGGAAGAGGTACATTACTGATCACATCCATAAATTAACGCTAACCCAGGAAACCATAAGATGGTTATGGTCTGTGTGCAGTGGGCCGCACGTGTTTGCAAGTGAAATGTGTTGACGTGACATGTGTCTGTCAGGGGACATGAGCCGTACCAGCGGCCCAAACCCTGCTCCAACAGTACGGGGACAAACTCAGCGGGATGCAGCCAAACTGATTTATCACTCCAACAAGAAGAACAGCTGCTCTGCTCACTGTCAACTAACCTCATCCTGGATGGATATCCATCCTCTCCTTAATTTAGTATGACCACTACAACCTCACTGATACTCCACACATTCTGTTACACATACTGACATGGCCTTTAACAGACCCTGAGCAGGGAGAGAGTATTTCTATGCCCTGTACGTGAACTGAAGCGGAGCCTGATACAAATCTTAGTAGTACTGATGCTACGTGCATGATCTGATAGCCTCCTGCTGCTTGCTGATTGGGCAGAGACTGTAAGGGAATGGTGAGGCGCTGCGGTCTACGGCGGAGGAGCTGTGCTCTGTGGGAGACAGAATCCCTCAGATAAGTGAGTGCCTCACGGTCTGGAAGCCGGCCCACCTCGGGATAACAGGCAAAGGGATAGCAGGACCCATATCTGCCCCAGTTTATGCTCCCACCACCACATCTCATCAACAATCTCTCCTCCTGCCTGCTCTCTCTCTCTCTCTCCCTCTCCTGCTGCCTGCAGTGCTTAAACTGAAAACAGCTGCTTGGAATACCAGACTGATGAAACCCTGTTTAGAGCATTTTCTTTTTCTTCCTGCTGTACAATCACGTTTTATTAGCATGGAGTGAAGCATTTAAGGTACAATTATCGAGGGAAAACATTTCTTTATGTGAGCTAAACAGTAGTGGTTATAGCTATGAAAGGGCCACATACACTTACACCACCACAGTTCACCCCCTCCCACGCGACGCCCCCCACACCCCCGCTGTTGCATCAGTTAGTGTGGCTGCAAGCAAAAGCTAGTTTCACTATCAGTTAATCTGAAGGGCTGAAATTGTTATAATAATCAATTAACTGATAAGATGATCAACAGAAAATTGATCTGGAACTATTTTTATTTTCAATTTATCGGCACATTTTTAAAGCAAACGGTTTCCACATAGCTATAAGCGTTTGTGGCTGTTTTCTTTCCTCTGTAAACTGAGTATCTGTGTGTTGGTGAATACATCACAGTGGCCTTTGGAAAATTATAACAGAGGTTTTCCAAAAACTAGGAAATTTTACAGGCCAAAATTAACAAAGTATGAAAATAGTCATTAGTTGAAGCCATTGACTCACTACCAGACAAACAGACCATAAATCAAGCTTGATGATACAAGAAAAGAAGCTCGGAGAAGTTCACGATCAGGAACAGATTCAGGACTGTAGTCACCTGGGAGTGAGACAGACCTCCTGATGAATACCGGGGCCCACCCCTCCCCCTCTTACACCCAGACTCCACATTAATACCACAGAACAGACATGACTAAACTGGTATTCATGTGACACATGATACGTGTCTCCACCTCCCACACCTGCATCACCCCACACTTGGCAGAAACTTTTGTTACTTTAAAGACAGCAGCCCTTTAAATTCCCATATCCTTACAGCTGAATTTCTCTGCATTCAACTGCAAAGACCATTCACCACATGAGGATCAAAATTGTTCATAAGCAGAGACAGAGCATGTGTAGACACGACCGGCAGCTTCCTCTATAAATAGCGAGAGATTTTTTCGGTAAGTGATACACTATAATATCTAAGGCTGCAGCAGGGTTGTTTTGTTGTTAGACACGGTCAACAACATCTTCAAAAAAGTCTCAAAGGTGAGAAGAAAGGCCGAGATTCTGGAGAGAACTCAGGTGTGCTAGAGATGTTCACCTTTGGCCAACCGCCTCACAAATTCAGCCCAAATTTCACAGGGAAAAGCAATGTACCAACCCGCGCAGCAGCTCTGGCCAAACATAGCAAATGAGAAAAACACATAAATTGATAAAAACACATTTACACACATATTCATCTTGGCACATCAAAGGGATTCATTGATGTCACTGAACATGGGGAGTCTGCGGCTGGAGAGGGGAGATGTTGGTTATCCATTCCTCAAAGGGTGGTGAGATGCTCCTGATGGGCCCCGCGCTCGAGAGCCAAAGAGCGCTATAAACAGAATTTCTAATGTCAGGCGGAAGGGTGGGCGGGTGGGTTAGGTAGTGAACTAGCATGCTATGGGGTAGCGGGAGGATTTGACGCCAGCTCCTGCCTTCCACAGAGACCAAAGAGGGAAGGATACAGACCAGGACTGACACCATTTCACACAGCTCTACTACACAAGTGATGGTACGAAGCGAACATGAGCACAAAACGCATGTTCCTGCAAAGCTCCATAACACAGGTCCTATGTGAAGTAACTGGAGATTATAACAAGGGGTATGCTGTTTACACAGCGAGTGATTTATAGATGTAAAAGCAGATAAAGTGGAACATTAGAAACATGGTAATGTAATTACAACTGAAAACTGGTTTGGTTTGTGTTGCACTAATTAGACTTGACCTTGTTTAACCCTGTGTAATATGCAAGTAATTTGCTGATGTTTAGATATGTAATAATTGACGATGAATCAGCTCAGATGACTCGATTCTACAATGTTAAATTACATCCAAACAGCCTGCCCTCTTTCACAAACCAATTCAACATTATTTTAATATTTCAAAACATTTTTTTTGCTGGTTTTAATTTAATTTCCTCAAGCCTGAGCAATGAGTTCATTATCAACCTGAATCACTCCGGGCAAGAGCTCTTACCCAGCGATGGCATTTCTGCGGTTACTTGCGATCTGTTCCTAATTGAACAGTGCCACTAAATTGATGTAGATGTGTTTGCCTTTGAAGAAAAAATCTTTTAAAAACTATAAACCTAGTCAAAAAATGTTAGCTCTGTTGACACAGCCCTTGGTTGAAAAAATATTTGCGTGCCAACGTTCAGGAATACAACACTGAGGGCTGTCAGGATGTGAGCCCCGTACACTGTTCCCTCTGTTGCACAAAGTATCCACATTGCCTCACCTGAGCGCCCCCCCGCCCCCCCTCCCTCCTCCTCCCACCCCCACACAGCTCACACACTCTGCACACACAAATGCGCAGCACGCATGGATGCATGTGTGTGCATTCACAGACACACACACACACACATGTGCAGCAAGGTGAGTGAAATGGCCAAGTGAGCCACCTGATGAAAAGACACCTCAACACAAACAGGCTTTGCTTATGCAGGGAGAGGCCCTTTTATTCAGCGGGACAATGTCTGTGTTGACTTTTCTTTGTCTGCACATTTTTAAGCACCAAAAGCAGCAGAAAGAATGGAAAAAAAGAAGTCAGAAAGGCATGCAATCGTAGCCACCGACATGTTCAGACTTATACAAACTCTCCATTCATATCTCAATCTCAAACAATTTTCTATTCAACAATCATGCTCAGGAGTTCAAGTGTCTCGCTGCGTATTTGATGAAGATATATTTGAGCGGCTAACCTCGCTCTCGCTCACTTGCCACCTCTCACACACAAGAGGCATTTCACTCTTTAGTGATGATGATGATGTACTAAGAGAGTTATCTCAAAGTGCTGATGAGGCTGACAAGAGATGGCGTCAAGCGTCAAGTGTGCGTTCACCAATTAAATCTGGCACCAGTCCGTCACTACGGGAACAATGCAGCGATAATCACATCAATGAATCGACAAACAATAAGCTGGATTTGTCAGGCTGACTTTGTAGGAAAATGAAAAAAAAAAAAAAAAAAAAAAAAAACTCTCTGGCTCCGCAGCCCCACAGCAGGCAGAAGTCTGGTGGAACATCTCTGCAAACATAAAACCTCCTCCTCAGCTCTCGGTGGATTACAGCGGAATGTCAGCTCCACGCAGGCTTTAAATCAGTTATGCTTGGCCCTCGGGGGAACTCTGTGCTGATCCCATGTAGGCCTGTCTCTCATTGCTCATGATAGGGTTGCCACATCCAAATTTAAAAGTTCGGGCCTCAAATCCTTCATCATGCAGCACATTGCAGAGTCAAATCACAGCACGACGACTCTTGTGCAACAGCTATCTATTATTTAGCATTTGCCTTCTTTTAAACCCTAGCATGTACGTGGTATATGAGCTGTGCTGCTTTATTATTACACAAAAGTACACAATCACACAAAAGATGTCAGAGCTGTAGGGGAGGTGTAAATAGACACATGCAGGAAATGTAAAAATATAGCCAGACACACGCTGTCCTGTGTGTAATTACAAAAATATTTACCTTGCTACAGAACGGAGCTGCTGCTCCACCTGGAAGTAAAAGCTACTGGACTCTGCCGTCTGGTATTTAATCACATGATGTGGGTGAGAGACATAACTTTAATGTGTCTCACGCAGCACAAGTATAACCACATACTACACCATGAGAACAAATCTATCATTCCCAGCAGGGCTTTGTGAGACACACAATATAATATATCTGTTTGCTGGCACTGGCACTGTCCGTATCTCAAGACCAGAGAGGTGACAACACGATCGAGGTGAGGTTACCCTGTGGGCAAATGTTATCCAGGCAGTAAATCAGCATATCCCACAGGATGATGCTGCATGATAAATCTAACTGTAGAGCTCATTAGTTAAGTTAAGTTGTTGTGTGTGTGTGTGTGTGTGTGTGTGTCTGTCAGAGCCACTGGTAAATATCACCCAGTGAATCTGACTTTATTCAGCTTCACAGGTGTAAACAAACCAGCCCCAGAGCTTTTACTGGGTACTGAGTCGAACCTCTCATCAATCAAATCCACTGCTCTCTCACTAAAGCAATGAGCACAGAGCAATATGGAGACCTTGAGACATCTGCTAAGTATGCCAGCCATTGTCTGCCTGCTTGTTTTCTGCCACGGTGATGATTGACACAGTCAGCTCACTCTGTCCCATTGACCTCATTCTTTTTTTTCTAATATGGGGGATTATACCTTCGAATTTTAAATCCTCTCCAATTATTTGTTACTTTGCCTCGAGGAAAGCCCATTTAATTTTCAACTTTGTTTTGTTGGACCAAAAAAAAAAAACAGAAAGAAAAACACAAGTAAAGTGAGAGGCTTTCATACCGCAGACACAAGACAAAACAAAGCAGAGACTAGATAATAGACGGCTCTGAATGCCTTATTTACTCCAAAAAAAATTGATGTTCCCTGCAAAAATCCACCACGAAAAGCAAAAGATATAATAACGACATTATTCCAGCTAAACTCTGGTGGCCAGAAGCAACGAGGTAGACGATCTACACGGCAGCATGTATCACCTAGCGTGAGCAGAGTAGCCATTTAGTTAATGAGGCCCAATGGAGACCTCCAATGAAGCCATCAAGACTGCTCAGAATAACAATGGTCAACTAACGCCTTTCTAATTGAATGGAAGATACAGGGAGGCGAGGGGAGCGGGCCTGAACAGTGAAAAGGAGACAGAAAAAAAGGGGGTGGGGGGGGGTGGAGGAGGTGGTGGTGGAGGAGGGGGTCCTTTTCAGTCAGATGCCTGCCAGGCCTTAACGAAAGTACTTGTTTTGGGGCGGAGGGGTGGGGTTGGGGGGCAGGGGGGGCATGACAGGCATTGGGGGATGGACAAGCTTGGAGGAACAGCTCTCCAGCAGGGATTATTTCAAGGAAGTTTGCATAGTCCCATTTAAATTTGTATTTCACAAGCTGCCATTCCAAACAGCGTGGGTTACATTTAAACGTCTGGGATCCGTGTTCGTGGTCACTCTGCGGATCACACTCTCTGACCTCAGTGTGGCCTTTCTCCCCCCATGAACCTTCTTGTCTTGACCTCATTAGTCATGTTTTCTTCATTGCCAACTGGTGTGAAATTATTGTAAAGTCTCTGTGCTTCACTTTAGCCATGCTAAAAGCCAGACGCTGCTCACAATGGAAAAGAGCTGTTGCACAGTAACAACAAACAAGCCAGTGCAACATGGGAAGCCTGTTACAACTTCATGAACAACCGGTGTGATGCAACCATGCAACAAGTCCATGAATCACTCCAGTCTCCACATCAACAACACTGGCTCACAACTGTCACCCGAATCTAGTCTGAGGACAACGGCTGTCACGGCCTGGGCAGCGAAATGCCTCCCATGTGTGTCAAAGTCAAGTATTACATTGTTAATACTGTAGGATAATGTTATTTTCAGTTTCTCGCCGAGCATAAAGCAAACGTTGTCATAAAAACAGAAGAGATGGCTTCCATCAAACACTTTCAAAATATCATGTAATTGTGAAATAAAATGTGGATTAGTACTGGCATCCATAGTGCAAAACAGAGGTCCCTTCAGGAGACTAAGAGTGGCAGCACAGGAGATAAGCCCAGCTTTAGTAATACAAGGTCACTGTGTAAAGTGTATAATCAACATGCAGTGATAGCACTGCATAGTGTTTTCGGTAAGAAACTGCCATAAATCCTTCAAAACAAGAAACCAATAACTAATTTGGCAGAACTCTGAGCCGAATGAGGGGTTGTCAAATGCAAGCCTCGTCGAGGGGTGGGTGGCAGAGGAGAAATTTATATCCCCAAAAAGAACAAAGAAGTAGTTAGTACTCCTTGAGAGGCCACTCGGAGGGAATATGGCGGTCTGGCAGTGCACAAGGAACTTTTACGCACGGCCAAAGTTTTTTTTCTCTCTCTCTCTCTCTCTCCTTCTGGGTTTTCATGAGTGCGACTGAATAAAGAAAAGAGAGTAAAGAGTGACATTTCCACAGCGGCACTTACTGTTCTGGCGCTGGGGGACAGTGAACCGTTGGATAGGTAGGGGTTGCTGAGGTCTGGGATCATGAGAAACGGGTAGCCTGGATAGTGAGGACTCTTAAAAAAGCCACCATCTTGCTGCCTCCTCAGTGCTGCAGGGATAAAGACAGGCCGGGGTTAATAAAACGCACAAAAGCTGCATGATCACCGGGCACTGCACACGACTTGTGTTCATGCCTTTACAGTTTGCTGTCTTTCTTGCTTTCTTTCTTTACCTTCACTGAAGTAGTCTCTTGTTTTCTCATAACTTTCTGAGTCGGGTCTGGCTTGGGGGCGCCTCTCTGCTTGCTGACAAGGAGAGACACACACACACACACACACACACGGAGAGGAAGAAACTATTGAAACTTTCAACACCATTAAATCACATCTGTCTTAATGCTGTGAGCCGCGTGGAGCACATTGTCTCCGTGCAGCGTGTCCTCACCTCGGAGTCTGACGAGCTGCTGTTGTTTTCCGACTCGTTGACTAAGGAGGACTTCACATCATCCAAATCCCTTTCCGCGGATACATTCTCCGATATCTTTTCCTCCTGCTCCCCTTCGTCTTTAAAAGAGATCATTTCATCGTTGGCCCCCAAGTCATCCCCACCACCTCCGTTCAGCTGTGGCATTTTGGCAGAGCACTGGCTGTTTTGTTGTGTTTTTTAATCGAGGAGGGGGAAAAAAACAGTCGCGACAACAACTGACTTTCTATCAGAGGAGCGTAGTCCAAGCGAGCCACTGGAGGAGTGAACCAACTTACAACACACTGTTCATGTTTCAAAACTCCCTTTTCATCCTCTAAACGTGGTCCCCAGGTCCATGGCGAGCACTGCAACAACAATAATCCACAGTTGGAAGTTAGAGCAGAGCCGCAGAGGGGAGATATCGATGAATCTTTGGCGTTAGTGGCCGGATGCGCAGCAACTTGGCAAAGTTTGGTCTCCTTCGCAGCTTGTGGACAACTTGTGGCCCCTGCGTTGTCTCTCCTTGTTGCGCTGCAGAGGAATGGGACTCTCTCCTCCTCTTACAGATCCCGGGCACCACATTAACTAAAAAGCCAAAAAAAAAAGAAAGAAAGAAAAAAAAGGAAAAGTCCAAACGACGTGGGAAGGTTACTCAAGAAAAAGAAACACGTCCGATTTCATCTCCTAGTATCCATGCGTAAGAAAACAAAGGCTCGAGTGAGCAGGGAAAAAGGAAAGAAAGAAAAAACACGCGACGGCTGCTGCAGTTTTCTTCACTTGCTTCCCCCCAGCCACTTCCACAAGTTTGAAGCTTTGTCGTTTTCCTGAACAAACCAGGGGGTTACACCAAAACAATAAAAAAATAAAAAGAGAGCAATAAAAACCCGGTGCGAAGAGAGAAGTAGTCTTTCAGCTGGACGTGCTCTCCCTTTCCCTCCACATTGCTGCCGGGGAATGCGCCCTGAAAACTACTTGGTTGTTCAAGTGGAAGAAAAGCGCAGCCCGTCCGAAGAGGAGGAGTTTGTACTGAAAGCCGACACTTAATTCACCACCATGTAGATCAGCTATTCTTAACCCCAAGCCACCAACGCACTGCCACCGCAACACACAATGAAATGATCGAGGGCATTTTAACACAACAGAGGAGGTTTGTAGCACAGAGAGGGACCGAATAATGAGTGGCACAGTTTTGACTTAGCCTATTGTTCTTTTTATTACCACTGTTATTATTATCAGTAGGGTATCAGCTCTGGTCATAGTAATTATTATTATCATTACAGGTCAGTTAATTGAGGATATGTTTTCTTAGAGTCTATGTGAACTTGAGCAGCTCCCTATCAGAGGTGTGACCTGCCAGTATATCTCCAGTGTTGTGGATGCAGGCAGTGGGAGACCACACTGCCTCCATCTGTGTGAAAATGACAGGCCAGACTTCTAGTGAGAAAGTCATAATTACACACTGCTATGTGTAAATTGCACGTCTGCGTGTCCTGAAACAATACGCTGGGACAGACAAAGCTCAGCAACACCTGGGATAAGCATGGCCTGTTATGGCACAACTATAGGCAAGACAGAGTGAAGTAACCTCCAGGACTAGCCTCTCTCTCTCTCTCTCTCTCTCTCTCTCTCTCTCTCTCTCTCTCTCTCTCTCTCTCTCTCTCGCTCTCTTTCTCTGGCCTCATTGTATATTTGAGGAACAGGATTGGAGGCCCGGTTTTGCAAGCAGTCTTGGAAGAACAAGGGAAGTGGTTGCAACTTTATGTATGTGTGTGTTTGTGTGTGTATGCGTGTGTGTGTGTGTCTGTGGAGTAACCTGTACATACATCTGAATCATGGCCTGTTTTTAAATGCATTAAAAAAAGAAAGCGGTGTTTGCCCACAAAGCATCGAAACTTGCAAAAGTTCCTCCAAAGTGTAACACCGCAGCTAACAAGTTTGATTCTTTTAAAACATTTCCTCAGCTCGTCCTATCCTCACCCTCCTCAGCCCAAATCCACAGGACCTCAGACTTTTCTTTGCTTCTGATGCAATTCGACAGGCTTCCCCTGTTTGAGAAAAGAAGTCACTGATGTTGTCGACTGCATGTCAGCAAGCTGAGGGTTGACTGACAATTCAGCAGTGTCTCCACGGGCCTCATTAGATCCCTGCTCCTCCTGGGTGTTTCTGTGTGTGTGTGCGTGCACGTCAGAGTGTGTATTTGTATTCAGTTAAAAGCAACATATACTGTAGTTGCATTCTGCATCTCATATGAACTTCATGCTGGGCTGTTATAAATAGTGGATTTCCTATAGACAGAAATACACGTTTGCACTTGCATGCGCACACACAGGTGAATATTTTGCCCTCGAGGCTATACATCATTGTTTGTCTTGGCTACAGTATGCAGAGAATGTAACAGAGTGCGTTTTACCAATGGTGTTTGCACTTGTTCATTTTTTTTACTTATCCAAATTTATGAAACGGCTCTTTGGTTTGACATTGAACTCAATTTTTTTTTCCACCCAAAACTAACACAAAACACAGAAAACACAGCCCCCCCCCACCACCACCACCACCCACCCCAAATCTATCACATGTCAGAAATGTAATGGACTGTGTATGTCCCAGCAGGTGCAATTACAATTATTCAGTGCTCATGAACCATAGCCTTATAAATGATTAATAAAGAAATCAAATATTAAAACAAGTCAACACACAAAAATAATAATGACTTGCATAAGCAGTTGCTGAGCAGAGGTATCTCTTAAATACTGACATTTCTCACACACGCATAAGTTTCAGCAGTGTGCTATTAAGCGCCATTGGGCATGTGGTGAGTAGACTGTTGTTTCACAGCACAGTGAGATATAACACCTCAGTGAGAAATAAAGTGAATGAAAAAAAAATGACAGCATATCGGAAGTGTATTATTCCAAAGTGAGAGAGGGGCACTCTCGCAAAAACCAAAATGATGCATATTGTCGTCAAGCTGTTGCTTTCATTAATGTGAAGACATTAATTGGTCACATTTGAAGCATAGTTATTCTGTGCACATGATCACACATATGCATACAGACTGACAGAGCTGGTTGTTGTTGTTGCTGTTGTTGACATGCTTCGTGTTGATAGAATCTCCCTCACACCAATTCATGGATCAAACCAGCTGCATTCTGGCTCATATATGTATATAATATTGAAAATGTATTACACCTGCAACATGTGAAAGAGGATTTTATCTCTAGATATTTACCTATCCCTACCTTCTCCCTGCCTTGTTAGAGAAGGATTGGTTTTAACTGGGAGTTGATGAGGGGTCAGGAGAGATGCGAACAGCCACAATCTTAGCCTGGGGGCAGATCGACTGGTGGCCAGAAAATTTATTCAGAGGGTGCTGTCCCTGCATCTGCCTTACTTTGAAGTTGCTCTCTCAACTCTGGCTTGTCGTACGTGACTGTGTGTTCATTTTTTCCCTCACTAAAGAGAGTGCAAAAAAAAGAGAGAGAGAGAGAGAGAGGGAGATGGAGCTTGTTGTGCGTGCCTATACGCATACATGTGCTTCTTCGTGTGCTGTGCGTTGCTGTCAGAGTGTGCGTGGGTTATGCGTGCTTGTGTGCTTGTGTTTGTGTTTGCGTGCGCTTGAAAGACAGTGCGAGTGGAGGAGAGAAAGCAGGAAAGGGAGGAGAGAGATGCTCCGTGCCAATCCATACTCGCTTTGGAGAATTCAAGGTCATCCTTTCATGTTTTGCCAACCAGCGGTCAATCAGTTTCCAATCAAAGTGGTGCTTAATTCAGCAGTAATTCCCATCTCCTCATCACGTTCTTGCCTCGCTGTTTCAGGGGCGTTAAAGCAGTTCCCTTGTCTTCTCTCTGATCTGCTGTAGTGTGTCCAACATGTCTTGCCAGGCCAAACCCACCCTGTCAAGCTCTCTAATAATACTAGTTAAAGTGTGTGGAGGACATGTCAGATCACACAGTGTGCTACTGCTGCTTCCATCCATCTCACTTCAGGAGATTTAGGTATCACTTGATTGTCTTTGAAGAGAACCCAAGTCGTGTTTTTTCATTAATTCAAAGAGCCCTCCAGAATGTCTCCATTTGGTTTTGTGCAGCTTAGACTTTGGTGAGATGGAGCAGAGATGGAGCAGAAACAAGGCTGGAAGAATTATAATAGATGTGGTCTCAACCTTATCATTTCATTTCAAGTGCTGATGTAAAAGACATTTATGTTGTGATGTTTTTTTTTTGTTTTGCTTTTTAAAGGGGCTGATCCAGTCACAGCTTTGATTTAACTGTGATCCCTACACATTTCTTAAACATCCAAAGATACATTTCCCTGATCTGACCCCATTACAGAAAACAATGCAGTGAGTATCAACTTTCTTTCACAGAGGATCACCTGATTTAAAAGAGCAAAAACAAAACATTTGTCTCTCCTCTGCAGATGAACCAACTCTTTTGCATCACCACTCTGCCATATTACCTCACCTCCTCAGTCATCACACTAAGTAGGGATGGGAGTGCCTCATGCAATCATGGATCTCACAAAAATAACCTCATATCCGTTTTAATCCGCAGAAAGGTCCCCTTTCCAGGCTGGTATGGGCGTATATGGCATTTAAGACTGTGTGAGGATATGATTAGATGACAGTTTTTACTGCCTGAAGGGTGTAACTGAAACACTAAACTGTGCAGAGAAGGGAAAATAAAAGACTATTGCAAAGTTTTATTCCTGCCTCTCTCCTTCTCTCTGGTGTTTTGTTGCAATTTGTAGTGTCCTTTTTCTCGAAAGGCCCTGGTTCCAAAACAAGAGAGTGCTCATGTGGGGAAGAAGACACTCGACATAATGAAATGAGAGTTGACTCTGCTCATCTCTATATGATGAGACAGAATGAGTGAATGGACAAATGAATGAATGAATATTACCTGAAGGCTAATCAATGCTGCTCAGGCGGAGGGTACAACATCATAAGACTTAAAAAGACATCAAAAACGTCCAAGTCCTCCAGTGCGGATTTACATGCTTGCTGAGAAGTGCTTGCTCATGCCTCTTGACTGAAATACATGTTCATGTTTTTTTCTGTATGGCAGAGGATGCTTTTAAGGAGCATTATTTCTGAGAACTTCAAAGCCTGCCAAAAGCACTCTCCCTTTTGGAGTGTGCAGCGGCTTGAAAATGTACTTATATTTTCCAAATGGACAGGAAGAGGCCCTCACTGGTATTGAGGTGATGCTAATGCAATGTGGCGCTAGTTTTCAGCGTAACTCGGTTTACAGCACAAAAATACAGCCTTTATTAAATACCATTAATCTTTTATGGGCTGATTTTACATTAACTTTTATTTCCCATCACTTTTAATTACAAGAAGGTAAATACACTCCTTATTTGCAGCGTCTATATGGGAATCTGTGTTTTATGGTGTAAGGGAAAAAAACAAGCACAGCCAACAATGCCAACAGGTCCTCATGGACACTGTTTACTATGCACAGCTCTGTAACTACCATAATTGTCCCAAAGCCTCTGTCAGACTCTTTCCAGATGCTGCATCCAGGGTTGCTGCTATCGCCTGGTTTTATTGATCCAGTTAACATTAATGTTCACAAGGTCACAGTGTTCAACTGTCTGTGTTTTCTCAGCTGAGGGGCGCATTGCACCGCTCCTCAGAGGACTGGAGATTCTTTCCTGTGATGTAAACCCTGCCCAAGTGAGAGGCTGTTGACTTTATTTAATATGTCCGCCAGATTTTTTATGAGCATTACGCAAATGAAATGGTTTGCATTAATGCGTGAACCATACGTTCCGCAGAGGCATGCACGGCTGCAGACAGCTGGAAGTAACTCGAGCCCCTCAGTCACTTATCAGCCCTGGCATCCCTGCCATTTCCCATAGCCATCTTCAAGCCAGAAGAATCCAGCCATTGTTTTCATCTCTGTGGGCCCTGTGTTAACTCAGCAGTGCCTCGCTGATTGTTGCAGAGATATTAAAGAAAATGGTAGATTTGTCTTTGTCCATATAACCCTGTCTTTTGACATCCAAGCTCTTGCTCCATGTGTGTTTGTGTGCACATGTGTGTGTCGAGGGGGTTCAGCTTGATGCGGTTGTAGAGTGCAGCTGCACCTGCCCTGTATGTCAACAAGAGGGTCTGGAGCAGACACTCAAGAAGAGAGGTGGCTTTCACACCACTGGCCTCACTGAAGCTGCTTACTTTCCAAAGACAACAATGACCACGCTGCTCGGCTGTGCCACGGAGCTTTTAGGCTCTATAGGCTTGGCGCCTGGTCTGTGAGGCCTCGAGATTATCTCCTGACTGAGCCCCTCTACATACAAGCTTATTGGACTTCCTCACGTCCTCTTGTTTTTGTGGCTCTAAAGTTTCCAGGATGCTTTCTGACTGTCTGTTTTACACATAGAGACAGGATCCCCCGTGGGGGTTGTTACGAGGTTACAGGGGGGTAGTAAAGGGGTCAGGGAGAAACTGTCAGTCTATTTCCTTTCTCTGGCCTTGGGAAACTGCACCACAAGTCTTTTGCATATTTTTAGCGTCCTTGCTGGTTTTTGTCTGCATGTATCCACAGGAGAAGATAAGCTTATTCCCAGTCCTCGAAGACTTTTGTTTTTCACATGGATTACTTATTATTAGTGTTGTCTTTTTTGTTCCATTTCTCCCCCTCTTAACTTTCTCGAGCTATACAATCAGCAGCACACAATCTGTCAGAATAATGCACAGGGTCTGGAAACCATCATCTTTATGTGTTGGTCTGTAAATCTCTCCTCCATAGAATTACTGCACAACCCTGTGCTGGTGATTGCCTTATATTTGAATGTCTACAGCTGGTAGTGTGTGCACGTGTGTGCACAGTCACAGTAAAACAAATGTGTATGCGCTGAATTTCATGAATATATCTTTACAGTAATATTGCTCTTTTTAGTGTCCACCATGTCCATACACCTGAGCCTGAATTTAGTGACTGAACTGTCCAACAAAAATAACTGTTTACATCTGAGTTGAGCTCAAATTCTGTGATAAACATCAGTGAGATTAGATCCTGTGTGAGGTTTATGTTAATTTAGAATCAGATGTGTTCTTGTTTTTGAGCTGTGAAACAGTAAACGGTGAAGTAGAGATGTATTTTCCTGGTACTGTGAAAGCTGTTGAAAATGCACAAGGGTAAAAAAAAAAAAGGTGCAGAGCACCTCCTCTCTTTGAGAGGACACATCCGGACTCTAGGGACTGAAAATTGGCATGATTGGATAGGATTGTTTTTGCAGATAGAGAAAGAAAGAGAGAGGAGCATTTCAAGAGAAAAGGCCTAAGATAGGTTGGATAATTAAACAAAGAGCAAAACCCAGCCCCCCCTTTCTCTTCGGTAAACTTTGCTCTATAAGGTCAGGGAGAATATTGAGCGTCTGCGTTCAGATGACAAAGCGAGCTTTCATAAACCTGCTGGGAAGTCAACCTCATTTACATTCAGAAAGCATTTAGAGAGAATTACCTGAACAGTGTCATAGCCCAGATAATATTGCTCACAGACATGTCTTACCTGCTGCACCACATTTCTTCCCGTGTTATCTCAAGGTGCATCGAAACCTCCCTCCCTCTCTCTGTGCAGCTCATTCCTTCTTGTGTGAACGTCTAGCCACTTGTCTGTGGTTAAGATAGCTGTCGGTTGTCTGTTCAGTAATTTCAGCATAACTAAACCACTGTAGATGTTGCTCTGCAGAGTATACCTTACATCTCCCCTATCTAAGTCATTATTATTCTTTGTATTCAGGCGGTCGTTACTATTTGTGTTGTCACATACGTGCCTCAGTATGAATACAGTAAGTGCAGATACATGGCCTCGGAAATAGACTGTGGTGAGAAAACAGAATTTGGTTGTGAGAAAAGGAGCTACTGTAAAACAACAACAAAAAAAGACCTTGAAGATATTACATGTAGAGAGAAAGCATGTTTGACCACATTAACATTATCTTAAGCAGAATGTTGTTCTTTCTTTCTAATTCCACAATGCAATTATCACTCAGTGAATGGAGAGGTACATGCCAATGAAAATAAGTCATTTCTGTTTTTGCTTTGGCCCACCTCTCCATAATGCTCGACTGTGCAGCTGCACAGCGCTGTGGAAAACAAACAGTGCAGTGCAGCTGGGCTCCTCAAGACAGCGAAAGGGGAATTTTAATCCCATTTTTTTTCCTTTGGCACCAGTCAGATTTATTTGGTCATAAAGAAAGGAAAAGCACCCCACCATCTGAGAAGCACTGGGAAGTGAGAACGCAAATTATGCCAGAACCCCGATTGCAGACTTAGAAACACAACAGGCCAGGAAATGAATCCCCCAACAGGTCAAAGTGCTTGAAACACCAGAGGAGCCTAATTAACTCAGATAGTGACACATTGCTGAGATACCTGGACAGCCCCCATCAGTCTGGCATATTTATACACGGAGCACTAAGAGCCGGCTAAATAGGCAGCAGTGCAGATTTTTTATACTCATATCATTCACAGTAACAGTTTTGTCACCATGAGGCACATAAGTACAACAGCCAAGGGCTAACCTACACGTGTCTCTCATCCATTCCCTGCAGCGTGGTCTGAAAACAAACTATCCAGAGAGCCTCAAACCATTTCCAGCTGTCACGTCCACCACTCCAGTATAACTTTTAACCTGATATGACAGGGCAGGACGAGGTGAGGGTCAGGCCTCGAGGAAGATTCAGAACATGTAACTCAAACTATGAGCATTATATCCATAAATGCCTGTGGTGGAAAAATGAGGATGGCCATGTGCTGCACCCATTGTCTCTCATGTTACCTTTATTAACTTCTCATCTTACAGCAGGCACGGCAAGTCTTCACACATGCAATAACAAAGACAAGAAGAATAATTAAAAGTCACAATTATTATGCAGTGGTGGATTGTGACTAAGTACATTTACTCACATATTTTCAAATGAGTATTTCTCTTCTACTCCATAAACTTTCAGAGACAATGGTTGTGTTTTTTCTTCTTGCTTTTCTTTGCCAGACTACATTTAATTTAAGGTTGTGGTTACAAGTTGCTTTGCTTAATAACAGTGTACACACCAAACCTCACAGGCAACTTAAATAACACATGATGCATTGCTCCTGAATAAACTGTAGCTAACATTAAACAAGGGCCACAACAATCAAATAATGATACAATATAATTATGACGGTTGCTGTTTGTCCACATGAAATATTTGTACTTTTGTTCCTTGTTGAGGTACTTTATTTTCACTGTAGCTTTAAATTCTCCCATAGTTGCATGTTTGGAAATGAGGCATATTTTTTCTACTAATGAATGTGAGATACAGTAAAAAAAAAAAAAAAAAAGTGACATCAATTATTACAAACACATGCATGCGTGAAAGTAAACAGGATAGGCACAAAAATGAAGGCTCACATCTGGAATATTGTTCAAACCTGCAGCTAGGTTAGCTCTATAAAAAAGATAAATGAGTGTCCCTGTGAATGTCCAGAGAATAGCATGTCTACTCATCCCATTCCTCCAGAACACTGAGGCACAGACAAGGACAGGCTGCAGGCCCTAAAGCGCTTTGGTTCAAGCGCAATAAAAAGTGAGACTATTGCTCAAAAACCTTACAGATAAACTTCAGAGGAAATATTACATAGATGCTGTTTCACACACACACACACACACACACACACACACACTGGAACTTAAGCCGATATGGACCTCAGCCACTGCTGTAGTCTCAAGAGAGGTGCAACAAGTTTCCATTATGGCAGCATGGTGTCTCTGTTTAACTATCATAAACGTCTGCTGCTCTGAGGAGACATATTTAATCGTGCTGCAAAAACAGCGTTTATATGGCTGTTTATGTGCTATCCTGTTTAAAAGGTCAGTGCAGTCAGAGGCATGTATCAGCTCAACAGTCTCAGCCAGCGTCTAAGCTCTGTCTGTGGTTAAATTATAACATTTGCGTGGTGACAACGGCACAATACAACCACTCCTTTCTTGGCAAATTTTTTCTTTAATAATATGCCTCACCCTCTGTTAGCTGCTCAGCTTAAATTTCCCATTTTTGTATGGGTAAGTTTGTGGACTAGGGCTTTCATTGAAGATATGCAAAGAACGCCTGCGAGGAACAGAGCTCTACACATGTACCAAAGGCAATTAGGATGCTTAGAATCCAATAGTCAGTCTGCTCATTGTCTAGATTTCACTTCCTAAGACTCTTCATAATGACTGGCATTTTGAAAGGCAAGAGAGAGGAAAAAGAAACAATTTTAATGTTTTATTTTTCAAGGGGTTCGTGTGCGCAAGGAGGGGGGGGGCTTTTTATCATGCCTCACTATCCAACCTCTTACCTCCCTTTTTGGGCCTTTAGGAGCATCCTGTGACCCCTGACCTCCTGGACAATAGAGGCCAGGACGTTTCCCAGTGAGCAGCGATGGAGCCAACAACAGGAACATGAGGGGTGCTCCTGGGAAACAAACTGTTTATTGTGCAGCAGGATGGACACCCCCTCCACCCCTCCTCCCATGCCCCAGTCACTTACTTTCACACACAGTCACAGACACTTACTACACACCTCTGCACAGTACAATCTTGTCAAACAACAGGTGGCTGATCCTACCTCTAAAGCATGAAGCAACTGTTCTATAAAAATGCACCATGTCTCCTGAGGAGTGCGCATGTGTGTGTTTGGTGGAAATGAATGAAATAAGAAGGATGTTTCCCTTTCACCTAAGTCAAACACATGTGCTGCAACTCAGAATATGCTTTTAACTTCTTTTATAGTTTTGGGGGGATATGAATCTATCATTCTTTGTACACGCCCTAGGACACAGCCTGTAGAAAACATTGTTTCAGCTGTCGCCTTCTCCCTCATTTCTGCACTGGCTCAGGCTGCAGATGATAAGTTTATATTTAGTCAGACTTTCTATTTGATAACAGTACCAAGCCATTTGTTGGTGCTGCCACTGCCTGTCTGCTTCAGAGGAAATCCCTCCTTTGTCTCACAAGGAAGCTCAGCAAACTGGGAAAACCTGAATTTGTCATCAGAACTCAAACAGCTGGAACGCATTTGATTATGTGGAGTCACCACGAAATGTATTAGTCAACACTCTAGACTAGTTATTACCAAGGCTCTGGAGACTACTCATTGCAAGAGCAGCACAGTAAAACCGTTTCCAGAGCTGTCAATCACTGTGCCAGAACTGTGGTGCAACGCTGAGACCCAGAGGACTCTGGGGATCGCTCCTTAAGTGCTTAACCCCAAAGGATTACTGGTTCTTTATGAGTATGTGTGTGATTTGTGTCTGTGCTCCACATGATGCACATCAGATAAGGGTGGATCAGAAGTAACAGGCAGGCGACTGGATCTGATATCATTCTTTTTGCTCTCTCTGGAGAGACATTAAATCTTGATAATCACAGAGAAAATTTAAGAAAATAACCCATTAATCACTTTGCAGTTGATTAACCCATGACTCATTCAAACTGTTAACAAAACAACAAAGTTTAGTGATATTGTTTTAATCCAAATGGCGAAAGTTAGTTAATGTTTGGACAAGAAGAAGTTTGCAGATTGATGCCGAGCTTTTGCATTTGCAGATACATTTACTTATGTTCATGTCAGAGGAAAAGTGCACTACATTTTTTTTTCAATGCCCAAATCCACCTCCCACCTTACAGTAAGATGTTACATGTGAAACTCACAATAAGGTTTAAATCTGATGCAATATTGTAGTTTAAACTAGTCAGCATAAGGAGCTTTGTGAGTCTGTGTTATTCAGCAAAAAATCATCACCCAGCTTGTCACTTTAAACAGGTTTGGCCACTGAAAACAGTAAAATGCAGTATTATTTTTCTGCTAGGACCCCTGCTTGTAAATGAGACGTCCCATAACTAGCTATGCAAATAGGTCAATAAAAGCTGGCGAGTTCTCCGTGGCCACAGTTAGAGCATATAAGGCCGTTTAATAGGCACATCCTTGAAGCCATAAATATTTATATGACTTCATGATGTAAACCATGCAAGCCAAAAAAACAACACATGCAGTCATGCGCCAACCTGTTCTAAAGACAAAAAATCAAGAAGACAAAGGGGGCGCTTCGAAAACCTCTTATACTGGACTTTCAGTTATTGATCTGAGTTGTAAAACTCACTAACACTGATACAAAAGCAAAAGGACGATTTGAAGAATAACTCAGAGATTTTCTGGGTCAAAGGCCACCTTAACACTGACAAGCAAAATCAAATCACAGCTAAGGAAATGAGCCATGAAACACTGATTGCTCCATACATAATGACCCTTTTTTCCAATTGCTTAGCTCAAGAATTATTTGATTGTGCAGAGTGCTGACTTCACTGCAAACATGAGCACTGCTTGCACATATTGCCTGAGTGTATAATCAAATCAAGACCATTGATACAAGGGGTGAACAAATATCTCTTAGTATGTGGGAACAATATGGATCTTTGTTCCACAACAGAGCCCTCAGAAAGCTAATACACTGACCGAAGGTAGGACACCTCTGGGAGCCCAGCTTGTGCTCAGCATTGGTTGGTTGTGCTTTTATTGGATAATTCAGACATTAGCAAGAGCCATTTAAGTTAATTCTGAAAATGACAGTGAGCATATGTGCTTTGTCACATTGGCAACCATGGGAAAAGTGCCATTGAGGGGAATGTACTTAATCTCTGACACAGGTTTAGCGTAATTGCTGCAGTAAGTGGAATGCTTTCTGCTATACAATGGAACTCCTACTGATGATGATTCATGTGACCAAAAAGACAGATCACTGGAGTTTGCTGAGTCCATGGTTTCAAATAACAGCACTATAGGCTATTCCTCATGAGACAGGTCAACTAAGCTGCTACCCCCACCCATATCATCCCAATTCTGACACATTCACACCTTGGCTCATACATCAATTTGGAACTCGGGGCACCAGCCCTGTAACTAAAAACTCAACTTCTGGGTATCGGTGGGAAATTCCCCATACAGGTCAGTGATTTGTTGGCTTATAGAAAGAGCAACATTTCTTGCTTGTTATGTTGCACGTTTACAGGGCAGCATGCCCACATAACTGAAGGACTGGCATTTATAAACACTACGGTTTAAACACTTACAGGTTTAAAGTATACAATTGCAACCAGTGGCACCAATGTGCTTTGAGATTTCAGTGGAAAGTACAGTAAGGCCACTGTGGGAGGCTTTGTGAACTGAAGCTTCTCAAGCCAACAAAGTGTGGGCTTGACTGTGTCTGAAAACCTCATGCTGATAAATGGCCTCTCCAAGTAGACAAACTCAGAACACAAGGCCCCTGCTGCACAAGACCCAAACTGCTACCTCTGCTGCTGGCTGAATCTGATTACAGGCAGGCCCTGAGGACAGGCAGGTCATTGAGAGCAGAGAGATGAGCAAACAATAAGATATTATCTGTAGGAATCTTCAGCTTTCCAAAGGAAAATGGTCCCTCTCAGTGTCACATTGACGATAGGATCCTCAACCTGACACTGAATCAGCCATTTAAGAAGAATGAACACTGCGACCCATTCATACATACTCACTAAAATAATGAGAGCTCTTTTTTCACCCTTGTTTAAGATATATAAAGGGGAGCTCATGAGGCTTTGCGAGACAAGGCTGTGCAGAAACCGGAGCATGCAGCTGACTCCGATGAATATGCCTTTACAATGATTGGCTATTGAATGAACAATTCTATAGTCTTTCTCTTTATTCTATGTACATGGAAATAATACATGTGTTCAGCTTCATTGCACTTAGCTGCTCCATTGTCATGCTCTTGAAAACAATGATTTGAAGCAATTATTTAAATTAATCAACTGATTTTGAACATGCGCATACAAACTTTTGGTTTGATGAATGACACGGTGAATATTTCAAAAAACATGTTCTGATCAAAGCTGTACAACACCTATTTTGGCCAAGTGTCTTTTGTGTGTTTTTGTTCTTTTCAAATAGTGACATCTTGTGGACACTCGGCCTCAGACACTGTGCTGACGTGACTGGTTGTTTGTTTAAAGCCAGGCATTTAAGATTGTATCTTACTTTGTCTTACTTAGTTGAACACTGCCTTCCATCTCTGTTATTTACGAATGTGATAATCAGGTTGGTGATTGTATTAATTGAAGCCTAGTGCTCATTCGTGTACTTGTTGATATTCATTATTGATCAGAATTTATGAATACGAACACAAACAACTATATTGATCTGAGGAAAAATGTGATTAAGTTCTAAAGTGCAGGGACAGATTTAGTACCCTAGGCATGGCCTTAATTTAGCCAGGCAAATTTCTGTTAAATTATTTTATGGGCTTTCCATTCATTCATTAATATTTATCAATGTAAATGTTTAATTTAGATAACTATCACTGTGATTATCTCCCCTAATGGACAGTCATATATTTTAGACTTTGTGAATTGCGTCAAAACGGTCCAAAACTAAAGCAGGCTATCCCTTTTTGGACTACAAGCATGGAAATTGCAACTGTCGCTTCGGGACTTGTAACGAAAGTTATCGCGATATCAGCCAACACAGTCTGCCAGGCACCTAGAGGAGCAGGGATGAGAGGAGAGACAGCAAAATATCTCGGTTGTTCTGTGCCAGTCTTAAGAAAGACCAAGCTTTAAAACACTGTTTACCGCCTCGGTTGTACCAGGAACCAAAAGTGTCATACCTGTTAGATGTCAGACGTGATTTTCTGATTGTACGTAAAGTGAGATTTGAAAGGACGCGGCCACAAAAGCCAAATTGTATGTGTGAAGTGCTAACTGTTAGCTGACAGGCTAGCTAGCATAGCCATTGAAGCAATGGCGTTGAAAAGAATTCAGAAGGTGAGTGTATATTTCTTTCGTGTACCAGCCATACCTTGTAGTAGACACATTTTCACGGTGTGGGGCCCTCTGTTGAGGTGTTATCAGTGTGTGGCCGTTTCTGTAGCTCGACTTAGCCTTGCTTGTTTTTTGTACTCCCTTTTTAAATACTGCACAGACAAAAGACGAGCTAACCACTGGTGGCCCTGTTGGTGCATTGCTACAGTAACGCTGACTGCCAGTGACCACTCAAACAGCGACATTGTTTTGACAGCTACGGGTTTTTTTGTGCGTGTGTAATATTTAGTTTTTCCTCTGACATATAGCTTAGCGCCTTCTCAATACTTTGGTAAAGGTGGCTAATGTGTGCCCGAACAAGTCGTTTTGCAGTGCAGCCGTAGGCTAGCAGTTGTTCAGCAAAGGTTAGTGAAGGCTTTAGTCCTTGGTTTGGTTGTTTGACATCCACAGGATTTTCTGTTAAATTCTCAGCTTGTCGATTATCTTTTTCCTCGTGGTTGGTCACTTGGACCATGGCTGATGATGTGTTTAGCCGCTGAATGACAGCTGGTTGCTGGTTGCCAAAATTGAACCCTTGTGTCAGTGTTGCCATATATGGAATGGCAAATGGGGCACTGGAGCAGGCCACGGTGTGTATTTATATAACAGAATAGATAGGCTTCCTTTCAAGAGATATTAAATAACGGCCTAAATGTCTCCTTAACCATCTGTCGCTTTGCTGTCTGTGATCATTGTCATGTCTTGAATTGTATATAATGGGACATGGTCGTAGCGTTTCCATTCGTTTCTGACATAATTTGAATTTAACACACTAATTATTCATGTGTTTATTGCCTTGATTATTTTAGTAATACATATTTCTTTCTTTCTGTTGAGCTCCATAATCTTTATACTAAGTATCCTTGGTAAAGCTGAACTGATGATTTAAATGTTCATGAAATTAGCAGCATGAAATGAGAACCACCATTTACATGTCTGTGATGGACTGTGAAGCAAACATGGCTGCCACTGAAAAGGCTCACAGTAATTACAACCTGTCTCAAATTTAGGGTTGAACCCCCCATAAAGTTAAGTAAGCCCACCGCACATAGAGCCAGAAATTATATGGAATAAGCTCCAGACTCAGACTCAAAGCTGTTGCTGTTGCAAGGCTGTACTCCTTTTTAAATCCTACGAGAAGTTATTTCAAAATAAACCCGATTCATTAACAGCGCCTCGTTTTGACATGTGTTGACCTGACGATGACACTCTAAACTCACTGTTTTGCCATCAGAACCAATATGTACTGAATATTAATGAATGTGAATGGTCACTCTTTTTCTATTGAAAACAAATGTCTTTTCTTACAAAGAGTAATGGTGTTACAATACTGCAACTGACCCTGAAAATCAAAGCTGATTCATCATGTGATTGTCCTACCTTTAGGAACTATCAGACCTGCAGAGGGACCCACCTGCCCAGTGCTCTGCTGGACCAGTTGGAGATGATTGTAAGTAGTTAGAAAACTGCTGTGTCAGGGTATGCCTGAACAAAATCATATGTTATTGCTATGTATGATTTTATTTTGAGAGAGTATGGCATGGAGTGGCAGGAGTTTGGATATCAGTGCAAAAATCATTAATAATATTTATTTGTCCCTTAGTGTTTCACTGGCAGGCAACGATAATGGGTCCGGTAAGTGATAATTTATATTAAACTAATTGAAATAAGTAAAACAAACAAAGAAAAAACATTGATATTGCTGTGGGAACTTATCTTGTTTCTATTTATATTTCAATAGAGTGACAGCCCATATCAGAGTGGAGTGTTTTTCCTCACTATTCACTTCCCGACAGATTACCCCTTCAAACCACCCAAAGTGAGTATGGATCTTCCTTGTATGTGTAACATAATTAGGCATCAACATATTTCGCCCTCATGGAAACTCACTTTATAGTTCTTTGTTTTACTGTGCTCAAGGTAATTGACTTAAATGGAAAATAATATTTTTCCTGTCTGGTCACAGGTTGCATTCACAACAAAAATTTACCACCCTAATATCAACAGCAATGGAAGTATTTGTCTGGATATACTGAGATCACAATGGTCACCTGCACTTACAGTATCAAAAGGTAAGTGATAAAGCAAGATCTATACTAGTGTTGACATTTTTTCATCCTGATGTGAATGTTAACACATAGTACTGGGGTGTTACTCTGACGCAGGTATTGTACTGCCTTATCCCAGCATTAATGAATGATATTAGGTACACCTGGGAGGACAAGTTAAAATGCACACAGTGTCCTCTGGGCTTGCTGTTTTACTATTCACAGCAGATGTGATTTGTATCAGGAGGAAAAATGATATCAAGACATTCCCTTATTTCCACAACGGCAAATTTTCCCCATCAGTGCCAGTTTTAATCCTTTAGACTCAGATATAATAATGTGAAATGCTATGTCAAGTCAGCTTCATGACATGAAGTATTACGTTTAAAGGTAAAAAGACAATTCAATTCCGAGCTAAAGAAATCCAGCATCTAATGAAGTTCTGACTCAGTTTCATGGCCATATACAGGCGCATCACAATAAATTATCATGGAAAACTTGATTTATTTCAGTAATCCAATTCAAATAGTGAAACTCACATTATATAGATTCAGTACACACACTGAAATATTTCATGTTTTTATTTCTTTTAATTGTAATGATTATGGCTTACAGTTAATGAAAACCCAAAGTTCACTAAATCCAAAAAATCTGAATATTGTGAAAAGGTTCACTGTTGTAACCTTTGTTGTCACACTCTAATCAGCTAATTAACTCAAAGCACCTGCAACTGTTGCCTGAGCCTTTAAATCAGGGGTGTCAAACTCATTCCACAAAGGGCTGGTGTGGCTGCAGGTTTTTGTTCCAGCCAAGCAGCAGCACACCAGACTTGACTCAGTTAATCAACTGATCTCAGTCTTCAGACAGTTGATTGGTCAAACTGTGTGCTCTTGATTGGTTGGAACAAAAACCTGCAGCCACAGCGGCCCTTTGTGGAATGAGTTTGACACCCCTGCTTTAAATGGTCTCTTAGTCTGGTTCAGTCGCTACATTATCATGGGGAAGACTGCTGACCTCCACTGAGATGTGCCTGTATCTGTTGATATCTTGGTTTACTGTTACGTCGAGGGTCAGAATCACATATTGGTATGCTGGTGTTAAAAGTGGCCTGCTCTTATAAGGTCCCTCTGATTGTCTTCTCAGTGGAATCTGTTAACTTGAACTGTTCTGTTTCATTCTTCTACAGTATTATTGTCAATCTGCTCTCTTCTTTGTGATCCGAACCCGGATGACCCACTGGTACCAGAGATTGCCCATACATACAAGGCTGACAGGGAAAAGTGAGTGTTAGATATGGATGAATTGACTTTGTATTTTTTGTAGATGAAGTTCATAGTTTGCAAGTTGATCTGACACTTTCTTCTAAACTTTTTTTTTTGTTTGGCATTTGTTTTACAGGTACAACAAATTAGCAAGAGAATGGACACAGAAGTATGCAATGTGAGAGTGCCAGGGAGATCAAAATAGAAATGAGAACAAATGAAACATGTTTGATTTGTAACTTGAGGCAAATGAGCAACAGAGGGAAAAAAAAACTAGACAACAGCCCATCTTTTGGAGAAGGAAGCGATTCAATGAGGTACAGTGCCACCTGGCTTTCCGTGTGCTGAGCTGCTACCATGTGCTGTCCTTCATGACTTGTATGGATCTGCTGAGCAGGACCTGATGGGCTCCTTAAAGCACTCCCATATGGAATACCGGAAAATCTTCACAGCCCATACCACCACACTCAGACTTTAAACTGTTTCTCCTGCTATTGTGATCATCACTGTCATTGTTGCTTTTCATGCACATCATTTTTCACTGTCAAAGAGTCATATCATTGTGCTACTCAGAAGCAAAATGTTTGATTGATTTAGGAGATAGGCTCTCCCTTCAATTCAGAGGTACTGTGTGTGTCCCACTGGATGTCTTGTTATTACTGTATTTCCATGTATTTAGTGGCCTTTCTGTGTTATTATTTTCAAACGGTATATGTGCAATTGAGGCAGAATGTTCCCTGTTCAACACAAAATGGTGCGGTGCCATTACCAGCAGCTGATCTGTTGGCACATACTGTCTCTACCCCGAAACAATGTGAAAGATGTAAAGAAGGATTGGTCTCTGTCACCCACTGCATTTGAAACTGTAACAGTATTTAGTGGTTTTGAAGACACTAGAGAGCTGCTATTAAGAGCCAGCTGGCCCTTGCCTCACAGTTGTGGAGCTCCATAGGGCTAATGTCAACATCCGTTTTTCTCACATGCTGTCATTGCCCTATTAACCTGTATAAGTAAACACCCATGGCTGGTGTCCATAGTGCACAAAGTACTACTGTTGTACGACTTGTTCCTTGTTGTGTAGCTATGAACATAGCTACTCTTTGGCATATAGCTAAGCTGTGTGCCTCCTCCTCAGTACAGTTACTCAGGTATCTAACCAAATCATCAGCCTTTACATGCAGTGACCCATGGTGAGAAAAGTGACCTGGGCCCATATCATCAGGCTTGGAAATATAACACTGATCTGCATATACATAACAAAACAGCATAGCTCATAAATGATCAACGACAGATCAGCACTTCTGAGGTTTTTATGCATATAGGCCCTGATGGTCTGTGTTGCTGTTTTTTCACAGAGGGTTTTTTCCCCTTCATCCTCTCCAGCTCTTTTAGTCACCATTTTACATTTATTTGTCAACAACACTTTGGATTGGTGCAGCTGTTAAATGACGCTGTAATACGTGTACATGCTGCTGTTTTTCTACAACAAAATGGCATTTGGTTACAGCTTGTGTCACATACACTTAAAAGGGGAACTTGATAACATGATTGATGTTTTGCAGAACCTAGTAATAATTTGTCATTGCATCCAGTTACCTGAGGTGAATAAATACAGTAAGTTGCCACGACAATTTCACCTGCTGTAATATCGGGTGATGTGAAGTTTGTCAGTTTTTCTTTATGTTCATATACATGATCGAGTCTGCAAAGGCTTGTGTCAGTTTTGGGATTAATAATCAACCATGACAGTAAAACTGTTTGTCTGGGTGATACATTTGTGACCTTTTGTATTGTATCCTTGAAAGCTTTAGTTTTAGGCTTTTTTTTTTTCATTCACCAGAATTGAACATGATTGTGACGTGTCATAATGTAATATTAATTTTACTATAACCCATTGTGACTGTTGGATGAAGTAGTTAGGATGTGCTATGATTTTTTTTATTTAAGTCATGGCTCATAATGTGCTGATGCTGCCAATATAAAGGGAAATATTTGATGTTCAAAAGGGGAAGAAAATTTGCTATTGAGGCATTACTGAATGGATTAATCCAGAAAGGTTCATAGTAAAGCATGAAAATTTTAGAAGCTTTGATTGTAGAATTAACACCATGGTTTAGGCACTGAATATAGAATTTGATCATTGTTAGCCGCTGTAGAGAAAATGGTCAAAACAAGTTGTCCTGAAGTACAGTATATACTAAAAAGGTTTTGAAAATATATTCTCTAAATGCAGTGAAAGTCTCTTTGCTGCTGGACTACAACTGAAAATAACTTGTGTGTATTAGTACTAGTTCAGACTTTGTGTGCATTGTCGTTTGTTCATCTGGCTATTTATTTATTTGAAAGCCGAGTATCTTCCAGTTCGATTGAATGCAGCCTCAATTCATCATGTCAGTGATGCTACATTGACTTCCTTTGTCCAGTGTGCTCAATAGAGTTTATATAGGCAGCTTGGCATGCTTTGCACTCTGGAGAACCTTCTCACAGCCATTTGCCGGATATCAGGGATTTCGTTACAATTCATCTGCCTAACACCTCTGACTAAAATTTTAGCCTTAACCCTCATTTTGTACATATAGAGAGAACGTGTCATAAACTGTTAAATTTGCTATCAGGGCTGTATCCCCCACATGGGTGATTCATTTCATCAGTAGACATGGAAACCTGCTTGAACAATACCCATATTTTTTGTTGAAAATTTCAGCCTGGCTTGAACGCAGGACCAGCTTTCATGCATCTTAAAATTTGGAATATGTGTGCTTGAACTGCCACCATGAACATCCACATGTCCTCACATAGCCTACACAAGATAACTATTGACTTGTCATAACATATGAATAAAGTTCATCTTGGTTTACCGTTGTCTGCAGTCACTTCTTTTGTGCCTTTATCATAAGATGTAATAACCAACATGAGGTGTGGCTGTCTATAGGGAAGAAGAGACTGTCCTGTTTGCTCGATCTAAATAACCGAAAAATTATGTTTTGAAAAGACAAGACGATTGTGGACAGATTGAATATGTGGTGTGGTTGAAAGTGTTTCCCACAAAGGGCCATAAAAGCATTGTAAAAAGTTGCTGTCGGCTGGAAACAGAGCATACCTGTTCAGCTCACTCCAGGGTGCGCTTGATTCAACGACCTGCGCTGCGAGGTTTTTGCTGTGCAAACAAAACAACCTCTATTTGACCGACCTTCATGTTTATCCTGTTATCGTGAAATAAAGGCATGGTGCATATTCTAGACTATTCGCAAATCGGCTGCACAGATTCATTGCCGAGCGTAGGTTAATTAAAAAGCAAATTAGCCCCGCGCTTTCGAAGCGTCGCGCTACTCCATATGCAAGCTACCCTGTCCGCGCTGTAGCCGCTAGCTGGCTAAACTGGCTTCCTGCTCAGCTGAAAGTCAGCATCATCACCACTCCTCCCCGTAGGAAGGGCGCATCCCGGATAGCTAGCTGGCTAGCTGTGCTCGGCTCAACGATGGCAGTTAATCTCAGCAAAAATGGCCCTGCATTAACAGCTGCATATAAAGAAGTGGTAGATGAAAAGTCCAACACCAACTGGTAAGGAGCAATATTTTTACAACGACGTTAGCTCCGTGAAGGAGACATTATACTAGCTGCAGTCTTGGCTAGCACTGACTCAGTCGTCAAGTAGTTAAGTTAACGTTTGTCCAACGTTAACCTAATGTTAGATAAACTTTCCCTGTGACCCAATGGCACATTGTTCACCACAACAGACTTTTTACTGGCTAAATTAGCGACAACGTGAGCCAAAGTGAGCTTTGTTTACACGGGCGTCTAGCTTTCTTAGATTAGTTGCCAGTATGGTGTGTCCTGACGTTAAAGATGAGCTAACTGATTAGCAAGTAATATGTTAGTTAAATGCTAGCTGGGTGCACTAACAGTCTGAACACTCAGTCCCAATGTCTTTGCATGCATTTTCCCTTTTTATGAACGTATCTGTCATGAAGTTGAATGAATAAGTTGCTATCGACCTCACCCACTTCCTGGTAAGACATCAAGAGTTATATCAGACTAAAATGCGAAAGTCAAATCAAGGAACTTCCTCTTTTGGTTCCCTGATGTAACTAAGGCTACCATAGTGTAACTTGCTTGCCTTAAAGTTTAAATTAAACCTGCAGTGACAGCTGCAGTGTTTAACGATGACCTGAATTAATTAACCCAGAGGAGGAATTGCCCAGGGAGTCCTGCTGGCTCCAGAAACTCTCTGTTGAGTGTGTGACATTCTTCATTGGACTGACACTGTCTATGAAACCATCAACTTTCTATTACTGTAATATATTTGCACTTTTTATTTGGGAAGGTGCTGACTTATAATGAAGAAGTGGGGTTTTGCAGTCACTAGTTTCACAGTGTGCAAGTTCCACATACCTATTACTGGAATGAAAGTACCATATCTCATGTATTAACCAGAAATAAATGTCTTTGTTATCTACTGAATCTCACACAGGAACCTTGTGCTCCAATATAGTTAATTTTGCAAACACTGAGTTGTGTTTTTGCTGAACGTGACATCCCAAATAGAAAGTAGTTGTTGTAATATGTACTGCTTATAATGTTAGTTATATCAAGGTATCTGAAGAGGTCATATGATCATTTCTCTATGGGATACTGAGGTTAAATCATAAAGGTACCCATGGTTTTCTGTGAAATAGCACCTAATGCCATGGACATGATTGGTAATCATAATGAAAAACCCTTCATTTTAGAATTAAACTATAGCAAGTTACTTAAACAACTTCTACTACAAAACTTACCCAATCCTGTCACATTACAAACCACTCCATTTAAACCACACTGTATTATTGATGAAGATGATCATCTTGTCTTTTCTTAACCTGTATCTAGCTTAAAAAAGCTATTTAACTCACTCAGTTGTCAAATGGAAGTCATGTAAGTCACTTGAAGAGCATTCTTCATTTCTTTCTCCATGCTAATTAAGATGACACAGGAATGCAGGGGCATTTTGTGCAGGAAATGGCCCAGCATTGACTCAGTCTGGAGGGTTGCTAATCCCGAGTCATTTCTGTTGCATATCCAACAGTAAGGGAAAGTCAGTGAAATCTTTACCAGTGCATCACTGGTTTGTCATTTATGCACCGTGGGGTTAAAATGTAACAATACTCAAGTATATTTACACTACCCTACTTGACTTAAACAAGGTTGACAAAACATCTGCTGTTTGGAAGAACACCTCTGTCTATCTCTGTGATCTGTTTTGAGGAGGTGTTTTAACATCCTTAATCTGGTGTTTGCTCCAGGGCCTTGTTCACCTATGAGGGAAACAGTAATGACATTCGCCTGGCAGACAAAGGAGGTGAGTGGATGTTGTGGGAAAGTTTTTATGATCTGCAACACAATATTATCAGAAGTGTGCAGGAATTTCATTGTCAGCATACAGCTGCAGTTGTGGAATATCAGCACAAAAGGATCGCTTGCCTCTGCTGTCTCACCCCATCATTTGTAAGAGGAAAGAAATGTCCACAGTTACACAACCAACCACAGTAACCATTCCACTTTTCCACAATGTTTATATATCAGATGGAGGACTGGAGGAGCTGGTTGAGGAACTGAACAGCGGAAAAGTGATGTACGCTTTCTGCAGGGTCCAGGATCCAAATTCTGGCCTGCCTAAATATGTCCTCATCAACTGGGTTAGTGCTACACTTAACTAGTGCTCATTGTTTGTCTTCTTTGTGGTGGCCATTCCTGAGCTTGGACAATACTTGATTTGTTTCAGACTGGGGAAGGAGTGAATGATGCCAGGAAAGGACTATGTGCAAATCACGTCAGCTCCATGGCCAACTTTCTGAAGGTAACACTGCACTCTATGGTTACAAAGGAGGTCATCTGTGTGCTAAATTTCATGTTAATGATGGTTTTGAGAAGGACTCAAAATAAAAACAAAACAAAGGAAACTAGCGCACAGCATACTGCAGGCATTGCTGGAACAATACAGTAGCTTTGTGTGTTGTATTGTGTCAATTCCATTCATCTCATTACAGCAGACCGCCTGTAAACAAACTACTGGGTGGTGCGTGCACCAACCAAGATAGCAAATGTAGGTGTTTCCCTGTTTGTTTGTGTACTATAAGGAACTTTCATTTCCTGCTGTTTCAGGGGGCCCATGTCACAATAAACGCCAGAGCTGATGAGGATGTTGAACCTGAGGCGATCATGCAGAAAGTGGCCAAAGCCTCAGGAGCAAACTACAGTTTCCACAAAGAAGCCTCCAGCCGCTTCCAGGACAGCAGTCCACAGGGTCCTGTGGTATGCACTCCTGTTTGCTTGTCTTGGTTGGTAGAATGATAAGCACTGGGCCAGATCACAACTAAGCTCCTTTATCTCAAAACATGGCTACATTTGAAATGCCTGTGTTTTTTATGTCCTTCTATTCACAGGAAACAAACATTTCTATTACTGAAAACCCATTTTCAAACACCAAAGCAGAAGAATGTGAAATTGCCACCCTGTCTTGTCTGAGCGTACTTGTGGAAAAGATCAAAATAACCCCTGCTACAAATAGTATATAATAAAATAATGCAATCTTAACTTTATATATGATGAGACATCAGTTTCAGGGAACCTTTACAATCACATATTTCAGTTTTAAGTAAGAATTAATCATACAATTTTGTAAACTACTGTGTTTTTTCTTGTTAAATGAAACTGTGTTTTCATGTTTACACAATCATATTAAATATCCTTTTCCTTCCTGTAGGGCTCAGTGTACAAGAAAACCAATGCTATGTCAGAAATCAGAAACACCAACAAAGACACCTTCTGGGCACAGGCCGAGGTAGGTCCCTCAATGTGTATTTAGCTAATGGCAGCTTCAAATTCACCTTTGACACAGTGCAAAGAGGACCTGAAGCTGTTCCAGGAAGGCACTTCTTTAAAACTCTGTTCTTATGCAAGATGTTTTTTGGATAATTGACTCCCTGAAATTGCATCTCTCACTGAAACAATTCAAAATGTATCAAGAGCTTGCACACATTTTCATTTTAACAAACCTTCCACCTAAACAGTCAGGTAGTTTTCATGGAACAATAATCTAACCACAGTCAGCAAAAGCACAGTTGTAACTCTGTTCTCTCTTTGCAGTTTCTGCACAGTGGCACCTGTCACAGATACACCTAGATAGTGGCGTTCACTGCCTTGTAGCTCTTCTCAGATGATCTGTCATGAAGTCAGATTTTTGAGAACTGGTAAACAAAGCTGACCCTGCTGGTCTGTTTGACCTTTTAGAAAGAAGAGGAGAGGCGCCGGCAGGAGGAGCGGCGCAAGGCAGATGAGGAGCGCCAGAAGCTGGAGAGGGAGAGGAAAGACAGGGAGGCCAAGGAGGCAGCACTGAGGGACAAAAGGGACAAGGAGAGGGCCTCTCAAATCGACCAACAAAAGTGGGTTTCAACTGGGATAAAAAAGTGCATCTGCTGCATAATCTAAAAGATTCAAATGACATTTTCTCTGTCGTCTAAATGGCCTTTTGTTGAATAGGAAGTACCAGCAGCAGCAGGAAGCTGACAGTAGAGAGCAGGAGAAGCAACGCTGGGTGAGTGTCTGACAAGATCACACTTTGAGTAAATGGGGTTTCAAGTGTGAACTAACTCAACACAGATATAAGGAAGTGATGCAAGTCAGGTGAGAGTGAATGTGGATTGATGCGAAGTTAACTTTCATATTGACTGTGAGCCACATTTCTATGATAATGCTGATTGCTTAAATAAGTTTCAGTAGCGCACACATCTTGTTAACACGTAAACAGTCAGGAAGGTAGCCAGTGTCAGAAGTGTCAACATTGATATTGATCATCAGGAGGAGCAGGAGGAGAACCAGGCAGCCCAGAGGAAAGCAGTCAGGAGAGGTGAATCAGTGGAGAAGGCCAACGTGAGTTCCCCTTCCTGAAAGTGATCTCTTCTGGCCAAACTGCTTTCCCCTTTCTCACCTATCTCAAGAAAAGCATTTTGTCTATTTCTTATCAGATGTTAACCATTTGAATCTCAACAAAACTGTCTCTTTCTTCTTCCTACCTTGTCTTTGTTGCATGGCATCTTTCCACAATACACCGAGGAAACTTTATCTTTCTCTCAGCAACAGTTTGCATCATTATTAATAAAGCAGGACCCTCCGATACTCACTGTGGATGTTATTTGTGTTGTTTTTCATAGGAGGCCGCTTCTCTCATCTCTCAGCGTGCTGTGAATCCCAGAGAGATGTTCAAGCAGAGGGAGAGGGGGATAACTCCCAGTGACTCTGACGTCCCCTCTGCTGCCCCTGCTAGCCCCCAGCCAGGTATCACGTGAGCGTGAACAATGACCTCGTCATATAAATCAGTTTGCTTTAAATGTCACAGCACTTCCTGTATTGTTGCAAGGCTCTCTCAGCCCCTTCTCAGGTAGCGGTAGGTATAAAGTGCTGATTTCTCTACAGGGGACTGCTGTGTCCCAGCGCCAGCCTTTTGCAGAGCTTTCAACTTTCCATCAAAGTGTCTAGGTGTCTCATAGTCATACTTAACACTGTGTCTCCATCATGGTGTCCTCTCTTTTTCTCCTCAACTTGTCTGCTCTGTTTTTTCTCTCTCGTCCATATTTTGCATGTTTTGGGGGTTCCATGTGTGTCTCTGCTCAGGGCGGCTGCAAAGCCCTTTTCTGTCTAAGCAAGCATATGAGTCTGAGCGAGCCAGCTCTCCTCAGCGCCAACCTTCGCCTGTGCCAGCAGGCATTGCCTCTCCTGTCCGTGCCGCAGGTGTGAGCTTCACACACACACACACACACACACACACACACACACTCACACAAATGCATACACTGGGTGACAGTCTCATACTTAACTTGAAAAATCCATGCTTCATTTTCTCATTGCTGTTCTTGTGTGTGTCATCAACATACTCATAATCATTCTAATCAATTTCATCATGAGTCAGACTTCCATTCACTATACTTTCTGTTTTTCTAAGAAAGGTAGAGATTATTGCTTTGGTGCTCCTTGTGTGAATAGAATTCCCCTGGTGGTTGGTTTTCAGCCTGTGTGGACTTGTGGATGTGTTCCTCTGTGCATATGCATGTCTGTGCTTGTGTTTTGGGTGATAAGAACCTGATGTGGATGATGGACAGTCCAGGTGTGAGTATGATGAGCAGGAGGCGGCCCCACAGGAGCCGGAGAAAGGTGGGGCCCATTTCACACAGCACCAGCCTCAGTGTTAACATCAGCTTTCCAACACTCCCATCTGCTTCTTATGAAAATGCATTTGCAATTTGATTTAAGAACAAACTGTATTTAGTCCCTCCAGCCAAACAGTGCTGTCAGGATCTGCTGCCGCCACCTGCTGGTGGAAAGACAGCTCAGCTCAGACTCAGTCTTACTGACATTATCTGTCTTTACAGAGGAGGCACCGGCCGCCAACTCCTACGTCCAGGAAGAGCCTGCAAAGGTGGTTGTTTACTTACATTTGGCACGAGAGTTTTCTTCCATTAATATGAATTAAATCTGAAATATAAGTTGACCTTATTCCTCTCCCAGGTGGAGGAGAATAACACGTATGATGTGACTGTTGAGGAGAGCTCAGACAGAGGCATCTGTGCCAGAGCCTTATATGACTACCAGGCTGGTAAGTTATTTATCTTATTACAGTGCTGTAACAGCTCTAAACTGATAAGTGGGCAGGCAGATGTCTTAAAAGACATCACAGGGAAGCTTATTTACACCTAGTTTTGGCATGGAAATGCCCCCTTTGAAAGTGCAAAAAAATACATGTAAATCCAGGCTCACAAAAACCAGTTACAGTCAACAAAACCCCACAACTGCCAAAAAAATCCCTTTCCTCTCAGAGCTCCAACCATTGCCCCAGACTGTCCACACCTGTTTAAGCCGGTCTCAGTTGAGCTAATTCCTATGCTACATTTGCACGTCTCATTCTATCATCCACATCGGCTGGTACCAGCCCACCCTTAAACTACACTGTGTGACAGATAAAGCAGTGGCAGTGACGTCAGGCTTCAGCAGATGCAGCAGAGTCAATGGAGAGTGACAAAAAAGGGGATGTGTGGGTGGCCAAAAGGATGAAAAATGCCCCGGCATTGCAACGCTATTCAACACTTAACCAGTATCCAGTAACTACTGCCAGGTTCCCACAGTTTTTATGGGTTTTTTTGGGAGTTGTGTTATTGTGTGACAAGTGGTTGTGCATAGATTATGTTTAAGTGGAAATCTCAAAGATTTTGATCTACAAATTATGTACAGTGATATAGTCCTTACGTTAACAGTTTAATGATATTACTCACATGTGTAAAATCCCAAGGAACAAATGAGTAATGCAAAGTTAGTGATGTGTGTTCAACCGGTGATAGACCATATAAGTGTGATTCAAATACAAATTACATTTTCTGAATTTTCGGAAGATCTTCAAGATTGCTGCTTAAACTCAATAGTGTACATTTAGTGTTGTTACTCTTTAAGTAGTTGTTGTAACCTACTTCAAATAGGTGTAAGATGTTGTTTACGTTGCAAACATTTTCAGATTTTTCACATTTTCATGTACTTTTTAACTTTGCTGATGTTCACTGCTTCTTTCTCTCCTTTAGCTGACGACACTGAGATCTCGTTTGATCCCGATGACATCATCACCGGGATCGAAATGATAGACGAGGGCTGGTGGCGAGGTTACGGTCCAGACGGCCATTTTGGAATGTTCCCGGCCAATTACGTGGAGGTTATCTAGCCCGGTGCGAATGCCCCCCACACCCCCCACCAACAACAACAACCACCACCCCACCCCCACCTACGCAGACCAACACACTGGCAGCCCCCAGAGGACCTCTGCAGTTCACCAACAAACAAGCAAAGTCCTCGCACACAAGTGATCTGACTGAAACGCTGCAAACGGGTCTCCACATCATGGACCAGTGAACAGATGGTAATCGCGGGCCAGAAATCTCTCCACATTTCAAGAAAGCATTTCCATTAAATTATTGATGTAAGCAGCTGATGGCTTAGCTTAGGAAAGACCAAGAGACCAAAACTCCCTCCTTGCCCCCAGAATGAATCTCTTTATCTTTTAGATGTGATGAAGTACAGTATCAGCCTTTGTTAAGTCTTAAAATCAATAATAGCACTTCTAGTTCACATTCCTTACAAAGTGACTTCAGTTCTATTTCAGGTATTATTTTGTTGTTACTTGTAGCAAATGCTCCTGTACATTTCAGGAAAAAAATCAAAGATGGTGGTACCAGCTACAGTGTAATCTTTTGCCTTGTTTTTGCCTTTCTTTACCGGCAGACTGAATTTCCCCCTTTTTTTTTTTATGTGATTGAACTTACAAACTGTGTGACTTTCAGACCCTGTTTTAGTACTGAACTGACTGTGGTTGAAGTGAATATTTAAAAAAAAAAAAAAAAAAAAAACAGATCATTTGCTGTGCTCTAGGTGGTTGACGTTTTAGTGGGGAATGCGTAAATGGTTAAGTTCCCTTTAACTGTGAGATTATAACGGTTTGTTTTCATTTCAGTTCCTTCCTCATATGAACCAATTCATTTCAACATATTTAACTTTTCAGGGACAAGCTGAAGAAAAAAATAATATACGTCAGCGTTATTTTTCCAAGAATTTGGATCTTGCTGTGTTGAAGGTTGGGTGCATTACAAATGTCTAAGAGTCATACGTGTTATTGTGGTGCCATAATGAGGATAAGCGAATGCCGTGTTACACCCTGAGAAGTGCTTGGTGACGTTTTAATTGAACATTTGACAGTGAGTTGCAAGTTCACTGTGTTTATTGTCGAACAGAATTCTTGCTCTTTTAAAGCTCGGAGGTCAGTCAATAAAAGAAAAAGAGAATCAATCACGAATAAATTTAAAAAGGGCATCATGTATCCACTTCATTATTCATGTTTGTCTTACCAGAATCTATTATAATGAACAGTCATTCTTCATAATAAAAGAAACCAACAAGTTGTGTTTTCATATCTGTCCAAAGAGGTCGAGCTACAATCAGCAAAAGCTTGAAATAATGTCAAAAGGCCTTAAGGGATTTTCAGAGGTCTAACAGGAACTCAGACGTATATACACACTCAGTATGTGCTCTACAATCAGTTTCCTGGAATGAGGCAACAGCTGGGGAATTCACCTCCAATGCAAAGGTTTCATTTTCACACGAAAGATCAGATTTTACCTTTCCCACATCCTTCAGTTACATCTCATTTCGGATGAATGTGAAAACATGCAGCCAACAAATTATTGACTATTAATTTATTATTACAGAACAATGGTCACACAAAGTTAATTTCCAGTTAACTTGTGCCCTTCACTCTGTTGAACTTGTTTTGCCCTTCTCAGAGCATAGAGTTCGTTATAGCCCATCCCCACCCACTCACTTACTCATACATCTACATGTATAGATTCCATATTCATGACAGTGAATGTCAAAATTGATTGTCTCTGACTGGGTTTTTTGGTTTGCTCAATATTGCTTGAGCTTTGAATTTTACACTTTGAATTTTACAGGGCTTGGTTTATGTGTGTATGTTTCTTACATCAAGTCTTAAATTAGCATGTTATTTATAGCCACAATAGTGCATTTAATGAACCTGCACTGCATTCAGTTCTGCCCAAATTTTCTATATCATCTTGAATCATATTTGAACTGAAATTGTTTCCAAATTTAATTGAATATTACCCTCTCATGATGAGTCAAACTGTTATCTGGACTGAGTTTCAGGATAATTTCCATGTACACCTACACCATTTAGAAGCAGTGATGGTAAACTATATTAACTCCCACTCTGCCCTCAGTGATTGCAGATGTATTTCTGTGAGATTTTACGTTCATCCCAGAGTGCATCTGCAAGCCCATTTATTGTCATATTTTATAACAGTGAGAATAACAGTTTCTCTACATGACTGGAATCTCATGTTCCCAGGACAGTGACTCACTTCAGACAGGAAATCTTTTCTGTGCTGGATTCACAATATTTCCTCCTGTGCGTTGTCATTTACATTGTGCTGCCCTCACCCCAACCTCATATGTTTATGTCAGTGAAAGTCTGAAATGAATAGCTGGGGATTTTCACAGTCTTACAAGCCATGTTTTTGCTCATCATCCCCACATAAGCTCAGTTCAGTCAGCCGCAGGAGACAGATTGGCTCACAGGGGTTCTGCAAAACATATTGTCACACTTAATTAAAATTTCCTATAAAGGATCATGTATGACATGAAAGATGACTGTCATCACAGAAGTGTAAATTCATCACTCACCTGATCATGCCAGTGATTTTTTTTTTTTTCAATTTCTGTCATTTTATCTCACTCTTACCACATGAAGTCTCACCTACATCTCATCTAATTTATTCACATCATGTAATGTGAATAAATGTAAGGGTGTTGTTTAAAAATAGCCTGTATATACTGTGTAATACATAAACATTTTAGCGTCCATGTTCAAATGACAGTTCAATATCAGGTTTCTTGCATTTTTTTGCAGAGAGGCTTGTTGATCATCTCGACAATCAAAAATTCTCAAAAAGCAAAAGCAAAACCTGTTTCATATCTGCTGTCAAACAAAAGAAAAAAAAATCCCTCTGAGATTTGGACAGTTTGTAGATATTTGGTTATTTTGACATTTAAATGTTAATCATTTTGAAATGTCATACTCTATCCGCAACAGATGGAGGAATAGGGCATCCCCTTTTCAAACTGATCAAAAACATGCGGAGGAAACGTGGATAGTGTCGAGTGCAGCCTCATCGCTCATCAGTGTTTTTGTATCGAGATTGTGTGTAGTTATGCAGGCTGGAAGGACCAGAGGAAAATGGAGGGAAAGTTCAATAACTTTGCAAAGTGACCTCATGAAAAAGAATGACTGAATAATACTACAGAATCTGTCATCTTGGGTTCAGTATGAATAAAAGTAACTTGATCCTGGTGCTTTCTAAGGGCTCTGGTGTGTGGCCGTAAGGAACATAAAATCTGAAGACAACGCCCTCTGACTCATGACTGATAGTATGGACAAAGATGACCCTTCTCTTACCCGTTGGCTACTCCTCCACAGTGGAAAAAGCTGCTTCTGCATTGTCCTCCTGTTATTATATTTTTACCCAATATATTTCAAGCACAGGTCTGTAGAGACCATGTTAAAGAAGCAATGTTCCACTTCCTCCTTAAAATGTGAAGTCTTAAATCTCAACAGCCTCAGAAGTTTCATTTACCTAAATGAGAGCTGTCAGGGAAGATGTTTACTCAGCCATTAACTGTTCTGAGTCAAAACTACATCGGGGAATCCTGTTGAAAGCAATTCAATGTCAAATAAATGTGTTTTTTTTTTTTTTTTTTTTTTTTTTTGGAAGAGCTTTATTTACCTGAATGATTTAATTTAATTTCCGACAACATGATACACTCAAAAAGCAGCAATGAAAATAATGTAGATGTATGTACATAATCTAACATCACACATGAAATAAAATTATTTTCGATACCAGCCGATACTGATGCTCTTGAATGGAACCCTCTTTTATTTAACACGAAAGCCCAAAATAATTAAGGGAAGCAAGATGTCATAAGATGCAAATTCATTGTGGTATTTTATGTTCTTCTTCTTAGAATATACTCTGTCAGCAGGATGTGGCACTTCTTTCACACTTAAAAAACACACACTTACTGTATGTATCACTGAATACAATATGAGAGTTCATTTTGTGATATATAGCAACACAGGACCTATTAAAGCACTGGTCACATAAAACACTGAAATAAATCACACACTAGAAAGAAACCCAAAACATGTGACATGGCTCTGAGTCACTTTTCCGATTCACTCGGGGCTAAGTGTCCATTTGCCAGTAAGAAGCTCCATGTTTGAAATCAATTCTTAAAATACATTGTTCTAATATTATAGAATTATGGGAAGTGTTGTTCTGACATTTAGAAAGGCTTTAACCTTGATTCTGGGCATCAGCTGAATGTTTCTTTCACTTCCCCAAATTCAGAAATTTTGGTGAATTGGAGTCCAGGCTGTTTACTGAGGGCAACTGGGCATAAACAGCAAACTATCAGCAAGTTATCGTTATTATTTTTCTTGCAAATTTTTCTTGCTGTCTCTCCTTATTTTGGACTGTCCTCATTTGTTTAGTGAGCACTGAACATGTGAACTTAAGGACTTTGTTAAAATATGCAACTATATGGAAGAAATAATGACTTGTTAGTTATCTCTTGAATGCACCCCTCGCCTCTACACCATGATCAGCGATAACACATCTAGGAAAAGTAATGTTATTACAGTTCATTTTTTCTGATGCTGATAACAGAGCAAAGATAGGACTTCTCAGAAATGAAAAAATAATAAACACAGTTCTGAATACAAGTGTGCGTTCTGATGAAATAAGAGGCAAAGTTTGATCCACCCCTCAAACTAATTTAAATACAGCTGTTTTTTTTTTTTTTTTTTTTTATCTGAAAGCCAAGAGATGAAACAGAGAGCACAGACATACTGAGACTCAAGTGCTAGAAAAAAAAAAAAAGAAAAAAAAGAGACTTGAGTCTCCCAGACTCATTTGCTGCGGTGCCATCAGTCAACCAATGAAACTGTCCTGTGGAGACACCTTCCTATTTCGAGGTGTGGAGTTGAAGAGAGTGCCGCATGAGTTCATGTGACAAAACACACTCAAGCCGGAGACTAGAAAACAACTTCTGGAAATGGGTGAGCCTTATTTTTAATCTTTACTGTTCATAACTGTTCATATACACTCAGCGCTGTACAGTTGTAGCGACGCTGATACTGATGAATATTAACACTTTAAATGACTCTGTTTCTACGAAATATGAAAAACTGTCTGCTTCAGGAAAGTAAGAGTGGTGTATATGCTGTTAATCTGTGACAGAAACAAAGTATTTTGGGATGTATTTAGAGAGAATGTGTTATAAACCTTAACCTTATTCATTCTTACACAAAATCTGAGACTCGTCCATCACAGTGATTTGACAGATATTAACGATCTGCATTTACGAGCTCCAATATTAATAATAATAACAAAGTTCACCACTCATATAAAGTAACAGTTGCACAGTCAGAACAATATATCAAAAACTATTTCTTCAGCACATGAAGCACATGAAATGGAGAAGTTAGAGGCTACTGAAAGCAGAATTAAAGGTTCAAGCCGCAGCACAGGAAATAAGTGATCTCAAAAGAGAAGCATATTGGTTTTGCACACAAGTGATATCACTGTGGGTGGAGGGGCTACGAGGCTGCGAGCTGACAGTTTGACAGTTTCATCATTCTCATTTTTATATGGTTTATTCTTATCCATATAGGCCTCCTACTCACACACACACACACACACACACACACACACGCACACACACACACACACACACACCACTACAACCCAAAAACAAACAATCAGACCAAAATAACTAACAACAAAAATAGGTTTGAAAGCTTTAAGATCACTGAGAGCACTGAGTTTTACAATATTCCTCACTACATCATATTCCACGATCAATACTGATAATATAGTGATATTATATACATATTTTCTCATCTTAAAATATTATAGTTGATGTGTTACAATATCATACCCTGCAGCATATAGGTGGTTATGTTCATGAGCAGGAAGTGGTTTTGCAACCTGTGGTTTTATATCAGGCTCAGTTAACAATATGTTCTACAGATTTCTATTTTTTGTACCGATGTATCATCTGATCATTCAACAAACTATGCAAACCAAAACATCACTTTCAGTATATAAGAATAGTCTGTCTTAATCTGCTTAGACTGTGCATTACCAGAGTGTGCCTGGAAATGCAGAAGTGCTCAATGCCTTCACTGCGGTTCTCTGAGTTCGATTTCATACTGTCGAGATACTGTCTTTGGAGTTCAGTGGTAAATGTCTTGTCTGTGTCGTGTGTGTTTGAAGCTCAAGAGGACCAGAGTGAGACGTCACAACAAACAGCCACCAGCGATGAAGAGAGGGGGATGATTAACCAGGTACCAACTACCAGTCAGTGCTGATGAAATGTCAGTTGGCCTTCTGGTATCAAGCTGGGCAATTTCCATCAGTTACAGTTAATCACTGACTACAGACATGACTACTCAGAATGAGTTACACATTGTGTTTTCGTTTCCCTTTTTTAGTGAATTTGAGATAGTGGTGAACTTTTTTTTTGAAATGCTTATTGTGTGGATATAGTTGTTTCATCTTGATGGCTGATTGTGAAATGAGTAAGAAGGGATAAGTAATTCTGCGTCGTATTCTGCCTGTGAAAGGCACGCACACCACAATATTTCAGTGCATACTGAAACTGCAGGAGGTCCTCGCAGCCACTATTCTGGTAACTGAAATGAGAAGTATAATATGAGAAACACAAATTAGCTCATCAAATTTCCAAGGCTGGTGTTAGTTGAAAACATCGTGGTTTCTGTGGTGACTTCTGGCCTGCTGATAGCATCGAACCAGCATGCCACTCACAATCATTGTGAGAGTTGTATATCAACACACTGACATCAGCAGCACCCACACAGTTTTCCAGAAAAAAAATTCACCTAGTGGAAATCAACTGAGTGTTTCACAACGGTATTCACTTTCTGGTTTAGAGTGAGATATGCAGCTAGGAGGCTTCAGTATGTAGCTTAGAGTGCAGACATTTCCTGTAGGCAAACCATTGATGCATACATCTGAGAGTTTTGTGAATCAGATGAATGCGAACCAGTGACCGAAAGTAAATAAGCACTTTGTGAATGCTGGTGAAGTTTTATGCATGATCCAAATCAAAGTTAAGCAATTTCACCTCCTGCAGCTCTCACCTTCACAACAATGTGGGTGTAGCTCTGCACATTTATCAACCAGCTGCTTGTCCCTGAGGTACAGGAAATTCAAATGAGGTTGGGGAGATAAAATTTTCACACATCTGTTCTTACAAACAATACGAAAAAAACAACAACAAAAAATCAGCCGTGTCGAGCCGCTCTCCTGGCTGAGACAATAACAGTGGAAAGTCAGAGGTGTCGGCCGCTGGCTGGGAACGGCAGTGAGGAGCTACTGAACTGTGACTCAGTCGGGGCTATCTTGGTTAGAGGCCTGCACCTTCACTATTACTCATTCTAGAGGCCTACTTCTCGGAACCAGGAACCACATAGAGGAACTTGATTCAATATGAAACCACCTTGAGCTGTTTTGTTGTACAATGACTGCCACAGAAATAAAGCAGCAGCCTCTACATCTGATGATTCAAAATAAAATATTGACATTATTCCATTGCCGTCTCTGTTTAGATGTTTAGATGTTTAGATGTTGTTGTTTAGTCACTCTGTCAAAATTGATCCATGCAGAGGCAAAGTGAAATTTCAGCTTTAATATTGTTCCTGTGAAAATAGGGCAACACCACAATCACAGTCACAGAACCATAAGGTTTTCTGCTTGTGTTTGTGCCAGATTGCCTTAAAAGGAAACGCTCAGAATGTGTCCTCAGGGTTAAAATACAGAAATGGAGTGGCCTTCATCAACAGTTTCTCTTCTTATGTTTTGGTAGTTTTACACTTCTCTTCTTGAAATCTCTCTAACTGATTATTTTAATTCTGCATGCCTTCAGTGTTTCATTTCTGCTTTCTTGCAAACCACAAATAGTGACATTGTCAATTTCTTACACTGGACTTCTGGGTAGTCTGGTTTGTAACACTTGATACATCCTTATTTTGTGGTATTTTTAAATCCTCTTCAAAGTTACTGAAAGTCAAGTTCTGCAGAAATACAGCAAACACGTAACAGCAGTTTTTTTTTTTTTCCAACATTTGGCTTCTCATCTGTCACCACTAGTTTACACCACTTACAACATTTTACGAGTTAAATTCTTCTTATAGCTTATGTTTGTTTTTCAAAGTGACATTTGTGAAACAGGTGACTGACAACTCTAGACCAAAAACCCCACAAGTCTGCTGCTATCTCTCCAGACAGGATGTGTAGCGGTTATCTATTGAAAGTAGCGGTAAAACCCTACTCTGATTTTGATGTTTCATTTCAGCATTTGTGTCCCACGAGATGACTGTGTGCATCTTTTTCCCATCTATGATTACACCTTCAACTGTAAAACACGGTTTCCATTCTCAGTGCAGTGGACCTTGTCACACTTACAGGAGCTGCTTGTCTTTGACGCAGAACACACACTGACGCATGTCGTCTGTCTCTGCTGCAGGCTTCCCCCCCTGTCATTGAGATCCAGGACTCCACTAATGAATGTGAGGAGGAGGTGAGGCCCAGTCTGGTGCAGATGGAGGAGAAGGCATTTGTGTCAAGTCTGCACTCTTTTATGAAGGACAAAGGCTCACCCATAGAAAGGATCCCACACCTGGGTTTCAAACAGAGTGAGTTTAAAGTCATACCGTTAACCTCAGACCATTATTACGTGGTATTAGGATGAGAATAATTAGGTCCTTGTGTGTGTCTTTTTCACTTTCAGTTAATCTTTGGAAGATCTACAAAGCTGTCGAGAAACGTGGGGGTTATGATCTAGTAAGTACAAGTTCTATAATTGACTATTGTTCACAGCTTGTTGAGCTGGTTTCTCAGTGGAAAATAGGAGATAGGTCAGATGTTGCTACGTGGTGGTTTTTTACCACACTGGAGGTCTTTTATGCGTCTGAGCTCTCGGTGCATCATTTCACATACAGTGTTGTCTTTGATGATGACACAGTGAGACAGATTCTGCCTGAAAGCTCATTTACATTGAGATAGCAGTGAAAGCGAGCAGGGACATCTGAACAGTACTGACCCTCACCTCTTCCACCACCGTGTCCCTGGTTGTAAACACAACAATTTAATCCGCCTACGCATGTGTATATTTAAAAGTGAAAGTGTGCTTTCAGTACTGAGAAGCAGCAGACATGGCATTTAACCTGCCATCGCCCTTCCTTAAAAACACTTTGAACTTAAGATCTGAGAGTATAGGCACAGTGGGGCCCAAGCACTTGATGCAATTTAGAACCAAAGGGCCACAGTCTACAGAGACAAGTTAACTGAGAAGGACTAAGTCTATTAAAATGAACTAATGTGGTGATAAGGGAAACAGGTATGAACTCAGTATCTATTCAGCAGCATTTCAGCACAAAAATAAGATTTGAATTTGGATAAGATAAGATGAAGAAAAAAATATTTCTTTCCAACAGCAGCCTTAAGAGGTAACTTCAGGCTGCTTTAAGCATCACTTTGACAAGCCTCTGACTGTCCTGCCACTTTCCTATCACATATTTAAAAAAAAAAAAAAAAAAAGATTATGGAAGCAATTATGGCCTTGAGCTCTTCTAAACGTGGATTGTTCTCTGTTAACTAACAGGTGACAGCACAGCGTCTTTGGAAAAAAGTGTACGATGAGCTGGGAGGAAGTCCAGGTAGCACCAGTGCTGCTACTTGCACCCGCAGACACTATGAGAGGTGAGGACAGTTCTGTTCCCAAATAACCTGCCAATTCAATCGACATGTCCAATGATTCATTATCATTGATTCAATGTTTCTCTTTAGGCTTGTGCTGCCCTTTGAAAGACACATAAAAGGAGAGGAGGACAAACCTCTGCCCCCAAGCAAACCACGGAAGCCATACAAGAGAAACTTGGATGGCAAGGTCAACAAGGCCGAGGTTAAGAGGAAAAGGACTCAGTCAGATAGAGAGATGGATTCTGAGGTAACATATCAACTTGAATCTCTGATGAAAAAAGACAAATTCAGTTCCATTATTGGTGTATGTGGCATTTTTCTTAGATGCCCTTCTGTTATTTTATAGATCCTTACCCAGAGGAGTCCAGAGGCTGCCTGCCAAAGTGAAGCAGTGATGCATCCTCACTCTGCTCTCTGGGCTGCCACCTCTGACAGACACCACCCAGACAGCTCTCAGCCAAACAGAACCCCCGCTGAACTTTGTTCTTCTCTATACCTTCTCCCGGTCCCCACATCCAGCCCCTGGACTACTCAGTGTATCACCAGCCACACAGCATCTGCTGCTGGAGAGGTCATCTCTCCTCTGGAGAAAAAGAAGCGAGTGGCACAGGCCAGCCTTAACTTGCCCCAGAGTCCACAGAGCGAAGACAAAGAAAGGCCCTCCGTCATCTGCTGCTCTCAGTCTCCAGCCCGGGCTTCTTCCAGCCAGAACTGTAACTCCTCTGAGGGCTCCCCGCGCCCTCTGTCCTCCTCCTCTGACCGCAGCCCTTCCCCTCTCTCTGTTTCCTCAGAGGACAGCCCAGCAGGGAATGAAGATAAACCAGCATCGAGCTCAGAACTGGGTCAAAACTGTTCTAGCTCTGCTAAAAACACATCCAGCCATAGAGAGGACAATAAAGCTATGAGCTGTTCCCAAACATCCAAAGACCTTGCACGATTGAATAAAGACATTTCTCACGTCAGCCCTCAACCGCTGACCACTGACTCAATAAAAAGCCAATTTAAAGACTCTCCCTGGAAGCCATTCCACAAAGGGAGTAGCAAATATTTCACTCATCCTTTCCACTTGTCCTCCGTTTTCCCTGAGAAATCTGACTGTGCTGCAACATCTCCCTCTAGCTTCACCAAAGTTATTCCAAAATCCGTGCAGCTTCTGCGCCCTGCTCCCATTCGGCCAACTTATAAAATCCACCCAAACCGGTTGGTGCACCACGACGATCCTCTCACTTGTGCAAAGAAGGTGAACAACATGGCCCCGTGGCTTTATCAGACAGAGAAGAGGGAGAAATCCAGGACAATGCTACAGAAAGTCCCTCCATCTCAGCAGAGTCTGTCCCATTCCAGTGCCCCTCTGCCAGTGCCATGCATCCTATCCAGCTATGACAAATCAGGTAGAGACTCACGGTACCAGCCTCCACCACACCCCATGTTTTTTCCCAGCAGAATGAGACTACCTCAGTCCCAGCTAATGTACCGTCATATACCAGTGAGTTCAGCTCACTCTGCTCTCATCGGCTCTGCTGTTTACCCATACCCTTACTCTATTCCTCTGTTAAATCCCCAAGCTGGATATCCCCTACCTGCCATGAATCCCATTTACCCTAACAAACTGTGATTTTCTTTCACCTTTGCACTGAGGAAGGCATCCATGGAAATTGTTGGATTGTTGTGTATTGTTCAATGTAACTTTGGTAAGGCCCCATTTCTGTTTTAAAGATAAGCACTTCACAAGCGCTTCACACACCACCTCATTCTGTAATGTTACTGAGTGACTGTGACCGATGCCAAACAACACTGAAGAAGAGGAAATACTGGTTGAATCCTGCACTGACTGGGTGTAAATTGAACAGTAATGGTATTATGTAAGGATAGTGTTGGCATGATAATACTAGCTCTTACTATCGGTTGTTTACCAAAGGTTTTTTTTCTGTAAGTGTCACATATGCCTTTATGAATATAACAAATTCACAATAGATCCAGCTAAAGGTGGAATTTGAAAGAAAAAATCCAGTCCTCTACAGCACAATTTCAATTTCATTTTGTTCTTAAAAGAACTCCCTGTACTGTTCATCATTGTACTGTAATGCAAAGTTTGTTGAGCCAAGGATACTTTGTAAATACTGTATCTGCTTTATATCAGTGTTAAACTCATATATATATATATATATATATATATATATACACACACACACACACACACACACACACATACATATATACATATATGTATATATAGCAAATCTCACTGTGATTCAAATGTATTTAAATAGAAAGCAAGTAAATGAAATAATAAAACTTTTGGTCCTTTGCTCCTGATTATAGAAATGTTGCTGATTTCTTGATAGTGTGAAAAAAATATTCACCAGGGCTTTGATTTTGTTATGATTATTTTCAGCTACTACTACTACTACTACTTCCAGCTACAACTGATTTTGTAATCCACATCTCCATCATATTAAAGTTTTCAAATTCATTTATGAATGGATTTTAATTTGTCACTTTTGTTTGTGAGTGACAGACAACATTAGGGATATTCAGGGAGGGAAGTAAATGAACTGTTCAAAGAAATGAAAAAGACATGTTCACAAAATTATTATTAGTGTCTCTTGATCTGCTTTACAAAGTGCCTGCAAGTTGTGGCTACAACTGTGCAGGTCTGATGTAGCACAGATAAGCCCAGAGGAAACTGTTTAGAGAACTGATATGCAACAGTGAACATCCCTGCAGCACGGTGGCAATGCCACAGCGGATGCAAGATCATTACTAGTGAAAAACAATCATGTGGCAAGAGCAGTCAACAAAGACGAGAAAATGTGACAAATTAGATTCTGCTGAAAACCACATTGTGGTCGGAGACAGCTGGAACCAGCGAGGCAGGTGATGACATTTCTGTTGAATTCACATTCACAACACACAAGGGTGAGCAACACAAATGGCAGACCAGCAGAAATAATAACGCAATCTTGTTCTCAGTAGGAACCTGGCTTAATATGTTGACTGAGTTCTCAAGCAGCCAGTATTTGTAACTTGTCAATAACGTGTATCCTACATTTTAATCACATTTCAATCACATGTAAATTCACATTTTATAATGTAATTTAGTCCAATGTAAGAGACATAGGGCCTAATGCTTATGATACACTATCACTGTATTTACACATGCTTCGGATAAGCAAAAATTTGCTACCCTGAGTTTTGACTGTCATGAGGCACAACTGCTCCTGGCAGGTATTAAAAAGTCGCCGTCTACAGTGGGACAGACGCTTACTCCAGCCAATATAGAAACATTGGTCGTAATGTCGATGAACTAAAACATAGTTTAATTGTATGACCCATTCGGTGTTTGTAATAATATCATTCAGTTTGTCAGTAACCCTGCCTTGAAGCCCAAGCAAAGGGAATTTTGAAACCTAGTACCAAATCTCGCGAGAACACGGTCTCAGTGGCGCCAATAACCAAGGAACAATCACATGCAGCTTTGTAGGTAGTTCATGTCTCCAGATGTTATAACTTATTACTTTAAACTTTACTTGAATCGTAAATGTACAGATTTAGTTCCTGTTAAGTTTAGTGTTTTGTCTTTTTACCTCGTGAAGAAAAACTATGTCGGACGGTTTGTTTGACGACGGCAGCGACCCCAACCAAGATGACAGCCAGGAGGATGTTATGACTCCGGCGGAGCTGATTGCTAAACTGGAAGAAGTGAGCTGGTGTTTACTGGGACATGCAGTACGACAGACCACCGACACTCTCCTTAACTTGTCCACTGCATCTTGACAGTTGTGCTCCTCTGTGTGTGTCGCAGGCCTGGCTCAACGAGAAGTTCTCCCCGGAGCTGCTGGAGAACAGGTCGGAAGTGGTGGAGTGTGTGATGGAGCAGCTGACTCACATGGTAAACTGAGTGGAGAATATCCTCTGCTCTATTTGTTGTGTTAACTGCGTGCTCAGAAACACGCATGGTTTTGCCTGTATTTCTAAATGTGTCAATGCGGCAGACAGGATCACTGCGGAGGTGGAAGAAATGTTTATCCTGCAGTCATATAAAGATACAATAAAAGTAAAAGCCCTGCACTATATACACATACCTATAATAGCAAAATCCATGTATGTTTAAAGTAAAGCCCTCAATGCAGAAGCTCATGGCACATGTGAATGCTGGACCATGTACAGCTTTTTATCGTGGTAACTGGCTGACCAACTGATCTGAGCATTTTCATACTCTTTTGGATAGTTTTAAGTACATCAAGTAAAGGACAATATTTCTTTCAGAAAAAGAATAATATTGAACAGAAAATATCAAATGTCCTCCCATTTGAGAAAATGGTACACCCAAATATTTGCTCTTTTGATAAATTATAAAGTACTTGAGTGATAATCAGCTACTTTATCTCAGCACTACTTTTTTTTTTTAAATAATGAATTAATGCCAGTGCAAGTATGTGCAATATAAAATCAACAATCTGTGATTGCATTACATCTCTTGAAATACTAATATCAGATCCAACTGTGGAGACAGAGGAGGATCTATATACTTGCTCATCAGTGTTGTTTTGCTGATTGTCCTAAGTCATCCTGTGTAAAAGACATTTCTCTCAGTGTTGTGACCTTCATACCCACAGGAAGCCAACTTGCAGCGTGTGAAGAAAGGTGATGCAAAGGCCAGCGTCCATCGCATGGAAATAGACAGGATCCGCTTTGTTCTGAGCAGCTATCTGCGCTCTCGTCTGCAGAAGGTCAGGCAGGTCAACAGTATACTGTGTACAATGAAGCCTTCATTTCACTAAGCACCTGGTGACAGAATTGCCTTGTTTTTATTCCATGTTCAGATTGAAAAGTTTTTCCCACACGTCTTGGAGAAAGAAAAGTCTCGGGGCGAGGGAGATCCCTCTCTGCTCTCACCTGAGGAGTTTGCCTTCGCCAAAGAGTGAGTGTAGCTTATTAAGATTAGATCTGATTGTTTAAACTGCTCCCCTTTTTTAGGACTTTATTAAATAAACATGTTTGTCTGGCATACAGATACTATGCCAACACAGAAACCTACCTGAAGGCTGTAGCACTGAAGCGCATGCCTCCCAACCTACAGACAGTGGATATGCTCAAAGCAGGTATGGTCTCGTCCACTCTTACATCACAGGCTCCTTTCTCTTGTTCTTAAATGACCCATGCCTGAGGTACTGCTATTGGCATGCACTGGCAGATGGTGGCATTTGCTCTGACATTTTCACTGACCACGATGCTAAATCCTGTGTATTCTAATGTAATCCCAGTGACTGAGCCCTGTTTGGACTCCTTTGTGTTTCTGCGGGTGAAAGAGAGACAGGAAAACATCTTGGTTGAACCTGAAACAGATGATCAGAGGTATTTAAGTCATCAAGTCACTTGATGTGTTGTCACTGTTTTCTCACTCCACTAGGTGGCAGTGTTGCCTTTGCACATTCAGTGCTGTTAGAGTTTTCTGCATAGATACTAAAACAACTGATTTTTATCTCTCTTATGTGTCTTCTATCAGGGAATATGTTGTGGATCTTGAAGAGGGCTCTCAGCACCTAATGCGGTATCGAACTATTGCACCACTTGTTTCAAGTGGAGCAGTGCAGTTAATTTGAAAGTGGAAGTAAGTAGCGTTCAGGTTGACTGTGTCATCTTTCTCATTAACTCAATACTGCCCTCACACCCTCCTGTTTAGACATCTGCTAATTCATTTCTGCAGATCTTACATAAGCAACTGCCTCACAGTGACATCTGGCTGTATTTTTAGCTCTCACTTTTATGCAGTCTTCATTGTCTCTTGGCAACAGATTATGAGAGAAGTACGTCTTTTTAGAAGCACAACACGCTAACAATGTTGTGCTAGTTACTTTGCAGAATTGTAGTTTATGTTAAAATAAATCTGACAGTGTTTTTCATTCACGTGTGTATTTTTAATGTTACAGGTCTGTGCTGGTGTGGATGGCTCCATGAGATCATAAAATGAGCAGTGGCTTGCTTTTGTTACCCAGTGGTGATGAGCAGTTTAACCTGGAGATCACATCGGGAAGCACGACCTTCTATGTCACTGTTGTCATCAAAGATGATCTTGCTGAATGCAAACACTGAGACATTTTTGGTACCATGGCTTCAAGAAATGTAATTCAGTGTCACATATTAACACCAGATCAAAGGTCACTACTGATGAGAAGTGAAGGCTGAGAATGAACACTCTTCGTCAAACCAGCTTTTGCTGTGCTCTGGTGTTATTTTTGGAACTTAAAAAAAAAAAAAAAATCATGTCACATCGTAATTTGAGTTACATAATTATAATGTATTCTGGTGTGTTTGGCTCGGAGAGACTGGTTAAAGACTCTCAAGGCTCCATCCAATCTGCCAAATCACCATTCCTGTTACTATATCCAGCTGACTTGCATCACTGGGCTTTTCTCTGCTGCTCAATAACAGGATGCGTCAAATGACCTGAAGGTGAAATTTCATCTTTCCACTTAGCATCACAAGGTGCAAATGTTAATTTGTGAATATATTTGAAAGAACACTGTTTCTTTTAGTGAAATTCACAGTCATGACATGAATTGTAAATAATAGAAATCCTGTAAACGTTCAGATAGCGCCCGTGCATCTCTTCACCTTGACTACCAGATCCAATTTTATCTGCTTCAACACCGCTCTGCTTCACAGGTTTGAAGTTTTTTAGTTTCGCCCTAAAAGGATGCGAGGTGCATTGACTTCTCTGAGACGTAATTGTTGTAATAGTGTTGTTATGTAAGCATCTCAGAGGGAGCTAGCAGTGCTCATTGTTTGCCCTCACACAAAACTGTCCAGTAATTGAAGCCAATAAGAGACTCGGAGAAATCTGGCCTTGCAGAGCAGAACTACTTGTCAACAGCTCATATCAGATTGTGCAATTCCTTGTTAGTCGATTAGGAGCAAGTGTTTAGAGTCAATGAATGCCATTACTCACATTGAAATGTTGGAGAATGGCAATAGGATTCCCTCAGACTTTAAAAATGGTCGAAAATGTGGATATGGAAAAAAAATAAAACATAAGAAATGTTAAAACGATTGAATGATCATGAGAGTATTTCAGTTTATTTATCCATCACAACTTAATCATTCAACCTCTATCAGCTTTCTGAACATCTTCTCATTCACACCAATTTCTTTTATAGTCATCCAAATACATAATCCCTTCTGTGTGGATGACATGCTTCATGTAACTCAATACATATACACGTACTTGGCTTGATTCTTGAATTGCACCCTTGGATGACTGGCATGCTGAGAGTCGTTTGTAATCTGGCCCTTCCTCAGCGTCACATGCTGACGGACTTAGGGACAGCGATCCCTTCGAGACACGAGCCAACCAGCAGTGGATCTGGATCCAGGCCCGGCCCTCAGTGGGATCTGAGTCCATTGACAAGTCTGAGAATAGAGACCAGGATGACTGGAATAGTTTCCACATTATAGGGCAGTGGTGCATCTACATGCAGGTGGCTGGTATATAGTCTTGTCATCATGTCAGCACTGAGAGAACACAGATCTTAGGAACAACACAAAGACATTACTTTCTTGACATGAATTTAACAGCTGAAACATACGGGTGTGATTCCAAGGTTTTTATATTGTCAGTCAAATTCTGAATATGGCTACAAACAAAGCAAAGAAGTGAAGAATACAGACTGGCGCTGCACCTTATCTCTAACACTTGTTAGATGCAGCTCTAAAAGCAGATCACAAAAACAATATAAAAAGCTGATTGGTCAGGAAAGCGAAGAGGGTGGAGTACACAGCATGACATGTTGACTCAGGCAGTATAAATAGGACATTAACACCAGGTTCTCCTGTGGTTAAAGGTTCGACTGAGACTTAAACGTGCCGCTGATGTGGGTTTGTAAGTAAAATCTTAAAATATTTGAGAACTTCAATCTATGCCAACTTAGCAAACTTCATCAAAACACTCTTTTGTGTTATTGGTATTCATTTTTTTTCTTCTATTTTCTGCAGCCAAACACTGAGGATAATACTCATGTCACTTAGCAGCAGACTTTACAACATGGAGATCTCCAGTACAGAGTAAGCACTTAGACTTGTGTGGTGATTCTGCTGCTGTGGGTGCATTATCCTGCATCTCTTTAGTCTTTTCCAAAAAAAAATCACATTTTTGGAGACACCTCAGCGTAGTGGTGCATCCTTTAATGCATGCCACAAGCATAGTCGCAGAAGTTCAGTTGCCCATACTGATTGAAATTACTGTTCTGATCTCTTTCAAGCATGCTGCCAGGGGTTGGCCTTAGGTCAATGGCCCAGTCAGCTGGACTTGTGGAGCTTGCTGTCAGGCTCTACTTGAACCAGCGAAAACAACTGTGTCCTCATGTGTGGGTTCCCATCCTGAAACCCCAGCGCCCCTGCATCCGCCCTCAGGTTTCAGATCAGCTACCCTCTGACATCTTGAGCCAGTTTCCTTGGAGTTTCTTGGACGACTTAGATGATGAGGTTCTGATCCCACTCAAGAACAGACATGTGGTTTTCGCTGACTCAAAGGGATTGTCTCTAACAGCTGTGCGAGAGTTTTCTGATGAAGAGGAGCAGTCTGACCTCGAGCTGCCATCGCTGCAAGGTTTGGGAAGCATGACAGAGGACAGCTACAGCTGCACTGTCAGCACCTGCTGCCCAGGAACACAGCTCAAACTGGGCTTCCCACAACCCTCTGCAGATTTCCAGGCCTTCCGTGCCAAGCTGGCAGAGAGCATGGTTATCCTGGAGAACTGCAGTGTTACAGAGCATGCCCTCCAAGGCACTGTCCGTGTCAGGAACATCAGTTTCCAGAAGGATGTGCATGTGCGCATCACCTTTGACTCCTGGCAGAGCTACAGAGATGTGCCCTGTGCGTACCTGCAGAAGCGCTTCGGAGGACCGCAGACAGACATCTTTGAGTTTGACATCGCCATTCCTAAACTGCTAGATGCCAAAAGGAAGATAGAGTTCTGTTTGAGTTATTTGCCAGGAGGGCAGAGCGAACCTTTTTGGGACAATAACAATGGACAGAATTACAGCATCGATGTGAGTGTGAGCTCACATCTCTGTTGTGGGAAGAATCTAGGTGAAAGGGCATGACTTCCTCCACCTGGAGAGGGCCTGATTTTGTCAAACACCGTTGGTCCTGAGTAAAGATGAGGTGGATACTTTTGTTTTTATTACATGTGCATTATTTTTATTCTGAATTGGTCCTTATATTTCCATGAGTGTTTCAACATTTCCAAAACTTTGTATTAAAAATCTGAACAAGCCACTGCATTCAGTTTTCTTTTTCCAGTAATCTTTCACATTCTGCATCAAGTAGACGACCTTATTCCTCCAGACTATGCCTCCTCCTCATATCCCACATGTTGGCTACCAATCAACCTGTGTGTTACTGTTGTGCACCAGGGAGGGGTTCCCTTTCACTCTGGGCATGTGTGGGACTCCCATATAGGTCAGAGATTTGTGGCAAGGGGCAAGCAGAAGCAGGAGAAGCTATTCTTAGCTCAGCCCTGTTTATGGAGCCCAGGCTTAACGTCACAGAGGGGACTTTGATACCATCTTCCCCATTCCCTTCCTCCAGTGTTCAAAACACCAACACACTCAGTGGTCCTCCTCTCACCGACACATTGTACCTTATCTGTTTTTATAGTAAAAGTCTGTTGTGCAGCATTTAGACACTGTGTAATTCTAAATTACAATGAACTCCTTAATTATAATTCTACAATTAGGAAAGTTTTAAGTACATGGCAGGTTCACAGAAAACTAAAGTTAAAGCTGTGTTTTTTAAATGTCAGAACATTTGGCAGTGACTTGAGGCAGGAATAGTAAATCATTCGTTGTGATCTCCCAATGTTCAAAATTTTTAAATCACTAACATACAAAATAAGGATCCTTTGGGCATTTCCATGTGAGTAAAATTGTTTCAAAAAACAAATCAAGCTAGTAGACCAGCATCAGAAATAAGACAACCAACCACATCATCAAGAAAAATGCCAATTAAACAGGTTTTAAAATGATGTATCAAAATGCCACAAAGACATCACGAGAGCACAGACGACTCTCAACAGCTGCAGAGCACAGATTTTCTCCTCTCTTCTAAAGCCTATGATGTTTTTTATGTTTTGTTTAGCAGTCATGGATGGATGTTTACTGTGTCCCCAGCTGTCATCATGACAGAGTTCTGCGATGCATATGGTAAAAGTCTAATACTTGCTATTCTAGTCCAGGCAGGAGGGGAGAGGGAGAACAGTATGCATACACCCCAAGAGGTGGGATGTTTCCGCTGTGTTCTGACCTACACATGTTGAACTCTACTGTTTAGTCTTGTGCAAAACTGCATCTTTCAGCATTGTGGGATCACACACTGCGAGGTCTGTTAAACAGCAGTGTCTCCCTCAGCGTCCCACGCTTATGTTGCACACTTTGCAGCTTGGGTCTTTCTTGGCGTTGGCTGTGGTCAGACTCATGAGCTGGTGGTGCCCACTGATCAGCTCCACACTGCCCTGACCCAGAGGAACCGGCTCGGTGAAAAGCACCTCAAGGATGACGTCACTGGCATGGCAGTAAAGAGGCTCATCCCCTGGCCTCTGCGGGGCAGTGTATGTCAGGAAAGGGTTGGACGCCAAGTCCAGCATAGGGAGGCGGGGGCGACAGAAGGTATCTCCCTCTGAGCCAACAGGGGCCAGCACCAGCACCACATAGTGGTAGGCTGTGTACATGCAGTAGAAGTCTGCAAAATACAGGCAGATGTTGGGGTTCAAGAGGTGTCCAGCTGGAATCTGGAAACGCAAGGGGCCATACGGGGAGTCTTTCGGGGGGAGGCCTGTGTCAAACTCTGTGTTGCAGCTAAAGAAGACTCCCTGCAGTTTACCGTTGATAGGAGAACCATGACTCCCACTGCTGTCCTTAAGAGCTGGACGCATCAGTCCTCCACATTCGTTCCTAACCCAAGATATAAAGAGGAAAAGAGTATTACACTTAATTGCTACAGGTATGGCTTGAGCCTTACACTGAAGAGACAAGATGCAGCACAGACCTGACATAGTCGAAGTATTCTGGGTGCTGGTTGCGATAAAACACAGAGAATTTCAGCAGTCTCCCTGCGGAGCCCTTGGCCTTGTCAAGAAGCTGCTGTAGATGCTCCATGGCATAGTCTGCAAAGTTAGGAAATGTATAATCATTTCAAGTCTGTGCCGCTTTCAAATGCTAATAACTATGCAATGCAAAGTCTGGGTTGTTATTTTGCAATTTCTGTGCGCTGCACCTCTTTGTCCTGATCTTCTGATGCTTCAGTTAAAGTTCCCATACTCCACATACATCATCAGAGCTACTTCAGCTGTCACATGTGTCATGTCTTACCTCCGGTGCAGAACTCCACCACCTGGCTCCACTCTGACACCAGGTAATCGCCATCAGGCTGTCGGACAGCAGTTTGAACAGCAACACAGTAGTCTGTGCGTGGGCTGAGGAACCAGTGTCCCCTCACTGCCATGGGCAGAGGCACAGCCTTGGCCACCAGCTTGGTTGGCACATCCTAGAGGATGAAGCAGGAATGAATGTTGATGCAAGGTTACAACAGGCTGCTGTGTGTTTTGATTTACATTTCAAAGCAAATGTAAATGCAATTGTGAAGTCAAGCATTTCCCTCCATAAACTTCTCCTTATTAGCATGATATTCCACTTCAAGCCCAAGCTGCTGTAACTAGGATACATCTAATCAAATCAGCGGCTTTGTTTTGGCCAAGGCTTCTAAGAAGCGCAGTTAATTACTATGGGCTCAGAGGCCGATATATCCATGGTAACATCTCTGATGCAACTTTGTTTGTGCCACTTTGGCTATCAGAGAGGGAGAAAGAGAGAGGGAACTTATCCTCCATTCAGGAGAAGCTCACTTAGTCCCATCCCTTCCTCGACTTCACAAAAGCACCTTTTTAGCTGCTGAATGCCATCTGTAATAATAGCCCATAATTACAGTCAGTAGCCTAGTTTGCATCTGAAATCAAAGGAGATCAAATATTCGACTTCAGCAACTGGAGCTAAATTTAGACCATTACCATGTTTGCAGCACCGTGGGCTAATAAGGCACAGCGGTGCTTTGAGATAAAAGCTTGCATGCTAGAAGTCCCACAATGAAAAAGATGCTAACATGGTGGTGTGTATGTTTGCATGTTTGCCATGTACTTTAATCGATGCAATAATTTTGCTCCAGATCATTGAAGACTCAGCCTGCAAGGACAATTAATGTCAATATGAAATTCCAATCCACCCCATAATTGTGAGGATGTTTTTGTTTAGTCCCATGCTGTTAGCAATGGGTAAAAATAATAGGTAAATGTGTCAGGCTACATGTTACTGGTTCATTTTATCTGCATCAAGGTAGGCGTGGTTGGAAGGCAGCTGGCAGCTAAATTCAATGCCAAACACCTGCCCTCACTACATGAGGATAACAGTCCCAGAGAAATTCATTTACTTGAGAAAAAGAAACCACATTAAACATTTCAAATGGTCTCTTATTTCATATTACATCTGGGTTGCATACGCCTTGTGGACGTAGTGATGTGCATACGAGGAACCAGTTCTGTGCTGTGGCTGAATTTGTCAGTTTTTGTCCACTTTATGAGGAAACAATGTACAAGTGAGTCACTGGCCTGAAGCTGTTGACTGCACTCATTTTTGTTTTCGCCTGTATTACAAGTGACTGAAAGGGCGCAACCGCTGCATTCTATAAGGCAGTTAGCAACGTCTGTTAACCCAACCAGAAACACATGTTTTCCTGTCTCATTTACACTGTCCTCTGTGATTTTAAAGGGGGGTACAGCACAGGGTGGACTTCTTCAGCCACATAGGGGCAGAGGGGCAGGTTTGATTGGTGTGCTTGTAGATCATGAGAAAAAACAACCCAGCAGGTAGCTGATTGCATTCAGGGATCAGACAGGGGAAGGTGTGTGGTACAAGGCTGTGCAGTGGTTTTTTCAGACCCTGTGTTTAAAGCGGTTGGGGTCCCTGCTCTCTTTGCGGCTCAGGTCAATGAAGAAGTGTGTGGCTCGGGCAGTGTCCTCTGGGGTCATATCCCACATGATGCGGAAGGAGTCGCAGGTCACCTCACAAATCTGGATATTGCACGGGGTGGAGAGAGGGGCGTCCATTTCTGTCATCTGCAATTAACATGAGAGATAAGAGAGGATAGTTAGCGTGTAATCTGGGTCTGTAATACCAGCGCCGGAGCATGGCAACATCTGCTAAGAGAGATATATTTGTGCCGCCGAGAGCTACAAAGTGGTCACCATACAGCAGTTGAGCAAGACCATCACTGAAAACTCCTCACAAAATCCAATTAACCTTTTATTTAGAGATCAATGCCTCAGCTTTTTAGTCACTATCCTGCTCTTTTCTCTCCGCGTCTCCCCCTTTTCTTGCCCTTAACTGACATTTCCCATCATTACACAACTCAATATGCTCCCAGCTGAGTGACTGGCCTCTGCTATCCCCATGCATTTCATAATCCACCTACAACAGTCTCCCAGCAACAACACACAACACTTCTGTCTCTCTCAGTGTTCCTCTGCAATTGTCAAGGAAGGGGTCACAAATAAAAACAAAAAAACACAAATGCACCCATCAGCAGCAATTTAAACTAAAGGTAACTTTTGAAACACTCCTGCCTACTCACTGGAGTGCATAATTTTTCAAAACAACTGAGCAAGTGAACTGCTTGCAGCTCTGGGGAAATCTTCACACAGCTTTTATATTGTCTGAGCTGAAGTAGGGGAGCTTTAAGTATAGGTATCCATTATCAGTAGCAAGTGATGAACGATCATATTTCCTCAGTTTCCCATCAGTGATTCGATCCAGATGGCTGCACATGGCCTAGAGTGCCAGCCCGGGGATAATTTGTTGGTCAGCCTGTGTTTGTCTTTGATTAGCTGTCACCTTCTCTTTTCAGAACTGATGGTAAGTCTCTGCAGCACATGCACATACAGTCGTCCTCTCCTGCCCTGCACATCCATTCCTCCATGGTTTGCTTGGCTTTTTCATCCTTCTGGGGTTTGTTAATGCAGTTACATCTCCCAGTGCTGCTCACTGATATAGTAAAGCATTTTCTCCTTTATTACTTCTCTATTCTAGCATCTCAACTCCGAAGCATTTTTTTTCTCATTAGAGTCACTCTCACACTGAGCATATGCTGAATCACAGATGTGCTTTAAACAACCTTCAAGCAAGCTACTACAAACAATCTTAACATGATCATTTTGTTATCTGTGTGATCCGACAGACGCCTGTTGTATTGTCACTGTCTGACTGCCAGGTCTGCTAAGGTGCTCTCCAGTCAGTGTGATGGACAGGCTGCAGCAGCTCATTAAAGCCTGTGAACTGTGAAATTTGTGCGGTAGCTCGTTCACACGAGGGCCAGGGGAAAGAGCTGTTGCATCACGCACGTGTGTTTCCACGCGTCGGCTTTCCAGCTGCTGTTCTCCTTTCTTACCGTGGTGCCTTTTCAGAGATAGAAACTGGGGCAAGAGGAGATTCTCACAGGGCAACTCATCAAAGCCCCATTTCTGCACGCGTGTTCCACTTTGGGATCGAATACATGTGAGCACAGTTCAAATGCAGGTTTCTACTACCATTCACACAGTCTCATTGCCCTAATTCATAAATCTGTCTGTGCAAAGAAATGGGAGCCAATTATCTGGTACAACACCAGCTTTGATAGACAGTTGCCTCAAATAAGGCAGCTGGGTGTAACTAATAATTATAACATGATCTCATGTCATAAAACACAACTTATCAGTATTAGTGCACATCAGGCTGTTAGCACTTAGCTATAATTCTTACACCAGCTGAAATACAGAAGACACAAGGATGTCGTTATCTTTGTGAGGCAGCATCATGAAAGAAGCTACTGCATTCATGCATATGGAGCAGGGCACAGAGAGCAACTCACTGCTTCAAAGTCTCTTTTTTCAGGCAGGATGAATACTTTAAAACACATTTAGATGGCTGCAGGAGGGAGGAATACACAGCACAATTTTCTCAGCACGTTTTTTGAACTAAAAGGAGTGAAATGGTTATTACACACCATGAAAGGGTCAGAAATATTGTGTGATGTCCAGTAAGCAAGCAAGCTGTTACAAAGAGATATTGTGTGACTAATACAGTTTGCACTGCTCCCACATAACCAGACATTAACATTTAAGAAAACAAGCAGCAAATCTAATTACATGATCCCAGTCAGTGATGCTGTATGAAAAGATCCTCCGTCTCATGTGAGGTGGCATCGGTGGGTCGTAATAAATGTCACCACATGTGCATGTGAATATTAACAGAATAACATGCAAATAAAATACATGCACAAACACTGCTGCTACTACTGCAATGTTACTTGAGTAATACACAAATGAAATGCTCCATCACAGCATAAAATTATCTGATGTTCACAACTTCAAAGTGCAAGACAATGGATTTCTATTATGAACATTTGCAAGCATTGAAAACAGACTGATTTGAAAGAACTGCTTACTTGTGTGAGGCTGAAATGTGTGATAGGAGAAGATTACAACCAGGCAGGATTGTCCTATCTTCTTTTTCCGCTTTTCTACTTGACTCCTCTGCTGCAGCCGATGATAGATCCCGCAGGAAAACTGATTAGGAGGTGAAACAAACACACAGCCTCCTTTATCTCTCTCTCTCTCTCTCTCTCTCTCTCTCTCTCTCTCTGTCTCTCTCTCTGTCTCTCTCTCTGTCTCTCTCTCTCTCTCCCTATCCCTTCTTCTCTTACTCTCTCTCCTGCTCTCTCTCCGTTCCTCTCTCACTCTCTGTGTCACACAAACCCTCCAACTCCCCCACCAATCTCATTTTTGCTCTGGGCTCAGCGTGATGTGCACTTCACTCCTATGCAGCCACACAGGATGAATTAAAATCTGAAAGAGGAAAACTGACCACTGTGAAACACTCAGTCAACCTCATCAGCATCGTGCTTTTTGTCAGCCAGTCATACACATCACATCACGTGCCAGTAAATCTGCCCCAAGGCCCAAAATCCTCACACATACTCTGATAAAGACTGAACACTTTGCTGCTCGCATAAATGTCACCTCTCAGATATGGAGACAGTATGGACACTAGGGGTGTGAGGAAAACAAACGAACCATTTAATACACACTTCACTTGCCACTGACTATTCAAAAGAGATTACGCTGTCAGTGATGTCCCAGTAAATTACATAGAGCACCATCAAGACCTCAAAAAATATACATGTGCCAACTGTTATGCCATATGGACTAACTCCACAGGGCATCTCCCCCCAGCCCATACGGAGGAGAGGGAGGCCACTATGTAAGTCCAGAGTAAGCAGATTTCCACAGGCATTAATTTTCAGAGGGATGTTTTCATGCCGGTTCAACCTCGTGGGACATCTATAGGATTTCACTAAAGATTAAGAGAGACCCCTCACAGATTAATGGCCATAATCTGCTGCCAAAACAATGGGTATGGGCTTTAAATGAAGACGACTAACAAAGGGATGATTGGACAGTGAGAGTGCAAGTAAATGACAAATAAACAAATCAATAATATTTGTATTTTAAAAGATGACAGAGATATATCGCTATAATTCCACAGACTGTGTGCGGTAGGCCATTGAAGAGCTTCATTTATTTCCAGCCAGCCACAGATAAGTGATACCCTCAGAGTATAATTAAACTGCAATCATCCATCATTAGTCATGCCATGACAGTTTGCCTCTGTCCAAATAACCCCCCCCCCCCAGCCCCAGTGATGGAATCAGACATTTTGGCCCCATTTATGTAAACCATTTCTATTGTTGAAAAATAGGACAATATTTCTTGTATTTGAGTGCTAGATACACAAAATGGCATATTTTGTTTGTTTTTTTGTTTGTTTTTTTTTGTTTGTTTTTTCCAAAAATTCTGTGGGTTCATTCATTACAGTCCATCACTTACATCTGAGACCAGGCCCAAGGCTCAGGCTTTATCGGTAGAACCAGACACCAGCAGGACAGAGTGAGCGTCTGGATCCAGAAGCAGCCTGGAGCAACACTTTTCTTCAGATGGCAATAGAACCTATACTGTACACACCAGCATTAATAATTATCCAAATCAGCGCAGGTGCCACATAGTGGAACTAACAATAGTATTAGATTGATGTCCTAACAAAGTAGATATTAATATGGATAATTTACTGACTTGGTCTGAGAGGTCATGTGCCCCTAGACCTTTAACAAACTACCACAATTATCAAAGTGACTTAAAAAGAGACTTATAGAGAGACACACTGATTTTACCAGACTTTTCTGGACATGTTGAGAGCAAGGACTAAAGAACAGTTTTTATGTCAGTGCTATTTAGCACAGCAGCCACAAACAAACAAACAAACAAACAAACAAACAAACCCCCTGACCATTCTGTAATATCACTGCACAATACCGATATGAACTGTGCAGCAGCTTAGGATACTGCAGAATGCGATTTATGTTTTCATTTTCATTTTAGATGCATGTTTTTATTGTTTTGCACCAAGGACTCCAATTTTGTTATAGTCATACAAGGACAAGATATTCTATTCCAATCTAATACACTTCTCTTCTGCCTAATTAGATTTACTGACAATATATTTCTATGTATGGAGGGAAAGCTATTTAAAAAGGGGTTAAGTAATTAATTAACCAGGTGTGTCAAATGGAGCTTAGATGGAGCACTGTATGGTGCTCCTATAGTGCATCAACTATAGGATATAGCGTATCCTATATAGGCTACTTTTTACGGGCTAATTGAATCGTTATATACTCGATATAATGTATATGCGCAACTCGAACAACTCTGAGGGTGAATAATAAATCAGGAGTGAAATATACGCTCGGCCAATTGATGAATTTGCGAGTCTTACTACGCAGGTTTGGTCCACGTGAACTCAGCGGCTGATGACGCAGCGGAAGTGTCATGGCGCCGCGCATACGGCAGTGTCAGGAGCAGCGCTAGCACAACACAACTTGTAATGACTCCTGTCCTCCGACCTTTTAATTAATATCTACTTAGGACAGCAGAGCAACCACGACGTAAGTATCCGTAGAGGCATAGAGAGTCAAAAGTGATTGTGACAGCGTTAATGAGCTGTATGTTTTCACTGAATGGTTGTATTCGTGCTGTGATTTGGCCACGTGTTGCTGATTTTTTACTGGTTTGTGGACATAAATCATGACTATGGTGATTTAATGAGTGCACTTTAAACTGGTCATTTGTTCTGTACTGCTGAAATGGCTGTCAGTCATTTATGTCAATGAAACACAGCTGCTGCTGTCGTGGAAGTCATTGTTTTTGTATTGGTAGCTACATCTTGTACATGATCTAACAACATGCAATAGTGAAAGGATTAAAAATGCAAAACAATAGCAATAATTTATTAGGATGTTGTATCTCATAAACAGAGTACAACAGATAGGAAGTAGGCTAAATGCTTTGCCTTTGCTGTTTGCTCAACACATTATTTTCCCAGGATATTTGGGCCTTTCGATTACAGCAGCTGGACTTAAACCCCGTTGTTTGTAAAGGTTTTACAACTGTCAAGATAATTTTTATCAGAGAAATTACTGATTTACAGTAATCACTGTCTGTATAAATGCATCATTTGCCAAAAAAAACAAAAAAAACAATCACATGGACACAAACAAAACACATTGCCATTATCAGTCCATTATCTGATACTTTCCAATGCAGAGGAAATGCATGTTTCATGTCATAGATGTACTATCTCTGTTAATGCTTAGAAACCCCTTAGGAAATAATCATGAGTAACCAGATAGTTTGAGGGTTGCAGTGAGAAGTCAAGTAATTGATTCATCGACTGGCAACTATGGTTGTAACTGAGTAATCATTTATTAAACTGAATATCTTTGGGTTTAGACCATTACACAGAGCCAGGCCCTTCAAGATGTCACTTTGCTCTGACTGAATTTAAAACAGGCATTTTTAATTTACTACTTCCTAAAATTTTATAGAGAAATCTGAAAGACAGATACATTTGTAGTTGCAGCACTAGGCCATTTTACTCCCAACAGTATTTTAGAACAAACAAACAAACCAACCTGTAATATTTCCAGTTCAGGATGGCTGATTCAGGCTCAGGTGATCCTGGCGGTCAACGTGTGCCAGCTCCTGGAGGGAGTGGTGTGGGACTACTGATGGGCCGCCGATCATCATCCACCATCTCTGCAGGCCGGCTGCCTTCGATGCGATCACGAGACCTCACCCTAGGTGGAGTAAAGAAGGTAATGCTATTTGAAGCAGGTCACTGATCTAACAAGTGAATGATACATAATCAATCTTAGAATTAAATAATTTGCTAATATTTATGCCTGTTTCAATAGTTAAGAGTTTTTGTGTATTTTATTTTTTTTTATTATTTTTCAGAAAACGTTTACACCCAACATTATCGGCCGAAAAGCCAAAGAGGAGTAAGTTTATAATTGACATTTAAGGGAAAAAAATGCCAGAAAAAATACATTTAAAATATTTTTTCACTGTTGACAAATAACTTTGTCTGTCATGACAGAACAAAAGTTGAAGGAGGACAAAGGAGAGAGAGGAAGGATGGTGAACGAGGTCGAGGCCCGAGAGGAAGAGGCAGGGGCCGAGGTCACCTAGAGCTCATCCAGTCTCACTCTATTTTTGAACAGGGCCCTGCAGAGATGATGATGAAAAAAAGAGGTAGATGTTCAGCTGGATAACCAATCACTCTGCACCACTATGGCTTATGTTTGTTTTTGCTTGTTTTTTTTTTTCAACCATTGCACTTATTCACATTCCTGCACCAAACACAGGTGGCTATGAGAGTGAGAGAGATGCTCCGAGTGTGGGCCCCTCACCCATCATCAATATTAAAAAGGAGAAGAGGGAGACTGAGGAAGAGACTAAAGAGATCCTGCGAAATCTGGAACGAGACACTGTGAGTCCTGGTTGTAAGTCATCTTTACTAAGTTGCTTTATTTTGCATTTTTCAGCGAATTTAACTTCCCTTTGTTTTCTCAGTTCATAGATGACCCTTTCCTGAGGAGTGAGCAGAGGAGCTGTCCCGTGCAGCTTCCCCTCGCCGTGTCAGGTTGGGGGTTCAAGGATGAATTTAGTAACTTAGTTAAAATTGAGAAGGTGGAGGATGATTGCGAACCCATGGAGTCTGACGTCAAAGGTAAATGCAGATTGTTGTTCAGTTATTATTTACACAAGCTTGTGAAAGTATAAAATAACATGCTCTTTTAAGACACACATTGTCTTCTCTTCAGTTAAACAGGAGCCAGAGGAAGTAGAAGTGAAGAAGTCAGAGGCAGCTTTCAAGCCTCCTCCTCTACCTGAGCCAGAGGTTCTGCCCGACCTGCTGCAAAGATGGAGTCTGAGCAAAGGGGAGGAGCTGTTCTTCGTACAACTGCCTGACTCACTGCCTGGCCAGCCTCCCACCCAAGATCACCGTCCGGCAAAGACAGAGGTGCAGTCAGAGGACGGGCAGTCTGTGCTTCTGAAAACAGAGTCTCAGGTAGATACAGTTGTCATTTCTGTGAGAAATACATGGTCATATTGGGGTTATGTGTGTAAATGGTATTTTAATTTTCAACAGGAGGAGGAAACTGAAGACAACAGCTGCAATCTGAAAGATCTGCGGGAGGGGCTTGTAGGAAAGATGCTGGTGAGGAAGTCTGGTCGGGTCCAGCTCATACTGGGCCAAGTGACACTTGACGTGTCTTTGGGAACATCATGTTCTTTCCTTCAGGTATGATAGTTTCATGTTGATGTGTCTCATTCCAGGTCTGTGTTTGTCTTTATAGTGTATCTGTTTCTGTAGATTTGTCTCTCACTGTTTTTATTAATCATATCATATAATATTTCTTTTCTCTGCCTCCCCACCCCCTGCTCTCTCAGGAGCTGGTCTCTATAGGTACAGAGGGAAGGACAGGTGACTTGACTGTGTTAGGAAATGTCAAACACAAAATGGTTTGTTCCCCAGACTTTGAGGCTCTGCTGGAAAGCAGCGCTTGATGCTCATCAGGGCATTACAGCCTCTTGATCCTTGATGGATGCTCTTATGGTAGGCTGTGATGATGATAAGATGCTCACTGTTACTTTGGACTGTCCCTTTGGAGCTTGACATCCAATACAAGTTGATCATGCTTTTGTGTTTACAGAGTGGCTATGATAAAATATTCAAATACACTATCTATAAATATAATGATAAATGATAAATATAAATAAGAAACATAACTGAGGTTATTTTCCTCTTGTGGAACAGGTAAATTAATTCAAAAATTCAAAGGCTGAATGGTGTGCCCAATTTTCTTTTCTTTTCTTTATAAAAATGAAATTACTTGACAAGACTGTACATGGATGTAAATGTGTGAATAAAAAAAATGTTTTTGTTATTCATGTTGGTGTCAAATGATGTGAATGATCACTGAAGTGACATAAAATGTTCCTTCAGGTCCTTTAGTTTGAGTGGTGGGAGATTTCTGTTACAGTTATTAATTAAGGTTATTGCCTTTTTGTTGTGCTGATTGCACTGTAGATACCCCTATAAGCATTATACAAACATAAATGTTAGAATCTTTATTAATGTGCAGTATTTGTCGGCAATGATAACTTCTTATTAAGACATATTGTTACAACTGTGATACATTGTCATGCAGAGTTTGTAGTCTGTAGACACCAATCATGGTTCCCCACAGGAACAGTTATGGTTTTTGGCAAATACATAAATAAACGTATTGGTTTAATTTGCTTATTAGAGCATGTAATTAATTATTAAATGTTTATGCACTGCTTGTAAATACTATAAATTGGTGAGAACTTAAAATATTTTCACTGATGAACATGGTCACACAGTCCCTTACCCATCCTGCTACTGATTTGTCAGCCAAAAAACAATGCGTTTGAATCAAATCCTGTATGTAATGCATGTATGTACCTGTATTTACCCCATGGCCATGGCGCCTACTGCCTTTCTGAAAACATCACTCTACAGCGCCGCCGGTGGTCAGATATTTCACAAATATCATTTTTAAAATCCAGTGCAGTGTCATCCTCTGACCAGCAGGTGTCAGGGCAGAGCTGAATGTGTTGTTGGGGGGGGGGGTTCCGGCCAAACTCTGGTCGCCTCTGATACGTAGCCGCCGTCGAGCCGTTGTCTGCCCATGTTGTCCGCCGGGTGGAGTTTGGCTACAGTCCGCAAGACAAAGACGAGTGATGGACCAGTGATACGCTACTGTACCGGCGCTGAACACAACGTGACGGAAGGTTGGTGGACTATTGTGTCGCTTTTAACAACGTGCATTTACACGGTTAGTTAGGACGATAAGCTGTTAAGATACCAACTTGGCGTAGCGAGTCCAAGCTTATAATAAAAAGGTTGGCTCAGCATTTCATGTACAACCCGGACGACCACTCACTCTCAAGGGCTCGGAGCAAGCTAGCTGCGCGAGGTGGAGCACGCCAGGAGACAAAATATAGCATACTGTTAGCTCGGAGGCCACAAGCTAACTTGAACATATAGTTTTTTGTCGTCTGCTTCGGGTTCATGTGCCGTTATTGTCGACACCCAGCATTATCTGAGATGTTGCCTGAATATAATTAGCTCTGTGAGGCAGTGAAACTATCTAGAAAGCCAATGACAAGGACTGACTGCAGTGATGAGGAAGGCTAACCCAGTGTGGTTGTATCCGGGATGGAGCTGGTCGTTAGCCGTCCTGCTGCATCATCCGAGGGGGTGAGGACGGAGGGCCTGTAACGCTATCTCTGCACCGTGGCTGATAACAGCATGTAAACCTATCTGGCCCTCCACTGTAAATACATATACAACAATTTATCAGCTTTTTTTAAACAAGTGTCATCTGGTAATTCTCAGAATAGACAGAGGGTTAGTATTTACAATGCATACCTGTATTTTGAATACACATAGCAGGTATTGACTTAGAGACACGTTTTCTGTCTTGAATTATTCAGGCCAAATTGCACGTATTACTGTGGATCATCCTGACTTCATTTGTGCATGTTTTGCAGGTCTGTGTGACCCTCAGCTGCACAGCCCCTGGATCCTCACCAGACAAGAGAACCACCTGCAGTGCCCACTTGTTTTCGTTTCATTGTTTACATCCCCGTCACCAGTGGGAGCCTTTGCTCAAACAGCAAAGGACATCTGAAGCAAAGACAGGGCATTACTTCACCACAGCTGTTTTGAAGACTTAAATTTCCTGTTTCTGAAACTGACTTCAGCTGAGTTTCAGAAACTGACTAATGGTGAAAACGATGAAATTCAGTAATATTGCCCAAGAGGGCTGTGCTAAGATGGTCACTTGTATTAATTCTCTGTTGAACGTGAGGAGGAGCTCTGTCCCCTAGTAATCTTGATGAAGGCCTTTTTTTGACAAAAGATCAAGGGCCACTTGGGGCCAGGAAGTGGAGTGCTCACATCTGCTCTGGCCTCTGATTTCAACTATTGAATAGATTTCATCGGCCTTCTGACTTCAAGATGGAGCTCTTCTTCAATCCCTTTGACAACTTGTTGTGTATCCTTCTGGGTATCTCGTTCACCGTGTGGTTCACCCTGCTGTTGGTCTTCATCATCGTGCCTGCCATCTTTGGGGTGTCTTTTGGCATTCGACGTCTTTACATGAAAACATTGTTAAAGATCTTTGAGGTAAGAGCTTGTTGCATAAACGGCTTGATGCTATCTGTTTATTTGACAAAAAAAACCAAGGTTTTAATCATAAATATTTACTTCTGCTGTGAAGCTGAGGGTGATTAGGAAACCCTGCATACACAATTAAAAACACTGGTTAAAGCTGTTGTTACTGTTCCAGCACATGTCTCAGTTAAAACAGTTGTCTGTGTCTGCCTCAGCCAGACATCCTGTCATTCAAAAAAAGGCTAGTTCTTTAAAGTTGTTGGCACTGCTCCTCAAGGACAACCTGTATTTCCTCTTGCTGTCTATTTTTTCCCCACCCTTTCAATCAACACAGTTTGCTTCTGGTAAGCAGCTACCAGAGTACAATATAATTGATGCAGTTGTAATTCTGGGTGCTGGCTTTCTGCTTGTCTTTAGCCTCCAACCAGTAGCGATTGTCATGACCGTCTGATGCAGACTAACAACACAGTGGTACAGACCTTGTCAGTGACTGCTGTCTGTGGACTGTCACTCTCTGATTTGCCATTTTTCATCTCTAGAAATGAAAATTGCCATCAGTGGCAATTCATATTATTCATATTAATGCATCAGATTGAAGATTAGGGTTGCAAAGCGGTAGAAAATTTTCAATGTTTCTGGAAATTTACTGGGAATTTTTGAAAATTTTCCAGAAGCTTTCTGAAATTTTCTGGAAATTTTGGAAATTTTCTGAAATTTCACAGATATTTTGCAACCCTATTGAAGATGCACTAGTTAATAATATCCTTGCCTGTTTGATTCCACTTTCAATCCTTTTGCTATCTCTGGAGTAGCTTCACTAGTTAAGCTGTCATCAACTTCCAACATGTACCTCAGAGTAGATCTTGTTCCAGAAATAAAAGGACTGGTGGGAGATATGCTGAGAGAGAGATAGATAGTTTTTTTCAGATCCTGATTCCACTAGCAACCATGAAATTTAGAGAAAAGGTCAGAGGACTGGCTTGTACCATTTGCATGTGTGCATACGTCTCTTTGCTTGTTAACGTTTGTCATGAGCCCGATTAGGCGTAAAACTAAGACTTCTCAGATTTGTAATTTTTCATAGGGGATGCATAAGTAAATGCAGACTTGTTCCCATGCAGCTCAGAGGCTGCATACCATCATGAGGACTCACTTTATTTTGTTAATGTTGTCTCATTAGAAAGAGCAGCTCAGTGTGCAGGCCTCCTCTTCACCCAAACAGTCATTAGTTTAAAACGCAACTGCATTTTAACATGATGACTCAGTAACAGAGCTGGTCACAACACAATTAACTGGCATCTGAAAACAGTGCAAGGTGTTGTGATGTTTGCACTTTTAGCATTTGTATCATGATGTTCACACAGAAAGTCTGTTTTTAAGCTAGTATGAAAGATTTTTTTTAACTTGGTCAGTTTTCAGATGCCATAAAACATGTGTAACTTTTTTTAGGTTTAGTTTTAAGTATTTAGAAAAGTAAAAGTCACAAGTCTTAGAGTTGCAGTTTTTTTCACCCAGCATGACCTGTGTAGCCCTGAGGTGCGGTGAAACCCACTTTATCACTCCACATTCTTAGAATAGTTTTACAAGTACCCTTGGCTAACTCCAGTGATCTTGACCTGTACAAACTTGCAGGCGTAGCATCACTTTATTTGTCTGAACTTATGCGAATAATGTTTTCTTGCAGTTTGAGTTCATTTGCAAACATCAGTTGATGTGGACAAACCTTAAATGTTGCCACATGAAGTGCAGTCTGAGGCTGTGCACCGAGCACGTTCAGCACCTCCCAGTCCATAATTTCCTGATCGCTCCTGCTTGTCTTACAAGCGAGGAGAACATTGTGTCCTTTCCCTGCTGTTCAGTGGACATTACCTGTTCAGTTATTGTTTCAGTATGCATAGTGCACACACAGGGCCAGGCTTTTACTTGAGATAATATATTGGATTATAATACACCAGACAATATGCATTTACATCAACAAGAGGGAAAAATGGGCATTATTTCTCAGAGCAAGGCTGTGGCCAGATAAGCTGTGTGTTTTCTTGGCCCAGGATGAGGTCAGCCTCTGAGAATTCACAATCAGCTTTAACAGTCTACAACATGAACAGCCACACAGAATAGACACAGAAACTTTACCAGTGAGCAACTGTGACTCCGCTCATAATGAAAGATTGAATTGCTGTTTTGATCTAAATGTTAAAAATCAAACATAACATCAGTTTAGTAATAGCTGGTTGCTACAGAAACTGTTTGCATGCCGTCTGTATGTGTACACAGTGTGTTTCAGACACCAAATAAACAAAAGTTTAGTGTGAAGACATCTTTCTTGTTTATAAGCAAGCTGCATTCCACATGTTCTGGGTCTCTTGTGAGTTTTTAAACAGCTTCTATTCTTTTTCTCTAGTGGGCCACACTCAGGTTAGAGAGAGGAGCAAAAGAAAAGAATCACCCTCTGTACAAACCCTACTCAAATGGTAAGAGGTGCTACCAGTTTGTTTTGATGCACATGTGCATGCTCAGTAGGTATATTTATTTCAGAGACTGTAGTGCTGATATCATGTCTCTCTTGCTCACCCCAGCAATCATTGCCAAAGAGCCAACCTCCTTGGAAGAGGAGATCAAGGAGATCCGGCGGAGCGGCAGCAACAGAGACTTGGACTCAGCCTCTGAATTTGAGATGTCTGACATCTTCTATTTTGCTCGGCGAGGAGTGGAGAGCATTATGGACGATGAGGTGACCAAACGGTTCTCTGCAGAGGAGTTGGAGTCCTGGAATCTGCTGACCCGCAGCAACTACAACTTCCACTACATCAGCCTGAGGCTGACCGTCCTATGGGGGCTGGGCCTGCTGATCCGCTACGGCTTCCTGCTGCCTCTCAGGTATAAATTAATCCTCAAACGCAGAGGTTGTTTAAAAGCATGAACACACTGAGACAGGGCTAGAAGTGAACATTTCTGTCCTCCCTGCTTTAGCCACCACTGTAACATAATTCAAAAATTGGACTATGACACTGACAGAAGCTGCTATCACTATATTTTTGACCACAAAATTGTTTCCTCCAGTTATCCAACCTTTTATGATTGAAACAAATTCTACATTGAGTATCCAATACAAAAACTTATTGTACAGATGTAACTGGAGGCTTCATATGCTAGTCACAGCGTAAGTTCAACATGTGCCAGCTGTGCCTACAGGTTACCATAAAGCTGCAATCAGACAATGAGCTGCAAGCGTGGCATTAACCAAGAGGGCAGTTACACCTTTAACAGGTCTTTGGTTCATCTCAGGACTAACACGCAGCCTACACAGGCAACACAGTCCTGCCTATGAGAAATTTAGTGTCCAGCTCACCTAACAAAGATGTTGTTTGCAGTGGGAACAAATGTCACAGATAAATGGAAAGAAAATGGACCAAAAGGTACCATACAGCAGGGACAGATCCTGGACCTTTTTATGATACCTGGTGATCCACCATGTAACACATGATCTCAAATCAAAGGCTTGAGCTTTGTTGAAATAACAAATTGTCACAGTGGTAGACATCTCAAAAATACTACAGTTGTCATAAAAATGTCTTCGACTGTTTGTCTTTTTTTATTGGCCATACCTGTGCTTCCTCTTTTTCCTGTGGTTTTAAAGTTGTGGTAAACAGAAATGGGGAAGCTTATGTAACCAAAATATGGGGCGTGACAACATGTAGCTGTATTCATGATGAGCACATATTGCAACTAGTCATTAATGTGTGAGATCACTCCACAACAGAAAAGAAAGCTTAAACATTTGCACATGCATTGAGTAAAACAGGGAGCTCCTCGCCCATGGTGAGCTTAGAGAGGCGCAAGGACAGTGACTCAGTACTAAGCCTGGCTGGCTCATTTCCAGTTACCAGTGGGGAGACGAATCAGGCCACCACTGCACAGACAGGCATCATTCTAGTCTCCCATTCAGCTTATAAATGATCTTTTCTTCAGGACTGGTCTAGTTGAAGACTGGCCTAGCTCACCACTTGCATGAAAACTTCACATTCAGTGTTTTTCTAATCCTTGCCCAGTTTAATCGGCACCTTCTCCAATCCTGGATGACTGGTTCATCCAGATTAAGACAACCTGTCGGTCATCTAAACTAATGCCTACTATGCCCTCCTGCAGCTCCTGCCTATTATCAGTGACAAAAGGGAATGGAGGAGAGCGTAATGCTTTTAATTGATAACCAGAGCATGGCTCTCCTGGATAACATTATTCATGGTCCTGTATGTTAACTGAACAGTTACTTTTCTCTAAAATAGTTGAGATTATGTTCTTGGATTTAAATACCAATAAAAAGATTAAGTTCTTAATAAAATATACATCCAACATGGAATCCCTCCTGTTTGTGTTTTACCTGTGTGTTTTGTTGGAAGACTCCATATTAAAAGATTATGTGTGATCTGCCTGTCTGTCTCTCCACCAGGGTAACTCTTGCCTTCACTGGCGTTGGCCTCCTTGTGTTCCTCACCTCCCTTATTGGACTGCTGCCTAATGGAAGGTACAGCTACTGACAAGCTTGTCTGTTAAAATTCATCAAAGATATCATCTCAGACTGCTGGATGTAATTGTATTAGATTTGCTTTGATTTGACATACAAACTAAATTGTGTTATATGCTCCTTCTTGCAGGATGAAAAACTTTCTGAGTGAAAAAGTCCATTTGATGTGCTACAGAATATGTGTCAGAGCTCTGACAGCCATCATAACCTATCATGACAGGTAAAGGATCTGCAGTGTTTTTATCTATTTAACCAGGAAATCTGCTTTAAGACTTCTCCATGGAGCATAAACAACCCCACAACCCCTGACAGATAAGAAGAAGATGGTTAAAAGGAAGGTGGAGCATGACTGTATGCAAATACATGAGACAGTCAAGAAATGTAATCATGTCAACAGAAATTAGGGAAGCAAAATGATCCCTCAAAGACCCATAGGAGCCAGACCACAACAGATGGTTTGTTACGCAGAACCATCAGGATTTTTTGGAATCAGTTTAGTAAAGGGCCGGTGATTTCAGAAAACACTTGGCAGGTGATTTGATAAAACATATGACACAGTAGAACACCAATGAAGAAGCTAAATACAAAAACACATTGTATTGTGAGGAGCTTTGAAAGCTAGGTAGTGTGTTGGTAAATGATATTCACCTTTTCAATTTTGCAAAACAAATGCCACAACAGTTGCCTCTGTAGATGTAGTAGTTGCTCTGTTATAGGACACTGATTGGTCCAAGTTACTTTGACACAGGTCAAAAGCTTGGCGTGTACAAGGTGTCAACTGAGTAGGCAATCATTTTAAATACCCACATTGTTTTCCTCTTTTACATCTTTGCTTCTTTGTTCCTAAAGTTCTTAACTCTAAATGCTGACAAATTTCCATTGAAGGAAAAGTCAATTTCCATTGACTTTTCCTTCTTGCCACTGGTTGGATTAGTCCTCACCATAGAAGTTGGCATGATGATAGTTTACAGCTCTGTTAAGTTTCTACTAAAATGTCAGTTATAAAAGCAGTATTGCTGTTGATGATCAGCATTCTGAGTCCTGTGGTGATGCTCACTTGGGCAAACAAGACATTTAGTCCCTTTATGCATGTTTGATTTTGATCAGCATCTTATGAGTTATTTGAGTCATTTTATATATGAGTCATTTTATACATAGTAAATTTGAAGATATGGCGTGATAGGTCAAGGTAAGAGAACAATGTGCATGTATTGATTTTATATAATACACAAATAATATAAAAAGTCACTTAAATGTTGCCTGCATGTAGTTTGTGTATTACTCTTTATCAAACATGCTACAGAATCTTGTGCCGTGACGGGAGGGAGGTCCATATGAGGTTGCATTAATGACAGATGAGTTGTCTTTGGAGAACAGAAACCTGGGTGTGTTAGCATGTGAGCACCCTGAGTGCAAGTATGAAAGGCTGGTTGCCCAAGGCTAAACTGTCTACGTTCATATTCATTGCAGCAGGCATTGTGAGCCTCAGTGCAGAACAAAATTCTAGTCAGTGATGTTTTCTTATACACAAACTTAGCACGATGCTTGAAACTGCTGAATTCATCCAGTTGAATAGAAGTTAGCTGTGCAGTGGTACTCTGTGTTTTGATGTTTTGAAGCAGACATTGGTAGTCGAGGGTTTGGTGAGAATCAAAGACAAACATCAGACAGAAGTCAAAAAGACGATTACATGTGCAACAGGATGTGGAGGAAGAGGTAGTATGTGCCCCTAAAATGAAGCATATAACAGCTGGTGTTTTGGTAAACAGCACCATGACTGAATTTCTTTTGTTGAATTTGCTTCTCTGTCTTGAAGTTAATTGAGAATGAAAGCGTTGATACAAATCAAGGGGACAGATATTGGTCTGAATGTCTGCCATCAAGACCTGTTGTAACACGTTTTCCTCTCTGGCCCGAGGCTAAAAATACACAAGTGACATAGGAAGTCTTGCTCTCTCTCCCTCTCTCTTTCTCTATTTAAGATTGTAACTCTATCTTAGGAATGTGAACTAAGTATGTTCACAGATCCTGCATGCTCTGGGGGTCAAACCTTTAACAGAGACACCATGGGTTGCTTTGTTTTTCACTAGAAGATCAGTAGAGGCAGTGGACAGTGAGGGATTATAGTTTTGACTTCTGATGGCATAGCTTTCTTCTTTGTGCACTTAAAGTTCATTTTGATATTCAACACTAGTCTCAGGAAGTAAGTTCCTTCATGACAGATTAACAGTCATCCTCTCTCCACTCTTACAGTGAGAATAAACCCAAGAATGGAGGCATCTGTGTCGCCAACCACACCTCACCCATCGATGTCATCATCCTGGCCAGTGATGGCTGTTATGCTATGGTAACTATACAGCTGCCAAGCAGGACCCTACAGAAAACACCTGCACTGGTCACTGTTTCCTGCCTCTCTGTTGAAAACGTATGTCTCCCAGAAATGGATGAGTTCCTATTTGCATGTGTTTTGTGTTGTCAGGTTGGCCAAATCCATGGTGGCTTGATGGGGGTCATCCAGAGATCCATGGTCAAGGCCTGTCCACACATTTGGTTTGAACGCTCAGAAGTCAAAGACAGACATCTAGTGGCCAAAAGGTAACATTACAAGCTTTGTTTTTTAATAAAAACATTGTTTAACATTTTTTCATCCAACTATAATACAGTTAGAACTGTTGCTTAGTAAAATGTTTTGACTTTTATTTGTGTAACCTGTAAAGTTATATGTGCTTTTGATGTTTTTTTTGATGTTTTGATTTCTAGTAATAAATTACGTACGTGTTTTATTACAGATTGAGTGACCACGTAGAAGATAAAACCAAACTGCCCATTCTCATTTTCCCAGAAGGTGAGCTTGTTCATCTGGTTTTCATAAAAAGGCTCATATGTTTCAATGTATTTCATTATAACTACTTAAAATCCACAGGTACCTGCATTAACAACACATCAGTTATGATGTTTAAGAAGGGCAGTTTTGAGATTGGTGCCACAGTCTACCCTGTGGCCATTAAGGTGAGAATGATGTCATTTTTTACTTGTGATATGTCATCAATATTTCAGTTTTTTATTTTTTTTACATTTTCAGCACTTTCATACCAATATATTGATCAATCATTCTGGTGTGTTTAACCCTCGCAGTATGATCCTCGATTTGGAGATGCTTTCTGGAATAGCAGCAAGTTTGGCATGGTCAACTACCTGTTGCGTATGATGAGCAGCTGGGCCATTGTCTGCAGTGTTTGGTACCTCCCTCCCATGTCTAGAGAGGTAAGACTAATGTTAATCTCAGACTTCTCAACGGGCTTTTTTTCTCATTTGATGGTTGCAGTGGTTCTACTGTATCATTTTGCATACTACCTAGAATATATGTGTGAGACAATGGGCTCAGTGCGTATACAGACTCTTAACAATGACTTCAAAACTTACCAGAAACTCCCATTTTCTTCTCTATTCCTGAATCTGTTTGCTTCTCCCTTTCTCTAAATTCATTAAAATTCATACCACTGAGAGAAACCACAATAATTTGGTTTTGCCAGGATTCCACATTTGAATAAGACTCTCATACTTGTGAATAACTGGTCTAAATTATTTTTGTCATGACTTGTTTGCCTGTGTTTCCATTCCTGTCTGTCTTCACCAACAGGAGGGAGAGGATGCTGTGCAGTTTGCCAACCGTGTAAAAGCCGCTATAGCCAGGCAAGGGGGACTGGTCGATCTCTTGTGGTAAGATAACACCACCTCAGCTCAATGACTTTTATCACATTCAAACATGATGACTAACAGACATCCCAACATGTCAGGCATCATGAGTAATAAATAACAACTGTATTCAGGTCAGGTGATCAAGTCAAACAGCCCCTCTGTCTTGTATGCCCTCTCTGCAGTGGTTTACGGAGCCATCACTAATATTGTTGGTTCTACTTGTGCCCTTCCCTCTGAAAGAGAAAATAAATACAAGTTAAACTGGCTGGCATGAAAAAGGCCCGTGTCTCTGAGTTTTGGTTCTTGTGGACTTAGGTGTGACTAATACAATAACTGGAGTTTTTACTTTTCACTGCAACATTATATCATTCCCTTCCTGTACTAGGACATCTGTGTTAGAAGTGAATGCAACAACCAGTTTGTTCTCTAAGTGTGTGAAGCAGAACATATGAATATACACCTATTCTCTCCTATAACATAAGAAGTAATATATAGAAACCTGGTGTAATCCATATAACCCAATTCTCTGTTCTAATGTTTTGTCCCAGTCACTGATATGTAGTCAATAATAATCTACAGTTTAATAAATCAGTGTTGTATGTTCTTTATTTATTGTGCTGGTTCCTGGGCCCTGCTTTTTTGCTTGCTTGCCTGGTGGCAACTAGATCTGTCAATATTTATGTAACATGACCAGGTACACCTGTGCTTACAAGGAACAATCAAGTGTGTTGTATTTCATTCTTTTAATAAAACATGGGTGAAGCACAACATTGTTCACTGATTTTACTGATTTTACTCTTGCAGGGATGGAGGATTGAAGCGAGGAAAGGTAAAAGATACCTTTAAAGAGGAGCAGCAGAAGCTGTACAGTAAAATGCTGGTCGGCACCCAAGAAGACCGCAGTCGCTCCTGAAGGACCTATGTGGAGGCGGACTGGCTCAGAGATCCACTTGTGCACCTCTGACTAAATAGGCAATCAGCGGAGCTCGCTCTCTGTTGGCGCTCCTGGACTGGAAAATTCCCTCTCAGATGTCGACAGTACTCCATTTGGCTTCCTTGGTCACTGCCTTAGCCTGGCATGTTCAGTTTGCATCACTGTTACGGGTCTCTCAGAGTCTGCTGCCTTCTGTTGGAATAACTTGACTGAAGCCCTACTTGCTTTAGAGATGAAAAAAGGTGTGCACAGAAAAAGACTATTGTCTTCCTTGGTGGCAATCTTTTGAGGGAAAACTTGTATTATTATCTATCATTGAGTTCCTGTCTTTGTTTGATAGTTTCAACTTGTTAATTTTTATTTTACTGTCATCTTTGTATTGCACTGTGCTAACATTACAGACCTGATTATACCTGGGATGTAGAAGAGAGTTATTGTAGATAAATACTAGTTTGTTCTAAAGCTAAAACCTGTGTTTGAGTTGGGGTTTTGCATGACTGGCTTCTGCCCATGGTTTAGGGCACTATGCCAGATTTTGTTACATTTCAGATATTTTTATGGGCTTTTTCCAAGAGAAAAAAAACTTGTATTTTAAGCTTTGTGTTTTACATTAAGACTTCTACCAACATGTGGTCACTATAGGACTTGCGTTGCAGGTGAGCTCTTGGTATGTTGTTTGTTTCTGTGTTTTATTCCACGGAATGTGTAACTCTTCACATTATGAAGTGGAAATAGTGCACCCACAGTTACACTGATGGAGGTTTATGGACAGAGGCAGATAGCGAACTCATCTTCAGCTAATGGAGTAAAAGGGTTTTTAGTCCATTAAGAATTTACTTCCTTTAAGGCCCGAGACACACTAGCAGTGACATAGGATATTGACCATCACAATTGGTCTTCCCACTAAAACAGCTATAATGGCAGTTAAAATTATAATTGTTGATCATAATACACTCCCTAACATCTGTCATGTTTTCAGTGGCTTCCTGCTTGTGCAGTAACCATCTTGCCTAATTTATTTTAAGTGAAATCTGAAAGCTCTTTTGTCTTTATTTCCCCCCCATCGGTGATCTTTCTCCTACTTGGCAGCCTCTTTGAGGAGGTTTTAAGGATAGTCATTGGCTCCCAGTTAGGCTGAGGAACATGGTGGACAGCCTCTTGGGTTTCTCCCAAAGGCTTTCCTCCCTCTAGTTTGCCGTTATCAGGGATAGTCATTTAGATCATGTCAAAACTGTTCATCAAAATAAATGTTCAAGAATGTGACTCTACAACTAAATTGAGTATCTTTGTGTGTGTGTGTTTCTCAGTGCTTACTCCCAGTTGTTTTTTTCTGTGGTGCAAACACAAAGCCGTTTTACGTTTGCTCTTACAGGAGCATATGGCATGATTATACCCAATAAGGTGGTTGCAGATGTGAATCTAGTATTTTAGATGCACTTCACAGTACCTGAAGGAAATGACCATTGTTGAAAAAGCAGCTACATCCGTAACAATGTATTAGTAGAAAGGTGGTTCTCAAAACCTTTCACATCGAGGACCCTTAAACTGAACAAACTGGACCCACATCACCACCTATCTGACATCTCTATTTTGAGAACCACTGATATAGAGCTTTTAGAGCTCCACTTTTAGTTGACCTCGATGAAGAACTGTGTCTATTTTCTTTATTGGCAAATCTTCCCAAAACAAATCATTCTTCAGTTTATATTTTTCTGTAACTGATTGTTTTTGCTTCAGACAGTCCTGCCTTAATTAGCTGTTGCTTTTCTGTGCTATTCTTGGCAGGAAGGTTAGGAGTCTGGTAACATTTCCTGTCTAATTTATTGTCCACTGGGCACAAAGCTGCAATAATTCAGTCTGACATGAAGGCTGAGAGCTTTATTTTGAGAACTATATTATACATTGCATGTATTCCCTTAGCTAACTGTTAGGATGGAGACTGAGACTTCTCTCTGTGAGTGTATTGCTGATTGTTTTGCAGCTGCCTCATCCATACCCAGGTCCTGTCCTCCTGGCTGGAAGAAACTGCCTCCGCTTCTTTTCAGCGAGGTTTCCCCCTTAACTGCTTTTGTTTCCGACCCAGTGATGGACATGGCAGCATTTTCTTTTTTTTTTTTTGCATCTCTGTTGCAATACCTTCAAATGGATCTGTTGCCGTTAGTGAATAAAGCACACAGTGCTTAGAGGAGGAGCAAGAGGAAGCGGGTAGAGGAGCTCAAAAGGTTGGCTGTGTAAACCATGCCATGGTTGAACAGCTCACTAACAGCACTATGGAGAGCCAGGGTTAGGCCCCCAGCAGGCTTTGTTTGAGTCTTGGCTGGAGCTCAGACAGTGAGATGGCACAGATCCATCTGCTCAAAATAAGAGTTTTACAGCTCTGGCTCAGTCAAGAGCAATACTGAAGCTGTGTTGTTGTAAAATGTTGTGGTTACTCTGCTGTTTCAATGACTGGAAGCTGTCGGAGGCAGGCTCTTCTAGAGAAAACTAAACTATAGGTCATGCACTTCAGCATAAAACAAGTCCCACTGACATGCTCTCCACTGCTGGTGAAGGTGTCTGCACAGGAGCACTGCATGGCCTGTAACGAGGCACAGACAACAGCAGTGATTACTGACTAGCACACACCTAAGACAAAGACACACAAAGATCAGACCCCACCTGTAATATAAGCAGTTGTAAAACAGGGGGGGGGGGGGCAGCTGCAGATGTGAGTGCAAGCTGCCTGCATATTTCATTAAAAAAAAGTGTTGCACAGTTAGAAAATGACTAACTTCCTGTTGAGACTTCACACGTTGAGCCTGTGGTATGTTGAGTGGTGAGTTGAGAGCTGTCAGGTATTTTTCTCAGGTAGTCAAGTTATCTATAGCTACAGTAACATTTTACGTCAGCTCGTCATACGTCAACAGTATAAGCTGAGGTGCAGCAGGAGCCACTCACTCAGGAGTGTGTGACTCTTGAACATGAAAGGACTTTCCTCAGAGGAGTTTGACGTGTGAGGAATCTGATGGCCTCCGCGCTGGTGATAAACCTGACTGAACATAAGGAAGACAGTAATTGACTGCTCACAGCCGATGGGCGGAGCAGCGCAGGTCACAACACAACACAACACACCAGCGGCTGTGTGTAAGTGCCTGGGCCGGTTATCAGAGCGGTTAGTCAAGGCAGCAGCAGATGCGCCGTCCAGCCTGCTTTAAGTCTGCTAAGAAGCCACTAGTCCAATTAACCGAGGGGAGGCGGAAATCCGCGCACGCAGGCTGCTAAAACCAACTTAACCGCTCCTCCTCGGGCTTGACGATGGATCTGAGCGGCGCCCCGCCGGTGTACGATGACGACCTGACACCACGACAGCCCGCCATCAGCAGCCGACAAGTTGGAGCAGGAGCGGCGCGGTGTCATCAGTGAGATGCTGGTGTAGTTTAGTGCGATCGGACACGCGATTGGGGCTCTCACAGTAAAAGCCTGTGTAAGCCGCTGGACCGAAGCCGTGTCGGGCCTGACCGACTGCCTGCCGCTCATTCTGCCTGCTCGGGTCGCGCGTCATTTGGCGACGCTGCGGAGTTTTTTCTCGGACTTGTTGTGTGTGTGAACGCGGATCGTTAACATGGAAACATTCACTGATGTGCTGCTCGTCACCGCGAACGTCGGCTCACTCTTTGACAATGTAAGTAGGACTGGTGGTAAGAGTGAAATTAAAACTACACCGGGCGGCAGCGCTGCCAACGGATTATACTTACTGCTGATAGGCTGACAGATAAATAAGAGGGAACAGGAGGTAGGCTAGGCTTCACCTTGAATGGGCTCCATTTCACATCTACAAGATACGAGGATGTAACAAAGTCCTCACGCGCTCAGTGGCCTGTTAACCGTCGCTGTAGTAACCATGTGTAGGCTCTCGTGTGTCTAATAGCACAGTCGACTCAATCAGTCGTGCTTCTTTGTCAGCTGTCAGTAGCATGTGCTCAATAGTATTCATCCGCTGTCTTGATTTCAAAAGAAGGCACGAGCCAAAGTAAGTTTCACCCCTCACGTGACCTAGTCAGTCAGAGTTGACTGTGACCCGTCAGGTACTGTCAAGTACCCCTGACAGACCTGTGTCAACAGGTGACCATGTAAACCTGTATGTAATCACACTCTCAGTATGTGCGATCAAGGCTTTATGTTTACACTTGGGATTAAATTCAGTACTCGTTAAGGATGTAGTAAAATCACGTGTTGGTGCTGTCTATCACAGGCAGAGTGTATTCATCATTAAAGAGGCCACAGGTTAAATAAAGGCCTGACAAATGTAAACTGAGGTCACATAAAATCTGCTTGGTCCTCCCATGACTACATGTAGACCACTTCCACAGGTCTTGACTCTCACATTAAGGCCACTTCAGGAAACTTCTTGATTAATGTGTTTTCACTTCTTATACTCCATCTAACTTTATGCAGTCAGGCCCTGTTGAAATCACTGGCTCTAATGTTGTAAAATTACAGGAAGGATCTGTCTTAATCAAAGGTTCGTTTACAGTATCCTTATCATACTGTACAACATTTACAGCAGTGATATGTGGATCACTTGCTTAAGTCATAGTTTATCGCCTGGTATTAGTTGTATATTTAAAGAAAGGAAACACACAATAAAAGATCTTTTCATTAGGGATTAAAGTGATCTGACCATAGTCTAAACACTTTGCTAAATATCCAGGGGTTTTCAGTTCTGGCCCAGCCTGGGGTTGACAAAACTTCCAGACAGAGGTGGGAGGAGGGTTCTTACACTCATGGAAATTTGGCTCAGGACCATGTTTCCGGTTGCCCGATCTGGCTGCAATGAAAACATGTTAGATCCCATTGTGGGAGATATGTAAACAGATGAATATCTCCCCCAGGGGACCTGAGCTTTTTCTACTTACTTAGGCCCCTCTATTTCTATAAACAAACACTCCTAAACGTTCTCTCAGCCTTTGGGATAAGAGCAAGACCTTAAGCACATCACAGGATAAATCCTATTGCTGTACAATACTGCCGTGGTTGAGCGTCCCGTCACAGCAGTGGGACGGTCCACTCTTAATGGCTGCTCTGTGTCACATTTCTATGGCCACTGGTCCCTGTACTCTGGAGATTGTGCCCGCTCTTCCTTGTAGTATGTATAATGACCATTTGTAGACTCATTCAGTGGGTAGGTATTTTCATTACACAACCTTTCCATGTATTCACATATAAGTTTAGACAAGGGATTGTCTGTAAGAGTCTTTGTTATGAGAAGATTATAGGCAAGGACTCGTTTCAGCTAATTTTACCCAAAACTATTTGACAGCATGGAACAACGACGCCTTTACTGAACCGTCATGCTGGGTTCATTATGGCTAACACTTTCATTGGAGCAGTGCTGCTGGGCATGCCCATTTAGGACATCTCTTGAACAACATGTCTGGCCTTGTTGCGGGAAGCAGGGCTCTTTTTTTTTTAATCACACAGGGGAAGAGTACATCTTCTCCTGTCATTGGATTTTGAGTGTTGAATTCTTTAGGTTTTTCAGATTTTCTTCTCTCATTTTAAATGAACTGTACCTCTCTGGGCTGTAATAAATAAGCCAAATTGTGTATACTCCCGTAATATGAGCTACTACATATGAATGAATGAGCGTGGTAGTCGCGTGTGTTTGTGTTCATGAGCACACACAGGTCTGTGTTAGTAGCCAAAATCATCAGAGAGGAGTCCTCTGCGTCACAATGGCAGAGCTGCACTCGCACATGCTGCACTGCCATGCAAATGCACTATGCAAAGCCATTTCTCAGGTGGTGTGAATGCATCTGGCTTCGCAGAAGATTGTGCATGACCCTGTTACTACACTAAGGCCAAATTCTAACGCTGTTGTGTAAGCAACGATGTGCAAATGCCAGAGTAGAGTTTACAGGGCAGTTGTTTAATGATGTGCTGCTTATTGCCTTTAAAAGGCCAGAGAATCCAGTTTTAGACCGAGGGAGGTTTCTCTGGGACGAGAGTCAGCAGTGCAATAAGCTTACTTACCATCAGAGCAAAACGTTTCATTTTACAGACATTTATCACACCCACCACATAGACCTGTCAAGTTGTTTCTTCTGCCACAATTCAATAAATTAACAAATTCCTTACAATGCCACTGTGATGATAATACCATAAAACCATTAGTTTGAGGAAATATTTTGTGAGGAAGTAACAATTCAACAGAGTCTTAAAATTCTTTTTCCTTCCTGATACTGATCTGTACTTGTGTATTGGTTAATGCCAACCACTGCTCTGATACCCCCCATGTTAAAAAAACAACAACAAAAAATGACTGCCTTGTGGTTGTATGTCTGCACCAACCAACCAAGTCGCAGGAAATATGGTCACAATTTCCCCTTCTTGAGTAACAGCATCAGATAATGGTCAGAAGCGTTTTTGCAGAGCATTATGATGTCACAGTGAAGTAGACGTTTGACCATTTGGATGTGAAATGTTGTTCCCAATATATCACGTCCACAAGAATGTGATGTCATCATGACCTTGACATTTGCCTTTTAAAAACTGAATTACTTTATCTCTGAGCTAAGTGGATGTTTGTCTGACTCTGAAGATATTCCCTCACGGAGGTCACAATATTACATTGGCCATTTAGCATTACAGAGGCCAAAGCCATCACAGTTGAGTTGCACTGACCTTTGACCACCGAAGTGTAATCTGTTCATGATGGAGTCCAACTAAACATTTGCACCAAATTTGAAGGTATTCCCTGAAGGTCTGACTCAGATATCATTCTCCTCGGCTGTTTCTGGCATGAAAGCATAAAACATTGTAACAGCTGTGTAACTGCTCTCTTTCCAGGGAAACTGTGGTTTTATCTATCAGACTATAAAGTTTATTAATAAATGATGTAATTTTGAATCAATGCTTTGACTTCCATAACCACCAACACTCAACACCGAGGTTTAGCAGTATCTGAAGCATTTCTGATATTAGTATCTGTGTCAGAATAACTCTTTTTGTCTGGTGCAGCATTGATATCTACAGTGTAAATGGAAGTCTACCTGTTGCTCATCTGCCTGCTTTACTCATACATGTTTTACAGTAGCCTACACTCAACTGTCAAGAGGCCATGCAATATTTAAACACACCTAGGACGAAGCGTGGACGGTGGCCAGATTGTGACAGGTGGAGCTAAACTTAAATGAGACTACATCCTGGAACACTCAACCAGTGGAACAACACAAGATAATATTTCCAGACAACCCGTATTGTTTGTTTAAAACTGCTGAGTTAATATTAGTTCGGAGTATTTCATTTCACTGATTGATGACTTCTTGACTTCAAGCTGACATGTTTTTTCCTGTTCTCTGGAAATTGAATTCTAAACCTGGAGTAATGATTATTATTATTTTTTCCAAGCTGATAAAACACCTTCCTCTCTTCTTTCTGTTTGTGCAGTTGGAGTTGGACTTCATAATTAAAGCTACACTACAGTTTTACGTTAACAGCAGTGCAAAGCATAATGCGTATGGAGTTGAGATTATCACCTGGCTGCCTCTGAAAAGATCCCTTCAGATTTACTGAGAATGTTTCAGTCAAATGTTTCTTTGTTTTATGCTGGTAATTGACTGGCACAGCTCTCATCAGCATAGTTTCCATTCAAAGATTGAGATTGTGGCAGGAGATAGATGTGTCTGCATTTTCCAGTTCACCTTGTTGCCAGGTAAAATGGTTTATGTGTCACAGTAGGACTCTGCAATACAGCATAGATATATTTAACATTGCAGTGGCTAGTGCCATTTTACGACAAATTTCCCACAGGTTGCAGGCTGAATTTACTCTGCTGATGATATGTAAAAAGGGAAATGTTTGGTAGGGATTAATGATTAAATGTGTGCCAACAAATAGTAAGACTAGGTCAAAACCTTGTAAATGGCTGGACTGCACCATAGGATATTTGCATTCTGCCTTGTGTCAGAGGGATTCAAACCTTTGTTTGCCTCTCTCCCCTCTCTGTATTCACATATACACTACTTTAATGCAGCTGAGTTCACAGTAAAGATATTTCCATTTAAATTGTTTTTCTGTCTCTGCTATGAGACAATGAATCAAGTTTGAAATAGTCAGTGAAATGTCGGGAAACTGTTTGCCAGCCAACCACTGATGTAATCTTATCTCTGTCTGCCTGTCTGATACCTGGTTCAGAACTGGTATTAATTCTGTCTCGACTGAACCAATCACAAGTGGACAGCTCGAAGTTGAGATGTGAAATTACCCAAGGTGCATTGAGGATGCATTTGAGATGTTATCACTCTGACCACATTCTTTCAGCAGTGTGAAACTAAATGCATTAGGCCACATTAAGGAACCATATACTCAACTGATGTCCTGTGCCACAGTGTAATTAGCCCCACAATAGGAAAACAATTTACTATTTTATTCACATCTAGTCATTTGGCATTTTCATTTTAATCCAAAATGATTTAAAATGAAGGATCTGTAAGATCCAGTGCAGAAGAGACTAAGTGGATTAAGTTTTGTTCACCACAGAAGAATCGGACAAGCTTTTTCTTTAATACAAATCATTGTGATCAAGAACATACAGGTTCAAATTAAATTCTGAACACATGGACCGTAGAGGCATGGATGGGGGTCGAACCCACGATCTTTGGTTTACGAGACCAACGCCTTACCACTTGGCCACCACGCCTCCTGCTGTAGGTTTTAATGTATTAAATGAGATGGACTCCAAAAGCAAGAGAACATAAACAAATTAGTAGAAAATCAAAATAAATTAGCATTGGTTCTGCTATCCAGTTTGCAGTGACCTGCCACTGTGTCAGACTTTGCAGAGGGCAGTCCATTTGAAGCAAAGGACACAGGATATCAGGGCATGCATCAATATGCACACCCAATCAAATGGGAAGTAAAAAAGAGTGAGAAACAACTCAATGGTCTCTTTAGTCTTCTGCTTAGGACAAGCACAAGTGGTGGTGGTGGTGGTGGTGTGTGTGTGTACAACAAGAGATGATGAGAGAGTACTGGACAAAACATGTTAACATCTTTGACTCTGGTAATGCTATGTTTACAGGTTGTTTCACTGCCCCCATGTGGCCAAATATAATCATTGCAGTCTTAATATTTGGTATTGTACAGTGTCCTCCAGACAGATTGCATGTCATTGATTACTTTTCTTTTTGTCATTTTATAGTTGGGTGAAATTCAAAGTGAGTGGCTGCATGAGCTGTATAAGGTGAGTCTGGGCCACCTGGGTCCTTCTTTAATAATTCACAGTTTTAGACATTTAGTGTCCCTCTCATTCCTGACAGTGTCACACATTTCTTTTAGATTTTGTTGACAGAGTGATGCAGTTCAGTGTAACATAGTGGGTTTGTGCCCAATTTCATAAGCTGCTGGCATCATTACACTCATGACACCCCAACATGCACTGCTCCATGTTCTCTGACAAACAGATAGCCTACTGTGCTGATAACTGATAACACAGCCATACCAGGCCCAGGGCAGAAACTCAATAACAGAAAAGCTCCACATGACCTCTAATGCATTGTTACCTTCAGCCTGCACACATTGTTGACTCTCTTCACTCCTAATTACTAATGTAAGACCTGTGTGCTGTGCTTTTTTACAGACTATCCACAGCTACAAGCCCCAGTTCATTGCCCTGCACTTCCAGGAGGTGGGAGGGAAAGACTACATGGTTAACATGGGCCATGCAGAAAACTTCTTCAGGTAGGACCACAAATCCATGCTTCCCTGCAAAGTCATATTCTTCCATTGCAAACATTTAAAATCGTGACACATCACATGTCCCCAATTCATGATGAGACAACTGCTCATGACAAGATATTGTCCAGATTTATTATTACTAAAAGAAAACATGTCTGAATTTGAAAATAGTGCAAAGTATTTGTCTTAAACAATACAGTGGCATTTTTTTCAACGTAAACCTCTTGAAAGGAAAAAAAAAAATCTGTGACTTGGTCGTAAAGTCGGTTTAGATGATTTATTCCAATATAGGACTCTGCATTTCTCATCGAAGTATGTTATAGTTATTAATATTCAGCATTTTTTAATCCATATGAAATTGGGCGTTTCGTTAAGTAACTAGAGGCAAGAGTTTTGATCAAATTAAATTCCATAAAGTTTAATACCATAACATGTAAAAATGTTCTTTTATCCTCCATCCTTATCAGAGATGCAGGTATTTGCAATCACCACTGCAAAAAGCAAACAAAAGTTTGAGGAAAAGAATGAAAGAAAGAAGAAGGAATCAGAATCAGAAATGTTGTTAGTGCCAAGAGCAGTAAAGGTCACTGTACAGCACAAGGTACTTGACATGGTGTCAGGTGCAGACACAAAAGGTACAAAAAATAGTAAAAAGTAGCAATAAAATAAAAATTAAAATATGAATAAAATATATAAATAAAAAAATATTGTAGTGCAAAAGATACACATTTACTGTATACAATAGAATAAAGATAAATATATACAGAATACAGAAAAGTTATTGTGCATTGTTAAAAAAAAATTGTGCATAGGACGTACGTGATAAATGCTGCTGTAGGACTTTTATAACTTTATTTGATCTCTTTAGTCAAATTGGAAGCAACACATGTAAAAAAAAAAAAAAATGTAAAATGGAGAAAAGGAAATTTCATTCAAGTCTTGAGAAAGATGTCTGAATAGTTCCTGATATTTTGGAAATCTTCTTGTATATGTATATCAGTTTGTTTGTTTTTTTATAAAGCCTGACTGATTATAGATCATTATAGATCAAATGATGCTTATCCTTGATGCTTATTGATACTTATCCTTGATACTTATCAGCCACTCATCATTTAGTGTGTAGTATGTCGGAGACCAGTGAAAAATTCATATCATGATTCCCTAAAGCCCACAGTGTGAAGCTTTGGTAACTATGCTTTAAAACAACTTCAAAATAATTAGATAGTTGTCCAAATCGTTGCAGATTCATTTTCTGTTCACTGACAGATCAATTCAACGTCTAATCTCTTAAACTTAATCACTTTTTGGTTCCGTCACTTTATGATTGGTCTGTTGTGGGCTGTTGTTTCCAGGAGTATTGAGTCCAGTGAGGAAATGAAAGACTTCGACAGGGTCTGCATCTATGTGGACAAACAGTTTCAAGCAGAAGACGTCTTCACAGTAAGAAACACACTTTTATCTCAGCCACAGTATTTCACACCTTCTACCACTAGATGGAGTCCTCCTCCATGTTTGTGCTGAGTGTTGGTTGGAGCTGCTGGTAAACCCCAGTGGAGCCAAGTTACGCACATATGCTTTTGTCATTACACTTCGCCTTTGTCTCTGTGTTTTAAATCAGATCAAAGGTAAGGCTTGATTAAGTACAGTGCTCATTATGGGATGTTTTGGTCTAACAAAGAATGTCTAAGTGAATATTTTCCATTCTTGGTGAAGACCAGGAAATAGAAATAGGAGAACAAGAGATTAAGTCTCACACCTATATTAGGTGTTCATATCTATCGTCCTTATCGCTATCTGATATTTTGTGTGTTTGTACCTGTGGGTTGGGTTTCATACATTAAACCGCACTACATAGGCTCAGACGTGTGTAAAAGGACACAGCCTTATATAAGTGACATAGATCTTAAAGATGTAGAGTAAAACAAAGTGGTATTAGTTACACAATGTGGGCACAGACGGAGCAGATATTCTTAAAGGCAAGTCTGTTAAGCCCTTGTGTCACTACCTACATCTCTTATCGTCATCTATTGTTGAACCTAAAGTCTGTCTCTGCAGCTGAAGACTGAGCCGGTGCTCCTCATGCTACCAAAGGGCCATTACAGAGCTGACGGGACATTGCTCTGGTCATGGGCTCAGCCTCAATCACCTCACCTGTCGTGAAAAACCATTTCTGGTCTCCAAATTCTCTTTCAGTGACCTCACACAGCACAAGCAAGTTTTCAGCCTCTTTCTTGGAACTGAGTTGTGATTGTAGTTGCTCATGACAGGTTTTGTCAGCACCAGTTTGTCTGAGATTCTGCCCCCAGTTGTGGGCAGCACGTCCCCAGTTGAGGAAAGTGGCTGAGTATCTCGCAAGCTATTAACCCTCACCCCTCCCAGGTGATACCCTCACACTGGCTCGCTGACAGTAGGGGTCAATTGCTGCATCTGTAGACTGAAGGTGCATGAAGTAAAAAGGAGAAAGTCAATGGCCAGGTGTTTGGGGGTGGTGCATGAGGGGAGGGGGTGGTGGTGAGGTAGACCAAAGTCAATACATTTAACACCAGATTAAAACTATTGATCCCAGCCTATTTCTGCACGATAAATAAAGTGCAAGGGTTGGAAGACAGCTGGGACTAAGTTTTCCCCTGTGCTGGAGTGTTTGCACCCTCCACTCTTTGCCCCTGAGAGGGTTGCCCCCCCTCACCCCCCCTCCACTACTCCTAATGCCTCATTCTCATTTCGTCGGTGCCACCTGCATTGATTTTCAATTTGTTTCCCCCTGGCTGCGGATCATCAGTTATATGGCCAAGAGAGAGTTTTGGGAGGAGGAGAGGAGGTGGGGTGGGGGGGGCTTTCAGAGGAGCTGCAGGAGCAGAGGGGGCAGCCTTGCAAGCATTCCCAGTACAAATGGTGTTTTGATAAAAAATCACTTGTAAGTCAATATTTTTTTATTAAACTGTGCACAAACCTGATTGATGAAGATCGGTGTTTGGCAGAGTATGTGGACGAGAATGTGTATCTGTGTTTGAGTGTGTGTGTGTGTGTGTGTTTACTTTCTCTGTACGGTTTTAACACAATATTGTTACTGATCCAACACGAACTGGGACAAATTTAGATTTCTTTTTTTCACTTCAGCTAATTACGAGACAATAGCCTTTAAATTACCTATAATAATAAGATGGCTAGAGCTATTAGCTGAAATAACAATGTAGCTCTTTATCAATTGTGAGCTCAGTGAGCATGTCATCTTCTTTTCTTTTTCTATTAAAGCCTTTCAGGTCAGTCTGAGTGAATCTCTCTGGCCTCGCTCTAACCTCGCTCCCTTTAGTTTGGAAAAGTTGGTCACTAATTGCTGCTCACTGGAGCCGACAATGGAGACTCTTCCATTTTGTTAAATGAGGATGACTTTGGCACTGAAGATAAATGATCTCTTCAGGGAGAGATCTCTCATGCTCTGGCTGGATGAGGAGGGGGTGGGTTGCACAGTGGTCCGTCACGCCCCGAGCCCTCTGAGCGCTGCCTTATTTTTCTTTCGGCTCCCTCAGTCACAGCGGCGGCATTGGCAGACAGCAGGCCTACTGCTTAATACCTTTTAAATTGTTTTAATTTTCTGTCTCTATTGATCTCACAGGCCATGATTAATCAGATCAGTGGAGCAGGCAGTTAGTACATTAAAAATTGTCAAGCCCATGTCAGGGATGATTGGGTGCTGAAGTGTGTGTGCTGAGGGGCAGAGCGTGGATGTGTTGTGCAGTTACGTGTTCATTTTGTACGTGTAAATTCTTTAAAGTTTCATGTGTCTTTGGGAACGTAACACTGTGTCGTACTGTGTCGTTCAATACAAGGCTCACATTTCAGCTCACATGACGGGGAGATAAACAGTTCAATCCTTCATCGCTCCTGTTTTCAACTTCATATGTAGTTGTCTTTGCACAGCTGAGAAAACTGCAGGCTGACTCTGTTTAAATAAAGGTCTTAGATATTTTAACACGTTTATGAAGCTTTAATTTGAAAAATCAAAATATGTAGGGCTCGTTTTCACTGCACTGAAAATAAATTTCAGAGGGAACTTGTCTTCTTGCTGGACTGAATCTGTCAGGATTTTGTGTTTGGACATTTTATATGTTCTTTGCAGGAGGTGTGACAAAGTGCAAGTGTCTCTAAGTAATATTTAATTTCAATATGGTTATTCTGTCACTGTTCAAATGCCTCTAACTAGAACTGATCTTGCATGTCACCTACAGTCATGGAAAAAATTATTAGACCACCCTTGTTTTCTTCAATTTCTTGTTAATTTTAATGCCTGGCTCAACTAAAGGTACATTTGTTTGGACAATTATAATGATAACAACAAAAATAGCTCATGAGAGTTTAATTCAAGAACTAAGAACTATTCATTTTCCATGGTTTTCTTGATAATAACCAAAATTACTGAAATTCTTACATCAATAGCTATGGCATTGTACCGCCAAAAACACTACTTTTAAGCATTCCATGTTTTCTTTTCTGTTTGCTTTAAACACATGATACACACAAGAGTTAATACTTGATTGCATAACCATTGTTTTTGATGACTGCAGCCATGCGTCTTGGCATGCTCTCCACCAGCTTCTGACATTGTTCTGCTGTCACAGCAGCCCATTCCTGTTGGACAAATTCAAACAAATTTTCTTTGTTTTTGGGCTTGTGGTTCTCCATCTTGAGTTTGATGATTTTCCACAGGTTTTCAATTGGATTAAGATCTGGTGATTGAGCAGGCCAAGGCATGGTGCGAATGTTGTGGTTCTCCATCCAGGCTTTAACTGACCTTGCCGTGTGGCAAGGGGCATTGTCTTGTTGGAAAATCCAGTCATTCGAGGCAGGAAAGAGTTTTCCAGCTGATGGAAGAAGACTGTTTTCAAGGGTAGTCCTGTACATGACCTGGTTCATTCGGCCTTCACACAATTGCATTTGCCCTGTTCCACTCAGACTGAAACAACCCCAGATCATGACTGATCCACCCCCATGTTTTACTGTAGGGGCAAGACAGTCTGGGTTGTAAGCTTCTCCAGGCTTCCTCCTAACCAGTAAGTTGGCTGGAGTGGGCATCAATTCAAAATTGGATTCATCACTGAAGAGAACCTTAGCCCAATCATCAACAGTCCAATCCTTGTGGTCTCGAGCAAAGAGTAACCGGGCCTTCCTCTGCCTTTCATTGATGAAGGGCTTCTTGCGTGCTCTGTGTGACTTCAAACCAGCTTCAACAAGTCGGTTTCGAACTGTCCTTGCCGAACAGGTCACATTTCTCGACAGTGCCCACTCATTTTTAAGGTCCCTGGAGGTCTGACGACGATTCCTGACACAGGAACGGATGAGTGCACGGTCATCTCGTGGGGTAGAAAGACGTTTCCTGCCACGGCCAGGTAGCACTTTGGTAGTGCCATGTTCAGCTTGTTTTTTTTTGTTGTAATGAACGGCTGTCTTGGAGATCTTAAGTTTTTTCGCTACCTGTCTCTCACTCATGCCAATTTCCAGCAGTGCCAAGATGGCTGCCTTTGTGGCTTCACATAATTCTTTTGTTTTAGGCATTATGTGAGAGCTGACAACTTCTGAGTTGTGCTACAGATTGAATGTAAGCAGGAAACCACTCTAGGCCTTTGCATGTGCAGTGCTGCTTGTGACATGAAATGGCCTCTTATATACCCTGGGAATCAATTAAGCTTAAGAATGTCAAATAGGACATAAAGTATTATGTGACCAGCTGCATTTTTTGTTGTGTTCATTGTATTATACGTTTAGTGGTACCAGATATTAGAATGAACAAGAATTGAAGAAAACAAGGTGGTCTAATAATTTTTTCCATGACTGTATGTTGTATATTTCTGTCTCTTCCCAGGCTCTGGGGAGCATGTACTTCATCCACAAGACCCTGAAAAACATCTACCAATATGACTTCAATGGTAAAAACTTTGCTCCCAAGATGTGACAGTGAGATTGATTGGAGTTGTTTTGTTATCCATGAACTTTATGTTGTTTTTTTGCCTTTTAAAGAGCAAAAGAAGTAGCCTATGTACATCTGCAACAGACTATTTGAGTGAACTACTCCCCTTGCATCTTGTTTTTTTTTTTTTTTTTTTTTTTTGATTTTTTGATAATGGCTCATCAATATCTTCAGTGGAGTAATGTTGCACCAGATTGGCAAGATTCTTGTCACTTTTTTAATATCAGCAATAGCAAAATCATTTCTCTGTATATAATGACAGTTTGATGGCCAGCCCACCTGGCCAGATATTTGCAAAGAACCTGAATTTAAAGTGGAGCTGTTATTTTCCTGCTGCATAGTCCAGTCACGTTAGGTGTGAAAAAGCTCCTTCGGAAAAGCTTATGGAAGAACCATAAACATCCTGGAGCTGCCACTTGCTGCGTGGCCTAAAACCGATTGTTGTTCACCAAACGCAGTCTAATGGCTCGCTTATAGATTCTTTCATCACGTATGCCGCTCTGATGAGGTTAACACCAGTTTATTGATTGCTGTTTGCATGTTTTCTCACTCTTTTACATGTCAAACCTCTCTCCCCCTCCGTTCTCTCTGCCTGCCTCTCTCAGTTAAGGATTTTAAAGTGGTGTCAGGGCAGAACAAGTACATGGGCTCTCTGGAAGGGGTCACCACAGTGGAGAAAGAAAAATTCCCAAAGAATTTCTGGCCTGATGTGAGTATGTATGCATGAGTGTGCATCTGCGAATGCCTCTGTTTTTTTTTGTGTGTGTGTTTGTGTGTTTGCAGGTGAGGGGAGGGGGGATGTGTGGGCCAAAGGGAGATGTTGGGACAAATGAGTCTACTGGGGCTGCAGGGGCTGTCTGCCTGCTCTGACAGGGAGATGAGACAAATTATGTGGGAGAATCAATAATTATCAGTTTGGCCCTTCACAGACACGACTCACTGCTGTTTACTGACTCACTCCAATTTGTCTCTGTTGCAGTTCAAGTGGTCCAGGAAGGGCTTCATGAGGACCCGCTGGATCATACACAACCAGTATGTACTTTGCACTGACCTCACCTTGATAAACCGTCAGGGTTGCACTCAGCTCTCTTTCACTTTTTGTTTGTTTGCTGACTTTTCCTGGAACTGGGAAAAGAACTGTTTCGATGAACTACAGTGTCTCTGATGTGTTTTGAGCCAGTCAGTTCAGTTGCATTCACGTGGGTTCTTGATTAGCAACACAAAGGTGCCTTAGTCACTGATGCTGTCAGAAGTAAGTCTTAAAGAAAAGCATCTGTCAAAACAAAACTCAAGAGCTCTTGCTTTCGCTCTCTTACATCATCATAAAAACAAAACCTATCTGGAGTTCTTATATGCTGGGTGTATAAGTGAGCACATGTTGGCTAACAAGTTCACTTTATCAACTTTACAATGTCAGTGCTGCACTTTCAGCTTATTTCTGCTGAACCCAAGAGGCTGAAAATGTCTGTGAATGCAGCCTAGGTTCAGAAAGGAAAAAGTTCTCTAAAGAGAAGCATCATAACTTCAGACAAATATAATCAGCTATTATCTAACCAGACATTTGGTGGCCACTTTCAATATTTATACATGTTATGAGGTTCCAAAACAACAGAGAGGGATAATAGGTATAACATTCAGCCCTTGTTGCGCTGATCCATATTTTTATTTAATTAGCACAGGCTCCAGTTTTATAATGTATATTTTAGATCCACTGACTAAACACAACCCAAAAATGAAACAGTAAAAACATACAGTGCTGCTGCTGCAGTCTGTTTTCAGAGAACTGCTGTCACTGTTTGCTCTGCCGTGTTTTTAACCTGGTGGGCATAACAAAAGGAGCCTACAATCTGTGCGCTACAACATCATGAGGCGAGTCAACACCGCTCGTGTGTTGGTTCCACATCCATTGTTTTCCAGTGACAGCCAAAGAAAAGAAGTGAATAATTGGGACAGAAGACAAATGTGGTTGTTTGTGGACTCTGCATTAACAAGAGTGCAATCACTGATAAGAAGGCTTCTCATAAGTGACACCTGAGTTGGCACACACACATGCACATGCACACATAGACACATGTCTTGTCTATCAGATGACAGTTATCAGGCTGTTTCTTTTTTTCTTCCTCAACCTGCCACATATCACTGAATTTTGCCTGCATATGTCTGCGTGTGTGTATCACTGTGTGTGTGGATTCTTCACAGAGGTCTGGACCTGGTCAACGTCCACCTGTTCCACGATGCCTCCAACCTCACTGCCTGTGAATCCAGCCCTTCCATTTACTCAGCCAATCGCAAAAACGCTCTTAGATACGTCATTAACAGGTTAGATCTGCTGCTGCACAAACACCTGAATGTAATGCACTCAAAGTGAAGGAAAGCCTCCATCGATTCAAACCAAGAAATACAATTTAAAACTTGAGTAAATGCCTTTATGAATGTAATAGTGTCTTGGCTGATATCATATCCGCTAACATACAGCCTTTCCAATGTAGTGGACAGGATATTCATGATGATGAATCTGTGTACACTCATTGTAAACATGTTTGTAACTTCCGTTCAGGATATCAGACAGCCGCTACACCCCTCTGCCTTTCTTCCTGTTCGGAGACTTTAACTTCCGTCTGGACACACTTAGTTTGGTCCAGGTAACAGCTTGATCTCCTCCTCAGGCTCATATGATAGAGATGTTCTTTAGCTCGGTATTCTGACTGAGACCCTTTTTGTGTATGTGTTTCTGTGAGCAGCATCTGTCCACCTCTGCAGATGTGCAGACAGTGAAGAAGGACAGCAGTAACCAAGTGCAGAGAATCATCTGCGAAGAAAAAGACAATGACCACCAGGTGGTTAAAACTATCAGTCCAGATGGTGCCTAATGTATTGATTTTTATTGCTGCTGCCTCTTGACTTGTCCTCAATTTCTGTGCAGGTGTTGCTCCACATCGAGGAGAAGCTGTTCGCCTACCTGCACCAGGGGTATTTCAGGGAGGACAACGTCCCATCAGTGAGAACGTTCACACACACACACAAACACACACACACACACCCACTCATACACACACACAATCTCCAGTAGCCACACAGAAACTCTGTAATGTGACCATAACTGATAATCCAACAGGCTGCTTAGCAACAATCTGGCATGTCTTCACAGTTTTTAGATAAGATGCTATCAGCGGAAATACAGTCTTATGAATGACAGTGCAGTAAATAGAAAAGCTAGAGGGTAAATAAAACTAAGACAAATGCAAATATAAATGGGCCTGTCACCTGTGCCAAAGTCGTACTCCCTCACTCATAATTATTGTTAATGTGCTGTGATTTCCTGTCGCGCTAATCATTAATGGCTTCTGTCGCTCAGCTTTTGAAATATGACAAAGAAGTGGCAGCCTTTCATGATGTTGTAAGGGAAGAGGACATCAAGTTTCCACCCAGGTAAGAGTCCTGGCTCCACTACATGCTGAAAACACGCTGTGGAAAAACTGCCAGCTCATAACCACTTGGCTTTCTTGCCCTGTCCTCTCCCCCTCAGCTACCCCTACAGTGAAGAGTACACTAAACCCACCCAGTACATGAACACTCGCTGTCCTGCCTGGTGTGATCGTATCCTCATGTCGCACACTGCCCAAGAATACATCCACAGGGTCAGTATTCATTGTCATTGGACTAAAGCTAATGTTCATAACTCGAGCTGGTTGAACTTTCCAGAGTCCAATTCCAAAGTTACAATGTTGCCATTTATCTTTAAGAAATATCCAGGATTTTAATATCAGTTAGTTGAACCCTTGTTGTCCTAGTGTTAAAAATATGATCACAGTTATTTCACTCAAAGCAAAACTTGTTAACATTATGCTGGTCTGGTGCATGACAGTGGGTCCAGTTTTTCGTGTATGGTTGTGTTGCCTCAGCATCTATTTTGTCTTTTAGTTTGCTGTGTTACTCTCCCGAATGATACAGACATTCATTCCACTTTTCAGAGAGAAGATGATGAGAGGGGTGTCGTTTACGACACAGTGGGCCCTAATGTCTGCATGGGAGACCATAAGGTAACAGTTTAAGTAGCATGTATATATGAGGTGCTGACAATTAAAAGCAGCCTGCAGACTGACTCTGGTGTTTTTCCTACAGCCTGTTTTCTTGTTCTTCTCACTGAAGACAAACAACCACTGACTTGGATCCCTCTCAAAGGTAAGAGCATGTGCCAGTGAGTGAGTGTGCATTTGTGTTTGCAGCACTTGGTGGTGTAGCTGTGTCTCGGGGTGACTCCGGAGGGAGGATTCAGAGTGCGAGAGCGATCACAGTAATCTTGCTGCGGTCCCTGGAGAGCCATAACCCAGGCTGGCCCAGTGGAGTCAGGATATGAACTAAGATGAAGTGCCTGCGGGACACAAGCACTCCTTTGTGTCCAGTGTAGTTGGAGCACAAGCGATCAGCACCTTTTACTGATCTATGTCTATTGAATCCTCTCCACTGTCACTGTGGCTACACACTAAGTGCATTGCCGGCACGCTTTTCATTAATTACCACCTGGACGGTTGCAGGGAGAGACATACATTGTGCTGGACAGCATATTGGCATTTTTACGGCCGTGATTTTGTTTTGCTGCCGTTTAAATTTATTTTTCTCAGGATGGACTGTTTTTTCATGACAGTCCCTGTTCACAGGGCTACGAAATGATGAGTTACAGGCAACAAAAGCACTCCTTTTCTATTTGACATTTTGAGACACAGAACAAGTTCATACCAGTGCATCAGTAACTTGGTTTTTCTCAGGCTACGTTTTAGCTCAGAGATCTTACATCATGTATACAGTGCAAATTGATACTATGGTTGGCATGTTTCATAGATCTGCTCTCATTCCTGTACTTTGGTTTCTGATTATGTCTGAAGTGGGTGTCTGTGTGTTTGCTGCAGGGCCCATCCTCAGAGCTCTGCCACAGTATCAGCACCAGAGGGTAATCAGCACCATGGTTACCCACTACAACCCACCTGTCAGCCGGCCGCAGGCCTCGACTTGGTTAAAACCCCGTCCTCATATCACTGGAGTCTCACATCTGCTCTCACCGCCTCACACTCTCAACCACAGCTCTGGTGACTTGAGCACAGATTGATCTGCAGCTGTCAAGAATTTTGGAGTCACTTTTCTAGTTTTTCCTCTCCCTCTCAGAAGTCCCCAGGCCTGAAAACCCAGCGACACTGAGGATATTCCCAGAATTGCTGCTCGTTTTTTGAATGGGACCAAACAAAGGATGTAAAGACTTTGGACCAGGCCCTGTGCACAGACGTGTACATGCATATGCAAAACATTCTTAATTTCTTTCTCTTTTTTTTTTTTTTTAAATTAGATTGATTTAACTGTTGCATTATTGAAAACATGCCTTTTATTTTACAGTGTCAGACAAACCCCAGGCCAGCAGATCACAGATTTACTCATTCCTCACTGGCACAGATCAGTCAGGGCATATTGTACAATTGTTTGAATTCAGCCAATCATAATCCAGCATTACGAAATGTAAGTAAAATGTAGCTCAAGATTTAGAAGAGTATTAGTGTTATGTGTTTAGAGATTGAATAATGAAAACTTGGGATGTATAATATCAAGTATTGACAACATGTCTATGTTTTTGTTTTGTATCTGATGCCATTTTTAGTTCAGATATGTATTCTGTTGTTGTTTACTGACTGTAAGCAGCATTTAACACCAGGGGGTTAACACAGTCGAGGAATGCTGCTATCTCAGTTTCACATTCCGATGATCCGATGTCCTCTGTAGATAAAACCTCAAAGAGTATCTCACTCATAATGCTGTTTTTCACATGTGTAGCTGCTTCACCTATGTCCAATTTCTTCTGCTCACATAGCAAAATCAGTTTCACAGTGGATTTTGATTTTGAAGTTGTTAATAGTGACTTGTGGTTGTTTAGAAATGACATTTGTTTGATTTTAAAGCAGCGAGGTCTGTTTATTTAAGCTGCAGCAGGGGCTGAGTTTATGAACAGAATCTTTTAACCCTGTTGAATTTGTAATGACTTTTATCTTCTGTGAACCAACTGTACATTTATACCAAGTGCTTTATTCCACAACTCGGCAGTTCTCGGTTTGTTTGGTTTTAACTGTTCTGGGTAAAGTAAAAATGTTTCCTGTTAATCACACAGATCAATCAGTCCTGCTCCGCCCTGTTCTGGTTGGCATCCACCTTATTTCATTGCCAAAAAAATGACACTGTAGGCCTCGTGTGCTTACTTCTAGCTGTAGCCGGGCAGTGTGGATGTTTGAATCACATGGCTTCACTAGAACTTCACAAAATCGTTGATATACACAGTTTATGCACACACAACACGGCACATGTTTTCTATAGGATTCCTTCAGTTGTTGTCACATTTTGTTTCTTTGGTTCATAGTCTCAGACTGTAGCACCAGTGCTGTAATATACATTGATTTGTGATTATTGGTTTGATGTGTTTTTTTCTGGTTTTAATAATGACCCAGAGAATTTAAGATATATTTGTGGTTTGCTACTTACTGTATTTTGACTTTTTTTGGAGTGTTTTGTGAAGGTTTTCTTGTTTTAATCAGCTTGGTGGTACAGCACTCAGTATATATTCATACAAAAAATACTTGTTCATGCATGAATTCACAGATATTCACTTTAACCTTGGGCTGTCAGTCACATTTGTATAGAGGGACTGAAGAAGATTAAAGTGACACTCTCAAAGATCTTCATTTTAATATGTACCTTTCTATCACTGAAAGGTGAGCTTATTACCCACTGATGAGATTATATAGTCATTCATAGATTTTAAGCTTCTGTGAGCTGGCTGTCTGGGATGACTCCTGCACAAAGACATATGAGTGGTTCAAAAGCAAACCTGATAATGAAACCAAGACCTTCTGGATCGCTACTTTAAGACCCTGTGCTGCAAACATGTACAGAGTGAGGCATAGTTTGTCAGAAATAAACATTTAGCGGTTCATCGTTGACCAGTCATGGGAGAGGAGTTGGTTATAGGCCAGTATCAGCTTTTGATGAACTCTGGTCCAACACTACATCATTGTGATATCTCACTTTTGTAAATAAAATATTACTCTGTTTACTCTATTACTGTTGTTTTACTCTCACGTATATGTTGGATTATTCTTCATTAGCTTTGCTGTTTACGCTATGTTGCAATCTAAGGGAACAATTCATTCCAATCAGGCCTTTCTGTGCAACATAATGATCATGTCATCATTTTCAGTTATGAAGCTGATGGACCTGAAAGGCTGGGTGAAGCAGTGCATGCCGCAGGGTGTGCCCAGGGTTTATAAACACAGCTGCCTTTCTGGTTTTGACTGATCGTAACTTACGGTAACTGATCTTAACCGGTGTTACATAAAGTGTCAAGAAATAGATTATCTTTTATCATTAGTCGTATTGATCTAAAACAAACACTCATTGTCATTTTTTGCATGTCAAATTAAAATTAATTGAGTAAAGGTTAGGATTTCACCTTGCACTAACTTAAAATGTATATCACTGTATGTCTATGTTATGCATTCAGTTTGCACGGTTTTCCAGATTTCAGCCACTGACTGAGCTACACTTGCAGAAAACATTACATCTAAAACAGTCTGACCTCTAAACCTGGGATGACGCCTGCTGTTGCTTTATGTGTTTTAAAACAGATAAATCCAGATACAAAAAAATAAGGAGATTAGATAGTTAACTGGAATGGTAATTTATTATTTCAACATAAATACAAATATAGTCCTTTGTTAGTATACTCCAGCATATTGCATTGTCTCTACTGCCAAAGCGGCATTCCTTGGATTTTTTATAAACACAGTCATCTGGTCTGATGTCAGCTGCCTGAACCAGATGGAGTCTCAAATCAGAGTCTGACTGGTGAATGAGCTGCTCTGCTGCTATTGATTTTATGTTGGAGTGGATTGTGGGGTCATTGTCTTCAATTAAGTAATACCACACTGGTAAATGATGCGAGATTTGACCTTTGACCTTTGCACCTGTCCTCAGCTTTTGTCCATTTTCATTTAAACTGTCACTTGGCAGCAAAAACACTGGCAGAAGTTGAGGCAGCGCAGCCAGACAATGTATGTTTAAGTTTGAATTTGTGTTTGAAAGTAAGAAATGAAACTGACTGATAAACAGTTAAATATGCAGCCATTTTTTAAAAACATTTTCTACATCCTTATTCTCACAATTTATTTCAAAGTGTAGGCTTCAATACTGCCAACTTTATTTAAAGAGCTTCAGGTCAGCAGTGACTTTCACTATGTGGGATATTTTACTAGCAAATAACAGCCCAGTCTGCACATACACCGATACGCATTATACAGCAAGGATGTTATTATTTCACATTCTGCTCATTTAAAAGCAAATCTGACCTAAAATTAATTTACATGGAATTATCCTTGATTTTGCTTTAAATGTATTTTCTGAATTTGTGAGGGTGGGGCCAGTGATTATTTGCCATATTTGTCCATCAACATATAATGAGTTCATTAATGAATTAGATGAATTTCATTAAGTTATTCCATATTTCAGTTTTATTTTGAAAATCAAAATAAGCACATAATAATGACAAATGACTTCAGCTGTTCAAAAAGAGGGCACATGAATAATATCAGGTCACTCTCTTTTTTTTTTAATTTATCACTGTTATCAGTATTATCATGCAGTTTTTTTCATGTCATTTTCTTGAGTTTTTACAAAATGAAGTGTACTGTATAACACAATCCTCCACATATAAGTGTAACATTTTACAGGCCAGAGCTCTTTTGTAACTTACAAAAGTAAACAACTTTTTTTTTTTTTACCTTTATTTTTTCTGCCTGTTCTCAGCCTGAACACGTTAGTGCTCTTTAGTTGGACGAGCACATTTGACCTCTCCTGAACATGCGTGACTGCTCGTTGATTAAACTTAAATCACTTCATTTAATCATGCAGGTCTGCCGAGAAGCGTGTGTGAAGTGGTGTCGTGTGCCCGCGTGGCTGTGTAGGCCAACTCGCACGCGGTGTGTGTCAGACGTGATGCGGCCCGAGGCGCAGGACGGAGAAAGCCCTGCGGTGTTTGCGCAGCAGCAGTCGGATCTTGTCGTCGTCTGAGTCCGGGTCCAGGGGTTTGTTGTACTCCTCGTCCTCCACCTCGTTCTCGGAGGCCTCTCCGCCCTGCCCCGCGTGGCTGGCCTGCGTGGAGCTCGGCTCTGAGGCGCTCTTCTTCCTCCACTTGGTACGTCGGTTCTGAAACCACACCTGAACACAACACAGTTTTGTTTTCACTGTCAGTGACTGATGAAAAATGGAAACTTAAGGAACTGAGATGATCTGTGACCCCATTTCTGAATGATGGTGAGTGGCCTGCTGTTGACCTCCTTATAATTAGGAATAAAAGTTTGTCTTTTCTGCTGTACCACTTAAGTAGATGAAGTACACTGATCAGATGGCCAAAAAAAAAAAAAAACACTTTTTCTAATACCTTTCTGACCAAGACTTACCAGGTACAAGGCTCTCCTGCACAGAAAACCATAAGGTACAACAAAAACAGCATAAACGTAAAAAAAAAAAAAATTAAGTCAACTATACCATAAGATTTACCTTGACTTGTGATTCAGTCATCCCCAGAGAATAAGCCAGTCTCGCTCTCTCAGGCCCAGCCAAGTATTTGGTCTGTTCGAATGTTTTCTCCAGAGCAAATATCTGATGTCCACTAAATGTTGGTCTGGTGTGTTTCTTCCTGCCCGACATTTCTCCAAGAGGACCGCTACCTAAACAATATCAAAACAGAAAACATTAAACACATAAACACACGGCTTTCATACACTGTAAGACTTAACTGAAATACCACGGGAAAAGAAAAGGAGCGCAGACATTTTTTTTTTAATGTAGACATCGTGTGGCATTTTAATTCTACAGTCACAAACTGACCTTGCAGCTCGTAAGCTGTGTTATGGGTTGAATATTATTAGAGCTAAATATCATGTTGTATTATCTACATTAATAATCAGTTTTGCGCAGCATGATCAACATAGAGAATGCACATCTAAAAATGGCATTTAGTAAATATATTTGACTGCATGTTTGACACAATTAATGTCTGGCAGCTGTTTTTTGTTTAGATTCAGTGTCTTCAATAACTTTAGCTATAATGACTTTTAAGAAAAAAACACAAAACACTGATTTGTCATCAAGTACAACACGAGAATTATTCAGTCAAATACAAAGGTCAAATCTAAAGGTGACTCCTCGCAGACAGACACTGGGGTGTTGTGATGTAGTGATGGGCTGGATGCTGAGCCCCGTCTGCAGTGTTGACACTCACTGTTGGTGCACTGCTGCCTCCCTCCTCTCCAGTCACAGCTGCTCTCAGCCCAGCAGCTCACTCCGCGAGCCTTAGTGGGGCACTCACCACCCGGCTTGGAGAAGCCGCCCAGCGAGGAGTTGTAGTCTCGGTTATAGTACATGGACGTGCTGGTGACAGAGGGGCCGAACCCCCCCATGGTTGAGTATCCCGACAGCAGGGTGGTGGTGCCCGTGGAGCCCACTCCCACCATGGAGCGACTCAGGATGTCGCTGATGCCGTGAGGCGTCCCTGCCTGCAGGTGGCTGTTCAGGCCCGGGTTGAGCTTGTAGAAAGAGTTTGGCACAGAGTACTGGCACATCGGTGCCTTGAGGTCCGAGGGGAACTGGTTGAGGCTGTTGTTGAACAGGAAAGACCCCTGGATGTTTGGATCCATGTGAAGTTTGTAACTCTGCCTCCAGGTCTCAGTCAGACATCCAGTAAGATCCAGGCAGGAAAGACCTCTAATGGGCCCACAAGAAGTTCTCTCACCCACAAGTGATGTCTGGATCTGGGATCACACACCAGATATACAAATAGTTAAGTGCAGTAATGGTAATTTAACAATGTCTCCGGTGTACGCCAGAGTTGCTACCACATCTGTAGCAGCAGTTAAACGCTTCACTGTTGCCTTTCACCTCTTCTCAGCCACAGGGTGGTGTGCAATAGCTCCATAGCTGAAGTTTTGGTCCAGCCCTCCAGACACAGATGTTAGTTTTCTCCTAAAGACATTTGCCTCCTGGCGGCTCTCCCCTCAGAAATCATAAATAAGCAGTATGTGGAAATGGAGTGGCACCTTGATAAAGATAGGCCACATTAGAATGCAGCCAGGGATTGGCCTGGGTCTCACTGCTTTAATGCTGTCCTATTGGCTCTTCGCTGAGAGGCAAGCCTTTTATTGGAAGGCAGCAGATTAATAGTGTTTTGAACAGGTGGAGTGGGAACAAGTTGATTTTTTGATGGCCTGCCATGTCTGGCCAAGTGTGGTGGAGCTGAGGCAGCTGGAGTACACAGAGGAGGAGGAGGATGGCTGCTCTGTCTCTGGTTTAATCCTGGTGACGTGAAGATGTGAAATAAAAGAATCTTTTGTTTTATTGCATGTTAAAAAAAAAATAAAAGAAAAAGAAAACTTAATCCAACCAAAACAAAATCTGCATTTATAAGATTAGTTAAAAGGCTGCATATATGATTCAGTTAATTGATAAACAGTCCACAAGGATTTCATTTGTCTGTTTTTTTTTTCCTCCTGGTTTGTTTCTTGGAAATATACATTCAGAAAAAGATGTTGCTGACAGACTGTTGAGTCAAAGCTCCATCCTCAATCAAACCTTATCTGAGCCCAGATAAGAGTCCTTTGATCTGTCATATCTCATAGCTCCAAGATGGCAATAAACCACTTCCAATCTTACCTTTAGATCGGAAGTACCTCGTGAGGTGTTGTAAATGTGTCATATTAAATTAGCATTGGTTTTGTTTTTAAAAAATATGATGATGAGTATTCGGACAACATGAAAGTTTTATTTTCTCTATCCATTACATGCATATAAAACACCATTCATTTATGATATAACACGTGGTAGAAAACATACAGGGACAATATAGTGGGCATTGTATGCATGTTTTAAAATGGAAGTGTGGTCAGCTGTGCCTTTCATGCTGAAATTTCCAGGGAAAGATCATGGGTTTGTCAGTAACTTTCCAAGAGATTAGGTCATCGTAGATTTCTGTTGATGACCTCATCCTGTCACATGATCAGAGCTGTAGCCAGTCAGCCAGGCCTAAAGAATGAGCACTTGTGTCCTGTAGAGGGCAACAAAGCTGTTGTACATTATGGGTCATAGCTGAAAATTTACTACTGAGTAAACCTGAGTAAAGTCTGATCTTTTACATGATTCATTGCTCAGATATGTATGAACTTCCTAACGTTCCACAGAGTTGTTCGGGGAAGTGATATTCACTATCTTTTGTGGTATTTTCCATGATATGATGTCAGTCAGGTGACTTTCTTGGTGCTAAAGTAAAATGAGGCCATGCTGCATTGCATTTATTAAAGAGAATAATGTACCAAAGCTTTGAAAACATGGCAATTGATAGTCATTTTAACAAAGAGATGCTTCAGGAGAGAAAGAAAACATCCCAGTCTGGTCACTGTGCAAAAAGTGTCAGTTTTGGGAACCACAAAAGAAATCTGATTTTATAGTAAAAACAAGGAGACACAGTCAACTGGTGTATGTAAGCCAGTTAGAGAAAATGCAATTAAAGCTGAGGCCATTTCTTGCACATCGTCTCAAATACACTTTAAGTAATGTTTATCTCTAATCAGTTTCGTTTTGTGCACAGGGATGTACACATACAATCACAAGACTGTCAGTTTATCATTGACAGTAATCTGTATGGAAGTGAAGAGCTGTAAAACTCACATTTTACAGCTGGTCACATAGATTTCTGTAAAGCTATGCCCAGTTTCCTGTAAATGTCCCTACCATAGGAGATGGAGGTAAAACTCCTCCCCAGGTCTTGGGGCTTTCAACTTTAGGAAATTTACCAAAGCTTGGCTCCTCCCTTAAGGCCGCCTCTTTGTGATGCAGCGGATGTTTCTGTTTTCAACTTGCACATGCAACATGTTTTAAACCAAGTCAACACTCCCACTTCAGGACAAATGAAGCAAGGTGCAGAAGTAAACACATCAACTCTGAAGACACAAAGACACATACAGGCCTCCTCTTCAATATGGTTAAGGACAAGGACATGAGGAACTCAGGTGAGACATTTATCCTTTATCTTTCATCTTTACAGAGAATTTGTTGATTAACATACAGCTTTAATTATCTTCTTTTTTTTTCTTTTTACCTTCTAATGCCTTCAAATCTAATGTTATGTTACTTATGTGTTATGTGTTACTACTACTGTCATTATTTTCTTTCAGTAAGAACCATGTCACTATGTCAGTTATCATTATTGAGATACAAAACAGAGGCCGGTTCTTGGTACTCAGGTCATTTTACAGTACAATAAAACTGATGATGATTAGCAAATGAAGAAGAGGATTAGCATTAGGAAGTGCGGGGATTTCATAATTTATGACTTTCACTGTGAAGTGAATCATCATGAATGAGAGGAGGTGAACAGTGTCTGTGGCCATAACTAACGTTGTGGTTTACTTGAAATGTGCAGATATGCGTCAAATGCTTTTCATACAGTAGCAGGTTTACAGTCCTGCTACACACCTATATTGATCTTTCTGAGTCTGAGTATGACACCTCAAAGTGAAAGTATGATCAGGATCAAAATAAACTGTTCCCTTGCAGGAGCTCTGTCTTAGACACAGTTTCACGGTCTACAGTTATTGCAGTTATTATGTCCCAGTATTGCACCAAAAGGATGTCTCTGAGAAAAAAAACTAAAGTTCCACATGATAAATACCAGACAAGAAATAGATAATGACTTTAAAACAATCATTTGAAGTAAGCTGAAGTAATATACTTGAAGTATAAGTTAAATGCTATACTAAAACATATGATCAAGTTGTTTACAGTCAAAATTCTGTGTAATTTCTTCTCAAAATTGCAAAACTTTTTCTTAACTACAGTGCAGTTGATACAATAATCTCTGTGTGTTTTTGTTATTGTTGTTGTGTAGATAATCCACACATTTGGACTGAAAAAGAATTTGCTGTAATATGTAAATATGATTGCACATCAAGATTCACTGTTTTATTTTTTTTTCTTGCAGCTGTTGTGCCACATTCTTGCAACATATTGTGCCTCAGCCCTCTGACCTTCCATAGCAGCGCTGTGGGAGACGCAGTCAGCCTGAGAGAGGGCTGTCAAATCGCAGAGAGGAGAGAGGGCACGTTCAGGAACGGTGTGGTTTTCAGCAGCCGCCCCGTGAAGACCCACGAGAAGGTTCATCTCAGGGTGAATGAAGATGTACTGAGGTGGCATGGAGCTCTGCGTGTGGGCTTCACCAATGTGCCGCCCTCAGCCAGATCTCTACCTCTGCCCTGCTTGGCCATCCCAAACCTCACTGAGCAACCTGGGCACTGGGCTGTTCCTGTGCATGAAGACTACTGCCAAGTTGGTTCAGAGTTAAAGTTCTGGCTTTCAAGAGGTGGCAGCATATATGTCCAAACAAGCAGCAAGATGAAATGCAAAGTACTAGAAGGAGTGGACCTCAGTCGGCCACTGTGGGCCATGATAGACATCTACGGACAGACATCCTCCATTTTCCTCCTGGGTAAATTTACTAACATAAACTAATGATGTACTGGTGTGAATGACTGCTTTAAAAAAGATCAAATGACTTAACCCCTTTCTTATTCATTGCTGCAGGCTCAAAAAGGAAAGTGTGGTGTTTCACCAAAAGATCCTGTCCTGCACCTGCACGTCAACGCCTCACCTCATCTGATGTTGAGAGCCTCAACAGTTTAATGTCTGATCTATCAAACTTCAGTTTCGACATGAACAACTCAGCAGGTTAGAAAAATCCTTCTGGTCAAATTACTTCTAGCTGCACATTTGTAACCACAGAAGAGGATGTCATCGTGTTTGTGTCAGTTGTCAGTTGCAATAAAGATATCTCTCTTCTCATCATAGATACCCCCTGTGTGGTGTGTATGGGTGAAGAGGCCAGCATGTTTCTGCCTTGTGGCCACCGCTGTTTATGTAAGAGCTGCTGGCCCAAAATCCTGAAGCAGTTTGGCACCTGCCCTCTGTGTCGACATCTGATCTGTACACCATCAGTGGAGGGCAGACGTGTGCCTAACCCCTAACACACCAGAAATCTATTGACTGACTGTAATAAACTATATACTGTGAATAGCACCTATCAGTGTACCCGTGTATAGAAAGGTTTGGAGTATGTCCACAGTGTACGTCCACAGTGTCCCTCCCTGAAATCTAGGTGCTGGTTTTCTCGCTGCTTCTTCCTTCATAAGTGAATATTGTGCTGCTGCTGAGGACAACCTGTGATATTTTTTGCACTTAGCATAATGTGCTAATGTAAATAATGTAATATAATATTGAATTATATTTCCCTTCGGGGTTGTAAATTTTGAATCCACTGTTAATTTTGTAAAGTAAATTTTGTAAGTGTAAAATTTGTAAAAATTATGTTTTGTATTGTTTAATTATGAAAATATGTGTGAAAATAAATCCCATAAACATGACATCATATGTCTCCTCTGTCCAAATTCAATTCCTTTAACATGTACATCTGTTAATTTATTAAGTTAATACTCATCCCTTAACATGATTTATTAAATGAGATTGTCAAAGTCATGAAAGAACTTGACAATACAATTTCCATTCATGTTGCACTCACTGATTTGTTCAGCACTGGAGATTGTTTAGTTTTCTGTTCTCTTACAAGTCCTGAATGAAACCTCGAAAATAAGAGGGTGTTATTGAGTAGATGTTGAAAATGCAGTGTTGTTGGTTTGTAATTTTGAAAATTAATGCAAGAGCAGCACATGATAGAAATCATCAAAATCTGCAGAATAACAGAAATAATAACGGAAGCAATGATCCATATACTGCAGAAAGAATCATGAGTTTAAACCTGCAGCTGCCGATCCTGGATCATGTGATGTTAACAAAATTTCAAGAGGGCACTTCAAATGTGAAAGTACAACATCAGGTAGTTTCATTATGACTTGTTTATCAAGTTATCGCTGTGAGGTAAATGATTAATCTGTTGAAGACAGCAAAAAATAAACACAGTTGCTTGCTTGCAGTTTGACCTCAGAAACCAAATGACTCCGATGGTTCAAATAAATGAGCATCAAAAGCTCTTTTCAATTATTTACTTACCTGCAAAAGTGAAAGAGTTACAGGTGTGGACACATTTGTTTTTCTGCTGCATGAAGGTTTTAATATACATGTTGGATCTCTCCTACAGTTTGACAAACTGTGCAGATTTTTTGTGGTGGGTCGCCCTCATTGTATGTATATCCACAACATGCATTCACGGAGTTTACACTTTACATGACAAGCTACAGCAGACTGAGCTGATCACAAGGTTCATTTTCTGTGTATCAAACTATCTTATTTAGCAGCTTCACATCTCACCTAATGGCCTGATAATAACCTGAATATATGAAAACTATATTATTTCTCTCCAACACCTATTGTGTCTCCATGACCTGACTCACTCGATGTTGACAGCTGTGTGAGTGTGGACTTGATTGACGTTTATAGACAGACATGCTCTATTGTCCCCCTGGGTAAGTGTACTGTCACCACTACCAACATGACCCAGTTTTTACAGCCTGTTTTTTTGTTGGTAAGTATTTGTTTGTAGAATATTTAACATGCAGTTGCAATACCAATGCTTGTTCAAATGAAAAAAAGAAAAAACACTATAAAACAGATCAAAAGATGTAATGCCATTTGTTTAGGGTCCAAGGCCTCTGTTAAGGGCTGTACGGTCCCTGAGCAGGTTCCGGAGCAGGAGCTTGGTTCGCGTAACTGGCAGTAAGTCAGACCTGTTCCCAGTGCACATTGGACTCCGGCAAGGCTGCCCTTTGTCACCAGTTCTGGTATGGACAGAATTTCTATGCACAGCCAGGGGCTGGAGTCTAGTTTGGGAACCGCTCGATTTCATCTCTGCTTTTTGCAGATGATGTTGTCCTGTTGGCTCCTTCGATCCAGGACCTCCAGCATACACTGGGATGAGAATCAGCATCTCCAAGTCTGAGGTCATGATTCAGGGCAGGAAAATGGTGGCTTGCCCCCTCCAGGTCAGAGGAGAGCTCCTGCCTCAAGTTTCCTCCGCAGGGTGGAGGGCGCTCCCTTCAAAATAGGGTGAGAAGCTCTGTCACCCAGGAGCATGCCCCACTCGGTGGAGGCCCTGGGGAAGACCCAGGACACACTGGAGTGACCATGTCACTAAGCTGGCCTGGGAATGCTCCTCCCAGAACAGCTGGAGGAAGTGTCCGGGGAGAGGGAAATCTGGGCCTCCCTGCTCAGACTGCTATCCCTGCAACCCGGCCCCAGATAAGCAGGTGAAGATGGATGGATGGATGTATTTGTTGCTACAAGCTCAGACAAAATGTATTTGATTTGCACAAAAACATCCTGCACTTGAACACCACGCCTCACCTGAAGTGGATAAGCAAACAAGACAATCTCTAGCCTCTTAAACTGCTGTATAAAAGTGGCATGAATAAAAGTCATCCCACATTCCCAGCAGTGTGTGTTCTGCTCATTTTTAGTGCTTCTTTATATGTCATTGTGGTCGGGTTGATGTTGTCAGCCTTGCAGTGAAGATTCCTCTCTTCTGATCACAGATGAACACTGTCTGATGACCAGTGTTGGGTGTACATGGAGGATGAGGACACGCACTCAGAAATATGACATTTATGTCCGAATATAGAGTGATATTACCATAGCCTATGCCCTGTGTTATCATCTCACATATACATAGATATTTGCATTTGTAAATATATCAACAATATTCTTATGCTTTTTTAAAAATGTACCATATGTTGCAGCCATTTGTGGCAATGTTTTTTATTTAATGTAAATCTGCAAGTTTTTTCAAACCTACATTCACAGGCTTTGGGACAGATATATAAAAATGCGGTTTTATATTACTTTTATTATGAGTACCTTAAAACAAATGGTTAGCAAATGAAGAAGAGGATTCATATGGGGGGAGAAGAGATTAATAATTTGTGACTTTTACTTCATTTATCATGAATGAGAGCAGAAGAACAGTTCCAGTAAACCACAGCCAGTTCCAGTAAACCACAGCCTGTGGTTTACTGGAACTGGTTTTACTCAGGAGTCAACAGTTAACAGACAGTGGTAGGTTTATATTCCTAGCACAGGACTATGGGTCACACCTAAGACAATTGCTCTGTTTCAGTATTACTGTTTTCAATTTTATAGTTGTGTTAAATTTGATATAAATTCATTGCTGTAATAAAACATGTTATTAAACTGTTTAAAGTCCAAATACAGATGAAATGCGGGCAATATTCATAATGTGACCTTGGATGTCATTTATTAACAACACTGTTTGTGAGTGATTGACTTACAGCTGATTGTAGTTCATTTCACAATTTTCATTAATACCATAGTATTGAATGTAAAGAAACATGCAGAAAAAGGAAAAGTGTGCAATTTTAACTGCTTTATTCTTAAATTATGCAAAATTCCTGCTTAAAATTGCAAAACAGTTTGTTAACTGCAGTGCAGTACATACACTAGTCTGTGTCTTGTTTTCCTGTTACAAATGAATATTGTTGTGATATAATCCCCAAGTTTGGACTGAAAAAGAATTCACTGTGATATGTAAATATGATTGCACATCAAGATTCATACTTTTCGCTTTTTTGCAGCTGTTGAGCCACACTCCTGCAAGGAGCAGGGCTGTCAACTCACAGAGAGCAGAGAGGGCATGTTTAGACACGGTCTGGTGTTCAGCAGATCTGATCAGATCTCTAACTCTCCCCTGCTTGGCTATCTCTAACCACACTGAGCACCCTGGGTGCTGGGATGCCCCTGTTCATGAACGCTACTGCTCAGAGTTAAAGCTCTGGGTTTCAAGAGGTGGCAGCATGTATGTCCAAAACAGCAACAAGATGACATACAAAGTAGGGGAGACTGGGGTTGCTAGTAACACTTCCAATTTCATTCCATTTCTTCCAATCAGGAGCAAGTAATAAATCACCTCAGTTTAGTCCTTCTACCACATGTGAGGAAGTAGCACTGTGTGGCAGACACAGGCAGTTTTATAAGGAAAAAAACATTTTTCTTTCTTTTTTTCATTTTATTTTTGTGATAGCTTTGCCCACTTTGTAGTTGAACTCAAGTTGTTAGTCCTAATGTTTTAGTTGTTAGCAGTAAGGTAAGCTAATTCATGCCTCCAGGGGTCTGGGTTTGTTGTAACAACAATAAAACATGTTAACCTACTCCAACCAAAAGTTTAGTAGTATTTACAGTGGCAAGAAAGGGTTTGGGTGCCCCAGGTCAAAACCTCTGTTAATGTGAACAGTTAAGTAAGTGGAAGATGAAATGATCTCCAAAAGTTAAACATGAAACACTCTTTTACAACATTTTAAGCAATATCAGTGTTTTATTTTTGTTTTCTACCATTTTTAGAGTGAAAAAGGTAAAAGTGGCAACCTGCAAAAGAATGGGAAACCCAGGAGACCTGAGCTCTTTTCCTTTTCTGTCATTCTGAAAATGTAAAAGATGAAAATGAAAAAAAAAAGCAAAGGAAATGTGTCATCTGTAACTTAATGCCTTTTGGAGATCATTTCATCTTCCACTTGCTTAACTGTTCACATTAACAGAAATTTTGACCAGGGGTGCCCAAACTTTTGTTTGTTTTCTTTGAATTTCAGTATGGCTAGGTCTGCACTGAGGAGACTTGCACAACTTGCCTACACACACACGCGCGCACACAGTGTTTGAGACTAAATGCATTTTCTGTTTGTGTTTTCTGTTGCAGAGATAACAGCTACGCCATTTCATAGCAGACACATGTAACTAGTTTGTAACTAGAACTAGTTGGCAGAGCTGCAACATACAGACAGCAATTGTCAAAAATGTTACAACCATGCAGTCTCTCCCACTAGAAGGAGTGGACCTCATCTTCCTTTTCAAGTGATATAACATCTCTTCACAAGCTCAGACAAAATGAAACAAAATGGGGCTGATTTGCAGAAGAACATCCTGCACGTTAACACCACACCACCTGATGCTGACAACTGCAACAGCATGATCTCTGAACATTGGCGGCCTAGGCTTAAATAAATATGAATATTGTAAAAAACAACACACTACGTATTGATGTGTCCTGGTCCAGCCCAGTGGTTGATGAGGTTTGGTGTGGCTACAGTTCCCTTTGTGAAACCTAGCCAGGAGCCATAATGTCAATGTTGTACTGAGATGTTTGTGTAAAGACAGTGAACTGGAGTATTGACACTGCACTTTTGTGTAATATGATTTTATGATTTTGCTTATTTTCCTATAGCGGGACTATTTTTTTCTTATCTATAAGATAATAATGATAATATTTTATTATGTCAATTAACCTTTGCTTATTTTTATACAGCTCTTCAAATGTGAAAGATGAATGTCAGCCAGTTTTGTTATGACTGGTTTACAACCAATATGAAGCCAATGATTAATCAATTTCAGACGAAACAAAATATGATCATGTAAGTAGAGTTTGACCGTGGAAACCAAATATGGCTGCAAGAAATGAGCATCAAAAGCTTTTGGTCAAATGTGAAAGAGTGCCACTTTACCAGATGTTTGCTTGTCTGCTGCATGTATGTTTTAGAACATGTGAATTTGAATCTTTCCACGTGTTTGACAAACAGTGCAGATTTTATCTTCCAGACTGAGGAATAAATTCCTGAAATACCCTGTGTTAGGTCACCTTTGTGGTTTGGCTGTTCATTACATGTATCCAAAGAGTTTAGCTCTATTTGCTCTACATTTGGGTCACGTTCACTTACTGTGCATCAGGTTAACTTTTTTATTTATTTTTTATTTTTTTATTAACTTGACATTGCATATGTGAAACCTTAACCCAATAATAAACTGAATATATGAAATTGTATGTTTTTTCACTCTTTTCTTTCTGCAGTGACCAGAATCGTCTCAAATGAAAGAAGCAAAAAACAAACACACCTTTTGTGTAGCCGTGGAAACCCTACATCACTATTAATGTCAACTCAGCAATCAATGTCAAAGAAAAAATAATTCTATGGAAGAGCAACTTTTTGCAGTAAGTTGTGATAGAAACGCCATTTAGCAACTTACTGTTGTTTTGACTTTCTAATGTTCATTCTTTTGCAGAGTGATCTGCATGATTGGACCATGAAGGAATTCTCTTTCTTTTTTTTCATTATAACCCTCATGAAGTTGGTATGTATAACTTCTAGTTGTGTAACTGTGTGTTGTGTCAACATACATAAAACAGACATGCTCCAGTTTTACTTTAATTCAGATTTAAGATTTTTTTTTTAAATGGGACATACATATAGGTGAACATTTCCATGTAAATGTGTATTAGGCCAATTTCTGTCTCCAGTCTCACTTGCAGGTTGGTTCATAGAAAAAGGCAACAATAAGATAAATGTTAATAAAGAAGGAGAAAAAAGCAAACACAAAAGCAAAAAAATTACTGAATACAGGCCAGACATCTTCCATGTTGTTGAAGAGTTTATAAAATGTTAAAGTGAAAGTGCTTAGAGAATTGCACACTTCCCTATTGCACACCCTGTTGTTGTTGTACATTGCTACTGTATTAAAGAACTGGTAAAATTGCACATTGCTGATTGTACAAACGTACAGGTCACAGGTCACTTGTCTGGTCTGTTTTCAATAATAAATACATAAAAATGAAGTTATAATAAATCATGACTGTTAATTTGGTTGTCTAGTAGCCATGTTTTCAGATGCTTTGTGAATGAATGCAGTAGGCAGAGCACATATATCGTTTGGTATTGTGCTCCAAGATTTGGTGGCACGATGTGCACAAACATCCTGGCCAAAAGCGCTTTTCCTAAATGGGACTAAGCCATCACCTCTGGAGTTTGCCTGGGTCACTCTATTTTGTAATGCGGCAGGTGCTGGTCCATGAAGGATTTTAAATACCAATGTTGAGTCAGCGTATTTTATCATGTTCTCACAATTCAATAAATCACACACCTTCAGAATATTACAGTGATGATTTGTTTTTAATCTAAAATCAACAGATTTTAGAGTGGTGTTGCATGCTGGTGCCCAGCTAGTTATACAGTCAAGACATGTGTGGCGCATCCATTGCGTTAGCTTACACTACCAGTCAAAAGTTTGGACGCACCTTCTCATTCAGTGTTTTTTCTTTATTATCATTACTTTCTACATTGTAGATTCAAACTGAAGACATCAAAACTATGAAGGAACACATAAGGAATTATGTAGCAAACAAAAAAGTGTTAAACAAAGCAGAATGTTTTAAATTTTAGATTTTTCATTTTTCATTTGCTTTGATGCACACTCTTGACCTTCTCTCATCAGCTTCATGAGGTCGTCACCTGGAACAGTTTTCCAATGGTCTGGAAAGGAGTCCTTGGAGGAGCTGAGCTCTTGCTGACTGTTTTGCCTTTACACTGTGGTCCAACTCATCCCAAACCATCTCAGTTGGGTTTAGTTCAGGTGACAGATTACACTTTTGTATTAATTAAGAGTTTTGTGTTTATTACATAACTCCATATGTGTTCCGTTATAGTTTTGATGTCTTCAGTTTGAATCTACAATGTAGAAAGTAATAAAGATAAAGTAATACCACTGAATGAGAAGCGGTGTCCAAACTTTTGACTGGTATTGTACATTTCATTTTCTACTATGTTTAAAATTGGAAAGATTAGACTTCATTCTATTAACAGTATCAACTATATTGGTGGTATATTCAAGTATATTGGTGGTAATGACATAATACATTTGTACATAGATTTGTAGTCTAATATATAGTTAATCTACTAGAACACCAACTACTGTTACACGTAGATATTGCAATATTTATTATGATACATGTTGTTAATATGTGTATAAGCATCAGTTGATTTGCAGATTGCTTTATGACAGCTTGTGCTTTGACACTATACAGACCGGTTGTGGCATCTTTGATATTCTTGCGACATCTGTTGGATCAACTGATAAAATACAAACTCCACACAGTGGTTCTCCTGTGGAGCCACTGGGAGGCAGTGTCGTACTGCTTATCATTGGAGTGGCCATTAAACGATAAATTCTGTGAAATGAGAGAATATTTTGGCAAAGTGTATCTTGTTCACTGGTTTTTCATAAATGGTAGGTTGTTCTAGAAAATTGTTTCCAGGTTTCCACAAAACAAAACAAAAAAGAAACATTGTATAGTCCATCTTTAGACCAGTGAAGGCAAAGTATGATGATGTAAACATGTCTCCCAATATCTGTCAGTTGCATGTTCCTTGTCTGATTTTTGTCCAAGGTGTTACTGTGGATCTATTGGATGACACTGCCTGGGTAGAGTGTGAAAAAGGACTACAGAAGAAGAGGACAGATGTGACCTTTGGTTTCTGATCTTGCAGGCAGCCAGCCTGTTAAATATTTATCTTGGATGGCAGAGCTGAGAGCTGCTTCTGGACTTAGGCTGAAGAAATCCAGCGGATGTCTGCATACTCATATGTAAGGGCAAGGAAGCATGGGAGTGGGAGCTGTCGCATGAACTTTCCTGGGGGCCTCACTTGTGCACTGCTGTTACAGAAATGCAGCTGATGACACTGGACTTGAGACAAGAGGAAAGCAGTAATGCTTCTCCTTTTGGCTTTGCTGCAGGGGTTTTCTCAAACAGGGTCAGTGCGTCAGGCCTGCTGCTGGAACAGAACATGGAAATACTGAGACTTCTCTGAGGCTCTCCGGTGTTGTGTGTGTGTGTGTGTGCCTTAGTATATGTGTGTATACATTTGTAGTTTTGTTCACAGAGAAATAGTCTTTCCTGGATGTTCAGGAGGCAACAGGTGAACAAGATCTCATATCAATGACTCTTTAGTGCTTGATGTGAATGTGACAGACACAACTAAAAAGACCAAAGGCAGTGACTAGACGGTCTATTATAATATGTCTATCACTCAGACCTATTTAGTTGAGATGGCTAAGCAAATCTCCACCTCTTCCATTGCTTTAAAACACTAGAGGGCGGTGCCACCGAGCCTGGGCCTGTATGGGAATCTCTATTGTTTCCAGCTGTGGATGGAAACTATTACTGAGTGGCTTCTCCCTGATGAGCTCCACAGTTCATGCTCACACACAGACATGCAAACATCTACGTACACACGCCCACGAACACCCAGTCAAACATTCAGACCCGCGCTGAATCATTCAGTAAAGATAAAAGACACTCTGTTGCCCTTAGGAAGAGAGAAAAGGGAGGGAGGGAGAGAGAGGGGTAGTGGTGGTTCCCTCCTTCTTTTTCATTCACTTCCTCTCTCCCTCTGCACTGAGGAGACCTCACTGCTCAGCCCGCGCCTGCCTGTAAGTACTGCACTACTTGTGCTGCCACTTCACACCATGACTATAGAGCAAAGGTCTATATCACAAGGAAATACAGCCTGCAGAGTTTTAAAGATGTTTACCCAGACACTGTGCTTGACATGTGACTGACTTTCTATTTGTATTTGTATTTGATTTGTTAGTTTGGAGTTACACAGACACAGATTTGAGCATCATGCTGTTGCTGCTATGCTTGACCACTGGATTTATTTTTTTCTGTCACTGGAAACCGCTGTGACAAACATGTTAGGGCTGTTTATCTTCAATCTGTCATAGTGGTGGCAGTTTGTTTGTTTCTCCCAGAACACTGTTGAGCAACAGTTGAGCAGGTGTGTTTGAGCAGGTATATGGGACAGGGCAGATATGAAGACTTTACTTCACTCCATAGATGCCAAATCTTTTACTCTGTGTGGTTCAAAAGCAGTTTATCATCAGCCTGAATCTTCCTGTTGTGGCTTTACTTGTTGTGTTAGTCTACAGCATTTCAGTGTGTTTACATTTTTATGTTATAAATATACTCTCTAATCTTTCTTTTTCTTTCACTGACACCAAACGTCTGATCAGGGGAATCCTAAGAACAGTAGATCCCATGAAGATCTATGACTGTCTCATCAATGTCCTCGTCAGCCAACTGCAAAAATCTGAGTCCTTGGATGTGCACAGCTCAGAAAAATGTTGTTTATCACCAAAATAAACCCTGATGCTCTTTTGTTTGTTCTCAGAGACATTCCTCAATCCCAACCTCAGAGATCAACCTGTGGTAGAAGTGACACGTGCAAGTATTGTATCCAGCGCACGTAGTCTGTCCTCTGTGGTGATGTTTGCTCACTCAGATCTCCTCAGTTATATCTTCCTATTTGCCAAGTTTTACCTTATGTGTTATTTTTGCAGACTTGCTGTTTCTTGAGAGAGCTGATCGGTTAATAACAAGCCTAGGGCTGTAGTAATTAAGTGATATAGTGTTGCGTTACATAACAGCTTTATGTGACGGTTTATTCACTTGCTGGAATCCATGGCTCTCCAGATTTTTAATGAGCTTGTGTAGTAACATACCACTCAGTGTGAGAGGACTTTACAGCATGGTAAAGTTGGAGTTCATTCATCTCAGACGCAGAGAGATACAACACCATCTTCCCTCCTGTCCTGACAATGTTTCTCTGTGTTAAAAGGGGGAAAGGGTGAAGCCCCGTGTTTGTTTAGTGAAAAGACAAAGTGAACAAGGATCCAGTGTGGGAGAGGTGTTGAGTCCCAGGCCAAAGCTGCAATCACCTCTTGCGTGATTACCTCATTTGGCTGCAGAGTGACAGGGTGTCAGATGTGGTCACAGCGGGGTGAAAGTCTGTTCCAGCGGGACACAGATTACGAAAAGGAGCCTCTTCCTGGAGTCTGCACTGCCTGGCCTGCCCTCCAGGTTCAGCGGCTCAACCGTCTGGCAAAAACAACCCTATGGAGAGAACAGGCTCTGTAAATGGATATCTGCCTTTCTCTACCAAGCCAGACCACTGAATTATTAAAAAGAGCTGAGTCCTTCAATTTCAAGTTGGAGTTGACACACACAGACACATACTTTTAAACAAATGGATAAACCACTAAGTACACCATGTTTCATGTTATTCTCCGCCCTGTCTTCATTTTATTGCCATAATCATTAATGTGTATGACTAAGAAAGTTGATTGCACGTGTGAGCAGGTGACTGGTTCACTCACCTGCAATGTGGACCTTGTTACAGAGTCTAGCTGCTGCAGACTCGGTGCCAAAACAAGTCTGTCAGCAGGTTAGATTTCAGGTTTCACAGTTTTTGTCTTCACTGGCAAGAAGTGCAGACAAACTGGAAATCCTGGTTTTTATTTGGTCAAGATTTGTATGCAAGAGCAACAGCGGTAATTGAGAATGTGTTTCATTCCTTTTGAAAGTTTTTGGCTGGGCGCTCTGACCAACCATCCGACCGGAATTTGACTGACTTATCAGTGAAAATACCACATCTCCTGCTTTGAATAATTTGCAGTTGAAAGTGCAAAACATGTTTCAGTCGCTTGTTATTTATTTCAGCAATGGCATTCAACAGTCTTTCTGGTGTGGGTGTGTTCATGAGTGTTTGTGTGTGTGATCATGGGAGAGAAGTCAGCAGGACTTTGTGCTGTCAGTGGTTGACTGCATGTAGTAGAGTAATGACTCCGAAATGCTTCCAGAGCCACTGGAACAGAAAGAGCTCCTATTCTGTCTTCATGCCTTCAGCTAGGCAGAGACCTGGCCTTTACACACACACCCACCCACCCACACACACACAGAATTACACAAGCACATAAAAGGAGAGGGAGGCATGGAAGAGATAAAGTTAGGAGGGGGGGTGCCATGCACTGGTCAGTATCTGGGTGGTGGAGGTGATGAACTATTTGCGTTCCCCTTTGGTTAACCCTGTGCTGTGAAATATCACCTTATCACAACAATAGCACTGTTTCACTGAAGGAGGTGCCCCAGACTGACAAGCTAAGAGCAGGGTGGCTTTTGAACAGGGGCCGAAGTGGGTTGCTATGGTGATGCCTGTCAACCGGGAAGTCCTCTGCATGGAGGCAGGCAGAGCAAGGGCTGGAGAGAGAGAGAGAGTAAGAGAGAGAGAGTTTGTGTGTCCTGGGTAGTTTCATGAGGGAGAGGGAGAGGGAGCAGGGCAGGTCGACAGCGTGGTTTACGTGTGGGACAGAGAGCAGAGTGAGGTGCTGAGCTGACACTGAAAGGTGAGTGCACTCTTTCCCATGGGTCTCAGGGAGTGATCATAGACGTGGTGACTGTATAGATACTTATGTGCTCAGCTGTTTTGCAAGAGTGTTTTGTAAAGAATGAGTAACCTGTCACCTCCCAGGGTTGATGCTTACATGCTTACTCCCCAGGATTAGTGCCGCAGTCTTAGGCAGGACCGCAGTGTCTTAAAACAGAGACTCATGCTTTTTGCAGTGGACTTGAAAACAAGTTGACCCATGTGATCTGTGTAGTTTTGATGTTGAGACAGACCTGTGGGAGAGCAGCTGTGAGGTGCAGCTGGAGCACAGAGAGAGGGCACCGTGGGCAGTGTTTCCCAACATGCCAGCCCGTATTGCAGCTATTAAAGCCTAATGGCCCAAGGACTGTCCAGGCATCACTGGAGGCTCCCCTCACTGTCAGGGTGATTTCCACAGCCAGCTCTGATCCCCTTTGTGATATTACTGAGGGGTCTAGCTGCCAGCGCTCATATCCCCAGGTTGCACAGCTTTGAAGATGCAGAATGACAGGCATGAGGATTTGTGACATTTTTCTCTTCTGGTGTGTTTTTTCTCATGCTTCATCTGACAGGATTTTACAGATAGGGGAAGTATCTTCAATGATATAATGTTTGTTTGTTTTTTTTAACAAGCAAATCTGATAAAACTGCACAGTACCTCAGTTCAGTGTTGTGCTCTTCTCAGAGAGAGAGGCTGTGATTTACTGCTGAGTAGGTCTTCCCAGGAACACAATGCCTTCTCATTGACAAGAAGCACACAGTCTGACTCCTCCTGTTGCTCGGACTGGAGGAGCACCATACAAGGAGGTAAAATACCTCCCTCTTGATAAATGTGTGTATCCCCCAATAACTGCATATCATAAACCTGCAGCCCCAGGACCTTGTATGGACTGCATCTGCACATCTGCTAAGTTGCAGAGGGGCAAGTATGGTTGTGCTATCAACCTCACAGGACCTCTAACATCTTTCACATAACTCCAGACTGACTCATGTAATGTGTTTAGAAATAAATGGCTGCTTTATTTATTCACAAAATGTGCTTGTAATTACTTTTCATTGCTTTTTAAGGCAGAATTACACCATTTTTTTTCGCTTGTTATGTAACTTGCTGACCAGCAGTGACTTAGTGTTCGTGCAAATCGGTGATAAGACTTTACTCTGCTGTCTGTCATGTTGTTAACATCCAGGAGCTAACCTCTTCATTTGGAGGTCAGGGTCTGTTTTGCAGATTATGTCTAAGAGATGTTTAATCACAAATGAACTACAGGTCAGTGCTCACCAAACAAAATGACCACCTTAAGTAAATATTGAGCTCATATGTTTGGTCGGCTTCATTCATATTAACGGACTGGATCCGAACAGCCTCTGGGTAACAGTTTCCACCTTATGGAGTCAATGATTAATTTTGCATTTCTAGCACCGAGCATGTGGAAGCAGAAGATAACACCTCTGCGAATAAATGAAGAATAATTCACATGTGGCATTTCTATTTGTTTTATTTAAAGTCCACTGTCTCTGCTCATTATGCCAAGATATTCTGTGACGCCACTTGCTTGTGCAGATGATTTATGGACAACACGATTCAACCTCTGACCACAAATCATTAGTTCCCTGACCCAGGAGATCACAGAGGTTATATGGATCAGTGCTGTGACAGTTATTCATTAGAGTATGTGTGGTCACCTTGACAGCCTTGCTCTCTGTGAGAACAATGCAAGTAGCTTTGCGTGTGTTGAAGAAAGAGGTCACCATAGGTCAGGGTCTTCTCAGAAAGACTCAGTCTCATCCTTCTATGGAATAGTGACAAATGTGATGACTAATTAGTCCTGAGAGATGTTGACCTCATAGCAACTTTTCTGTGTCTAAGTTGATCCTGCTGTGGTACTGAATGACAATTATATAGTCAACTGTGTATTCACACATTTGTAAGTCTTAGTGTTACCATTGCATTACTATTGTGCATCTGTTCCCTGCTGTTGAAACCTCCCATTGTGATTCTCAGGAATCACAGGGGTGTGGTGAGGTTCACTGACCTTGTAGCTGCTGAGTAGGTCTGCTGTGGCTCAGCAACTTCACATAATAGTCTGGTTCCTCATCCGCTCCTTTCGGATTAAAAAAAAAAAAAAAAGGAGAAGAAAAGGAAATCTTCATGCCAAATTTCGCTTTTAGAACTATGTCACAACACAGTTGTTTAATTTTATATCACTGACGGAGCTGAGCACACTTCTGTTTCTAGGGTTCGTTTACAGAGATGAACATCTGGTCCAGTGCTCCAAGAGACCAGATGAGTTTCCTGGGAACAGAGTCAGAGATTTCCATACCAAAATCCCTTGATTCTCATTTTGTAAATCCTTGGTTACCCCGACCAACTGTAAAATAAGAGTAGGATGCTACATAAGAAGAATTATGTTTTCAGTAAGCTGGATGTATAGAATGCTGGTGTTGTGAGGGCATGTCTAAAGTAGGACATCATCTCATCTTCATCTGGAGATGCACGTGGGCCTTTTATGGCTCTGTTTTCCTTCCATAACTGATCCAGTGGTGATAATGGACCTTTCACCTAGGGGGTTTGTCTTGTAAATACATGGGCTATAATGTCCACATTTTTCAGAGTGATAGCATCAAGGTATTCACACATTGCCAATTTTAAAACCCTGTCTCCACGTGAAAGCTTATAGTTGCCTCCGCTGTTGAGTCTCAGTAATTACATAAGAATGCACTGGGCGTTCAGAACAAACCCAGAGAGAGCCAGACTTCTGGACAGGGATTTTCTTCCTAGATATCAACACTGATTTTTCCTTATTAGGCAGGATTGTGTTTGGTGCTCTTGAACAGGGAATGCGCTAGGGTATTTCTCTGTTGGATATTTGGTCCCCAGAGAAATGAGATGCAGAGACACTGTTATGACATGAGCTTACTCATCAGGATGCTACGTGAATGACGCAGGGGATTTCAGCTTTTAGGCTTGGACGGAGCCCCAGAAACGACTTGTTAATAAAATATTGAAAACAAATGTCCTCCATGTTACTTCTAATATAAAGGAAAGTATTTTATTTTGTAATTTAAATGGAAACAACAATTCAATCCTATGGATAAAGATCTTGGAAGACATTTTAGAGGCAAGTATGTAATGATATATGGTTATGAGAACATTATGGTATATGTTGGGGCTGGTGTTTTTAAAGCTTGACTCATGTTAGAGTTTAAAAGTCAGGTAATCTCATTCACTGCTGTTTTAGTGTTTTGTAGAATGTTAGGGAAGTGACACAGTAAATCTGTGAAGTGCTCCTTTAAATCTACAACTCGTTCATAAATTTGTTTGTATTTTTCATGTAACCATATCCACACCAGCCTACATCACAACCAGATCTGCTGTTGATGCTCAAATGGTAACAAAGTAGCAGTGAAAAAGCAACTTTTTTTTGCCTGACTTAAATGGGCATGTGTGGAAATAGTAGTTCTTTAAAATGAGAGTGAATTCCTCATCTAGACATTCGGTCATCAGTGTGATGGGGCCCTAATGGTGAGCAGCAGCCTGCACAGGAGAGTCCTAGTGTATGAATGGACAGGTCATTTTTTGTAAACGCTGCTGGTTTCAGTCCTGCCTATTGTTAGACAGATAATCGGCTGTCTGTGACTGCTTTGGGTGCTGATAGGTCATTTGTCATGGCTGAGCTGTAATGGTATTGTCGTAGACACAACCCTCCAATTCCCATATTTTTCCCGTTATGTAACAGCGTTTACGGGGAGATGATGACTCAGATCAAATGACATCGTTGTCTGGAAACTGGAGCATTGATTCTATCACCGTACGTGCTCTGCTCGGTCTCCTACCCCTGTACACAGAGACACTGAGTGAGTATAGTTTTAGTTCTTCACCACAGTGATTATAGACTCTAATGCTCAGCTGCAAATGCCACATGGAATACTCATCAGTGCATTGGGCTGCTCTCAGCCTGTATGGTTGTTACTTTCTTGCCAAGCTACAGAACCATAAATTGCTCTAGAGCATAAATAATAGTCCAGTCCTTATATTAAAGCTAATATTTGCTTCAACAGGTAAGATGTTTCCTTGTGCCTTGATGCATAAGTAAGAAACACTGAGAAACTTGCCTCTGCAGAGGTCATGGTTGGAGGGATGTAGGGCTGTACACTGGCTTCGGTTTCTTCTCCTACACTGTTATTATGGCTCATTTAGCTACTGCTGTTCAGAGGTGCCTGTCTCATAGAGGAGCGGAAACAGCCTCCCCCTCATTCTCCCCATGCCTTTGATGTTGAAACACCAGGCCTGATGACTTTTTCTGAGGTGCAACAGATTAGGAGCTGGTCTCCATCTTCAGTAGCCAACTGTCTCCATCATCCACTCCCCTCAAGTCTAGCTTATTTCAACACTGTATAAATGGGAAGAGTGAGGCAGTAATGTGAGTCACACTCATTGTTTTGGGTGGGTTTTTCCGTAGTAACAGGGAAAAAGTGGGTGACGCTAACTTTCCTTCTTTGGAATAGCAGTGGGATGGAATAATGGAACAGTTGTCAGGTCTGCCTGGATGTAAGATGTGATTTATGACAGAGAGGCTTTGTGGAGCCCCACACAGCTGATGAGACAAAGGGACAAGATAGACAAGACAGAAAAAAGTGGATACAATCTTCACACCGTTCCGTCCTCACAGACACTGTAACTCAATATATTTGTTACGAATAAATGTGTAATTCTTAAAAGTCCTGTAAACACTTTTCTCAGTTCTCAGTTGTATGTCTGAACAACATACAGTTATCAACATCGTTATCTCAACTAATTTCCAAAAAACTGCTGCGCTTAAGTTGCTCACCCTGGAGACCCTGTACTACATGGATTTGGCCAGAACAAGTTCACATACAACTCACAGTCCTTTGCTGCATGTCGTCTCCCTTCTCTCTCCCCTAATTTCCTGTCTCTCTCATACTGTCCCTATCACCATAAATAAGTAAGGCCAAAATATGTCTAAAAAAAACACAACAACAAAACAAAAGCTGATTTAGTGATGTTTGCTTTTAATGTGCCTGTCAGAAATATTTCTATATCACAGTGACTGTCCTATATGTAACATTACTCCAGGATGTCACTTTATATTTATCCTCATAGTGGAGCAATGAACTGACGACCTGATGAGAGGCCATTTGATTTGAAGAACAAAATCTTAACCAAACATTACTCTTGATCTAACAACACTCTGTTATCAGGGTTCTCTCTTTAAGAAGTATAGCATGCCTGATATACTTGCTAGGGCTACTCTGGAAAGTAGTTAAATGAAAATTTCATTACATGTTTGTGTTTTGTGTGTCTTTGCAGATACTTGTTGATGCTGGGTAAAAGAGTTTGATATCCATCACAGAAGGACCATAACAGATCACATGCAGTCTCAGGTAAAGCTGTTTTTTTTTTTTTTTTTTAATTATACTAAATATTGACATTTTCAATCTTTGTATTAAATCCCATTGTCTTGAATGAGCACAACTAAATCCAGGAGCAACATGGAAGTGTCACGCAAATGTCAGCCCAGGCTAGTGTCAAAACAACATGCCTTTGGTGCAGATAACAGTTTTACCATTAGCCACTGTAGATGAGAAGCACGAGGGGGCTTTCCCATGACCCCCATGACCCTACGACAATCGCACAGAGTGACCAAAGCACCTGATTGAAATACACAGCGTTCCTAAAGAAGAGCTAGACTGGTCATCATGAGCGGGAGGTGGTGTAAAAAGATCACTATGGAGACCACAAGACTACTGCTAACCCTGCTGGTCTTTGAGGTTGACATCAACGACCCTTTCCCAACCTCACTGGCCTCAGCTCCGCCCTCTGGCTGGAGAATAGGGAAGCCTGGTGAATAGGGAGTTAATGGGCTCATAATGGTCCTCTCCTGTTTCAGTGCCCCCACTCTGCACCTTGAATAAGGCCTCTCTGTGGCTGTGGCAAGAGAGATGATGAAGAGGGTGGAACACCACTTCCCACTGGTCCCGCTTTAAATAAATTAGGAGCCTTTTCATCTGAGGCTCCCCCACAGAGTCCAGTTATTCTCTGGAGAATAGCTGGGCCACTAACAAGTTCACATGACCTCCCAATACACAGCAGTGTTTACTCAGGGCCAGCAGGAGGACATGACAGGAGCAGAGTTCATGCATTGTTCGTGTTCATCTATATTTCTCATTTCCTCTATGTTTAGCACCTTGCGGAAGCAGTTGGCAACCCACATGGCTCCCGGATTATCTTCACTGGGGAGTCTGGAGATTATTCAGGGCAGAAGATACTAACTTCTCCAGAGATGACCCATGAGGTTGTCATCTCCCCTGGACTCCCTACCCCTCCTCTGAGTCCTTTTCGCTCTGCAAAGCTCCCATCTGGAGAGTTCAAGGTATGCACATAAGTATCTTGGAGACTGTGTTAATAACAATACTGAGGGTGAGTGGATGAAATTTAGTAAACAAGTGCTCCTCCCTGTGGAACTATGAAGAATGACAAACTGTAGATCCAGTCTTGCGCATTGTTTTGCAGCCATCACTGTTGTAGGTGTCACTCACATTAAACTGAGATATTTTAATCACTCTCTCTTCTCAAGACTTTAGAGGTGAATGGAAGTGGCCCGACAACTCTCAGCTTTGGATCGTACTATGGCCCCTCACAGTCACATGGTAAGGATGTTTACATCAGTGCATAACAGCAGTGTGAATGTGAGGATGGAGATCAAAGTTGTAAGGCAACGTGTTCTTAAAAATCTGAACAGAGCTTAGATTCAGCGGTTGTCTACTCCGCCTGAAATCAACTGCAGAAAATAAAATGGAACAATCTGATCATTTAAATGGCATTGTTGTGTCTTAGGTGGACTGTCCAACGGTGTCCAGGCCTCTGCCACTTTACCACGCAGCTGGACTCCCACCAGAGAGGAGAGGCTCATCAAGTTCTCTGGAATTGGTCCAGTGGATGAAACTGGGATGCCCATTGCTTCCAGATCCGTAAGATTAAAAATCACTGCCTAATATCACACACAAGCTTGAGTTGCATTTCTCAAAACCTTATTCCAACAGCTTTGTTTACTTTATGCACCTTCCCTCTCTTCTTATACCAGAGTGTGAACAAGCCCAGAGACTGGTACAAGAGCATGTTCAGACAGATTCACAAGAAGCCAGAAGGTAACCCCCACCTTCCTCCTCCTCCTCCTCTTATCACACACTCAGGTCAAGAGTGAATTCCTCTCTGTCCACGTCAGGTACTACTGGGGGAATCCAGCAAACAGATTATTGCACAGGCAAAATAAGACACGATGAAAGAGCCCATATGTCTTACATCATTTGGTTTTATGAGCTCTGACTATAATCCCACTTCTTATTTTAGCCCCTCCCAGATCTGGCTCTCCATTAGTCTCTATTATGTGTTGCATAATGGAGACACATTCCCTGTTATTTGTATGGTTAATGGCACTGTCGCAGCAAAGAGACAGTTTTGGTGGATTACTGTGGATCAGCTCTGTTTCAGAGGAATGTTTGAAACTCTCCTCCTCTGTGATTTGTCTTCTCAAACCAGTTTGGATTTCAAAGCGCTGAGAATCTCTGCTACATTGTAACTTATCACGTGAACACACAACTTATTGAGTTTCTACTGATGATCTGATGACATCTGAAGATGCTGTGGGAAACCTCTTTCTTCTAACACAGTCGAAGATGGTTAGAAATGGCTCCACATTGATCAACCATAACATGATATATAATATCATACAGATAACATACATCAATCTGGATTTACTTAAGAATGTTGAATACCCTTTCCCTCACAAGCACCATAAGAGTGAGTACAGTCTCACTATTAGACAAATCTATGCATATTGTAGGATTTATAAAAAAATGCACCAGAAATGTATAAATATATTGTTATTGATTCATCTACGTAAGGCACCCATCTTTTATGTATGTATAAATAAAGTATCTCTTTTGTACTTGTTTACCAGAACTTGAGTACGAGGACTCAGAGCATTGGTCAGCTGAACGTAAGTGAATCCACATTGTTGTCCTGTCCATAGATACATCATTAATTCATACTTAAGACTGACCAGCACTGATCATCTGATGTGCAGGACTCAAACTATCTGCCAAAACAGAAGACAGTAATGACAAGAATCTCTTCAGACTGACACCGTATGGAGCTCTACCAGACTGGTGAGTTTACATTGATTTGATTTAAGTGCTTCAAGGTCACGGGGTTGGCAGAGTGTATCCCAGAACGTGCTGGAAAAGTGCACAGGCATTTTTCCAGTCCATCACATGGTACATACAGACAGAGTGGCAATCGCTTACTTTCACACCTTAGGGCAGTTTGTTAAAGTCTGCAGTCAACAGGAGTTGCATCTCTTTTTCACTGTGGTTTGGAAATCAAACCTAAAGGCCAATAACATGACACAAGATGACCCAGACACAAGAGTCACACTTAAAGCTAGAGACAGAGTTGGAAACAAGCACATTTTTTGCTTCTTACCCAGAAATGCAGTAGATTCTCTGCAGTAGGTAGTAGTAGTACTTTAAATATGTGCTACTGCCAGCAACAAATTATCTTAGCTTAGCACAAAGTCTAGAAACAGGTAGAAACAGTTAATCTGGATTTATGCATATCCTCTCAATACCTTCTGATACCTTGGATTTAGAATTTCAGATGTTTAATAAGAGCCGAGATTTAACAGTATACTGGTGTTTGTGTAAGTAATATTGATCTCTTTCATCTGCTCACAGAAGATTATGCACCATTATATATTTATTTTTCACATCAGATAACATCTGTAGGTGACGTCTTTACCTGAATACCAACCAAAACTAAGGCCAAGAGCATTGGAGGGAAAACGTGTGGGAGAGACAAGTTTGGATTTGTTTCTACAGGCACTCACAATGAAGCCATGATTAAGTAGTTGTCCATGGTGTGTGTCTGTGTATGTGTGTGCATTGGGGTGTTATGTTTCAGGACGGAGGATGTAGATAAGCTGTCAGACCCGGGAAAACAGCCCCCTCAACCGAAGAGCATATTCGACTTTGAGCCGGGGAAGAGCACCACCCCAGAGAGCTGCTGCCAGGTACGACCTCACATGGTTGAAAAATAAGATCTGGTATCACTGAAAAAAGTAAGTGTTTCTGATGATAATGTAGACTTGTTCAGCATTGTAGCAAGATCCAATCACAGGGATTCTTTCCCCAGCATGCAGCTCAAGAACAGGTTTGAGGATGGGCACCTTTTCTTTAAGGATTACAGTCTGAGTCCTCGTATTTCATCTTCTCACGCAAGGTGTCTAATAACTTGTGAGTGTGGTCATTCACCAGTATATCAGCATCACATGTGCTCATTCCTACTTTTATTCTTTCCTTCATTAATATTTTCAGACAAGAAAAGACTTTATCCAAGTGTTTCTAATAGTGTTTCTACCAGGTATTGTGAATGTCTGATTTACAAGCTGGTGAGGTTGACACTTTGACTCCTACAGTGTTTGTTTACCACTGGGGTTGTGATTCATTGTGCTGCTGTAATTGAGTGTGCAGCCGTTTTTTTATGTGTCTCTGTGTTCAAACACCCCTGTTGAGTTTCAGAGCGGCGTCTCTACAGTGTTTTGAATGGATCTTGCAACATTGTCCCAGATCTGGTGCATATTGTGCCATGTGTCTGTGCTTGTGAAGAAAAGGAATCTTTGTTTCCACTCCCCCACGGGAGTGGAGGTGTCTTGTGATCCGTATTATGGTGTTAACCTCTTGTGGTGTATAATGGCTCACAGCATGGAGACTTAATTCATTTCCTCTTTATGACAGCGGCCAATGTTCTATCCCCTCAATGGCGTTTAGAAAATCAGTGTACAGACCATATCAGGTGTTTTGCTGCTTCACTGTGACATTATAATGATTGCAGCGAGGATGACTTCCAACTGAGGAGTAGTTCTTGGCGCTCAGAGGGACACGTTCAGCCAAGGTTTTACTGAAAAAATCAGGAAATTGAGCAGGGTGTCTGTGGCTCTCGCCAGTACAGCCTTTTAAAGTAATACTTGATAGAGTCAGCTGCTTGTACTCATGTTCATTTTCTGAGGCTGAAAGCAGTATTGGCTGCCTGGTTAAAACAACCTCTCTAAATTATGGATGTTTCCTTATAGCTCTGTTGGCATGAGGACATCCAGCCTGTGCCCAAATCCCTCTTACATTTCTTCTGAAGGAAACAAAACTTTCTTCAGATTTATGAAATTAGAATAGAAATACATACTGACCTTTACAGCTCCTTAGGTGGAATTTATTTGAACATTTAACAACTGTAAAGCTGCAGCATGTTTTAAAGTGCACATGGAAGACATTACACATGACAGCATGATTGTTTCCCTGTAAACGCCAATAAAACCATAAAAACACAACTTTATTTGTTTAATATTTGTTGATATGTAACATGAGAGCAGATTATAAATCAGTATATCCAAAAGATACAACATCAAACAAGACATAATATAAAGTAGCTGATATGGTATAATGTCCTTATGGATGCCTGGATATCTGTGGCCCAACAATAGTTTCCCACTTTTCCTGGTTGTTAATTCAGCCTTGGTGCAGGCATTCATGAATGAGTTCAATTTAGTTTAGTTGTTTAGTTTAGTAACTACAGACAGTTTTATGACGGCCTCTATTCACTATATTGTTTTTTCTGTCCTTAGACTTATTTGTCTCCGAAGAAACAACCTGAGAAACCAAAGTCGCCTTCAGTTGAGGTGAGCAGCTTTTGACACAGCTTTCTATATTTGCTCTGCCAAGATTTTACGTTTTTGTCCACTAAAAGGGCAGCACCATTAGCCCCAAAAGTCAGACTGTGAAATGTTGTTTTAATTTTGCCCTTCCAACTCCATCACTGGCTCAGGCCAGTCTGGTCTCTGAGCTGAGTCGATTTGAGGCTGAGCTGGACTCGGAGATCCAGGGTCTGGAGAGGAGACTTTCCCAGAAGAAGCATCAGCGACGAGGCCGGGGTGAGGTACTGAGGCCCCCTCCTGACTCTCTCTGCTGCAGCATCCCCCCTCGCCACCAATCTTGTAGAATCCCACCCTCACCCTTACTCCCCTCACTCCCAGTGAAGGCTGTGAGTCTCCATGAGATCCTCCTGCTTGCTAGCTTTGACCACATTTTTTTTTTTGTTTGTTTTGTTTTGTTTTCCTCTGTGACCTGGATGACAGCCTTGAAATCACATGCCTGCCTTGCACTTGGATTGAGCTGCTATGTTAATTTACCTCCCTGCAAGTTCCCTGCACCCACCTCAGTAAATGTAACTCTGGCTGCCAAAAAATGAAGAACACTTGAAATCAAATTTTTTAAATCTCCTTTGCAATCCCTCAGTGCTTCTTTTAGAGAGCGACTTTGTTGTGACCTTGGCAAAAAAAAAATGTTGTTGATTCTTATGCTGTTCCTGTTTCTGGTGTGATTAAATCAGCTTCGTAGGCTGCAATCTGGCTGAAATCACAGTCAGCCCAGACAGATCATGAGTGGTGCTGTGTGTAGGCAGGGGAGGATAGGACCCAGGGGAGTTGTTGCTCCTTTGGGAGTGGTCAGCACCTCAACTTTGTCTGAGTTGTTGTGAGATTTCCTCCTGGCTGTGAGATACAGAAGGCTGTGTTTAATGCTCACTCTGCTTGCAGGAGGCCAGTGGCAAGGATCCAGTAAGTGTTCCAAAGACTGGAACGGCAAACTACAGGTCAGTGACAACAGAACTTGAGAGGGTGATGTGGATATATCATTACTCCACATGATGTTCAGCAGCTTGTAATGGCATATTTACTAACTTTTTAACCATATTTGTATGATTTAGAATTCTGTTTTCTACTATAGGTCTAAAAAAGACCAACAACAAGTGTTTTCTCTACTTATGTTATACGACATGACAGTGATCAGTGATTAAACAAACAAGATTTCACTTAAATCTAGCATTGTGCTCAACGTGTACAGATGTTCTTACACGTACCGATAAAAAAGTTTAAATTAGATTCAGAGCTTTCAGTACTGACTATAAATACAGTGTTTCCTTGAACTTTCTTGTTTTTAAATACTTTTTTTGGACAATTTAGATGGAGATGTCAATAGAAATAACAGGGTCAAGTAACAATTAACAGACCTCCTCTGAGCCCAACACTCCCGCCTCCTCATCTACTTTGATATTACTTCATCGAGTGGGAGTATATCTGCCCATTGTTTCCTGCTGTTTTAAGAAACCAAGCACTGTGATTGGACGGTGCAGTGACACTTTGCAGGGTACCTGTTAGTCGATCACCTGACTCTCTGAGCTCGGCACTCTGTTAGGAGACTGGTGAACTTTAACAAGCTCAAGTACAGTATTTGTAACTTCAAACAGCAGACGGCATTCCACATTTCTCACCATGTGTGTGATGCATTCTTGGTGGATTCTCGCTGTTGTTTGCTAAGTTGACTTCATGGGTTGTGACCTTTTCTGCGTGGATGGGCTAAGTGCCTTTTTCCACTCAAGAAACAGTTTGTTGCTAAGAACACATGAATGTCAAATTTACAGCAGCAAGAAACTGACCAGTTTACTTTAGTTTATTTTTCTGCTTTCCTGTTTCTCAAACAAATTGTTTGTCCATTAGGTATCCAGCTGCAAACCATGGAATAATGCACAACATGCTCTGCAAACATGCAAATGTAGCCAGAGAGGAAGATTTGAGTTTTGGATTAATTCTTAACCCAGAAACAACCAGACTCACTGTTGTGATCATGAATAGACTTTCAATGGTGTAAGCCTAATTTAACATCCAAGCTTCATCAGTAAACCATATTGTCAATTGTCAAGGATGACTCACCCAGTTCAATCTTGCAAGTTTTTAGCTGTCTGATTATTTGTCTCATCTCTGTCCAGAAACTAGCAGCTGTAACAGATGTGCTGCACAATAAATCAGCAGAGAAAAGCCGCACGCACTGTTTCCTGTGTGTGTGTGTGCCTTCTGATGTGATTAGAAATCATTCACCCTTATTGGGAGTGACATTAATATAAGCATTAAAAGATAATATTTTCTTCTCATTTTCAGCATTTCTGCAGCATCAAAGCAGTCGGTCCATCGCTCAACTGGCGCATCACTGGCTTCCATTCCCACATATGGTAAACATGGACTTTCTTCCCTTTTTTCCCCCAAAGCACAGACATACTGTGATTTTCCCACCATCTCTGCCTTGGCTTTGGCTATGATTTTGATAAGAGCTCAAGTAGTTTATAGTCTATGATCAGAAGTGTCCATAAGTTTCTTGAACCCAATGACCAAACAAAAGATCCATGTACTTTCAGTTAGCATGCCATCATTTAATCAGGCTGCATATATTTGATGAAAGGTTTTAGTAATCTAATGTATTCTGATGGTCTCATGATTCTCTTCCATTGCGTCTGTTGTCTCCTGCTTTGGCATTTTAGCGAAGGCTAATGTGAACATGGAAACTTGTGTAGTTTTTTTTTCCCCTATAGAAACAGAAGGTGCTGTGGATGGGTGGGGAGGAAGCCCACAAAAATAGGAAGTGGAACTCGGAAGACCTGATTAAAGATTAGCTTTACTCAATTGTTTTTCCTGGAAACTCAAGCTCCTTTTTGAACTTATGTACTGCAGCTGTGATTGCCTTTTCATACCAACACATTCGCTGAACAAAGCATGCATGTCTCGGACTGCTTACACACTGTTGTGCCCTCACTTTGTTCCACAGTAGAACGTCTCTCCCCTGCAAATGAAATCATGGAGCTCCCACCTAAGAAAGAGGAGAAAAAGGTAGGTTTTTCTTTCTATCTAAAAGAATTGGCAAATCTGTCAAATAACCATTTTGTTAAGTGGTGATTTGAAGTTGTGGCATTTTGTTTTTGTGATCTGAACAGATTCAGAATTCTTCATAAGATTATGGCATCTGAGCAAATCTTCCCAAAACGCTGAATGACCTGTTTGTTTTTGCAGATGAAAGCAGCGCGAGCCAAGTTCAATTTCCAGGCTCAGTCACCCAAGTGAGTTAGCTGACGTAATAAATGAACCATTTCCTTTCTTGCACACTCATTTACATTTCTGAAAGAAAATTTTAAATTGTGGTCACATCAGATTTAAACCCAAATCATAAATTCTCTTGTTCTTTACTTCAGGGAGCTTCCACTGCAGAAAGGAGACATTGTTTACATCCACAGGCAGGTGGATGCCAACTGGTTTGAAGGGGAACATCATGGAAGAGCTGGCATTTTCCCTACATCTTATGTTGAGGTGAATTTCCTCAAGCCTCTCATTCATCTGTCATGTGCTTATTATCTAAGACCATGTGACTAAAACCTTTTTCCGTTGTTAATAGATTCTGGCGCCTACAGAGAAGCCAACACCTATAAAGTCTCCCACTCTGCAGGTGTTGGATTATGGGGAAGCTGTGGCTCTGTTCAACTTCAACGGCGACTTACCTGTTGAACTTTCCTTTCGTAAAGTGAGTAATACTCTCGTGTCAGATAATGTGTCACTGAACTCACTGATATACAAGAGAGGATCTGTGTGTAAACAAACAGCCTGAGCTAAAAACTGGATGAAGATTTTTTCCCTTGTTAGTGACGCTCTTTCTATTAGCTGGTTAGTTTGTTTTAACACGAAGACTGGACACAGCTGGCTTGTCTCTATGAAGGATAAAACTGCAACACAAACATTCACTTGGTCTTAAAGATAAACTGATAATTTGGTGGTCAAAGTTCAAAGGTCAAGGCCATTGTGACCTCTCAAAACATGTTTTTAGCCTTGATTCAGGAATTCATATAAAAAATATATTTTGTGTTATCCTGTTGAACTTGTGCTGGTGGGTGGAGTCTGGCTCGCTGTTTCCCTGTTTCCTATCTTTATGCTAAGCTAAGATAAGTTAAGCAGTTGTTGCACCTGGTCTCATTTCTGATTTACTGCCATAAAAATGGCATCAGTCATCATCATCTTCTCCTCTAATTCTTGCTGACAAAAGAAGAAGAGGAAGAAAAAAAACGATATTTCCCATAATGCTTCACTATTTATTGATTGTTCTTTTCAGTTGTCACATATACCTGTTTGGGCCAAGCTCAGTATAGACATGATCTGGAGTGGTATTAATCTTTTTGTGCATCTTCTTGTAATCGTCTTAATAATATATAATGATGACACTAGTTGTTACATTTATTCATTTATTTATTTATTTTTACCAAAACCAAAATAGGGAATTTAAATCAGTGAACAGTGTTACATTATAAGAGGCTTGTTGTTTACCATGATGATTCTGCTATAAATGTGTGTGTTAAACAAACATCAGTAGTTCATTCTTATTCTTATTTCTGTGTAATATCTTCTACTTCAAATTCTGTCTTATTTTTTCCTCAGGGTGAGGTGATCAGTGTGACCAGGCGTGTTGATGATAAGTGGTTGGAGGGGAGGATCTCAGGGACCAGCCGGAGTGGCATCTTCCCTGCCAGTTATGTCCAGGTCAACAAGATGCCTCGCACCAAATACTCCACAGACGACTACTCGCCAGGCCCCATGTCGCCCATCTCCCCTGGACCTCAGAGTCCAGGACGTCCACTCCACTCTCCCTGTTCGCGTTCACCATTCACCCCCACCTCCCTCAGCCCCAAACCCGAGCACTCCCCTCTGAAGCCATCTTCACCTGTGCCTTATGGTGGCTCAGCTTCACAGTCACGCTCCCCCACCCAGACACCTGCACCAAAAGAAATGGCCTATCAGTGGCCCCACAACACCTCCAAAGCTGCTTCAACCACCAACCAGAACAACCACTGGGCTGGGACACACTCAGCTAACCAGAGCTTCACAGCCTCAGCCGTTTCACCCTCCATTCAGTCGTCAGCACCTGCACACAGAGCAGGAGCTACCACAGCCAACACTCCCAGATACACTGACCCATCGCAGGTCTGCTCTCACTGCTTCCCTGAGAAAATCTCTGCTCTGCAGCCGTGGTGTTACTGACAGGAATGTGACACATCTCTATTTATTTCATAATGCCTGACATGTGGTTTCCATCTTTTTAGGGTGCCATACCAAGCCAGGCTACTCCGCCTAATGCACATGCCAACTCCCTGAAGCGAGCAAACATCCTTAACAACCCTGGTTCAACAGTGGTGCAATGTCAGCCGTACGTCTCCAGATGAAATTGTTTTTGTTTATTCAAATTGTTGTGGTGCAGACCAAGTGTTGATGCTTTGAATTTTGGCTCAGAACAGTTGTTTGTCTGTTTTTGTGTTTTCATTTCTAGATATAAAGCTGTTTACAACTACAAACCCCAGAATTCAGATGAGTTGGAGCTCAGAGAAGGAGACATTGTACAAGTGATGGAGAAATGTGATGATGGCTGGTTTGTAGGTAAGGAGTGAAGAGATTTCATTCAGGGTTTGAGACTCTCTCAGTATATTCCCTTGTGTAGTGAAATGGGATAATATGTCAAAAAAAAAAAAAAAAAACAACAACATGTAATTATGGGCACCTCAAGCCTCAGCTCTTCTAAAACATATTCTATCATTTCATGTTTATGTGATGGTGATGTTGGTGATTGGGATGATTCACAACAATCTCCCATATGAAGTTTGGGAATTTGTTATGTGTTGTGTGATTTTATTCAGGTTTTTTCTGTCATTTGTTTCTTCTGTTATGTGCACAACAATCAGTTGGGAAAAGAAAACAGGTTTAATAAGGATTGTTTGCAAAAGTTATTAAATGTTTTCATTTTAGTCAGTATTTAAGTATTTTGCAGTGTTAGTTCGCCCTCCAGTGGACATTTTGAAACATTGCAGCTGTAATACTGTTTCAGATTAAGGATACATGCCTCAGTTATTATTGTTTGTGTTGTGTGATCACAGCTGTGTCTCTGCTCTTTTTAGGTACGTCAGAACGAACTCATGCTTTTGGGACTTTTCCTGGGAATTATGTGGCACCAGTTTAACTTCCTCACATCTTGCCTGCCCACATCCACTGAACTCTTAAGAGTCCAACTTAGTCATTCCACCTCACTTCAACAGATCCTGCTTTGTCACCCCAGCATTTCTTCACCACACTCCCAAATCTGGTTTAGTCAGACCTGCATGTTCACTCCATTTCCCAGGACAGAGGTGAAGGCAGGGACAATTGTGTGGTTTCTCACCTCCCTGCTTGAGTGTGTGCGAATGTGTATATGTGTGTGTGTGTGTGTGTGCGTGTATGCGCGTGTGTGTTGCACTGAAGCTTTGAGAGTGTTTTCACTCACACCACTTGAGAGGAAAGGATGAATGCTGATGATACTGTTTCAAATGCGAAGAATGGTCTTTTTTGTTCCACAACTATTTGCAGCTGCAGGAAATTTGCATTCCTTCCCACTGAACACCACTGTTCCCTCCGAGGTCCTGATACAGTATGATGCTGCATTTGGCTTTTTGTCACCACAGTGCCATCACAAACCACTGCTGAGAATTCTGAATGAGGATGGCACATTTTTCTAACATTTTGTTGGATTATTAATTTTTTCCTTCAAATATCTCCCCCAGATTTCCTTTCAGATCTCTGAATAGACCCTGGGCAAGTTTTCGGAAACAGCAAGAACGCCTGTAGATATGTGGTTAGGGTTAAGCACAGTAAAGGCTCAGAAAGGCTCAAGAGGAGCTTTGCGGGTTCAAGATATGTTTATAGCCCTCTACAAGGCTTTGCAGTGGAGCAAGTGTAATTAATTGGTGTAATGAGATAAGCCATGAAGTGGAATGCCAAAGGTGAAAGTAAAGAGGAGACAGATCATGTTGCTAAAATGAATTGTTCTCTGTAAGTTGTACAAGATCATCTGTGTTGAATAGCTCAAAGTTAAATCAAAGTAATGCCTCCACAGCAAATGGTTGAGTGAAATTTTGAAGAAGGTGATGTGTATGTGCCAAATCTAACATTTCATAATGTTTCTGTTTTCTGCAATCCCCACAATCCAAGCTGACTTTATTTCTGCCATGTTTGTTACTACTGTTTTTACAATGTTTTCTCTGCTTTGGGAGTTAATAATCTCTCTCTAAAAACAGTATTGAGAAAATCACTTATGTTTGTGCCAGCGCCGCCTCTGATGAGTGGGATATTTGTATGTCTAATTAGAAATCCTCATTATGAAGTCATTTTGCTATTTTATATGATATATTCATGATTTCACTGTAAAAATGAATCATATTAAGTAGACACAGGACATGATTGTACAGACTGTAACCTTTTATCAAATGGAAAGTATAATATATATTTGCTTATAAAACAATGTATCTCATGTATGGTACGCACTTTTTTTCTAAAGGCAATTAGACATTACAGAGTGAGACTGAAAAGAGTTTGTGTACTTGTGTTTTTTTCTGTCTTAATTCCACAACACTTAAGGCAAGTGTGAAGCAAACAACTATCAGGAACGACCAGGAAATGCAACATACGGTTTCATTCAGCTATCAGTAGGGAATCTGATTAAATATACAAAGGAAATCAAATCAAAATACTTTCACACAAAATAAAACAAATGAAATGGTTGCACTTTTCAGACTGACTGACTGCTTGATATTTTCATCCAGATTTGTTATTGAAATCCATTCTTCCTACATCTGTTCTATAGAATAATAATGAGAATGTATGGTGGTGGTGATAATATTATCAACCCCATGCCAAATGATTTGTTAGCAATGTGCTGTATTCATCAAATGCTGCTTACTGTTTCACACCTTTGGTGATTATGGTCAAAGATCTCGATGTTTAACTTATCACCACTGAATCAGCTAAACCTCCCTGCAGCTCCTTAGCAGTCATAAGACATGTACGACTGATGTACAGATTATCTAAAAGGTTTTCTTGATCTTCCACATCTTCACATCCTCAACAGTTCCTGCCATTTCTTCACAACGTTTTGGACGGTAAAAATGCTTATCTTGGAGGAATCAGTTTCACTTGGCCAACAGTCACTAGCTTAGAGGTCCCGTGGTTGCTGACTGTTACAAGTTTTGAAGAGTCAGAAATTTTTCAAACTCTAAAAATGTGATCAGTGGAAAATTACAAGTGGCAGTTCATGTTCTGCCTGACAAGTCCTAACGAGTCAGTCGGCCTAAAGGGTTAATGAAGTTCGTCCTGTATAGGTAAGTAAAAGGTCCAACACTTTTGTACGATCACTGTGGATTTCTATAACCATTAAGTAAAAAATAAAATAAAATAAAATAAATACAGTACACTGACTCCTGGGGAAAAACGTTATGTTAATGCCTGTCAGCTGGCACTGTAGGAATCAACAATCTGCAGCAACCTTTGCTCACTTACGTGCACATAAATTTGACTAATTCATCATGACCAACCGTCTAATCAGCGAATCTATTTACACCTGCGTCACCAGTGAGGGCTTATAACCAGCTGCGCACGTGCTGCTCTGTCGTGCTTCACCAGCAGATGGCGCGCGGACACAAATGGCAGCCACGGTGTGATTTTAGATAAATGGCTCAATTATCACCGTGGCACCCTCCTCCCCTCCCCTCCACTCCCCTCCCCTCCTCTCCCTCCCCTCTGAGGCGACACGCCCCGGTTTGCTGCCTGGGTCTAAACCTTTATTTTGCCAACAGCACATGGCATCGCGAGCTCACCCCAGTGATACCACTGCGCGCGCAGCCACAGGTGGCGTAACTGCGTGCCACCTAAACATCTGAAGCAGAAGAGACAAGGGACTAGTGGTGGTGTCTCATCACATCCTCAGTGCTCCTGTATTACCTCTCCAACTGCCGCTTTCTGCTTTTGGAGGCGGACTTGAATCAGGTTGAGGTGAACCGGGACCTGGTGTGTGCTCAGGTTTTTGTCGAGGACCGCACTAAGATTTAAACAGGTGGAGAAGGCGCCTGAAATCACACTACACTCACTTAGGTAAGTGAACACAGCATTGATGACAAGTGTCTCAGCGTCAGACTCCTAGTAACTTTGTTCATGCTTTTATGGCTGCTGGTGTGAATTACTATTTGTTTAGATAGATATATTTCTGTTCATGAAGTGTGGGAACTAGAGAGGAGGCGACGAAGCATTGCTAAATTTTGATTGATGGCGAGTTATGTCCGCAGTTCATGACTGCAGCAACCACATACCGTATGGGCTGTTTTGACCAATCATGCATGATTTAAGCTGAAACTGAAAGTTAGTCTAATTGAGTAGAAAAACTTCAGCCCACACAGAGTGCAGGTTTCCAGCTCCTCCTGTGGACCCTCCATCCACGGTTTTGCACATGGAGCAGTCAGAGTGATTTGTGGAGGGTCTGGACCAGGTGCAGCCTCAGGAAACGTTAAGCCGGTATTTATGTCACATTATCCAGTTATCTTTTCTCCCCTCCACTCGGCCTGTTGAGGGTAATGACTCCTATTCAGCAGGCCCACTTCAGTTCAAATTCAAGTCAGCTCTGAAGTGCTGTAACTCCAACCCTCTGAATCCTTTTAAATTAGCTAGCTGTGGCTGGTTCTCCAGCACACTTAATCAAGTGTTAAGAAATAAACAGACGTGGTTTGTGAGCTCAGCAGGTGGGTAACTACTTGAGGTGTCTCATGTGTAATCCAGAACACTCCCGGTGAGACCCTTGTGTTCCCAAACCCCCAGCGCCTGCTGTTTGTGTAGCTTCTCCATTGTGCCTGTGCCTGACTGCCTTTCATGTGTGTGCTCTACCTACCTACCCTCCTCTCACTTTAAATTGTGTTGGTTTCCTGATGCCGTTGCTTTTTTTGAGAGAGAGAGAGAGAAAGAGAACACTATGTTGTTGCTCAGACGGGATAAAGCCATCCAGGAACCAAAAACACACCACTGTAATTTTGCTGCAAAGCAGTGGCTTTTGAGAAAACAGGGAAATGGCCAGCTGGTTACCTTCTAACTCTGAGAAATGTTTGTTTTTACAATTGCACTGAGGTTGAAGCAAAAGAACATTTTAGTTTTCTTCTGACTTATCCTGAAATTTACTATGACTTCTGTTCAGTTCAAGGCCTATACCAGGCGGCTTTACTGTGTGATGAACATGTGCACAGTTATGCAGGAAGTCAGTATAATCAGTTAAGTGAATGATGAAAGGGATTTTTTTTGGCTCCTGCCTGACAGAAGTGTGGTTTTTGGTTTTAGCTGAGACAGAGGCTTTACAGGATGAGTTTGACTGTCATTTCTTGAACATCACACCAGTTTTTGTAGAAGCAGCGGCTTGTGTGAGAGGATGTCGTTTCTCACTAAGCATCAGTTTCTCTCTGAGGTGCATAATCACACAATGTATTTTGAGAGGGTGCATCTAATGAACAAAGTGGTGCTTGGTTGCGCGCCTTTTTGTGAGGAGAGCCTAATGGGGCATGCAGAGGATGTGGTGAGCTGCCCTGATTGCTGAGCTGCAGAGTGTGCAGTCTGTTCAGTGTGAACAGCAGTAACATGATCTCCAGATGATGATGCAGATGGAGATAAGTGGAGACAGTACCACTGTGTCCTTGTCTTCTTACAACCACACTTCACAGTAAACACAAACCAGTCCACTCAAGCAGCAAAGTAGTTAGGGGATTTCAGAAACTGATGATGGATAATTATAGAAATCATCTTTTTATATTGTCGTAGTTAAGATTATGCAATAATTTACGACTACATTACATCATGTAACTTTACAGGAACACGAATCCTAAATTTTTCCACAGACAAGGGAGTGACCACAAATATTACAGGTATGGCTCAGCCTTTGATTATTGGCTAAAGTGGCTATATACAACAGTACAGAAACTCATCCACCAACACCCTTTTGACATCATGTGTTATTGTTTGATATGTTCTCATCTCCCTAGTGACTGCTGCTATATCCACAAATGACAAAATGGGTGTGATTTTGGAGAATGCACAGAATGTGTTTCTATTTTGCTTAGTCCAGGGAGAGGCCAGTTAGTGCATTCTTCTCCTTTTTATTCAGTGGGTGTGTGTCCAGGTAAGTCTCAACCAGCCGGTGCACTGTGTGTCACAAGGGATAGAGTCAACAGTGGACTCCATCACCGAGGCAGACTGTGGAAAGATCACACTGGCTTGTGGCCACCAGTGAGAGCTTAGACAAGTGTGAATCATACTGGGAATATTTCCCCTGCAGCCACAGTGGTTCATCTCAGTGTTCGTTTGCATCAAAGTTCAGCCAGAGATTTCAGATGAATGTATTGTGTCTGCTATATTCATCAGCCACTCTTTTCAGTATTAGCATGTTAGAGATCCCGTTTATTTCAATCCAGTGTATATTGGCCCAGAGTTCAAGGAGAAATAAATCTGTCTCAGTGAGGCTATTTGGTGATTCAGGGGAAGAAGTAAAGAGCTGGTGTAGTTGGCCTTTTCCAAGTGTTTCATTCCTTGGATCAACTGAGGTGTTAATTCCTAGGATTGGCTCTGTCAAATATAATGGTAAATAGTTCTTTAACAGCCTTTACATCAAAGACCTTCCTCATGACTTACTGCCATAACTATGCAGGGGTGACTTAGAGATAAGCGGTAGCAAGTCATCAGTGATGAATCATCGCTTTTTGTCATACGCCAGTAAATTGCACACGCAGTTTCAGACTTGTGTTGGCAGGTTTCACTCACTCCACCCAAACTTACCTATAAACACACATGATAGTAAATATGCTAACATCTCGTAGGTGTTAACAGTGTGTGTTTACGAGCTTTGATGTAATGACACGCAGATTTATTGCCCCTGACCAGGGGGGAGTTAGTGGAGTGCAGCACATGTCTCTTAGATTATGAAAATAAGAAACACAGTTTGCAGTTATTAACAGAAAAAAAACAGATTTATCTGTCAATAAATGCAATATACAACCATAAGTAGAGAGTGTGTAATGAAAAATCCTTTGCAAATGAAACGCTTGAGGCTCCCTGCATGTTGGAGCAGTGAGTATTGAATCCAATATTATGAAGGCCCCGTTTTCCCACTCATACCTCTGCATTTCATTTTGCCTGTAGGGCCAATCTCTCAGATGTGACAAGAGCCAAAAGGCTTTTAACATACAAAGTATATACATGACATGCTTGAACATCCCCAGAAAGAGAGAGAGAGAACCTTTTAATTTGTTTACCCAGCTCAAACTGTGCTTTATATTACAATAACAGCACTGAGATTTGGGTCTGAATTTTATTTGCGATTTGTTGGACAGTCAGCATTATTCATCATGTGACAGTAAACCTTTATACTGAAACATACTGATAAAATGCTAGCACATCTTCGAGGCACTGTAATATTCTGCTCCAATGGTGTGGTGGAAAAAGGTGGAGGTCTTTAGAGCGTAGCTGTCCTGTGGAGGGACAAATAAAAATATTGAGATGTACTGACATTCCCTCAGTAATAAAATAAGGTAGATATTGTTTCCAACTTTTTTTTTTTCTTGATTGGTTGATCAAACGGCAGAGAATTGTGAAAGCCTCGCATCACAATTTCCTTAAGCCAGAGTTGATCATTGCTTGCTTTCCTTGTCTGACTAAGGCAGCATTGACACTGACCTTCACCCAGTCTGGACAAACTGTCTTTTGAATACAACATAATGTTTGGAATATTTGCTTGAAAATTTGCCATAGCTGTTAGTCAATCACGTAAGTAGTTGGTAATGTTTTTCTCACAATTGACCTATCAATTAATTGTCTCAGGACTACAAAATACTAGAAACTGCTTTTGTAATACACTTCAAAAGCACAGTCTTCTGTAACCAAGAGATGAATCCACAGCTCTGAATGCAGGATGTTGAATTCATTGTAGTGTTGTTGTTGTTGGGATCCGCCCTCGTTTCAGCAAGGTGTACATAGTAAACTGGGTGTATGAACCAATGGATAAACTTGTCTAAGAAATTTTGAATGCCGCCTCTTTCAGTGCGTCAGACTTGACACCTTACTGTTTGTTGGTATGCAGGAATGCAGCAAAGCCATAAACCTGTCCATTGTAGTGGTCGGAAGTGAGAGTATTTCACTACAGTTACAGTACCAGTTTCCATTCTCCTCACATCCTGCTGTGCCACTGATGCTGAGCTGTGAGCCACAAAAATAACTTCATGACTGGAATTCTTCTCATTGTGTTAGGTGGGTTGAATCGTGTTGCCACATTGGCCTGCCAGCACAAACGACGAGATGTCACCAGAACAGAATTCACCCTTTATGTATATTGGCAGCTGCCCAGCAGTACTTTTGTGTGATCGAGAGGTTTCATCAAACTCAGTTCAGCACTTTGTTTTATGTGAGCAGCAGTGCAGTCCTAAAACCTCATCATCAGCCAGTTAATCAAAGCCGACGAGTGGCAGCCACTTATCCTCAGTACCAGTGTTGTTTTTCTTCTCCGCTGTTTGTTAGCTGTGCCACATACTTTCTCCATCCTTTCACTTAGACATTATACACCACAAGCACCTTTTTATGATGTGAACAGTGGATGTTTACTTGGAGAATTACCAGCATGCTTGGTCGATAATGGTACTCTACTACAGGAGAAGCTGCAGAGGATCATGGAAGTAATTGACACCCCCAGAGGCTGAGAAACTTCAGGGCAGCTGCTCCCTGTCATTATCACAACTGCTCTTAATTTGGGAGGCCACAGCAATTAAGAGACCCTAATGTTGGTGAGCCCAGTAACCCTGCTAATTGGCCCAGACTGTTAATGAGTAACTGGGTCTGAATCGCTCGTCCCAAACACTTACGGAATGTGCAGACAATGAAATGGGCCAGTGTTTGGAGGGATTTAGGGGAGTAGCGTGGCTGATGTCCTAGATTCACTTTTGTAGACTTTGTGATTTGTCTTGCCTGATCCTCATATTATCAGTAACTTTGATAAATTTATATTATGTAATGTCTGTAATCATTGACAGGCTTTTATCATTGGGGACATTGAGTAAGATTATCTTTTACATTACGCATGGTTGCACATTAGCATGTGCAATGCTTCTGATCAACCTGCAATATGATAATAAACTCTTCTTGGCATCTAAAGACATTAACCCAGGACTAGCTGATGGCTGCAAGTAAAAGATTTAGATTTACCTACTGTATGAAAGTTTGACATCTTCAAAAGCAATTGATGTGCAGTTTGTTTTCATCTGAAAAAAGAAATCCATTGTATAGAATTTAACTGAGGTGCAAGTTGTGCACATTTGCAGTGAGAGGTTGATGCAACAGCTGGCTTTGTGTGGTGAGTTAAGCAACAGATAATGAAAAACTGTGGGTAGACATTTTCTGAAAGAAGCAGTCCATAATTCCTTTATGTCATCATCTCAAGCACACCTATATATTACTTGTTACACTAATGTTGTCAGCTAAAATTAAAGCACAGTTTTGCAGTAAGGTGCATTTTCATCAGAGACACAGTGGCTCTGTGTGTGTTTGCAGTGTGCAGGTGTTGATGTGTTTACAAACCCATAAGCGTTCATCCCATCATCACTGTCTCCTACAGAGCCGCCTCTACAACTATACATGTGTGTGTCTGAGTAAGCTGGCAACAACATAAATAAAAGCTTCATGTGCTCTGGCTTTGGCCCACTAATATTTTACAAGATTGTATAAATGCTAATTCAGTCAGTTTAGATGGTTATGTGGGACTCTGCTTGGTGACATAATGGAAACTCTTTCTGTAGAGACCATCCTTTTTAAACAACGAAAGTAAATCTATTACCTATGTATTTCCAACACTGTACTGCCAACATCTTTATCACATTTAATCACCAGTTTGATTATTGTTAAGTTAGAACCTTGCTGATAGATACACTATCATCTTATTCACCCTGATAATATTAGGAGAGTTTTGAACTGTACAAAGAAGAACTCAAGAACAACCTCAGGAGTTGTGGGAACTTTTATCATGATGTGTTTAATGTAAAGTGACATAGAACTAGATACTCAATAATCATTGCCAGGTCAACGGAGATGCTTCTGGAGGAAATCTACATACCACAGACGGTAGCATACGTCACACTGTCATCACCAATTACAATTATGTAATATTTTAAAAGCTCCATTCTAACCAGTAATTAAAGTTCAACATCTGGGGGATCTGTTTCTCCTCTGTCCTGTTATGCATCTGTCTAAATATGTAATGGATAAAAATAATGTCATCCAGTATGATAAACAGTGCTGAGTATAAGCCCCAAAATATTGTTTACATTAACTTATTTGTCCCACATGGAAAATGGATGATGTTTCAGTATAATTTGTTCATCCCTAATATTGCATTGATTCCATTCTTGAAATGGCACTTGACAAGAGGAATAGAAACCTCCTCACATTGTTTCACTATACATTGGCATTTCCAATGATTTGGATTTAAAAATTCAGAACAGACTTTGTGGAAGGCAGAATCTGTATGTTTCCGTGCAAACCCTCACCATAAATATGTAAAGTATCCATGAAGGAACTGCAGATTTACAAAACACATCAACAGAACTGCAGGACAAGTTTATTTATGTTGCCTTTCCTCATAAACTGGACCTAAAGTGCCACCTTACTGCATGACATAAATCATACTGCACCACTATATATGGTATACACATGCATTTTAGTCAGTGGTCGCAGTTTAACATAATGAGACGTCAAGTTCTTTGTATACGGTGCATGCACGATTTTTTTGTTCGGGTTTCTTTGTCTTGAAAGAGCATTTGGATTTAATGAAACTCTTTGGCTTTGCAGGCACTTTAGCAATGTTAGTCATGTGTCTTTGGTTTCAGATTCCTTCCATTCCTATTTGATGTGGTTACACAATCCATGTCAAAGGGACTTAGGCCAATGGAAGCGAAGTGTTGCTGCAGATGAAAGGCAGCTTATGCAAATGTTCATTCTTCACCTGTTGATCTAATGTGAAACCTGGATGGCAGAAGCACGTGGCTCTTGATGAAAATATTCAGCCATACACATGTTTAGGTCCTACATATTGCTCACACTCAATCTTATGTTCACTCTCATTGTCTCTTTGTTTTTCCTAGGGTTTTGACAAGTGACTGTGCAGACTGGACTACTCAATGGCGCTGACAGTGAACCTGATTGGTCCTTCACCATGGGGCTTCAGAATATTTGGAGGAAGGGACTTTAAGAAGGCCATAACAGTATCAAAGGTACTCCCCAGCAGCTGCCCTGCTCCTGAACCTCGTCACACCTTATCAAACCATATCCTCTGTTTTTGTCAAAACAGTCTGTAATGGCATGTCATGCAAAGTCAACTTCCTCTTCACTACGACTCTTTTCTTGTCTTTGTTTGTGTCCGTGGCTGCTTCATACCTGTTTCCTTGACTACTGAACCCGTTAGAATAGAATGGAAGTAGATTACATTAGAAGGAAACCACTGATTACAGTTACAGTGGAAGTTGTGGTGGGAGCTGAGGGGGGTCTTGGTCCCAGAATACGTGTATCACCATGTGCATCATTAAATTTGTACTTTAGCACGTGCAAGTTGTTTTTACTGTGCATATTTTCCCATTCACTGTTTGAAAAAAAATAGAGAGCCATATTTGAAGCTGTAAGCAGACAGCAGGCAGTAAACACCACCAGGAAATGTTGCTCAGACTCCTGCATGCCAGAGACACCCAGCTCTGCCCACTCCACATCCTGGTCCTATATTATCACCTCAGCCTGGATTTTCCAGTGGGTCCTACCCTGTAGCTCCTCAGGCCATAAAGGATAAATTATGGGAAAAGCATGGCAGGGCATCACAGCTCTAAATGGCTTTAGTTTCAAGCCCCTTTAAAGTTGTTTACTGTTTGCCCCCTCTAGAAAAACAGGTCTTCTCTTGAGTAATGGGGTTCAACTCTGATGTTGTGACTGCTGTCTGTTAAACAACACCAACATGTTTGCTTGTCTCAAATATCAAACAGGTTCTGTGAAGTGTCAGGGATTCCTGCTGGGAGAGAGACTTCATCACTGAAATTGGTTTGCAAAGCCCAGTTTGAGAAATGGCTCGTCTCCACAGCTAAGCAGCTGTAGATTTGAACCATCTGAATGCCGCTTGGCACAGAGACGACATTGATGCCCTCTTTTATTCCTGTTGGCCTGAAAGATAGCTTGCCCCTGTTTCAATTGGGCACAGGCCCTTGAAAAGAAAGAACCCCAACTGCTCTTAGTTTATGTGAAACCAGGCGTGTCCTGATCAGAAAAGGCACGCACTATTGTGGGTCACCACAGCAACGTTTAATTGCCTCTCGAGTGAGCCCACAAACATGGTACCTCTGCCCCCTTGCTTGGCTGAACTTACAATCAGCCTCTTGACTGGCATGCTCTTTGCATCCGTTGTTCCTCCCGAGATGTAGGAAAGAGACTCTCATTGTCACTAACTAAAACTCTGTATTTATTTTGTTTTGCATTCTTTGCTTTATTACCCCTCTGTTTTTAATTGGAATGCCATTGCTCTTAGTGGCAAATGGTGCACTAAATTTAAAGCATTTGCAGCACCAAGCTCCTGATTTTGGCCTTTGTTATAAATAAGCCTCTGTGTGTGTGTTTTGGTGCATAAGCCTGAGACGCAGGAGCCAAGCAGAGACTGGTGGCTTGGACATTATGTTTTGACCCATTAGTGTGGAATTCACTCTGATGTGGTGGTATAGTATTGGCTTTGACACGCGGTGAGGCCAGTTTCAAAGGTCAGGCCCAGTCAAACCATCAAATAGTGTCACACTAATGACTTCTCCCCAAGGGTGTCATGAATCTGTCCACTGTTGACCGTCACTGCCTTGTTCCATGTGTTTTTGAAATGCTGTGGCGTCTGTTGGTATTTACTTTGACTGTTATGAGCTGTAGAGAGAGACAGTTTGTCAACTCGTCAACACCTTTTGTCATTTACTCATTTGTTAAAGTCACTGACAAATTGTCCAAGCAGCCATTAGATACAAAGCTGTCTTTACTTGCCAGATGGATAGCATCCATAAAGTGGTATTTTCAGAGCACGACCTGGGGCCAGTAGCAGCTTACTGCAGCTCATTCTTCTGTTTCGCAGGTCAACGGGGGCAGCAAGGCAGAGCAGGCAGACCTACAACCTGGTGACATTATCTTGGAGATCAATGGGGAAAACACAGCTGACATGCTGAATGTGGAGGCTCAGAACAAGATCAAGAACTCCAAGACCCAACTGCAGCTCATGGTGGAGAGGTATGATGGCATGCAGTCTCATGATATACATATACAGTGCTACACAAGCCTCTGAGGCATAGCCCCTCATGAATATATTACATGTCTCTGATTGTCTGTGTTTGTGCCAAGACCGCAGTCCCCCAGCTGCTGTCTTTCTCTACACTGACTTAAACTTTATCATACAAGCACTGTACAAACAAAACAAGTGATTGTAATCAGGGGAAATGCCAGCATGTATGAGAGCCACACTGTTCCCGTCCCTGAGCCTCCTTAATAAACCTTGTTTTGAGAATTGCCAAGACCTTGTTTGGATGACAGGGAGTTTACCACTACAAAGCTTTTCCTTTGAGTCAGGACTGCTCTTGGCTGGCACTTTGATTAAAGGTCCTCCCTAAATTCTCATTTCTTGCCACCGTTGCCCCTTGTCACTCTTTTTTTCTTCTTTTTCAGTCACACAGACGCACACACACTAACATGCACACACACCCTCTCGCGCACGTATGTTCTCACATGCTTCCTCCTTGGATGTCCTACGTCCATGTGAGTGAATTTTTCCCTGCTGACCTCATGTCTCCCACCAAGCCAGAAACAACACCAATGCTCCTTCCCTGCCCTGGACAATGCCACTGTGTATCTCTGCCATGCCTTTAATCCCACTCTGTTAACTGTCTGCGATTTTCACCACCTAGTCTCTCATGCACCTCACAGGCTCCTGTTTTAATGCTTCTCATCAAGCATATTGCCTGTTTGAATTATGCCCAAACAAACTCTTATGAGGTCTGTAAACTGACAGACCAAACTGTAATGTTTAATTTGTCTGTTGTTTAGTTGAGATCACTCCCTTTTTCCAGCTCCACATCTGGTTGGCAGTTTATCGTCATCAAACCGGCAGTGATGTGGGGTTACTGACCGTCATCACACAGATGGTGTTGCCCACTGAAAGAAGCTGGCATCAGCCCATCCTCAGAGTAGAGAAGTGTTGTTTTCAGATGTGTCTACTCCTATATACTGAAGCAGCAGTTTGCTGTGCTTGTGTAGTATCAAACTGAGGCTATTTATCATAGCAAACCAACCACTCAGTTGCTGTCTTTGCTGTAATTCACTCAGAAAACATATTAGCTTTGTTTCCAGCTTTTTGTTTGGACTTAATTGTTCATTCATCCCTTTTGGATGATGTCATTTTGTCACTCTGATCCTTGCTTCTCCCTAATGGAGTTGGGCATCAAATCAACTTATCAAAGACAAAATACAGTTTCTTTTTAGTCATGTGACACTGAGAAATGCATGCATGTGCTGCTTATGTGTGCGTGCATCCAGCAGGCAGTCAAGATCTCTGAACTTTGTCTTGCCATGTTAAATGAAATACAGGACCTTGTAGCAATGTGTGATTATTTTTCTAAAAGTAAAGGTAGGAAAAGTACTACTTTAACAATCCAGGAATTGAAAATGTTCAAATAATGTCCAGTCCTTTAAAGCAGTGGCTTGCCTCGTCCAGAAAACTAGTCACAGCTTGATGTAGTATGTACACTTGATTTAAATCCTTTGATTTGATCCTCTGGTCGATATTAAGTATTTAAATATTTCAGTTTTCAGAATGTGGAGGTATTTTTATACTGCAAACCTTAAAAATCTGCCACAAGCAGCTGAGTGTGAAAAGTCTCATCTATAACAGCTGTGAACAGGTTATATCAACTAAGGGTTTCAGGTGCTTATTTAAGTCAGTTTCACATCTCTGTGGTATAAAGTCAGTCAGCATTTTGACCAGAAATTCTTCTGTAAAGTAAACCTGCAACCACAGGCCGTTGGGTCTAGACTAGACACTGATCCAACCGCCAATCTAAAATATTTCTCCTTGTTTGAAGACTTCGACGTTGATGGTAGGAAGTGAAATTTTAAAGTACAAGGTGAGCATTTTCAGCTGTGCTCTTCCTGTTTCAAAATGAGTTTTTCAGGCCTGCCACATTAATATCTCTCCTAGAGGAACAAATGTCTTAGGGCTGCTGTATCAGTTTCTGTCTTCTTGCCATGTCTCTTCTGCACATAGTGGAGCCCAGGCCACGAGAGGTGTGTTTCTGGGTGATTTACCACAGGCATCCAGGCCTTCCTATGTGCCTCATTACCCCAGGCTCAACCAGAGCCAGTCAGCCTCTGGCCCTGCAGCCAGGGGGGCACTTTGTGTTTGTACTGGCGCTTATACTGCCCATATTTTTCCCCTCCAAATTCAATGATGGAATTGCTTACAGAATGTGTTTTCTATTTAACTAAAGCAAAAGTGACTCGTTTGAAAGACAAGATCCATCAAGAGAATAACTTCAGAGCCTACAGGACTCATCTTTTGCACTAATCTCCAAGATTCATGGAAAAAGTATGTGGATGCTTGCCAGAGCATTAGCAATAGGAATGTCAAAATAAATGATTTTATTTTTTCTATCCCTACTTTCAAATAAAGATCATTTAGACTAATAACTCTTTGAAACTGGGTTGTTTTTCCTTCACTCAGCATTTCCCTTTCACATTCTTGAACATGATATTACATATTTTGATGTTAATCAGCTTGTGTGTAAATGTAATTTAGGGGGAGTTTAATTCAATGCTTGTTTATTTAACATGAACTTCCTTACAGCCTCAGATGATTTGTGTTTTTCACTTTTTGGGATTCAGCAGTAATGGGATCAGACTTCATTCCACTCGCTGCATAGATGGAAAATGAAAATCACCACAGTGTTGACAGTAATTTGATGTCTGTTGTTTTCTGTCTTAAGACCTGATCCTTCTAACCGACAGACCAATGGCATCAGCACCCCTGAGCAGCTCACTGGACGCTTCCAGGTCAGTGGTGCAGCTCCACAGGAGCTTTGATCAGTCTACAGTTTGTTTTGATTACATGGACGTCATACACTACATTGGTGTCCAGAACTGTATTCTCTATCTATTTTTTTCCCTTTTCCACAACATTGTTCACAAGAGCCTGTTATATTTGGATAATGTGTTGTTTTGACTACAAAGAGTATTCTGCTTCATTTCTGCTACTGCACACATCTGTTTTGTACATCTCTTTTTATTTTACTGTTCTCAGGATGGAAGCAATACAAGACATGGCAGTCATTTAGTGCTTGTTCCTGTGTTTTATTGACATGAGTTCAGATGAAACAACTTCTAGTACTTGGTGATACTGAGTCAGTAAACACAATACATTTGTTTCTGTGTACCCACTTGTGTTGACATTCTCACAGGTGTTCATTATGGCTCTCACTTAAGCCTTTCAGTAGGATCAAGTTACATTCAATAGATACTAATACAGTAACATTCCTCTGATGTGATGTTTTGTAGGAGGCTGTAATAGTGAGTCGAGACGAGAATCAGAACTACAGAGAGTATACGATCTCCAGCCCTGCATCCCTGTCTCCTGGACCGTATTCACCAGATCCTCCTGCCAGCCCAGATGGCAAGAGGGAGAGGCTGACACCCACCATCAATAAGAGGTAGCTCCATTAGCTTCAGTGTAAATCATTGCCAAGTGCAAGCACGCAGATCAAGTTTGGGTTCATTGCATATCTGATGGAATAAAATAATTAGTGATTAAGTTAGTCAAAAACATGTTTATTGAGAGACGCCTCAAAAAACATTAACTTCGCTTAAAGTGAAGGATCCACTATTTTGAACAATGATGAAAAACATTAGTAGATGTCAAATTGTTGGTCTTGTGTTTGCTGCTGTGTCCACTCCTGCGTTATTACTGTGTTTACCAGTGATGTAGTGAAAGCAAAGGATTAGACTGTCTGAAGTCACACACATGCAGTCTGGTTACTTGTAAATCATATGTTTAAAAATCAACCTGCAAGATGAGGTTGAAGCTAGTGCTTTTAGTGCGAACATGGTCTAAAATGAAGTCTTAAGACATTTTTGAGCTCGACATTTTAGATGGGCAGGGTTTTTTCTTTCAGAAACTTGTTCATTCACTGCTTAAACAGGCTTACATCTGGACAAAAGGCCTCAGCAAGTGCTCTCTTGACTCCACAACAGCCTCAGAGTCAATAGGTATGGGAATAACAGACAGAAAGTGGAGCCATGGGATTGTACTGTAGTAACAAAGGATATGCACAGGATATCACATTCCACCGTTTGCATTCACTTAAACAAAAGGCAGAATGTGGAACGTTCACCATGCCTTCTCTATGCATGGGCATTTGTTGACTCTCATGAACAACTGTTTTTAGGTCATAGTTCAAACCAATATTTTCTCCTGTGTCTGGACTGATGAATTTTCCTGCCCTGTGTTAAAGTTTTTTGTTCTCTCTGTCAGTAGAATTGTAATTCATCTTAAAACTGTTTTTCACCTCAAACACTGAAATCTATGCTATCATATAATGCTGCACATGATATCACATGTGTGTTTTATGACTTTATCACCAAGAGGTTGGTGATATGATGAAACCATTTGACTTCTCTCACATTTTATATTGTACATTAATTCTTCTGTGTCAATTTTACATCACATTATCTAAAATCCAATATTGTCCAGTAGCCACAATATCCATGCAGACACAGTTGGAAATAAGCAACATAATTACACATTCATCACTGAGTCTCTGTCATCTCTATATTATAGTGTCCAGCTGCGCTCGTGGTCTCCAGAGGAAAAGAGTCCAAGTCACAGGCTGTCCAGACCACTGTCACAGGTTGGTTTCAAATAAATCTTTTTTTTTTTTAAATTGCAGCTTTTGAAGCAGGATTTTAGCTGATTTTCCGTCAAATGTTGCCGACCATATGGATGGTCAAACCCTGAAGCTGAACTATAAAATGTCTTAGATTAGATGGAGAGAACTGGTTCTGAGTGAGCATGAAGGTACCACCAGGGAAAACTGTTTGTACATCAGGTTTTCCTGGTATAAATTCTGTCACACAAATTTTACATGAAGGTATATGATAGTTGGGGGTCGGGCTTATTGTCTGCACATTCTTTTTAGTGTATGATGGAGTAGTACACTGGACAACAATGTGCCCATGTCCTCCCAAAGTCTGTCTGTCATTCATCTGTAGCTGCAGTTTTAGGCTGGAGTTCACTCAGACAGTTCAGCTTAAGATTTTTGTTCCAGCCGCACCTCTCTGTGAAATGTATTTATTTTGACTGCTCTGCCCTCGGCTATAAGAATAACATATCTGAATTATCAGCCTTTCCTCTTGAATTGTTACTCTGATGCCACAGAAGATGCCCTACTGAGGGTGTGTAGACTCGGGTGTGCTGTATGCAGAGTTCACAGTGGAGTCAGGATATGGAGAGGTTTTGACATTTTTACAGCAGGGAGTACATAAACTAAAAAGGTCATTCTTTAAAAATATTTGACATTAAGACGAACAACAGTCTGGAGCTGTTTCATTCACAGCCTGCTCCCAAGAAAAAAAAAACTACTTTCCTTAAAAACAATGGCCTTAACCTTTTAGTTGTCTGAATGGAGACTCATTAGTCTCGGCAAGCAGTAAAATATGGCGAATGGTAAAATACAGACTTGAGGTTATCATAAGACTGCAGCTAAACTATGCTGTACTTATTTACCATTCCAGCACCAAAACTGAGAGGAGGGGGGACTCGGGCGTCTGGAAAGACTTCAGTGAGTTAAAGAGAGAAAATGCTGTGGGAAAGTTCATCATGAGCTATTTGAGCTATGCCTACATGCTTAGTCTCAAGCCTGGGTCCCACTGAAGACTGAACACGTGAGATGACAGAGCAGGAAAAAACATACAAGACCTTTTGTAACGACATGAGGAATTCCAGCCATTTTTATAACTCTGGACATTACATAAAGTTAGATAAATATGCAGAGGTTTGAACTTGAAAACATTCAAGTGTCCCTTCTAAGAAGCCGCTCACTGAGAAGGTCCATTTTTAAAGTTTCTCTTCGAGTTTGGGATTCTTTGTGTTGTTTACATGTTAAATAGGATTCAGATGGACTGTCACTCACGGACGTGTCCGGTCTCTGAGAGCGGTGGCTTGCGTCACAGTGGTTTTTGATCTTTTCACACTGGGAGAAACATGAGCCAGTGATGCCGTGATGTAACCAGGGTCCAAGTGTGTTTTTTGAGAATGTTTTTATTCTTTTTATTGAACAGTTTTGGCTTGTCTCTATGGAAATAAAATGCCTCTGTCAGTCATGCCTGCCACAAAATCTGGTCCCAGCAAAATGTAATCTTAAGGAATGCAAGAAAGTCCCTTCATTTTTTTTGTCTCATGACATGTAGTCTCCTTCCTAGTTGTTTTAGGCCATTGGCAGGACATCTGTGTGTGCAGAGAGGAATCGGTGATGACCACTAGGTCAAGTGAATCCTCTTCCAACAATTCAGATGATAGAGCTGTCTAGTGTCATGTCCTTACCCTTGGAAGTCAGTTGCCTTGTCTGTGCACTGGGTCTCTGTTGGCTGGAAGGCAATTGTAAATAAACCATTTAAAATTCCACTTTTTAAAAAAAAAAATTTTAAGAGATAGTCCACTAGTTTTTGGAAAGTCCTCTGTGGCTATATTCGTACCTTGGTTATGTCATCATGATTATTTTCGGTTGTTCCTGAGTCTGTTTAATTGGCAGGCTCAATTTAACCAAAGATGCTTTTGTATTGTGGGAGCTGAAGGTCTCAGCATATGGAGCTGATGGCCATCTTCCCTCTGCTACGTCAGTTTTGTTTCCTGTGAGATGAGAGTGGCATATTGCTGGAGCATTGATTAAACTACAGTGGGTTTGTCAGGTCCAGCTCTTTGGTTAAATGGTTCAATAGTCTGCAAAAGCTGAAGGCTCACTGATATTACATTTGTAGGTTTATCACTGAATGCACTACAACCCTCTGTTGTAGTTGCTTTTTTTTCTTTTTCATCAATCCAAAACCACATTCAAAAAGCCACTGTGGAGTTATAGTGAGCCTGCGGCCAGCAAACCATGGTGGGGCAAACTTCCGTATTGGCCAACCAAGAAACACATTAGGAGCTATGTTGTGGCTCAGAGCTCCATCGCTGAGCCTCTAGGAATGAACTTGCTCCTGTCATGGCTGTCCATCTGGGACGGCCTCGCATGTTTGTGGTATTTATGGAGTCGCCCGTTCTCCCATTCTTCTTACCATTCTTAAATTCTCCCTTTTTCTCTTTATTTTTATGGCAGAATTTGTTTTGTCTGAGAGACATTACATTCCTTCCTTCTGTACTACTCCAATATCAATTTGTTTTTTCTCCACTATTTTTAATGTTTAATGTTCATTCAGTATCTAAATATTATTAATAGAGTAGGTTTTGAGCAATTTGTTAAATCACATTGTCCACCTTTTTTTTCTTTTTTTTTTTTTTATTCTGTTTTTAAAGCTCATCAGGATTGCTTGCTCTGCCGTCTTCGCCTCGACAGCCCTGGTGTTTACAATCATGCAGCCTAGTGGATGAGAATTTTGGGTTTTGGCTGACCCCTTCCTCCAAGGGATGTCTACCCTGGTTTTAAAGTGGTGACGAGGCTCCTGCCACAGCGCTGTGATTAGTGAGTGCAGTTCTTTCAGAGCGCTCAGTGGGGAAATGGCTGGAGAGAGGCCTTCCATGGGCACACTGTGTATTATGCTGCTGGGGCTGGCAGGGACACAGCAGCCCAGTGAGTGCTGAGATGTGGAGCCTCCATGACAAGGGCCTCTGTCCTGCCTGAGAGGTGCAGAGTGCTGCTGTATCAGGTGATCAGCCCCACTGAAAAGCTCCTAAAAGGCTTTTCCACCCCTGTTTTGGCTCCCTTAGTGAGGAGAGTGGGATGCGCAACAGGATCCCCCATTTTCCAGGGTTTTGGATATCCTGAGAAAAAGCCCTTATACAATAGTGGCTGTGATGGCAGAGCCTGTGGAGGGCTGGTGCTGAGTTTTCCCTCGTGTTACAACGCTTGTCGTTGTGTGAGGGGAGCTGGAAGAGCTGGGAGGGGGGGCTGCTGTACTGTACTTAGTCCATCACACCACTATGCTGAAAAACACAGGAAGATTTTTTGTGCTTCATCATGGACTCTTCATGCCAGACACACTACACAGTACACATACATGTACAAAGATAAGAAGTGCATGTTTAAAAAAAGTGACCAATGCATGTCATGGCTCTCAAACACCCTTTTGCATCTTTGGCACATATTTTACATTACTTTACACATGTAGCATCTCTGGTAATTACTTTCATTTATGTTTGTTAATGCATCCAACATTTATTTCCTTCCTCCTAAACTTGGCTGCAGAAATATTTCCCCTTGCTGTCTGTCTGCATTGACCTGTACATTTCCCCCACCATATACATTTGGCCACATGAGGGAATGTTTTTCAGGAAATATGTACAGTACATTTTGATAATGGGCTGCAAAGGGCAGTGTAAGTAAGGAAGGTGACCTTTTAATCAGAAGATGTGGGTTCAAGTCCCTGTTACCGGAAGCATCCACTCTGCAGAAGCAACAGCCCCAGCCGCCGAGCAGCTGCAGAGTTTTAAAATGCATTGCTACTGAAATACATTGGAAACCCTGGCAGGGATCAGTCTGTAAGGCTGTTTCCATCTGTGATTCCAAAGTGGCATTGGTGGACTTTATTATGTGTAAGATTGTACCCTGCAGTTTTGTTTTGTCATGCCATGATGTGGCCAGCCATTTTCATGGGATTTAGTGAAATGAGCAAAGTTATCCTGGATTTCTAAAAGCCAAGCGTGAGATTGTATCTGGACTGGCCGGGCACCATCATGATTCAGAGCATCTGTTTATATCATCAAGAAGTGACCACAACAGGATCTCTGTTGCGATGAGCAGGGCCAAAACCAAACTGCTTTTCACGAGACATGACCCGTCACTGGGCCATTAGGACCAGGCTCCATGTCTGGGTTCGCTGTTGCTGCACTTTGAGGTTCCTGAGGGTTGCCTTAGCAGGCTCCCTGATCCTGTGCTGGGTTAGGAAGGCAGCTTTATAAATATTCCTAGTGTAGGATGGTCAGCCTCTGTAGGGTGACACTCAGTTTTTGGGTCTATCCAGACCAATCTTTTCCTCTCTGTGCTAAATTGGGGTGGAGTGGCCTTGGCAAAATGGCATGTGTCACAAAACTCTTTATCCAGACAGGGCATGGTAAGTAAGGATCTGTACATCCTCTTGCCCATACATTTCTCTCTCAGCAGGCCAGCCTGCACGCCAGCAGCTGGCTTTGTCCTGCTCTATTCTGGAGGCTGTGGTGGACTGGAGTGCAAAGCTGCGGTCATTGCTTTCCAACAGAAATGGAGAGTTGACTTGGAGGAACAGAACTGAGTTTATGTTTTTTCAAATAGACTCACAACATAAAGGGTATATTGCATGCACTGTCAGGTAAAGAGTGGGAAAGTCTTGCCCTTCAAGACGGGAAAACTTGAAGATGTAACTGTACCTCACCTGTAGAACTTTTTCCTCCATCACCAAATACAGATATGCATATCTTTTCCTTGACGACGATGGCTTGGAATGATGTACTATTTCAGGATTGACATGAGTGGGGCTGCTGTTTGGTTTGGCAGGACCCTGCAGTTCAAAGCCAAGTCAGTGTCAGGGGAGTGATGCTGGCTGTGGCCATGGTGGAGGGATGTTTTCTTCTTCTTCTCTGCACAGTGAGCTCTGTGACTGGACAGCGTGAGGCCTCTTCACGTGGACTCGTAGCCATTAAGCTTGGGGTCTATTGTGGCCACTATGCAGGCAGCATGCCTCTCCTCATCCCCACTGATTGATCAGCACGCCTGTTTTTCTTTCCCCTGGAGTGGAAAAGCAAACTGGGGCACTTTTGATTCCCCATGCTTTCCAGGCCCCCGGGCGCACTCATGGGGACATTTGGCCATGTGAGTTTTATGGGGAAATGTTGGCGGGGAGAGATGGGCCTTTTTACTGTTTGGTGCTGTTTACGAAGGCGGTCCAGTAGTATGTCAACATTCCAAAAGTTGTTGTCAAGGCAACGACCTGTATAACTGCCCCTCAGTGTATTCGTGCCAACAAAAACAGACATGTCAGCATATATTCCCCTAGTTTTACACAGGACAACACCTACATTTTAGGGTAATGGTTTCTATGGCTGCATTTGTTGGTCATAAATCATAATTGTTAAGCCGGTAAAATGGCATCCGCAGTTAACACTGAAGAATAATTCTGCTACACTCAGACACGGTAAATGATGTCTTGCTGACATTTTAGATTTATGTTTTAGCCATTAACGGAAATTCCTGTTGAAATATGAGAATTAAGCTGTACTCCATCAAATTGTATTGCATTATAAGTCATACAACTATGTTGTACAGTAGAGTTACTATACCTCTGTGTGAAACCAGAGAGTGAGACGTACCAGATGGTTTCTGTTTAATTAGAGAAGTTGTGATTTGTTGGACTCATTAAGTATTAGAGCTGTTTATTTAAGTTTTCACTGAGATGTTAAAACAAATCAGCACACTTGGCTTTAATTCAGTGTCTTTGAATTAAAGTGTGTTGTTGTCTTTTTTTTTTTTTTTTTTTGCATATAAAAACAGGCATCCAAGTGACCATGAATTAAAAGTTTCATGAAGTCCAGCATTCTCAGTCCCACCATAATGAACTCCAGATGTCTGATGAGCTTGATATCCTGCTCAAGTCAGAGCCCTGTGGGGAATTTAATAGGAATGAAAAATGTGTTGCTTGTAGCACCCTTCGTGGATAAATAAACGCTCAGAGTCAGTATTCATTCTTCATTGTGTGTCTGACTTTTGGTGGCTGTGTAGGTGAGTGCTTCCCCCAGACCACCTACACTATGATCACATGACACAGCTTTGGCTTCTCTCGGGGTCTGAAAGTATTCACTGTGACATTACTTCCTCCACAATTCACACATTCAGGTTTATCCACATTTATCATATGCTGGGCTTCAGGAATCATGGTCGTTAAATTAAAGCTGCAGACTGCAGTACAGCATAACTGTTACCTGATGTTCTGGTTGTCAAACATGTCTTGGAGCATATACGTGTAAACTTTCTGGCACTAATATTGAATTAAGACTGGAAAAATTACCACAGCCTGAAAGGTAAAAAACCCCAAAAGTAGATCTGTTATAGCTCACAGTGGCAACAGTGCACAGCGGTACATTCTGTGTTCATAGTCATCCTGTTGTCTTCATCTTTCTGCTGCTCATTTGGCCTCTAATCTTGGACATATGGTTTATATCTGTAGCAGTCTGATGATGTGTGGCTGTGGTGAATGGAGGGAGAGAGGGTGGGAGTGGTGTTAGCACTGGCATCACAAAAGCCTGTCACTTTATTCCATGTTATTGAATGCTGCACTATGTAAGCCTGTGCCAAGAATTTGTATGTAGAAACCATGAGAGGATTGAGAAGCTTGAGCCTGTCTTCGAAAGCTTACTCCACATACTGCAGGATGAACTTGGTACTGTATATGAAGGGTTTTACATCCATATTTTGAAAAGGTTGAACTAGGGATGGCTCGGGTTCGAAAACAAGACATAGCTTTAGTGTATTAAATACTGTTTTTTAAGATACATGTGTAAAATAGAGGAAGTGGACTCACGGCTTGATAAAGGCTCTATCAGCATTTTAGTCTGAGACCCTCCATAAAGCAGCTGCCATGGGATATGAGGCAATAAAAAAGTAAAGAATGTTAATGATGTGAGTTTTAATATAAAAGGATGCCCTATGCTCAGTCATAGATTGTGTTTTATTTGTTACAGAATGTGGACACAATAATGAGGCATCGCTCAGACATAATTACAAGGCAGGTTCCATCAGTGACAGTGGATAACGAGTAGGTTACCATCAGCCTCAGGTCTTTGCCCAGGACCTCCACCAATGCACACGGCTGGATAGGAAACACTGTACACAAGTCTGATTATTACCCTGCCCAGGATGTCTGCTGCTGTCCCCTGCCTCATTTTACTTTAGCAGTCATGTCTGTGGTGGAGACAGTGAATAAGCAGTTATATCACTTTCTTACAGCAGTACCAAGCTTCCCAAAATAAAAGCTCCTCTAAGCATCGCTCTTGTGTGCTGCTGGCCCATGCCCTGTAATTGAAGCTGCTGGGTGGTAATGATGATGATGCAGAGTGGCTTGCATGGAGCCAGACTGAAGGCTCCTCCACTGGCACTGTCCCCAACGTCTCCCATGGCCCTTGATCTGAAACAGCTGCCCTCACTTCAGTTCGCCATTTCCTGTTTGTTTGTGTCTTGAAGAGGCAAATCATAGGCGTCTTGTTGGTGTTTGAGTAATTCTTTTGCATGTTTTGACTGTTTGTCCTCTGCTTCATTTTTTTCCCTCCAATACTAAGTCTTGAGCAGAAGCCAGACACTTAGTCATTTATTCACTAGAATCAGATCATGTCCTTGAAATCCTTTTAGACAACAAACAGCAAATCCTAAGAGATTTTAAATGTGATATCCCCAATAATTTGAATGAATATATCTCTGATAGAAACTGTTTGGTAGAGGATTTTATGGCTCACAAATTGGCATAATTAGTGTGGACAATCCCTTCATATTCAGCTTTCATAAATGTGGCCTGCTGTGGCTTGTCACATTGCACCTGTCACTTTGCACTTGGCTGATGATGATGCAATTTTGTGTTCAGAGCAGGACGGGACATGGGAAATTTCAAATTTAGTTTTTAGCAGGTTATTCCTGCTGGTGTTTCATTTTACTGACACATAAGGGTTTACTCATTCTCTCGCCCATTGCATGCTGGGATAGGCCCCAGCCCCCCTCGCCTCTGCCAGGGATAAAGCAGGTTCAGAAATTGGATGCATGAATCAAATAAATAGCAGGCTTAAGCACAACCTTCTGCAACCTGTCTGTTGTCTTTGCAGCAGATGTACCGCTGCAGACACATCCAGCAGGAAGAAAGGAATTATATCACTAAAGTCCCTCAAAACATGCAGTACCTAAGATTTGGACTATGTTACTATAATATCAAACCACTGACAGTAGCAAAAAAGAGTTAGTCCACTTGTGTGTTTAAGTTTGTAAAGAAACCTGAAACTGGCAAACAAAAAGCAAAACCAAATAGAGAAATGCATCATATAAAATGCTCCACTGTTCAAATTATGTTATAAAATAGTAATTTTTTTCTTGGATTCCTCTGTCCATATTAAGGAGCTGCTCGAAATGTCTTATTGCATATGGAGCTCAAGGCCAGCACAACATGCCAGTGACTTGCCTTAATGAATTAGGGTATGTTGACAATGAACAGTTAAGGATTTGTTTCATCAGCAAGGGCACTGCCATCTCAGAGCCCTTATACCTTTCCAGAGCTCTACACTCCCTTTTTTCTGGCAAGTTCAAAAATACAGCACAGAAGGAATGTCAGCGTGCAATTAAAAGTGTTTTGATAGGAAATTATTGCAAAGTTATTATGCAGAAGGACACCAGATTTGGAAATCTATCTGGAACTGTGTTGCAGTTTTATACTTATGACGGCTATTACCTTGTTGACACTGTGTATAAATACAAAAAATACATTACTGTGAAGAGGACATCTCACTCTGGACTATGGAAACTGCACTCTGTACCACTGTACCACCACAGATGAACTGTCTTTGGCAAGTATTGGCAGTGGTGTGCAGAGGAGACAAAACAACAGCCAGCCAACATTAATTTAAGTCTGACTTCAAGTTACTTATTGGATTAACATTAATTAATGACAGCTGATAGGACCGCCAATCATGATGCTCAGCATCAGCTAAGATGAGAGGCAGCAGCCGATGTTTCCTTCATTGCTCTGCCAGTGAATCTGTTTCTTTCCTGCCTCAGTGTACAAAACTTAGTCACTGTTTTATCCAGTGAAAACCTCACTGCCACTTGCCAATTTCTGCTGGCTCATGCAGTGGGGATAGTATGGAAAGTCATCTAAAGCTGAAATTCTGGCAGTGGCCAGCACTGCAAAATGTACATAATGGAAACACTGATGAACTCCTGATTACAGTTCAATGCAGCTTTAATCAGAGCTTCCTCCTCTGGCCAGCCACAGGAACCAGGAGGACTTGACAGATTTTCTCCAGTGGTCTCTCCCATCTCTGAACCATACTCCCATCCAAGACAAAATAATAGGCTTCCCCCGGCCTGCCTGTACCCCTCCCTAACTTTGATGGTGCATGAGACGTAGAGGCATTGTTGGCACTGCCATGGTACAGTTTACTTTACAGTGCAGCTCTGAGATCAACCGTTTATAATGGTTTGAAGACTCACAATGGAGTAGTGATGATTTTAGAGCACAATGTTTTGCAGAGTGCAGTTTAAGGCTGTTGCCAGCCATGCCATGGTTACTGCTATAAAATCTTTGGCATCAGGTAGCGCAGGATGGATGATGTTGATGGAAGAACTGCTGAAGTTTTTTGAACTTTCTAAGGTCAAGCTCAATCACAGCTGCATTCTCCCAGTCACAGAGGAGCGCTTGTTTTTTCTCGCTCCTTCCTTTTGTTTTTCTTTACTTCATTGCATTCCTCTAGAGTCTCGTAGATTAGACTTGTGATTTTATCCGTAAATTCTCCTGCTTTTAGAGAGCCCGAAGATCCACGCTCAGTGGCCAGACACTTATATAACATAGGTTTGCTTTGCATTAGTGTGGATTCATATGCACATACAGTGTGGCTTCGCTTGGTTTTTCTAAAGGAATCCCTAAAGCATGCATCTCTGTCATGTATATGCCCTTGAGATTGGTTCACAGCAGGAGAGGACACGGATGTCTCTATTCTTGTGCTCTGATGATATGGAATATGTGATCTTATGAGCCTGCACTTATTATGTTCAGCTTATCCTGGGAGGAATCACAGGGAGACGTCCCAATGATTGTTTCTGGTAAAGGCCTCCTGGCACGCACCACTAATCTGCCCACTCACTAAGGAGAAAGAAGAGGAAAATTGGACTCAATTGAGAACAGAGACATTGTTCAAAGAGTTGCTGAATTGGAAGCGGGTGCTGGCATTGGGCACACAAATCTTTGACTCCATCAGTGCCAGTGTGTCAGCACTGAGCCCCAGCATCAGCCCCAGCTGAAGTCTCAGACCTGCACTGGTTGAAAGTGTCGGGTGGAGACAGCCCTCCTTTGGAAAGAGCCTGTGTAACACTGATGCCAGCTGGTGACAGATGAGGGAGAAAAAGCTCTGTGAGCTTTAGTGTGAAAGCTGTACTCTTGAGTTGTGTGTGGGCCGTTTGCACTCAAAGTTTTCCTGGCCCGTGCACAGACCTAAAATAAAGTAATAGCCTTGTTACCCCAGCAAACCGGAAGTTGTGAAATTGTTTTGAGCCTTGTTCCTTTTTTCTTTTCTTTTTTTGTCTCTTTTTTTTAGTTGAGTCACTCTCTTAGTTGGAATATTGCAGCAGTGTGTGTAAGTGTGTGCTCTCTGTTATCAGTAGTGGTCAGTGTTGCAGGTGGACATGGGCAGATGTCAGACAGTATTGTGGACAAAAACAGCTTGTTTGTTGGGATTCCTGACAGTAAAAGTGTCTGGGTTGAGTTATGTGCTGTGCAGACTTGGTCCAGGTGTGCTGAGTGTTGATTGAACACGTAACCATAGACAGTTTCCTTAGTAGCTCACTCAAGCTCTGTTGTTACATAACGAAGTTGAAATTAATCAACCTTTGCCCTTAACGTTGAAACCATGTGCTCCTGTCTTTGGCTTCTCAGAACAACTGCAATAAAAAAATGTCACTGGCACATCTGCTGAGACTTAGTTTATGAGCCTCCTGTGTATAATAGGCATGTAGCGCCCTCTTCTGTCAAAAGCCAAAATGTATTTATTTCACTTATGACTAAGTGCAGTTTCCTTCCTGAATTACACTGTTGCTACAGCAAGTGTTCAGTTTTGCTGAATGAGGGCCTGAATGTCTTCTCTTGTTCCACAATGAAGGAAACTGTTTATAATGAGCATGAATAATTGTAAGTTTTGCACTGCAGCTGGAACCTATTGAACAACATGCTGGCTCTGTCTTTGCTATCAAAACAACTCTGGCCTCTGTTCCAGACATCTGTTGCCACATAATCTATCTTCCATCAGCTGTGGGACTGAAGTTCAGCTCTGGTTATAAATGGTAATCAAGATAAAAAATGTTGACGGAGGTAGCGGTAATTCTTGAGAGTGATCTCAAAGTGAGTCATGCAACAGAAACTATTTGAGAGCACAGGGCACCAAATCCAAACAAACGGTGACAAACTGTATTGTTTGCTCTGTAACTGGAACCAAAAGACCTTCTCTAGGTTTCACTCAAATGTGATGATGAAGATGACGATGGTGAAGTAGAAGGAACAAGGAAGTTTTCTGTATGTGGTCTTTCTCCATCTGGAGCTCATTTAAGCTACAGATAAATCTCTCTGTTTTTGATCTTAACTGAATATATCCTACGTGATGGTGTCTTGGACTTTGTTTTATTCCTGGTTGTCATATCATACGGTCTCCTCAGATTTAGAGCTTCCTGAACAGGGACACTACATTTGTTCAGTGCCAGTAAGCTGTTTGGTGGAGCAGTGGTCCAGAAACACTGCTGCAGAAATCTTGCCTCTGTGCTCAACATAGCTCTTACTGTGGCTCTTTTACAGTAACATTGCATCATGGTCTAAGAACTTGGACGAATCAGTGGTCCCAATAGATTCCTCAACTTTGAACTGCAAACTTATTTTCAGCTGCTGCAGCAAGCTTTTCACACTTTGTCTCTCTTTTGGTGTGACTTGTCTCTTCCTCCACAGGAGTTTTCCCCTTCAGACTACAGAAGTAACTCTGTGTCAAGCAGAACCCCAACTCCACCAGGACGCTACTCACCCCAGAGTCCCATTGATCGGGATGTTCCCATGTCTCCTCGACGCAGGTAAACAGAAGTCACATCACAAGCACCACTTTCAATTACAATTTTAACATGGTGTCAATCCACTTCCTCTTTAGACACTGAAAGCGTACAACACAGCCTAAAGCTTTCACACACTTAAGAGTCGCATCTAACTACAGAATGTATGATGTGCAGGCCGTCACTTCTCAGCATGTATGGGCTGGTTGAGGTTGTACTCACAAATTCAGTCTTAAGAAGTAAACATAACCTAGCACCAAGAAGCTTATAGTCTTTTCATACAAATTAGAGTTTGCGTGAGAGTTCAAAACAACAGAATAAGTGTACCAGTATCATTATGTTTGAATCCAGAGAATTTGTTTGTAAGGCATGTGTGGTTACACCTCTAGTAATGTTTCTGTGACAGTGTTTAAACAATGTCAACATGAGCTTGACAAAATCTTAGTATAGTTTGTGTCAGTGGTTATATTATTGCTGTATTTTCCATATGTGAAACTTTATCCAACAGACCAGACTCCTGCTATAAACATTCCTTTGTATATTTGTCATTATTGTTTCCCCCCTTTCATAGGTCTGTGTGGAAAGGAAACTGAGGGTGTAAATGGAGTGAAAAGTTTCTCAGTCAGCTTGTGAAGGCGACACAGTGTAGCAGCTGACTCTCGGTGCTTACAGCTCTTTGCAGCTGCACTGAGTGGACGGCTACATATGAATTTTCAGCCTCAGGGAAATACTATATTGTGTCCACCACCTGCACTTCAGTTTGCTTATTCCTGCTTCGCCCATTCTGATGAGGTGATGTAGCTGTAATTTGACTCATTTCAGAGTGTCCAGGTGGCAGGCTTGCTCGCCAATGTTTATGTTTTTTTTTTCTTTCAGCACAAATGAAAATCTTCTTTTAAGTCTCTCTCACATACGTCTTTGTGTCCACTGTCTCTGCTGGAGAGCCTGGTGCCTGTGTTTCCACAGTGCAGGGTGGTTGACTTTGGCCCCAGCTCCCTCCTGGGTAACACGGCTAGTGATATGACGTGTCAGCAACTGCAGTCATATCCAAACACCCCACACTGCCAGAAAAAGTCTGATTTTGCTTTTCCCCCTGATTGGACCCCAGTCTGGAGCCCCCAGCCTGCACAGCAAGCCTCTCCCTGCTCCTTTACAGCCAATCGCAGACACGGTGACACCCATTTGCCCACCCCTTTATGTCGCGTGGCCAATGAGTTTCAGCCCAGGGGCACACCTTTCAGTCAGACTCTTGTTTTTCTGTCTAGTCTGGTTTAGTTAGAGGTGTGTGTTTGGCATCTAAGAGCGTGTGTGTGTGTGTCTGTGTGTGTGTGTGTGTGTGCTAGTATTGCTTTTTTTTCCCCTTGTATGTTCTGAGTTGTTCTAGCATTGTGAGAAATAATAAGACTTGTAGTGCGGAGTAGTTGAGCTCCCTCTCTTTGTCCTCTCTTTTGAGGTGAGTCTTGAGTTTTATCTTTCTGATCTGTTTTTGTCAGGATGTTCTGGTTGGTTTAGGTGTTGAAGTGCATCTGAGGTAGGATCAGAAATGTGGAAGGAATTTAGCCTTGTGATCTTAGATGTGTTTTGGCTACAAGCATTTTGAGTCAGTGCTATGACTAGATCGTTATCATTGCTGCCTTCTGCCATCTCTGAGTATAGAAACCAGCGTCACATTTGTTTCAGATGCTGACACTGCATAGATGTGGACATTTTAAAGGACCATTCCCAGGTGACAAACCAGTCTGAAGTTGTCTGATGCTTTGTAAAATCTATGCGCCATCACTCTGAGTCCGTCCACTCAACTGTTTTCTCAGATGCACGTCACTCTCACAGATCATCTTTTTGTTTTTTTTTTTTGTTTGTTTGTTTTGTTTTCCTCCCATTTGACCTAGACTTTCCATTTGTTTTGAGATGGCATGTCAGAGGGGATGGTGAGCGAAGCAAAAAGGGGAAATGGACTGCTGAGGGTGGAGCTGAGCATGAGGAGAACGTGCAGGGTGTGCTTTAGAGGTCTGTTTTCAATTTGATCCATGTTCAGTGATGCAGAGGACAGGGAATGAGCATTTGTTTCAGTCACATATTGGTTTAGTCTGTTTACTATTTCCTGTTTGAGTCATGATCATTCATGAGGACTCTTCAATGAACAAAGTTACACACTGGAATGTAAAATTATCACCATGAGGTCAGAGTTCTTCCATGCAGGACTTAAACGCCCCGTTCATGCCTAGCCCTTCAGTTTTAAGACAATGAAGCAGGACGTGAGGAGGTCTCTGGCAAAACAGTTAATGTTTTGGCTGGTCAAATCCATCACCCGACCTTAGTTCAACTAAGCATGTGTTTCACAGAGTGAAGGCAAAAGCCTGAAACAAAAAGGGAAGAGTGCTGCAGTCCAGAACTGGCACAGCAACACCAGGGAAGAAGCCAAGTATTTGCTGATGGCTGTAGTTCATGAATACTGTAGACTACAAAAGATTTAACACAAAAGTATGTGACTCAACTTTACCTAAGCCTGTGTTAATTTGACACATTATTCATCATTCCAGGGAGCTGAGAGATTGTGTATAAAAAGCTACACCATTTGCTCAAACTATAACCATAGAAACTTCATAATCACTGTTTAACAAACACAATACAACCAATTGAATGCCTCATAAGGCAGTGATTGTAAAAGGTTTACAACTACCCTACCAGTCCCAAGTCTCAGCTATCATTTGAATTTGCATATTTGCTGTTGTTTTTTTTTTTTTCAAGTTTTTCTGACATTAAAGCACAGAAAAATGAAAGAAAATTAACAAATTGAAAACTTCTTAAAGACTCTTCTAGTCATACTCAAATCAAATTTTTTTTACTCAACCAGCAGGCGTGTTCCTTCTACACTGTTGAGTATTAGTTTAGGTTTGTCCCATCAATCCCATCAGTGTTGCAGAATTTCCCATAAATGTGTTGAACCTCTCTAGGTTTCTTCACTTGTACCACACTGTCCAGTTTATCACAAACCACCTCCATGGGTTTAAGTCTGTGCTGCTCTTCCATCATGTGATGGACAGCTCCTTTTTCTCATGATATGACCCATTATTATCTTTCTGTGGACAAACCCCTGATCATGTCCTAATCTTGTCTTCCTTTTGTTACTTGTCATTTTTTTCACCACTCTGATGCCGTACTGCTTCCTGTGTTGTCTGAATCATCAGAGGGCAAAGTAACACTTTGCCTGTACAAAGACAGTGCTGGGGCACCTGCAGCAATTATGTGTATTAATTTTTCCATGTTTAATGTTTTTCTGCACAAGTCATACTTCCGTTGATACAAAAAAGAAGATAGTTTCCTAGATTTCCCAGGTATTAGTCACTTAATTTTTGCCCCATTTTAAGGTTTGTTTGTTTTTTGACAAACTATTGAAACTCCAATACAACTGAATATACATACAACAAAATGGGTTTGTTCTAAGACTTCATGTCACAGTCTCTGAGCAGATTCTTCACAGCACAGCTGTGGGCAGATCTGTTGTATGTGACAACAGCTAGGACAGTCAGTCAGGTTAAGTTGACTGGCTCCAGCTGACAAGATTGCTACAGGTGAAAAACATCAACCCGCACCTGGCCCCGCACGCGTACCTGGCCAACCGGTTCCCATTGACAACAAACCCTCAGAGGAATACACAAAGACAAAGGATGTTCTCTGGCAGGAGCTGCTAACTTACCAATACATCTGTCAATCCAGATTTCAATGCATGTGTTTCTTCAGCAGGGTGGGATTGGTATTCAACCACACATTGAGTATGGAAGAAGCAGTAAAAACAAAACCACTTTTCCACCACACCAGGGGTAAAGAATTTGCTTGTAAAATGAGCCACTTTTCTGTTTGCTAATTGCTTAATGAGCTGACAGCTTATACTACCCTGAGGCGAGGGCTTCCTCTCACCTCCTACCCCTTCCTGTGCACCGACTGGCTGGAAACAGCCACAAGATGCAAAGTTAGATTTCATGTTTTTTCTTGGCTGTTTCATAGACCAAGACGCTCACATCTTTTTGTAATCAGGTCTTTGTGATTGTTAGGAAGACCTAACTGACAAGTCATTGTTGCTGAAAATATGTCATCACTATTATTGCACATGAGAAAAGTCACATGCTGTAGAGCTTCCACTGTTAGCCTTATATCCGCTTAGTTTTCACCTTGGGGCTGTTTTCTCAGTTAGGACAGCAGCTCTTGTAAGGGGACAGTCTGGCGATCCTGTTGAACATGTGATATTTGGACTCTGTTTGGCCTCTTGCCTGTGGTGTGCACTCCAGGCTTCATGCTTGGAGGTCAAAGTCTTAAAGCCAGCTGCAGCCTCTCCATTCATTTCCTCTGGATTCAGCTAAACCAGACTCACAAGTCTTTCATAACGAACATTTACAACTGAACACGTCACAAAGAGTTTGACCTGCTCATGATTTTATTGAATGCAAATTTCTTTATCTCTTCTTTCTGCAGCAGTTCGAGCTCTGACTTTGCCATGCAGAGGTTCGACAGAGACTCAGAGGTGTACAAGATGATCCAGGAGAATAAGGAGTCCCGTACGGCGCCTCGTCAGTCCAACACCTTTAAAATGCTCCAAGAGGTCCTGGAGGCCGATGAGAAAGGTTAGAAGAACTCTGCAGTCATTGTTAACTGTTGAAAAGAGAGCATCTGCTCCAATCCGTCATTACTGGCTTTTTTTGGCATAAAATGGATGCTGTTTATTGTACTCCTAATTAACAAACATTCAACAGAGTAAACTGTTGTGGGAAGATGGTCGGAACATGAAAACATTACATGGATGAGCAAAAGCAACGGACGTGTTACAGATGTATATCAGTCATTGGTTTCAGGCTTTGTCCGTCATCTCCTGCAGTTGTTTGCTTGCTGCATCTCCATCTTGAAATAATGTGCATCATGCAGAACAAGTGTGAGTTAATGAATAGTGACTTCCATCTGGTCATCACCTGTGCTGGTTGGAGAGAGCAGCCCTCTTGTGAGCAGCTTATCATGGAATGCATCTGTTCTTCTTCCCCCCCTTTGCTTTGATAAATGTCAGAGCAAATAAATCCAGATAATAACATTCCTTCATGACGTGATAATGACCAATGTGTGGAAACCTATTTCATGAACCGTGTCCTGTGGGTGATGAGATAGTGATGACGAATGGAGGTACACAAACAAGCTCCACTGACAGAGGCCAGTGAAGACAAACAGTGTGTTGATGTGAATAACTGAGACACAAGCGTGTCAACACATCCTGTGAGCTGCTATGTTCATCTATATGTGTGTGCCTGCAGAGGCAGCCCTGCGGTTCCCAGGGAAACTCTCGCCCAGCGTCCCTAAACCAGCCACATCAGTGGGAGGAGTCAGCAAATATCACGCCTGTGAAAAGTGTGGCACCAGCATTGTGTAAGTCTCCTGTCACCTTCTGTCACACCCTCATGCATACATGTGGAAATAATTCCAGTGGTAACTTCCCTGCAGCAAAGCAAGTAAAAACAAATCTGTCTCACTTCCCAAATGTCAAATGTTCAGTTTTCCTTCATTTAAAGTATCACGTTCCAGATAATATATCACCACAATCACTCAGTTCATGAGTTTACAATAAAGAAGAAAACAAGATCAGTCTCTCTTCTAATAATATGATATGCTGATGTTTTTACTGTGGTGTCAACTTGTCACTTTTTCCTATAATATACACATGAGCTGTGAAGTTTTGTCTGCACTCTTCTCTGCAGCCCTCAAGCTGATTTGCATTGTCATTTTTTCACTCTTTGGTGTGTGCCTGCTCCCTGACTGTATTCATCTGTCTTCACAGCACACAGGCCGTGCGCATCACAGACGACCGCTTCCGCCACCCAGAGTGCTACACCTGCACAGATTGCGGCCTTAACCTGAGGATGAGAGGTCACTTTTGGGTGGGAGATGTGATGTACTGTGAGAAGCATGCCAAACAGAGGTACCAAGGCCCAGGTAGTTCCCCCCAAGCCACCATTTCCCCTCGCCATTGAGTCTGCTGTTCCATATCTGTCCCACTCAGGATGTCGAGGGCTCCTTGTCTTCCTCAAGGCCCACCTCATCTGACTCCGTTACAGACTCTGGGATGGGGCATGGAGGTGGACACCGGTCAATGATATGGCAGAGGATGTCCTTTTTCTGATCACATTTAACTATACTTTGCAATATTATGATTCACTTTCTTGCCTTTCTTGTAATTGTATCAGAATGGGGGCTTTGTTTCTCACAAGAGCCCACCTCCACAGTCTCTTTAGGTTAATCTTAGCTCTAATGATGCACAGCTGCCATGGACTCAAGCCACATTATGTTGTACTAAGGCCAGATTTACATAACGACAGCGCTTTAGACAAACTCAGCAGGACTGACTCTCTGAGGATCTGGATAATCATTTAAAAGTCCTGCTGACATAAAGGGACCAAAATCTCACCTACACTTCATGCCATTAAAAAAACAAAATGTACTGTACACAGACGACGCTCTGTGTGGGTGTGTGTGGGCGTGTATGTGTGTATGCTTTTCATGCAGAAATGTGTTGGCTTCTGCATGCCTTCCCTGCATCTGTGCGTGTCTGTGTGTGTGCATGAGTGAAAAGAAAGAGAGAGAGAGAGAGAGAGAGAGAGAAGGGGAAGGGGGCCTAGGTTATTACAGACACAAAGGGGTTTGCGGAAACTTGCGCTGCAGTTTGGCCAAAAACCCTTGAGCTTTTCTGTATTTCTTTTGTAACCAGAATTAAGAAGTAAAAATGATGGAAAAAAAAAAAAAAAATTTTCTGACGTGTTTGGCTGTTTTGATGCTTATGAGGGACTATAGATTCATTCATTATACAATATTTTTGATGTTTTTGTGATTGAACTGTATTCTATAATATAAACCATTTAAAATGCATAATGTATGCACAGGACATTTGGTGTGAAAAGGATTGATGATTATGATATTACACTTGTCCAGTTACAGCAGTACTCAGAGACACACTATAATGCCTTCATTTCATGTGGCACTTACAAATAAAGTCGCACAACCAGAAGCTTCTTCAGTGATTATGATTGTGTTGGAACAATGAGGACTAAGAAGAGTGAAAATGTTTTTCCTACATCAACACTGTTTCATCACATTTTGGTGTAGTTCCACACTACACAAGAACATGACACATTATTACAACCTGACGGGCATCAAATCAGGTCATTTTTGTCCTTGTCCTTGTCATAGAAGTCTGGCAAATATTAAAAACATAAATAACACAGATAATGTTTAGATAAACAAAAACAGATTGTTTGTAATAATGCTTTACGATAAACAGTTTTGTTTTACTCTAGCTTCAATAGATCTGACACACCTGAAACTGAACAGTGAAACCCGATATTAGTAATAACATGACTCAACTCCTCTGAAGTGTCTAAACAAAGCAGCATGTAAATGACCAAATGACTAAACCTGCTCTAACTTGTCAAAATACAACCATTAAATCATAATCCACCTGACTTATTTCATCCAAGTGTTTCAAAGCTAAATCCATATAAAAATGTACTTGATTTCTACATATGGAATAAAAAAGGGTATGAAAATGAGTCATTTTAGCAGCTGAGAGAGACAAGCTTTATTTCCACTGTCCTGATGTTTGTTTGATTTGGCATCACTCATGGATAGGTCAACTGGTGACCTCCATCCAGCCACACATTTACATCCAGTACAAGAACTGTGACACTTGAAGATGAATGTTACACTGGACTGAGATCAGATTCCCATGTCAGTGTTTACAAGGATGGAGTTTGTGGCATTTAAAGTTAAAAAATGAGGAGCAGTCCCATCACTGTTTGAACAAGACAAGTTTGACAAGTAGGGTGTTGTCCGCATCTGACAGCCTTGGCAGCATGTTAGTAAGGTGAGTTATACCTGCCTCTGAGAGCTTTATCACTGTCAAAACAATAACTGACTGCAGCCACCAGCCCCTTGGGGTGTCCAACTGTAATTCACCTTTAAAGCCAATAGAGGGCAGCACCACTACACTTTGAAATGTGAACCTCTGGAGGGCTGGAAAGAAAAATGTCATGAAGCAAAAGCAGAACCACCACAGCTACAGCAACACTAAAATTACACAGGAATCACAACTCCCCTGTATCCCCATATCATTTTACATAGTAATAAACACTTTAAATATACAAAAAATAAGTTAATTGCCACTTTGGAGAAATGTGAGAAAGGACTTAGTTTTCAATAAACCTACCACAAATGCATAAGTAGAGGCTGTCACTGGGAAGTACAGACTACATGTGAGTTCTTTCAACCATTACACCACTGAGTGCTGTCTTAAACATGCAGAAAAATATGTACACAAATACAAGATTGTACAAACATGAGCTCATGAAAACAAACAAGCAATATTTTATACTAGATTCCAAAAATACTGCTACTGACAAAGGTATTTAGTGTTGAAATATATGGCTCACACTGATTTGATAACCTCATAAATTGTGGCAAGAGTGGGTCTAACGTGCCCCATAAATCCCTAATTAAAACCATGCACCCAGGAAATGTAGCACTGACTGACAGAGCGGTGCAAAGCTGGGCCCTCTGTGTGCTGCCACTCTCACCACTAGATGTCACGGGCCCCTCAAGAAATCCTCAGCTACACACAAGGGCCCGAGTGAGGGCCTGATGTGTTTGCATCCCTGCTGGAAGTTTTCTTTTGTTTATCCACTGGCAGAAACACGAGCCTGAGCTATGCCTCAGCCTCAGCACTCGCTTGGTCTGCTTCACATCTCTGTGCTGAAAACCTCATTGTTTTGAACATATTTCTGCTCTAGCGTGCGATTTTGGAGGACAACAGGAACATGCCCAGGAGGAGTCAGCAAACAGCCATCTCCCGTATTTGTCTGTCGTGTCTCCCATCGTCTGTCGTACATCACGAAAGCTTGCGTAACTTCCACCAAAATCTCCCTGAAGACATTATCTCAGTCTTTACTTTGTGAGCCTCCAAGCTTCTCTGCGTTCCACCTTTCCATCCTGACGTTTTTCCCTTTCTCAATACCCCACCTGGAATGGAGTCCAGATGTGGAACAGGGAGAAGGAGAGATTGCTTGCTTGGCTATAAGGAGCGAGGGGGCTGTGGGGAGCATAGAGAGAAAATGTTGGAACGACATTAAAGTTTGTCTGGATGCCATTAAGTACAATTTGATGTAATGTGCAGTTTGGAACGTGACATTTTAAATGGAAACTGTGCTCTCCAGATGAGAGAGATTTGGGCCTTGTGGAGTTGGAGGGGGGTGTTGTACTTGAAGCCTTATTTAACAGCTTGGATAAACAGCCCTCTGTTTCAGTGCTGAGCAGGCGCCCATCTACTCCTTGTGCTTTCTTTCAATAATCATGCTGGCTCTCTGAGCCCGCTCCAGTGTACAGTATCATATACAGGAATAACAAACCCGGGGTCCACTGTGTGGGTCAGAGCACAGTGCACCATTATACTGCTCGCATGACTGAGGTGCCTGCAGTTTGGATATGTCAGTGAATACATGTCAAGCCCAATTGCATAAAGTCCCTTTTCAAAAGCTCTCCTGCTTTCACCTTCTCATATTTTCAGATATTCTCCAGATTTGAGTCGCCTCCGTCTCCATCCTCCCCAGGCCTCTCATATATCAAAAAGTATTTTTAAAACAGAACTCCATTTCTGTATTTTGGGAAAACTTTCCACACACAGGCAAAAAAAAAAAAAAAAAAAAAAAAAATGAAAAGGAGATCTTGAGGAAGTTTATGATCCTCTGTGTTTTTTGGATATTGTTTGATTCTTTCAGGGGGGAAAAGTCATGTTTTCAGAAATATTATTCTTTCAACAAAAGATTAAACTTTTGGAATATGTTTCCCTCAGAGTCTAAATCAAAGCATTTGGCCTCAGAAAATATCAATATGCAGCTGATCAACAACAACAGCATATGAACTGTGAAGAGCGAAACATCACTTCCAGTTGACTTTGAGTCAGGCTGCTGGATTTGTTAAAACTACAAGAACTAACTTGCAACAACCATCACCACATGAGAACCTGTATTAAAGAACCTATGCAGTGGCTATCAGGGCCTCCAAGTGGACATAACAAATGATAGGATCACTTACATACATATAAAGTTATCATCTACAATATGACAGCTTGGTCTCAATCCATTTTGGAGTTCAAACTCCTGTGAATGGCCGTAAATCCCTCTGCTGTAACAATACAGAATTTACTGAAGTGTATCTATAAAAGTCTGTACTTCCTCTCCTTCCCGCTGATTGAATGGAAAGCCTTTGATCTACAGAAAACACACAATACACAAGAGGCCTTCAGCACTCATTCATAACTTCAGTTTGCTCTCCTGGTGCAGGCGCTCATTGAAATCAAGACCTTCGTGTTTTCTACAACCTGAATGGGAATAGCCAATTCAAATCAAAAAGTATTGCACCCAATCCATGTGCCTTAAACTCTCCCACCAGTCCATGGGCTCTTCCCTCTATTATAACTGTCATCACATTCATTGCACCTTTATGTTTTTGATATTATGGTTTGGATCTTTTCCCTTAGAACCTGAAACACTGGTTACTTTAAAATACTGTCAGCTATTTCCAAAGCATAGGCCACCATTGACTTTCTCCATGTAGGCTGAGGATGTGATAATCAGTTGACCTTACAATATAAATATATAGGTTAAATGAAACACAAACAGATAATGCAAATGATATAGAATAAAGTAACTTTGAGTTGATGGCATACAACATCCCACTGGGCTGTGTGTTGATGTAGGTGTGCGCAGTGACTTCAGGTGGGTGAGACCAACGTAGCTCGCGCTCTGAGAGCAGCTCTCAGTCTGTGTGCCTGCCTGGGCTGGATGCGCTAGGACCGCGGGGACCAGAGCGCAGACGGAGACAGGAATGGGCGCACTTGGGGTTGTAACGGAGTGAGTTTGAGTGTGACAGAGGCAAGCAGGCAAAAACCGCTAGATTTTCGGAATTACACAGAAGCCGATCAAGACCAGCTCACTTTTTTTTCTTGTCTGAATTAACAGCCTGTTGATCCCCCCCCCCCACACACACACACTCGTTTTCATTAGCCTACAACTTGCGCCTCTGGTCCAGTCTACGGAGACCTCCGGGATCCGGGGAAACACTGAGGAAAACTTTTAAAAGCGGCGAGACAGAACTGAGAAGGAACTGATGATGTACTTTTTCCCCTCTACTCATATAAGAAAAGATGACAGTGCGGCTCTGGCTGTGACCCGTCAGTCGTGAATCCCATCAACTCCTGGATTAACTTTTAGGACGAGATAACGGTAATGCGGACATTCCCAGGCATCCCCTCAAGTGATGTGAATCTCTCCTAATGGTTTTAATGCCACCCTCGGCTCTTTGAGGCAGCACACCGCCTGTCTGAAGGTGTTGGAGGCGTTTGGATGGACTCTGGATTAACTGGCTGTGAGGAGTGAGGGGAGTTGTGCGCCCGTGCTGCCATGACATAATGAGACACTTGGAAAATCAACGGTGCTGAATATTTTTGGAATGACCGGATGATGTGTGTTCACTGCTGAGCTGAGTCTCTCTAAATTCAGGCCTGCTGCTCATTCAAAAGTCTGAAGAGAACCTTGTTTCTTCCTCTTTGCACCATCTGAGGGCTTCATGGTGGAGATATGGGATGACTGGAGGCGGGGGTGCAGCTGAGGTGAGATCCAGCCGAAGGACAATGTTTGCGCCCGGCGTTGGCATCCCTCTGCTACCGGGGCGTCTGGTACTGATGCTGCTCCTGCTGTCCGCCTCCTGGCCGACGCTCTCCCAGGCCTGTCCCGGGCTGCTCGCCTCCACCAGCGGCTGTAGCTGCACGGACGAGCGCTCCAAAACGCACGGCGTCCAGACTTTGGGCAGAAGGGTCAGCTGCAGCAAGGAGGAGCTGAGTGAACCTCCGGACCCCAGTCTACTCCCCAACAGGACAGTCACACTGTGAGTCTGGTTTGCTGTAACCTCAACTAATGACTTATCACTAGAGTAGCTTGCCACTGTGGCCTGTCGCCTACTGTAGCCTGTTCCTATGGAGATCACATGGAAACCTAAAGTATGGTTCATACTGATAACTTCACCACTCCTTTAACATCCCATAAAGATTTTGGAGGAAAAAATCTTAACAAGTTACAAACTGAAAGTTACAGTAGGTGTTAACTACTAATTGGCCAGGTAGCCACACTGTTTCCATGTCATATTACATGTTTCAATTGGCAATTGTGCATTTATGATGTGATTCATATAATAGTGCACAGTATGAAAACCCCAATAGCTTCTGACTAGAGATCAGTGTCCTGATCAGGCCCACACACCCAAGACTCTGACCCTGTGACCTTAGTTTTAACTGTATTGGGGACTTGTTGCAGTAATAAGGCTTGTTAGGTCAGAAGTTTACATCTTGATCTAGTTTAACTCTGTAGTGGTGGGCTGAGCAGTCGCCTCTCTGTAAAGCATTAAGAAGATCACAGAGAGGGCAGACTGACTGTAGCCATCATCATGGCCCAGCCTCTTTGACACAACTCTGTCACTTTAAATTTGCCTCTGACCCAGTCAGACTCTCAAGAGTTCAGCCCACTCTTTCTTCCTCCTCCACCAGCACCACCACCACCCTGTGCACATGGTCCAGCTGACCTGGCCTTGCAAAACTGTTATAAACAGGAACACATCTTGAGTATTTTATATCGGACTCTGTGCTTTGCTGTTGGACTGGTGCCTGATTTTAATATCACCACATCCTGTCTCACAATCATCTTCTGGTGTGGAGAACACCATCTGGTGAGAACTAGACTGAAATGGTCTGATTTGGCAATGAGTTCTGGCCAGTCCAGTTTGGTATCTTTTAATTAAGAAGTTATTATTTGTGTGGTCTGCATGGACACAACTTGAAAGGGCCACATCATGGGCCAAAACACACAATCTCCCATGATGGATGCGCTACCAATCTATCACTGACACATTTCTGGGAGGTGTTTTTGCTCAGTTGTAATGCAACATACTTCTTCACAGCTGCTCTGTCTTTCTGAAGACATGGCTCATTCCCACAGTATGTTACTCTGTCTGTACTCTGACCTAGTGGGAAAAATGCTAGCTGCACATGGGCATAGTGAAAAAAAGGAAAAAAAAAACATGTTCAAGTGCCTCACTGCAGCAAACAAACGAGGTAAAGTAAGGGGATTCATGCCCCAGGAGGGGTAGAGCCAGCCAACAGTCCATTTATAGGGCCTTATGTAGCCTGCTTAATAACGGCAGGATAAACATCTGGGGAACACATTGCTGGAAAACCAGAGGAAAAAATGGCTTGGGTGGCAGTGGTCGAGGTGATTGAAGATAATCTTCCATCCCTGCACCTACTAATTTTGGTTGAGATGTTTTTTGTACAGATGTTAAGCGTTCTGTGACACATTTATGATGATCTGTATGTGGAGCAAACAATTACGCCCGGTAATCCGCCATTTTCTTTACCTTGTCCCGAGAACTCGGGTGTCTGGAAAGTTCATTTTCATGAAGATTTTGTGGGTTCCTCAAGCGCCCGTGCTCCCATCGTTGCTCACGACATTAGCTCCAGATGTGGAATGTGAGAAGTTGTGTTGATACTCGTGTTATTCCTGACATTCCTCAGTCTGCTCTGAGACTGCAGACAGTATCCCAGGTGCAGCAGGGGAGCTTTCTCCATGGCCTTCACCACCTCGGTCCCTCCCCACAATTGAACGGCCTGACACCCAGCACTGCTGCCCTCTCTCCTGGGGCAGTCTGGAGGAATGCTCTCCTTCATGCTGAGCAAGGCTGGAGGACACCAGGCCCAGAGCTTCCGGGGCCGAGTGCTACGTGTAATGCACAACAGCTGGCCCCTGTGAACATTCCAGCTGAGGCCCCTCAGCCTCATGGGAAATCCCAATGGGGATTTGTTTATTAAAACTATTAGTTGGCTGTTTGTTGTTCCTGCCAGCCATAAAGGGGCATCCATTCGCCCCAATCTTATCACCCACTTCTTTGGTTTCTTGATGTGCTGCACTTTGATTACATTGTTGTGTGTCAGCTCATACACCAAATCTATCACACACTTACTCTAATCACTGGTTTCATGATTCATTATGCTAGCCTCAGCTTTCTTATAGTCATCTGTCCCACTTTCCCTCTTTATCTCCAGCTCCCCATCCCTCTCCCCTTCCCATCCCCTCTATCATGAGTTCATCCACACGCAGTAACTCTCAACCTAAATATTTAGTCGTCTTGGTAGGAAACTGCCATGTCCAAACTCCTTCCAGATGTGAGCCTGTGCAGGCTTGTGTTTAGGCCTAATTATGCACGGCTGCAAAGGAGCTGGATCACTGGGAGAGGAAGAGGAGCGGAAGGGTAGAGAGGGGAAAATAGATAAGAGTGTGAAAGAGAAAAGCACTGTTGTTGAGGAGAAAGTAGGAAGAAATGACGGAAGTTGAAAAGCGGCTGAAATGAAGGGGAAAGCTGAACACGAGGAGCAGAAGAAGTGGGAAGAGGGAACCAAGAGGGGAACAAAAAAAAGAGAGAGCAAGAGAAAGGATGGAGGAGGGAGAAGAGAAGCTTGGCAGGCGGTTCAGAGGGATGTGCCCCTGGAGACTGAAAACTCCCCTGCCCCTGACTAACAGATCTTCGACACTGGGGTGAGAGGGAGGAGGAAGAGGAGGAGGCAAAGCTCCTCAGTGTAGCAACATAGCTTCACTTCCAAAGCATTGCTCCATGTCTCAGTTATTATTAGTCTTTTGAAAGAGTGTGAAAGAGGAAGTTAATTTGGCAATGAAAAAAAACAAAACAGTGCCTGCGGATGGATACATATTGTGCACATTCAGGCTATAACCCCGAAACACTCAGAGCAATAACTCCTTCCTCCGTGCTATGCGGCAGCAGCTGTGCCTGTTTTAATGGATAACAGACAAATGAAGAGAAAGTACAGTGGCAGTGTATGTGTGAATGTGCTGGCGCTTCATTGCTTGTGGTTTTTACCCAAGTCAAAACCATACTCCTCCCTTGGCGTATTTTGTCATCGTTGTCAATGACTGATGGCTTTGGCTCAGCAGATGCCAGTCTGGATGAGTGGGCACACATGCTCAGGGTGCAGGGTCAGCAGGCCCGTGACTGGCCCGATGCCCCCTCACCCCTTCACCTAAGACAGCTGCAAGACAGTTGCTCCCTGCATGTTTGCACTTGCGCCCAGTATGTTGCAGGGGATTTAGGATAAAAATATTCCAGCCAGGGTGATAATATTATCTCGTTGTAAATGAACAGTTGTAAACATTCCAGTTTATATGGGGGAGAGCTGACGATGATGCTGAACAAATGCCTCATCTTAGTTTTAACTTGACTTGTTCAAGCTACAGTAACTACACTTTTTCCCTTCTTATAGTCAGATGAAAGATGTAGACACATTCATGTCTGTACACTTGCTCTTTAACTGCAGGCAGCTTTCAATAAGCGTAGTTTAGCATAAAGACTGGAAATGAGGGGAAGCAGTTTGCCGGCAATGACAAAAACAAAATCAGCAATTAACACATTACATCCTCCTCCTGATAGTTTACATATACAACAGGATTTAATTTATAAATTCATGACTTTTAGGTGTAGCCTAGTGTTTGGCAGATTTTTCTGTCTTCGGACAGAGCTAGGCTAGCTGTTTTCCCTTCTTACTTCTACTAAGCTAATCTAATTGGCTCCTGGGTGTAGCTTTATCGTTACCAGACAAGTGAGTGCAATGCAGCAGAATTGAACCAGTCACTGGAAAAGTCTGGAGGTTGAATGTCCTTATTTAGCAGTGTCTGATGCAGAGGTCAGCCTATAACACCACATTTGTCTGGTTTCTCTGATTTCATTTTTAGTTCCACTTAGCCAAACGTCTGTTATCGTTTACTCCATCTAAAGAGTCCGCCGCGTCTCCGTCCGCTCAAAACCAGCTCACCTCAGCAGTATCATCGACTGGCTACAGTAAGAATCTGTGTGTGCCTTTAATCACCACTATATCATCTGAGTCACATCGTCGGTCTCTCACTTGTGGCCCATGTGTGTATGAATACCAAAGGACCAGCAGATGTGTTGGTGGTTTATGTTGGGTCTGTGAGTCAGTATGTGCTGAGACGGGGGTGTGTCGATGAAACGTCCCAAACAGTCGTCTTATCAGCAGGGAGAATTCCAATAGCTGGCTGAGCGCAGGACCCCAGGCATTCCTGCAGCAATAGGGTTTATTTATGTGGGGAAAGGTGTTGAGAGGAGGGGGGGGGACTCTCCTATGCACATGTTAGGTGGGGCAGTGGTCAGTAATAAATCAAAATGGCAAACAAAGACCTGACACTGGATACTCAGGGCTTTATATGCAACTGCGGCACCTGCCAGTGCCACACAGGCCTCGGATTTTATTGTGCCCTCGCAGGTCAAGGTAACATGATCAGAGTGGGACATCTCTACACGCTCACTGTGCTATACTGTTGCTCCCTGCCTGCTTGGACGATGAATGTGCATTTCACTTATCACCTCGTTGTGTTTGTTGATTAAAAGGCTGCGATATTTCAAAACTTGCCAAAACATAGGGATGTGTTGTCATAGTAATCTCATATCCCCTAGTGGCTTTTTGTTATTTTAGTTTTCCTCTTTGCACCACTCTCTTCTTATCTTACTCCAAAAATGCTTGACTTTGGCTTTTCTTTGCCAGTGCTAACTTCCCGTCTCCCTGTGTTTGACCACAGCAAGTTCCTGCTCGGGGTTGACAACACATGGATACAGATGGAGATAATGGGTGTCTATAGTGGGAACGCCTGTGGTTTCAGTGTGTATGCTGTCTCTTAGATTTTCTATGCTTATATGCTTCAATTGATGGATGTAATCCGAGCCCTTAAATTGTCCATTTCCAGTTACTTTTTGATGACTCTTGGTTAAATAGATTTACTCCAGTATTCATAATAACAAATGTATTAGCATGAATAATATGATGGCATCATTTAAATCAGGATACTGAACAGACTGATTGAAGCTGCAGTTTAGCATCTGTTCCACTTGTATAGTTGTGTGCAACTGCAACGTCAATGAAACTTCACACACACAATTCATACGTTCACAGGGACTTTGGGTTTTGCTGTGCTCTTGAACTTTAACCTTCTGCTGTCTGAAAATTTCTACAGTGTCCTTTAAAACTGTGATGACACATCAGAGCCTTCCATTTGAAATCTGGACTCTAGTTGTGATCTTTAACCTGCAATGGTCTTGGGCTCATGGGAAATTGTGTTTATTGAAGGCAGCTAAAAAGAGACATATTGAATCAACCATGATATTAGATCCTTTGAGACATATGGAGTGAGCTACGGAACATAATGTTGCGTAAGTGCTGTGATCTAATAGTAAATGGGATTTCAAATGAGAACCTCTGACATTTGGAACAGGGTTAGAACAGAACAGGACCTAAACGTTTTGGTTTCACTTTGCCTTTGTGTTGAATAGAGTTTGACATTTATCTTTTTTCACTTTATTGAGAAACTCAGGACTGTTTTATGTGCTGGTGAAAACTGAAGCATGGACCAGGGAACAGTTAGTGGCTTAGTTTTTACATTTTGATTTGTCTACATATTACAATAACAGATTGATCTATAACATATTGTAACAAGCTAGCTGTCTCCTCTAATTCTAGTCTTAATTTCTGCTGCCTGTTACTTCATACTTTACAGATTGAAATGAAAATGGTGTCAAGACTTCTAATCTAACACAGCTAAACACAGCTGGCCTAAACTTTCCCAAACTTCCTATAAGTCTGGATCTGAGGATCATAGTCTATGAAGAGCCAAATAAACCAGTCTGAGACTTTTTCCTCTATAGTGCAAAAACTTACATATTAAACTTTAGTATTTAGTTTATTAATTAATATATCGTTGCTGTTTTTCTTATTATATGCAATTTAACCTACGGTAATACAGCTTTAAACTTCTCTGTTGTGACTCCAAACTATTTTAATGACTTAGTGGTAGCAATGACATAGTATTAATAACACAATACTATAACATAGAACCACAAGATATTAAAACTGTGTCACCACAGTTTGTCTTTTAACCATTGCTCCGTCTGTCTCACAGTCCCAGCCGGCCAGAATAAGTTGTGAAATAAACAATAGGCTTTTACTGAGATTTGTTGATGGAGTTGGCAGATACAGCATGCATGTGTACTATTTCAACTTAAATCAAACAATATTTTGGAGAGCATGTCAGTCACCCATATTTTTTATGATACATGCGTACTTAAATCCTGGTGTGGCTGGACTGGTACTTTGGACCGGGGTGACATGGACTCTGGTTCTCAAAATGCTCCTGTCACACAGAGAAAAAAACATACAAACTACAAAACAAAAACACAGCCTTCTCACAGATGCCCCTAAAGCTACCGTGAGAGTATCTGGAGCAGAAAGATTTTAGCCAACTCTTTGTAAAAGCAGCCTGATTTACCAGCACTCTTTGCTCAGGAGCAGAAAACAGAGGCTGGTTATGAGACAGAACAATGAGACAATGTTAGCCAGGCATACACCACATTCCACTCACTGTCTCAAAAGGCTAAATTCACTAAATTGCCTCATTAAAAGTGTAAAAACACTTTAGACAGTGATTAAACTGACTATTGTGTTCCTGCTCTGCAGCCATAAACTTTCCAGTTTGGTTTGTCCTGACTTGTCTTTGACTCTAAATATTGCAATAATTTATTGCAGCTTTACTGTCAGGCGGTGGTATTTCAGCTGGTGCTGTTAATATTCACAGCAGCTACTTGTTTGTCTTAAAAATTCACTGGTTGTCCAGCTCCAGTAAATTGTGTGTAGACGACGCAAGAAAAAACACTCCATGGACCGTTCCTGTTTAACAAAACTCGATGAATTGTTTAATAAGACCAACTCTAAGTGGGGGACCTTCCTCTCTAAAGTGTGTATTGTGTTTGTGTGTGAGTCTATTTGCCTATGCACACACATATGGGAAGGGCGTGCGTGGCCACAGCTCTCAAAATAGGCTTCAGTGCTCCCCTCTCTAATTAGAGACATTTCAAAAAACCCAGATTTTAATTTTAGACTAGTAGCTTTTGGACCACTTATGCACAAACACACACACACACATGCACACTGAGTTAAACATACACACTTTCCGTATAAATAAATCTGATAGGTCACACACTTGTGCACCTAAATCTGGAGACACACACACACACACATAGCCACAAACCACAAAACCACAAAGCCTTACTCCCAGCCTGGTAACCCAAGCACAATGCAGGATACTCTATAATAAGTGGTTGCACATATCAAATGCAGGAGCACACTCCCCATATCTAGCCTCAAGGCAGGAAAGTATGATAATAAAGCTAAGTACCGAAGATTCACTACAGACTATAAATCATCAAACTCACTTTTTGTCTGTTTAACGTGTATCAGAAGTGTTGCGCGCCTTAATGTGGCCTCTGCCGCCCTCCTCTCCATTTGATGATGAAATGACACAATCAGGGTTCGCAAAATGATTTCACGAAAAATATTTTGCATGCAATTACATGGATGCTCCTTTCCATGACAGGCGGTAAATGGGGCTTGTAGCTTGGCAGCGTTCCCTGGTTGCTGCTCCGAGCCCTCTGGTGGGTCAGGCACAATGGGCACATTCACATCTTGACATGCATTTGCTGCTAAAGTGCCTGTTGTGCTCAAGGGCATTTAGTCTCTCTGTTACATTCAGTGCCGTGACCAGCTCAGGGTGCAAGGGGCTCCTGGGACCGCTGGCTTAGGTGGCTCTCTGTCTTTTTTACAACGAAAGGGTTAAGCAATTTGGACGGACCCAGGCGCTGAACAGTCTGGAGGCCTCTTATAAAGTACTTATTGTAACAAAGATGACACAGCCACCTCCCAGTCTGAGAGATCTCTCTGCTTGTAGTCTCTTTCATTCCTCTTCCCTCGACCTTCCTCTTCTTCTTTCGGGCTTTTAGCAGGAGAGAGCCTGGGAGACTATAGGGTTGGGTTCAGCTGATGCAGGATTTTGGAAGCCCAACACAAATATTGTCAGCTGTCAACAATCATGAATGTGCTAAGGGGCGCTGTAAATCTCACTCGACCGGATCATTTTCATACCATAAAATGAATGACAATAATAATAATTCTCTCTAGATTAAGATCATGCCATGCACAGCCAGCACAGTAGCAAATCCATAAATCTGCGATTCAGTCACAATCAAAGCATCTGAACCATATTCATGTTGGTTGTGTGACGCAGACAAAAAGATATGAACTTTTTACAGTTTTTTATTTTCTTTTTCCACAGCTCACATACACACATTTCCTGAATTGACAATTTACTCTACCAAAGCTATAAACACAAAAAAAGCCACTCTTAGGCCGGCCAAACCTCAGACATCTGAGACAAAATTAAACACTTTATTCAAAACATGTTATCTTCCATCTAAATAAAACTATAGATTACTTCTTGCCCTTGGATGGCGTACAGGAGCTGACAACAACAGAACCAGCACTGAGATAAGTGAAAAACCAGGACACAATGTGCTGTTCTCATTTTGTTATTCTGCAGAATCTCTAGTACTGGATTTGGCTAAATGACAGCATCATAATTTATTTAAAAAATAACAATAAAAGAATATTATTATATTATATATACACTAAAGAAATATAAAAGAACCTATTTCCATTGTTGTCCTCGGTGATTACACAGTCCATTGATTTTTTTTCAAGACAGTGGCAGGAAGTCAGTAGTAGTAGAGCAGAAAAATTGGGGCAACCAATTATGTTTTATTATACTATACTACTGTGTTTCATTTTTCAGTTTTATGTTTTTGGAAATCTGCTGTGCATGTGGAGGCTGAAGTCCATTTAACTGCTTCAGTTGTGTAACACTGTAAATGTTAATGATAATGCTTGTGTTTTAGCTGTTTTGACAAATCTAAAATCCTAATTGTATCAAAACAGAAACTTGATTTGCTGAGAGTGCTTCTGTAATGATTGTGAAAACCTGTAATGGAAGTTATGCACCATACCAGTTATATGTACACACACACACACACACACATCATGTGACATGTCATGACCCAGAATTCTCGGCCACTAATGAAGGTCCACACCAATTACTGCTGCAAGTGTGTCACCACAGGAGCCCCAACTCAGCAAGTGGTTCTGTGCACTGTGCTGTATGTGTGCGTATACATGCACACAAGTGTCCACATCACTGAAACCTTAGTTGATCTATTTGGCATGCTATAGCAGGGTACACAAATGTGTTCATGATGAAGCCAAGTTTATCTTCACACATGGTGTGGCCTGAACACATATCTCTGGTATCTGAACTCCTGCAGTATAACCCAGGCCATCATTTCTGACTGAATCATATAACACAGGTATGATGATATTATCCTCTCTCTGTCATCTATCCATGCACCCTCAGTTCTTTGTTGCTGAGGTTATAGTATAATGTAACATAGCTCACCAACAGCTTTTGATCTATTAGACTGGGCATGCAGATGGAGAAAAGAGGCCTGGCAACCGAGTCACAGCCAAATAGAGGAATGTCGTTTTTTAATCCAGCTTTCAGTTCGACCACAATATTTTTTAGATCCACTATGCATGTTCTCATTACGCTGAGTACTATGTGTGGGATGTGTATATAAAAAGAAACGCTGCCATGTCCACTTAGTTTTCCTCTGTGACCTGCCAATATACTTGAAAAGCAACTCTGGCAAGCAAAAGCTACTTAGACAGAAAGTAAAGAGGGAAAATGCAGTAAAAGTGAAAAGAAAGCAACACTGATGATCTTGTATAGAAAGTTCTCAGCTGTAACATACACTGACTGAAGTGCTCACACTATGCTGTGCTGTTACTGTAAAAGTGGGTAATCGTATTGCTTTCAGCAGAATTTAATTACCTCTAGGGAAAATTCCCTCAAGGCTAAATATTTTTTTTTATTATTTATATGAACTTAAGCTCTGCTGTGACACAGACCAGGGTGTGCATTATCAAGTCAGCATGCTAATTAAACCAGGCTTAATTCAATAATGACGCTCTAAGTTTCTCATTGAAAACCACTCTCATTATCTGGCTCCCATTGGTCTCTGAATTAGGGCTGGATTTGTGGCACGTTACCAATCTCTTTCAAAGGTTCTTGTCTTTCACCTCGCGTGTGGTCCTCGAGGGTAAGAGACCTATCCAAAGTTAAATGATGTTTACACAGTGGCCCGTTGGATTGTTTTGACTCTCTTTATTACACCGAACCTGTGCCTCTCTGTCTCTGTTGCGGCAGAGCAACACCCGGGGTGAGACAGGAGGTGGGGTGTCTGATCTCTGCACTGTTTCATCAGTGACCTTGCATCATCCAGTCACACTGCGGCAGCTTGAGGTGTTTCTTTGGATGATGCTGCAAAAATGATCAAAATGAAACTAAAAACTTCACTTCACTATTATTCAGAGATTATAACTGGAGTGAGCAGCTTAATAAATGTAAACCCCAATTTTCTGTTTGTGTTGGTGGTTTGCTGTGGAGGCCTGCAGCTACACAGAGCTCAGTGTCTGCCCAGCATGCCTAAATATTTGGAAGGAAACAGAGACCAATTGAAATCAGCATTTTTTTTTTTTTTTACTCCAATGCATCTCATTCATGTCCTGGACTAAATGCCAAACCAGGATGGAGCATTTCCTGTGTATGCTTCTCACTTATATAAAAAAAAACAAAAAAAAACAGGAGCTGTAAGTGTGCCTTGCTGAGAGGCAGGATGAAGGGTGCAAAGATATTGACACCAAACTTTCAGTGGTAACTGACTGCACACAGGACATCCTGTTGTGTTTGGGTTTGTAGCAGTGGAGCTGCGGTCAGGACTGGAGATAGAAGGATGTGTTTTCCTTCTCTGTCCTTCTGCACTAGGTTGTGATGTGGAAAGCTGAAAGAGCTCTGTTCAGCTGCTGCTCCCTGTGTCACTGCTGTGCACCACAGAGCCGACCGTCCCAGCTCCACCACACTGAGAATCCCTCGGTCAAAGGACTGGCTGACAATGACCCAAAACCAAAAGCAGCTGTAGGAAAAGCATTTGACAGACAGTTTTAGTTTACAGCGCACACAGGTATCCACACACACACACACACATACATACATGCACACACACACTAATCCTTCCCACAGACCTGAGGGGGTATGTAACAGTGAGACAACCTTACATTTAAGAGCCAGAGGGAAGAGCGGAAGTAAATCAGTGAGCAAATACGATTTGCGACATGCTGTCATGCCCCTGTGTGGCCCTCAAAGGCTTTGTGGGTTTAGGAAGCAAATTGAGCAAACCAACAAAGTGAGTGGCACAGTGCAGGGAGGAGCTGCTGTGGTTTACTAGACAAGACTCTTTGTATGGCTTTTACTTTTTTACACTCCATCACGCACCAAAGAAACCCTGAGCTAACACCACGCTATGGCACTTGATCCTGAAACAGAAAGAAATACTAGCAGTAGCCACACTTTTTATTTCACAGTAATGAATCCACAAGTTTACTTTGTCAATGGCAGATTTGTTTGGACAGAGTGCTGCCAACATCTGGGTTAAGGGAATGTGAGGGATTTTTCATTCACTTTGAATCTACAGTATGTCATATTAAAAAGAGCACATTATTCCCCAGTTTGATTTTCTGTGGTAAAATGCTGCAATTTGGTACCACAGTGGTTCTAGAGATATCAAATCTACCATCCAGACTCATTTACCAGATTACCTGCAATTTTCTCAAGGTTGCTGTTGGCGTGACAGAGTAGTTTTTCAAGGTTTTAAATCCTCATTTGTTTCTCTCCTGATCATACCCTTTTCAACAGAACCAGCTTACCCAGAAATGTGCCCAGGGCTCAACAAAATCAACTGGGTCAACAAATCAAGGAAACTGTGGGGCATAATCAGTCAAACTGAACCAATACATACGTTACATACATTTAAATATTTGCTTATTTGAGCTACTTGGATTCAAGTGTGACACAGTGACAGTTTCCATTAGCACAGGGCTTACAAGTGAGGAACATCAGTAAGCTTCAGTGGCAAAGGAAGCTCTGTGTAAATAAAAATAAGTGCTACATCTGTTTAATAAGTGCAAGTAGATTATACTAAAGAAGCACACCAGAAGTGCACAGGGACTCTCAAAAGAGATGAGTTGTCAAGAGATACTTGAAGATGGAGAGGGGCGCCTCTGCTCTAATAGGATTTGGTAATAAGTTATAAGAGGCTAATGACTTGATAAGACTTTCAGGTTTGTCACTGTTCAATAACACTCTCAGTATATTCAGCTTTAGTTAAGTGGAAAACATAGAATATGAAGTAAAGCGGTGGTAAATAGAGTGCATGTGTTTTTGTGTCTGACCCTGATTAACCTCTGTGTTACATGTGAGTGCACTACGCAATGTAAGCTGCGTCTGTGCTTCTGTTTGACCTGGCTCCCTATCACTCTCTGTTTTTTGATCTTCATGTAAATGAATTACATGAAATGGTTAAATGGGATCCTGGAGTCTAACATGTGGCCCTGGGATTTTCACATTGATTAGATGGATTCAATTAGCCCGTCTGAATTTCTCAGAGGCCTTTGTGGTCTGAAAGAGTTAAGTGAATGAGCGATACTAAATGCAGTTCTGAGATACCATCCATGCTCTGGACTGAGTTAGCACACTGTCGTGCCATGTACCATGCATCTTATTGCTCTTGAAAGCAGATTAACTCAATCTGCCATCTGATCTGTCGCTGATGTGGAGTAGAAACAAGCCACTCGTGTACAGTGAAGCCTCAGCAGAAACAGCGATGAGCAGACATCAGGGCTCCTGGTAGCGTGGAAGTCTGTGATTAAGAAGCTACTCATCTTCTGTGCTTGTAAAGCTCTGTTAACCTTTGTATACTGCTGTGATGAAGTGATGCACTCTCATATGCCTCAGCTGTCACCTGCCTCCGGACACAGCTCTGTCTGTCTGAAGGCTGTCCAGGAAGTGCTCTCTCTCCAACCCCTGACCCCTGAAACCGGGTTCTGAATAAACAGCTAATTGGCTGGGTTTCCTGTTTAGCCTGATGGGAACGCAGACTATTTCTGTCTGTTTACAGAGTTCTGCCCCTCTCTCTTTCTCAGAGTTGTACACTCTGCATTGTTTATGAAAGAACAATGTCCTTCTCTACAACTGTGCTCCAAACATCAGGCTTTGGGGATTATACAGTAGTGTCCAGCCTCTGCAACTCCCCTGCGTTCCTGGAAATGTGTGCCGTTTGTTGTTTGTGGGAGGGTTTCAGTTAGCTCATTTTGTGGTCTTTGTTTATTTATGAAAGTCAGCTTTCAAGTCCCAGTGTACAGAGTAGCAAGATAATTGAAATATTATGTGTTGAAATGTCTAAACTTGAGACAAATGAGAATTATTGTGATAGGATGCCAGATGTGAATTTATTCTTCATTTATTTTTTAACCCAAATGCTCACAAACACAGCACACAGTTCACATCTGAATAGTTTTAGAGGAGGGAACTTTGCAATTCATAGTCTAATTACATGAAAGATCATATGTTGTTTTGCTCTTCAGGGTTACACGTACGCACACTCATACAACACCAAAACTAAATGTGCACAGGCTTCAGACTAATAGATTTTTTCTGCATAATAAGCTTAGTCAAAAAGGAACTATCTGTATCTAAACTGTCTGTGTTGAATTAAATGGCTTGTTTCTTTGCCAGATGTGACTTTCTCCTCTCCTATCTGTATTGAATTATTCAGGCAGTTCCGGATCTTCTGTAGCTTTCATCTGGGGCCTGCATCCAGTTATAGAAGAGATACTGTGCCCAAAGTCTAGTAAGAGACCCTAAGGTCCAAGAGTCACAGGTTCAAACTCAGGCTACACCACGAGAGGACAGCCTTTTGTCTAACATCCCCTCTATAAATGTCTTGACTTAATAACTCTGATTTATTCCAACAAGTCTGTGTGGATTTGCGAACATGACATGTTTGGTTTTTTTTTCCCACTTTCCCACTTAAGGCTCTGATCTGAGATGACGTTAATTTCCAAGGCGTTAACATTGAGAATTAATGTGGAATTTGGGATTGTAATTAGTCTGATCATATTTTCACAGCACAATTTAAAGTGAAGATGATTGTGTTGTAAAACAGTCAGAGAGGCCTTGGTTTTAATAGACATTATGAATGGAGCAGTTCTCTTTTCTCAATTGCCACCAAGTTACAATTCTGGTTTCTAATTTTAGTAGATAATTACAGGAAGGTATTGGCTGAGGTGTCCAGGATAACTGGAGCAGAGGATGATTTACTTTCCATGTTGCTTTTCCTTTTGTTTGCTCCTTGGATGGATAACCAACTTTCCCGTCTTGAGTCTTCTTCCCGTCCTGATGTTGTGGCTGTCAGTAAAGTTACTGAAGTGAAGAAGTGAGTCAGGCCAGTTTGTCCCAGTATACCAAGACTGGATGATTAAATCTGGCCATTAACTGAGTTGGAAGGCGCAGAGCTGAAGGCAGTGTTTTTATTGATGTGGCAGGAAACAGGGGGGCCGACTGCTGCTGCTGAATCTGTAAATCTCACAGACTGTTCACAGTCAGCTCCCACTTTTAAAGGCGCACACACAGCTCCACTCTCTCGATTAAGAACACACTTAATGTTGCAAACAGCCCATTAAGCGCCATGTGGTAGGGGCGAAGATGATGTGAAACTTGAGGGCGTGTTAATGATGGCGGGCTGTCGCCAGCACAGGACTCCTGCTGTTCCCTGAGCTCCTGCTGAGTAAACCTGGGCGGGTCTGTGCATCCACTATGCTGGAGACATTATGGTAGAAATACTGAAAAACTATATTTGCATTCAACAAATTTGCAAGAGCAAAACTTGGTCTTGGTTTAACAGTGAAAAAGTCAACACGTGTAGCACGAGGATTCAGTGGGTTTGTCACTAAAGCAAAAGTTATTCCCTAACCTCTCCCCAGTGGATTAATGGCCCACACCTAACAACACACAATGAACCCAGACCTCTGGTTTCAACGTTTTGTGTTTTTTAACCATCCACCCTGGCCTGCTCCCTCGCACTGTAAGAACATCACACTTCCTGAACTGGAAAAAAAAGGTTGCCAGTGAATGTAATCTACACAGCAGTTTTGTTTCCTCTAAAGGTTATTTGGCAGTGTGAATTCATATACACTATAAATGTGCTTTGGCGGAGCCTGGGGCGGATCATAATAACCATGCACATGCGCCAAACACAGGTGTACGTGTTATTTTCCGAACATGTCGTCATGGTTACAGTCAGGCTTGGGCAGCTGTAAAAAGGCAAAAGGCAAAAGGTTATTCATACATCAGTGGGAGGGGTGTTTCTGTGTGTGTGTGTGTGTGTGTGTGTGTTTTCTACATGTGGACACAATCATGTTATCTGCTTTTCCCTGCTTCCGGTCTTCATGCTAAGCTAGGCTAACTGACTGCTGACTCCAGATTCATAATTAGCGACATGAGCATCTTGGCAAGAAAGTGAACTAATGTGTCTGTCTACACAAAAGTCTGTCCGCACTCACTCTGGCAATGGCAAGTCCCTCAGAGCGGAGTGATTACTGTTAACTATCCATTTCCCATGATCCCCTGTCAGACAAAGCGATCTCAAACTCACATCCAGTGTGTCCTGGAGCCCTCAGTCCAAGCCAAGTGATTCGCCAGTAGGGAAAGGGCTAATTAACATGGCCTGTGCCGCCATTCCTTTGATGCGGAACGACGTGCTTTTGATGTAACAATGTATGCAAAATGATTATCAAGATTACAGCTTCCCTCCTAATCTTGATGTCCTATTCCATCTTGAACATTAATTGGAAACATCTTTGGATAATGTTTATGCGCTTGTTTTCACTAATCTCTCGTGCAACTGCAACCCCGAGTGGGCATTTCACCTTGGCTCTCATCCTGATCTCATAACCCCATCACTTTGTGTTTAGTTAAACCTGAGCTCTCCCTTAAGAGTGAAACTGATGTCCATGATAGTAATTTTACATATTTCAGTACAGCTTCACTTAATTCTCGGCAGAATATTTTTTTAACAATATTGTGGATCTTCTTCTTTTCAGGATACTGAGCCACAACAAAATTCGAGTTCTGAAAAATGGATCCTTCTATGGACTTAACACCTTGGAGAAGCTGTGAGTAATGCATCTCTTATTATCCTTTATAATGTTTTGCATTTCATCATATCCTACACTGTCATGTTTTTTGTTTGTGTTAGATTTATGTGACGCATCTGTGTGGGAGTTGTTATCAGGGCCTTTGTAGAGAAGCAGACCAGGTATCAGTGAGATCTGAGCAGGTCTGTGTGCTTCCATCCAATCATGGGCTTCTGTCCAGCAGGGAGGATGATACTCTCAGACTGCTTATCACAGAGTTATGTTGAAAAGTTCACATAATTACACTTCAGTTCTTCATTATCAGGTAAGCCTCACTCCAAAGGACAAGATAAGGGAGATCACAGGGAGGAGGTGTGTGCTGGCAGCTTCGCCTGCGGCTCACAGACGGTCTGGCCCTCCTTAGTAGCAGTGTAATCTCTCTGAATGGGCTGTGAGACAGGTGATAGACAGGTTAATGTCCTGGGAGTTATGACAGGAACAGCACCCCTGGTGACAAACAGGAAAGAGACCACAGTGAGAACAGAGTAGCTCCTTTTTGGCCGTTGTAGTTGCAAAGCTCCGTTTTAATTTGCCCTGTTTTTAGGTTAATGCAAACTAATGTTAACATGCTGAGGTGATGGATATGCTTCACATGCCCACATGTTAACACATAGCTCAGAAGGGATCCTGCCTAATGAGAGGTGTTGATTTGTTAGGAGAATGGGAGATGATCTACAGAACTACTATCATGCACAGATGGTTAAAGTTACAACGAGATCCAATATGTTTTGGTTGGCTTTACAGTCATCACAGTCAGGACCAGTGTTTACCAGCTACATCCTATGACCCTCCCCTGTGGCTCCCTGGATAGCCTCTGACTCTCTGATGTGGGAGTTACTTCTAGTTTGTGTTTCCCACACACAAATTTCCAATGCAAGGTGTGCTGTTTTACAGAGCATCCTAGTAAAGGTTTATAGCATCCTGGTAGCTAACAACACATATGGAGCAGCTTCAGTCTGGATACTGTAGTCTGGCAGACATACTTATTATGTCAGAGGTGGTGAGGGAGGCGGGGTATGTTGAAGGGATATTAGTTCCACATGCCCTTGGAGCTGCCACCCATGAAGCTAACGGGCTTCTCAAAAATGTTGAAAGAAAGAAAAATATGGTAATTTGCTGCAGTTGATACCTTGTTAGTACCTACCCTACCTGCTGCAGCTCAAAGCAGACGTGCCGGTCAAAGAAGAAAAGCCAGGTTTGCTGAAACTGCTGTTTTTGTGTCTGGCATGTGAACGCCATGGGTGAATAGTTTCAAGGCCAAGTTCTCAGCTCCCACCTGAGCTGTCTTGCACTGAAGACGCTGATAAAGCTGTTGACAGGAAGACGCTACACTGAGGTCCTGTGACTAATACTGTTTGGGAGAATAAGTGAGTAAAGTAAAGCCAAAGTAGACCTGTAGTTTGATGTGTTTGATGTAAAATGAGCTGATGTTGCTTGTTTTTGTAAGCGCGGACAAGGGTCCCTGTAGCGCCGCAGGGTCGGTGGGTCAGGTAACCTGAGCTTACCCACTAACTGGCCCTCGTACCTTCAGCAGTGATAAAACTAGCAGGGGGCAACAGGGTGGAGCTTTCCTGGAGGTCCATAACTAAACGACCTGTGAGCGAGACAGAGCAGGCAGACAAACACACACATACACACACAGTCACAACACACGCATACTTATCCTCCACAGAGGGAGATGTGGGCGTCTGGTGTGAGGAGAGGACATAACGTAAATCATGCAGGCCTCATTTCACTCCTCTGCCTCAACCTCGACGCTGGCTCTCTGACACACAGCAGTGGAGGTCTGCTCACTCACTCTGACGTCTTCAACCTTTAATTGAGCCTTGCACAGCTTATAATTACATCTGAGCTCATGGGAAAATTGCTGTCTGATGTGAAAAATGCCACATTGAAATTCACCATTGATGGAAGGGTTTGAAGGGATGAAATCAGATGTGATTCTGCAGTTAAGGTTTGGAAGTGAATCGTGGTTTCTGCTTTTTCTTATTTTCACACTGAGATTTCAGTTCTGTTTTTGTCCTCCAGCCTGCCATTGCTCCTCAGGTCTTCTCATTGTTTCCAGTATGTTGTCGACATGTGCTTGTCATTTGGAGCAGTAGTGAACAGTTACTCATATTATGTGGTCAGTGCTGTAATCAAAGGCCAGCCCACTAGGGCTGAGTAAACACACATCAGGGAATTACACTGCATCTCTTCCCCTACGAGACAAGGATAAACACAGTCTGCTCCCCTGACTGCAGGCACAGAGACACACACACTCATCAACACACACACTTTCTCTCACTTTCGGACCATCTCTGTTGTGACTTCAGTGTGTACTGTAGCTCTTGAGTGTGTTTCCTAGTATGGGCACCATCGCCTCTTGTCCAGTCATTTCAAATGGGTCTGGTAACTCTCTCAGCAGACGCACACCCACACCCACACACTCACACCAGACATCTATTCAGAGTTGAATGCAGTCTGATCTGCTGTTGTTAGTGGGAGAATACAGCTCCAAGACAGGCCACCCTCCACCAGGCCTGGGCCAGACAGTGCAGCAATCTACACAGTTAGCCCTTTCATTGGGACAAACCTCCTCAAAGCCACTATTGCCTTCATAACCTGCCAAACCACCCAAGTGCAGAGGAGCAATTTAGCCTTGTTTGTTTTTGCCCTCTTACTGGACTACTGTGTTTTTGTAGCTCTTTTAAATGGGCTTACCATCCAACAGCTACATTTGGATCGTGGAATACCTTGTTTCTTTCCAGTTTTTGGGACCAAGTGGAATCATACCTTTCCTCTGCCGGAGATTCCATATGCAAAATAAGTCACTCTCAAATGCACCATCGGGGATTTGATACTGTACTTGTGTACCTATTTGAGCACCTCCACCTCTGTGCACACCCTTTCTGATGGGAGCTGACACTGGCAGCCCCACTAACGAGCCAGGACCTTTATGAGTTGTGGACAGATCCCAGCAGCCTGTCCTGTGCTGATTTGAGGCGAGGTAATGAGAATAATGAGCAAAGAGGGCCGAGGCAGTCTGGCTCTTGTCCAACTGGGCCCCACTGCACCATGGGACACAGGACAGGCAGGCAGGGCACAAGGGGCCCTCATTACCAGGGCTGTTCGCCCTACGGGGAGAGAGGGAGCAGAGAGGGAGAGCAGAGGGCAGTGATGATGATGGATGAGGGAGCAGCAGGGCGCTTGCAGTGGACAGGTCTGAAAGGCAGGAGTGAGGCTTGTGGTTAGGACTGGTGTAGAGGCTCAAGGTGTTGGCAGCATGATAGACTTTGTCAACAAGAGAGTCTGAAATGATCCATAGAGTATGAAGGTATCTGAGATTTTATTCTTGTTGTGCTACACAGGACTACACTCAGGAAATATCATATGAAATTTCTAAAAATTTCCTCTTGACTTCATTCAGTTTCATTCAACAGCAGGAAATAAGGAGCTGCTTGTGATTTATGCTCTTAGAGCAACAAGAATTAAGGGAAGTTTGCATAGAAACCTGTGACCAATAAGTCACACAGGCCATGAGAATGTGCAGATATGTTTAGAAAAATGTCTGCATGATGGAAAATATGCACACTGTTATCACATTATGGTTAAGAACACTTCGGCCAATATGTTACTTTTTGAATTGATAGTATCTGTTTTACAAAAGGGGAGACAGGCCACTCAGTCTTCGCCTAAGCCTCTCTGAAACCAACCTTGAAATCGCCTCTGCCATTCTGAGCAGCTGGGGTTAGGATGTAGTCCAACTTAAACAACTTTACCATCTGACACAGGGGAAGTGGAGCCGAGATGGCTAAAGATGGTATGGTGGCTGGAGAGAGAGGGAAAGAGAGGACGAAGGAGGGAGCGGGAGGGAGGGAAGGAAGAAAGCACACTCCTGCAGTTTGTCTTATATAAATCTGAAGTTGTTTTCCTTAGCGGGAGATTAACATTATTTCCACACAGGCTAAGCACATTGCCTTGATGAGTGGGAACAAAACAGAGGTGGGCAACACTATAGCATATAAAAACAGTGGAGAATGGCAAGGAGCCCCTCTGTCTAGACCAGACAAGGTTCAGATTGTACCAGCCCACCAGTCTGAGGAGAGCTAAGGCCAGCTGTGGAGGTTGCACATGGGAGTCTCATTTCTCCCTCACAGAAAAATGAACGTTTGGGTTAGTATGTATTCCCGCACACGCCACTGAATGGCCCCCGGTTAAGAAACGGTCACCTAATGAGAGTGCATGACATTAAGGGGTGGAGCGGGTGAGGAAGGGGTTAAGCGTGCTGGAGAGTGGAAACAGAAAGGGGGGGTGCTGCTGGAGTTGATAGACTCCAGATGTGTCTTTCAGATAAACTGAAGGAACGGGGTGTGTTTGTATTGCAAGCCTAGCTCAGTCATGGCTCTGGGGGTTTATTGAAACAGCGAGCGAGCCCCCTCATAAGCCCATTACCAAATCGTACGCTTTATACGCCAGTAACTCTCTCGCACACTCATTCTGCAAACTTGATATGGTTTCAATGGCGTTTTCCTCTGGAGGAACTTGAGCTTTCCCTGGACTTACTTCCCCCCACTTCCGTTTGTGTTCCTTTTCTGCTTTATTTTTGCATCTCCCCTCTCCCAGCTCACAGGGTCTCTCGCTGTTCCTCCCCTCTCTCACTCTACGAGCTGTAGTCCACCTACTGGCTGAAAATTCTCTGGTGTACACGACTCTACCCTTTCATTGATAATCTGAATGAAAAGAGTTTGTTCCTGTTTCCTTCCTAGTCATGGATTTTTTGAGTCAGTGTTATTATTATGGTCTTTCAGTTAAAATCATTCAGTTGGGTGCAAGAATAACATTTATGCTATTATGTTATATTTCTTTTAAGATACTTGAGGCAGACAAACAGAGAAAATAAATGTATTTTACAGCCTATTCTCTTTTCAGAATATTAACTTTGACCTTACATGGCCATAAATCTGATCAACAATGATTATAATCTACAGTTTGTTGCACTCAGAATGACTGTTTATGACTCACTGTGCCTGTTTGAAGAGCTCATGAAAATCAACAGAGCCTCCAAAGCGGGCACCAGCCCCTTCTCTCATCTGCCCCAAAAGTCCTGAACTCAATAACAGTGCGTGGTTCCAGAGTTTTCCTTGGCAGAATAATCCTCAGCTCCTTTTACTGCAGACTATAGAAACATATAATCAACCTATGAAATTTTACACTTGAAATAAAAGCGTATATTGCTATTTCTGTACATCCCGCTAAGGCCTGTGCAGTTGAATCCACAGTTTATGTTACTGTCAGTAATGAGAGTCCAGGTCTCAAGGAAATATCTTAACCTATTAACAGACTTTGCCATTTTTGTGCATGAGCTCGAAAATACTGTACCCAAAATAAAAAGGTTATTGTTCTTCAACCCTCTGAGATCATTGCTCTGGTTTCCTCTGAAAGGTTGTTTTACAATCAAAGGTCATAAGTGTAAGAAATCTTGAACCACACGCTCAGAGGAACAAATGGCATAAAAAGGGGCTTTAAGGCCTGTAGTTGTACTTTTTGTGTGGAAAACACTTTGGAGCTTTAGGCTCAAGTCTGAATCAATTCTCTGTCATCAGTTAAATTGCCTTGTGCAGATAGAACCAGGAGACTTACAGCTTTCAGACAGTGTATAATTTGTCAAGGTTGTGTGAAGACTAATTTGGTACAGACCAAAACACACTTTAAGTAGCGCTACCAAGGCCAAAGTGTCCCATGGGTGGGTTAGCGCATTTTAAAGAGTTTGAAGTGTTATTCCAAAGGACAGCAGCTCCGTGAACATAATACAGACTGTCTATTTTTGCGCTTTTAGTTTCACCAGAACAATTGGTCTCCAGATGAACGCAGACAAAAAGCTGATTAGGTATATCCAATCTGAGAGGAACCAGAAAAAAATTAAGAAAATAATCTGGGGAAGGGGCAGCAAAGCAGGAAATTAGTAGAAAAACAAGAGCTCGGCATATCCTGGTTTCCTGTTTTGGGGGGAAGGCAGGAGTATGTTTGGGGCCTGTGTTACAGAGCCCCCATTGTGAGCAAGTGTGTTGAGGAGTCGGGAGGTGGGGTGTGCGGGCCCATACACAGGGACAGTTTTGCACAGTACTGAATCCCCTAACCCACCTGCCCCTCCCTACAGGGGAAAACTAACTAGTAAAAAAAGGAGAAAAAGGAAACTGTAAAAATAAATGAGCAAGGGCCTCAACGAGAGACGCCAACCAGACAGGAAATGACACGCGGCACAAAAATGGTCTCCACTGACCTCTGCCAGGAG